>JAGPOW010000261.1:10638416-10757331 GCA_030014935.1 Caiman crocodilus
TACAAGCAGACCTGGACAGGTTGGACAAATGGATAGAAAACAACAGAATGCAATTCAACAAGGAGAAATGCAAAGTGCTGCACTTCAAGAGGGATGTGAATAACCTGGAGAGGGTCCAGAGAAGGGCCACTCGTATGGTTAAGGGTTTGCAGACCAAACCCTACGAGGAGAGAGTGGGGCACCTGGACCTCTTCTGCCTCTGTAAGAGAAGGTTGAGAGGCAACCTTGTGGCTGCCTATAAGTTCATCACGGGGGCACAGAAGAGAATTGGTGAGTATTTATTCACCAAGGTGCCCACAGGGGTTACAAGAAATAATGGCCACAAGCTAGCAGAGAGCAGATTTAGATTGGACGTTAAGAAGAACTTCATCACAGTTAGAGTGGTCAAGGTCTGGAACGGGCTCCCAAGGGAGGTGATGCTCTCCCCTACCCTGGGGGTCTTCAAGAGGAGGTTAGATAGGCATCTGGCCGGGGTCATCTAGACCCAGCACTCTTTCCTGCCTATGCAGGGGGTCGGACTCAATGATCTATTGAGGTCCCTTCCGACCCTAACATCTATGATATCTGACTTAGATTTTCCTTGCTGCCACTTACAACCATTTCTTCTTGTCCTGTCCCCTGTAACTGTAGAATAATGGTTCTCAACCTCATTAAACTCAAGGCACCCCTCAGAAAAATACCATCTTTTTGTTTTCCTTTGTTTTTTTTCCTGCAGAAAAAAATTGAGCAAATAATTGAGCAGAATTTCTGTTGTAAAGAACCCAGAAAGATTGCAACAAGTCACAATGTTTTAAATAGTATGGGGTCCTATTTGAAATCTCTGGGTTTATCTTGTGCCTCATGTTTGCACATTTAACAGTGCTAACATTGCATGACACTCCATGCCACCATTGAAGGGATCCTAGGACGCTCCAGGATGCTGTGATACCCTGGGTGATAATCACTGTCACAGAGAATTGTCTATTTCCATCCTACATTTGAGTACCCTTCTGGTTATTGGAAGACGATTGACAAAAACCCCCTTTTGGTCTTTTCTTTTGCAAATTAAGTAATCCTAGTTCTTACATTCTATCCTCTTTTCCAAATTACCTGGAAAGTTTAAATTTATCTCATTTCCAACCAGATTTCTTTTGGGTAGGATTCATAGATTTCATAGACATTAGGACTGCAAGGGACCTCAGAAGATCATTGAGTCCAGCCCCCCTGCCCAAAGGGCAGGAAGTCAGCTGGGGTCATAGGATCCCAGCAAGATAAGCATCCAGTTTCATCTTGCAGGTGTTCAATGAAGGCGCTTGAACCACCTCTAGGTTTGGTAACAGTTAAGAATTAGAAAAGTAATTATAAAATAATTGTTCAGTGTATTAGAAAAAACAATAATCTTTTTGGAAAGAAACACTTTGAAGCCACCTTTCTTTGTCTGAATGCTTTTGAAAGACATACTTAAAGAACTTCTTTGAACATAATACAACTTAAATGTGATTTTTTTTTTTTTTTTATGAAGTCTCTGAACACGCAAAATAAAATAACTTTTTTGAGAGCACATGCTTACTGATAAAAATAACATACGGCAATCTGAAAGAGTGCTCACATTTTAATTTTGGTGAATTTATAGTAATTTGACTATAAGACTTACTGCTACTGATAGCAAATGTTTCTTTTATTGCATTGCAGGTGGCAAAAATACTAGTCAACATCACTTTTTGAAGAAGAAAAGTTTTAATGTAAAACAATTACTTTTGAGCTTTGAGGCTTGAAGCTTTTCGAAATTTATTTCTCTCTTTTCACTTTCAGAGCTGTACAGACATTAACTAAGCCTTCATGATAACCCTATTAAATTACATTATAGCTTCTTTTAAACTCTCCTTTTTATTGCTGCTTGTAGTGAAGAGAAAAAGGGGAAGACCAAAAGGATCAACTAAAAAGTACTGTGCAGATGAAGAACTGGCAGAAAACAATAATGTTCCAAGTGAGGAAGCTCAGCCAGGGCCAGAGGAAGGAACAGAGGTGGCTGAAATTTTGCCGGGCAGTCTGGAATGCAAGAAATGCAACCGGAAGTTCTCAAATACACGTCAACTGAGAAAACACATCTGTATCATTGTTTTAAATGAAGGCGAGGATGAAGGGGACCCAGGTAAGAAAATGTCTAACCAATGTATTCTGTGTACATTCTTTTTTCCATTTTGACTAAAACCATGCATTGTTTCTCTGTGGAATTCTTTCATTTTTGAATATAACCATGTATCATTTCTAAGTGGCATACTGTTTCTAAAAGCTGACTTTTCATGTTGACCTTGGCTTTTCTTATTTTCAGCAAAAAGAAGGAGACAGGAGAAGATAGGAAAGAGAAATTGTAAGCAAAAGATTTTGAAGAATTAACTTTAAAAAGACTTAATATACCATAGGCATTTTAAATCCACTTGACTATCACTCTTTTGCAGACAAAATTGCTGCAAGGATAATTGATTAAACTATTGCAAATGGAAAAGGTGGTAAACTGTACAGTTGTAAACTTGAAGAAAATGTGAGATTTCTGTAAATGATGACCCGATCAGAAAACCATTTGAGAACTTTTGGTCTAAAGTTAATCAGACTGTTATACAAGTATCTGATCTGGGTTGTTCTCAGTCTTTATTTGGCTCTAAACACCTAGAGAGGAAGGATGGCCCTGTAGCTGAGGTGCTGACCTGGGGCGTAGGAGTTCTGGGTGCACAAACTGCAAATGTGTTGCAACTCATTTATTCTCTTGATGCATCTTGTCTGAAATGGGGATGACAGAACTTTTCTATTATGGCTTTTGAAGGATGAATACATTGAATATTGTTTATTTTTTCATGGAACACAATAGCTGAGGCTGTAGAAATACCTGAAATGTATAGATACTTAAAACTGATTTGTGCTACTTGTGTTTGCCAATGCCTTTTTCTTAAGGGATACCTTAAAATATCTCCATATGGTTTCCAGAATAACTCTGTTTTTATTTAAGTACTACATCTAGAACTGGTTCACTTGGGTGTTGTTGAGTACAGGATTTACGGTGCTGCACAGAATGCCAAATTTGGCACTTTCGCTTTACAATGGTCCATGTGGAAAACTTCTCATGCTCAGAATTTTTCTTTAAGAGTCGGTTTGAATGGATTCCGAATCCCGACAGAATGAAGTCCAAAGTATTAAGTTTCACTTGGTTTTGCACAAAGAGGGTGAATTTCATTCAGGTACAATGCCGAGCCTTATTGGCTCAGGTTTGCATATTTGATCTGAGTTTTGAACTTCTAACAGGAAAAAAATATCATACTGAATTTTAAATTTTGTTAGAACCATTTTGCATGGTTCAGAGCTTGTTTTGACTTCTATGTCCTTTTAATTCTGTTAAGCAGTAAAATTTTCCATGTGGTTTTCCAGTGGAGCATGTGTTCTGTCTGTCCTCACACTGTTATCCAAAATGCCAAATAAGAATTAGACAGCCAAACAAGAATGAGTCTGTTGGATTTACTTGATTGAGAAAGATTAGGGGAAAAAAGGCTTAAATGTGCTCACAGGACATGAAAGTTGTCACTTGATAAATCATTTTATTTTTGTATCTTAAATAGTGGTAGGATCTTTAAAATGTATATCAGTAATCTCCTGTCCAATTGGTTTAATCTGTGACCTTGGATGCGTTAAGGCTCTTTTCTTTTTGTATGTGCTCGGTACACTAATAACACTTCTAATGTGCCAGCAAAATTGTCTTTAGTCAGGGGCTTTTTAAAATACAGCCATAGAGATCAGATGGACAGTCCAAATTAACTGCCTTTGACCTTCTACCTCATTAGAGCCACTAAAACATAGCTGGAGTCTAGCACATTGGTAGGCTTTTCAAAGTAAAATGGCATAGCTTTTTCCTTGTAAAAGAAATTCACTTGTTTTATTTTCAGGTACATTTTTAAATGTTATCTTCTTTTATTTGTCCTCTTTTATCTTATTTTGCGCTCAAAAGAAATAGTTTTTAGGTACTTCATAATGAGGGCTACATCATTTTGGCATCTAACATGATTTGGGTCGGTCTAGCCCCAAAACAGTTCTCTGGCGACTATCCTGTGGAGGCTTTTTGAGCCTCCAAATAGTTTACCACATTCTTGGCTTCTCCCTATTTTAAAGGAATAACTTGTCCTTGGAAACACCTAGTTAACTCTGAGACGAGCCTCTTGTAGATACTGCAGCTATCTTCTCAAGAGCAGAATCTCATCTCCCTGTGTCGGATTGTTCTATGAATTGCCTCACAAGGTGTACTCCAACATCTGAATGTGCAAAAAGTGCATACTCTTGAAGTGAGTGGACCAAAACTGGACACAGTACTCCAGGTGTGGCCTCCTCACCAGCTGTGAACAGAGTGGGAGGATCACTTCTCTTGGTTTGCAAATGATGCTACTATTAATACAGCTCAGTATGCTACTGACCTTTCGGGGGTTTTTTGTTTTTGTGTTTTACAGGCGCACACCGTTGGCTCACATTCAGCTTATAGGATCATAGAAAAGTAGGTCTTGAAAGGACCACATGAGGTCATCTAGCCCAGCCACCTGCTCAAGGCAGGATCATCCCTGACTAAACCATCCCAGCCAAATGTCTGTCTAACCTGTTTTTGAATAATTTCCAGGGATGAAGATATCATTGTTACTCTTCGTAGTCTGTTCCAAAGCTTGACCATCCTCATGGTCAGAAAGTTCCTTCTAAAGTCCAACCTAAATTTCCCCTGCTGCAGCTTGAGGCCATTATTCTTAATCATTCTTTATAGCCATAGAGAGCACATCTACACATGCGCTTTAATGCGCTGTAGCCTATTTTATTGCACATTAAACTGTCATGTAAAAAATGTGCTATTATGCTAATACTCAGTAAAATAGGCTACTGCTCATTAAGTATCACTGAAAAAATGTGTGCTTTCAATACTGTGCATTAGGGCAGCCTAATGTGCATTTATTTAGTACCTGACATTGGAGGTACTAAATTTAATACACATTAGGAAACGTGCATTAATGCACATGTAGACATGCCCAGAGAAAAGCCAAATTCTCTCTCTTGTAATTGCCTTTCAGGTACTTGAAGACTGGTATCCAATCCCCCCCACTCAGTCTTCTTTTTCTCTGGACTCAATAAACTTAGTTCTTTCAGTCTTTTCTTTATAAGTAATTTTTTTCCAGGCCTCTAATCATTTTTGTTGTTCCCTCTTGAACTCTTTCCAATCTGTTCACTTTCCTCTTGAAGTGAAGGGCCCAAAACTGGACACGGTAGTCCAGGAAAGGGCTCAACCAGTGCTGAATAGAGTGGAAGAATTGTCTCCCTGGGTTTGGAAGAGAGTTACAGATGCTGCTAGCTTGTGTTTTTGCGTGGCGTGTTTTTTGGTTTTGTTTTTTTCTGCATAACAGGAGTACATTATTGGCTCATTCTGTTTGGGAACCACTGTAACCCCTAGGTTCTTCTCTGGAGTACTGCATCCCATCTAGTCAGTCCTCAGTCCGTGTTTGTTCATGCAGTTATTCCATTCCAAGTGCAGGAAATCACACTTCTTATGGCTTAATCTCATCTGGTTCATTGTGCATCAGGTTATTTTGGATCCTAGACCTTCCCTCCAGAGTGTCAACTTCACTCATCTTAGTGTCATCCACAGATTTGCTCAGTGTGCACTCAATCTATCATTGTAATCCTTAATGAAGATGTTAAATAATATTGGACCCAGGACAGACCCCTGGGGGACTCCACTTGACACTTCCTACCAGTTAGACATCAAGTCATTGATGATTACTTACTGAGCATGATGATCCAACCAGTTGCATGTCACTTTTACAGCACTTTCTTCTAGTCTTTATTGCCTCAGCTTATCAATGAGAATGCTGTAGGAGACAGTGTTAAAAACCCTGCTAAAGTCAAGATAAAGTGAAGCTTTGCTAGAGGCAAGTCCACTATTCTGACCTGATCCGCAGAGTCTGTCATATTATCATAGAAGGAAATCAAGTTGGTCAAGCACAATTTGCTCTTGATGAATAGGTAACTGTCCCTGATCACTTGTTCTTGTCTAACTGATTTAAGATCGATTCCTTGAAGACCTACTCGATGATCTTTCCAGGTAGCTAGGTCGGACTGACTGGTCTATAATTTTCCAGGTCCTCCCCTTTCCCTTTCTAAAAGTTGGGCACTGTATTAGCCTGTTATCAATCATCTAGGTATTCTTACCCAACCTCCACATGTCTTCAGAGAGGCTTACTTATGGCTCTGAAATCACCTATCAACTTCTTCAGTATCCTAGAGTGCACCACATCTGTGGCCCTGCCAAGTTGGATGCATATAGCTTCTCTAAGTAATCCCCAACCTTTTCTACTGCTCTAGGCTGCTTGTTTCCTTTCCTATCTTTCCTGTCAACTGCTAACCTTATGAAGACTGCAGTAAAAAGACATTATGGACAGTATTGTTCATAACCAGTTCCTTCTGCATTGAGTGAGGGACTTAGACTTAACGTTTTATTTGGTTTTCCTCTTAGTTCTGACATGCTTGTAGAATCTCTTACTCCCTTCTATGTCTGTTGCCAGTCGCCTCTCAAATTGTGCCTTGACCTTCATGATTTTTCTCACTGAACGCCTGTGCTTTTTCTTTCCACGAATATCTCTGGATTGCATTTTTTCCTGGTTTTATTAGAGCTTTTCCAATGTGAATGATATTTAATCATATTTCTGAATCTCTCTAGGACCTTTCAGATTGTTTTTCTGCCCTGCTTGGTGTTCTCATCTTCTTCAAAGTTTATCATTGTATGGATGTCTGATTGCATTCATAAGTGAAAACATACTTGTCATGTTTTCTTTTGAAACAAACATATGCCACTATGAAATAATTTCATATTCTAATATGCATGCATTAGGGTAGTGCATATGTTCAGTGTGATTTCATTTCTTCATGCAATCAGTTCACTTTTATTTGTCAGTTCAGAATATTATTTTATATTTGAAAGCCCAAAGCACCATGAATGTAAGAAATAAAATGCTAGCAACACTAGCTGAGAACTTCTCCACACAAGCCAGAAAATTCAAAGTTATGGTTTCCACAGCAACCGTATCTCTGCCACAATGTGTCATATCTTATTAAGGCTTAAATTAAAAAATATATTCAGTAATGCAAAAAAGCCTTACATATATTCAGGAGTGCCAAATTAGGATTGCTGTGGCAACCACATCTTTGAATTTCTTTACTTCTGTATATGGAATAGGATGACACTATTGATCTTTTAGTTGCTGTTTCAGCTCTTCATTTTCTCTGAAAATAAGACCATGATTATAAAGTGTCTTTACTAGTTAAAAGAATGGTAAAGCTAATGTGTGCTTCTTGAGAACGATTTCTGGGTTGAAATTAGGTAGTCAAACCATTCATTATGTGCTGATTGAAGAAAAATTAGTTTGGTTAAGGTACAACTTGGGATTGTTGGTAAAATTACAGATATTTAAAATTCCAGTATGGTGAACATTGAGGGAGAAACAGGAACAAGAATAAATAAGAGTAAAAAGACAAAATGAAAAGGAAAATAGCAGTTACATTTCCAGACATTAAAATATTTCAAGCTGCGGAGTAATCTGTCAAACAGTGTGGCTAAGTACAGACAGTCAGAAAGCCCGAAGCTGAATCGATTCAGTCTTTTCAGGTTATTCTAAATTGTACAGATTTAATTGAAACAGAAGTGAACAGACATTTACCTTTGATTCTGGAAATGCAGCCACATGCCTGTAGTGGTTCAGGCTAGAAGTTGGGTGGTGCTAGAGCACAACTCTCCGGCTGTGTGTTCACTTCCTTTTCCTGATGCCCCTGAGGTCTCTGGCATTTGCAGTCCAGAATTAAAGCAGCAGACTGTGCAGGGTTGCTCATGTCTTCTTCCTGTGTCCAGGTGCCTCTGGGATTTGTAGTCCATAGTTGCAGCCAGCAGTAAGTTTGAGTGGGGGAAGGAGTGTTTAGCACCCCCCCCTTCCCTGGCTCCAGACCCTAGGTGGGATTTGCCTGGGGTGGGGGGGAGTTGTCCCTGTCCCCCACCCCCCGTACATTGGGCTGCATCCCCAGCTGGGCTTGCTTTCCCCACTCACTTGTCAGCCAGCCCTCACTGCTCCAGCTATGGAATGGGTT
Organism: Caiman crocodilus; assembly: GCA_030014935.1. Classification (NCBI taxonomy): domain Eukaryota; kingdom Metazoa; phylum Chordata; order Crocodylia; family Alligatoridae; genus Caiman; species Caiman crocodilus. The sequence goes on from JAGPOW010000261.1 coordinate 10,646,547, forward strand.
GGGGCCATTCCTGCTCTCTGAAGCAGACAGCATAGCCCAGCCCAGGGCTAGAAAGCATGCTGGGATGCTGGGGGACTGTGATTTTAACATGAACCAGGAAGGGATCTAGGCCAGAAGTTTTATAACCCGGTTTGACCCAAATTAGTTAAGTCTGATGCTACATTCAACCAGATTTATCTTAAACCAGTTTTAGCCATTTTGAAATGGGTTTATACGCGCTGAGCTTCTGTTCTGTGACAGGTTTAAATCAGTTTCTGATCGCTTAAACTGGTTTATTTGTAACTTCTGTCCCTAGCCTACTAGACGCCTTGTCATGTAGGACAGAAGCCTGTAAAATTGTACCAGAAACAATTCTATGTATTGTCCCCAGGGAAAGGAGAGCATAGGTCTAATAGGTCCCTTCAGTTCCTAAGCCATGTGTACCTCCTTCATGGATGCCCTTTTCCTTGTTTGACATGACACCAAGGAGCAGATTTGGTGACATTTTCTGGATGACGAAGCTCCATCTTCAGTGTGTAGCAATTGCCTTGTTTTTTTTAAGGCCAGTTGATTAAGAATGACAGACAAGGCCTGATTATTTAGTTTCCTGTGGACATTTAACCTTTATGCCCACAAGCCACACATTTACATTGTATATGTGCCTTGAATAGCAAGCCTTGTTTATGCAGGATAATTATATGGACTCCACCAGAAATAATTGCTCTGTATGCACACTTGTCATAAACCAGCCCGATTTTTTTGCCTTAGCTTAGGTCAGTTAGAAATCTATTTTAAGCTAAACTGAAATAAGGACCTGTTAAACCAAAATAAGTGCATCAGTTAAGTAAATTAATTTAAAACATAGTTGAGGTGAGATTGATAAAACTGTCTTAAAAGCTTTCAAGTGATTTAGGATCCAAAGTCACTTTGGAAAATGGGACTTATGATCATGAGTTTTGATTTAATTTTTGTCAATGCCTACTAATAGACAATTCTCACTCAAGTGGATTCTTTATGCAAGGAATATACTGTTGTTTTTGGGGGGATTTTTTTTGCCCAAGAAATAACAACGGTCATACATTTTGCATGGCTGGTTTAGAAAATTTGCAAGTCAGTTTTATAAAAGGAATTTTTTTCTCTCTTGAATCAGTCCAACACTAGCATTTTACAGAGACTGAGTAGAATAAAGATTTTTTTTTCCCTTCAAACTCAAATAGCAGTCCAAAAACACGCCAATTAAGAGCTAGTAGCTATGCTTTGACGATGTGTCAGGCTGCACCCCCAATTAGAGACTTAAAACGGAAGATTGGAATGAATGAAATATCTAGTCTGAAATAACCCTGGAAATACTGATTCACATGAAGTTGCCAGTAGCTGTCCTCATCATCACAGATGTGAACAAGCCGTAAATGTGGAAGAAAGATCCAACATTGCATTACATTACTTGTATGAGTACAACAGGGATTTAAAATGCTTATTGCTGGATAGGGAAGGTCAGTTTATTAGTCTGTTGAATGGAAGTGCCAGCTGTTCGAACAAGCTGCTGTACGTGCTTTAGCAAGGGAGAGATGAAGTCAGGCAATTCATCTAATTCTAAAAAAAAACCTGTTTATGATCAAGCAAGGACTCTTTGTATTCAGAGAAACTTTGTTGCAGCCTAACCAGAATGCATTTCATTTTCTCTGAAATCACCTTAAAAACGTGATGGGTGCTTCATTTGCAACACACTAAGAGTAATAGGAAGTGAAGTGCTCTATTTGTAGAAAACAAAATGTTAATGCTGAATGTATAAAACTTAAATGGGCAAGCAGAGTAATTTACTCTAGTGAGTGCTGAATTATTGCTAAGGGGCAGGATCTCCTTGGCTAACGTTGAGACTTCTCTCTCTTACAAACTGGTTTTTTCCCTCAAAGCAAGTAGTATCCATTTTGGATTTGGATTTTGTAGATGTAGATGGGGGAAACAGGTGCCAGTTGTTTCCAGTTTTCTTCCTCATATGTCTTTTACTGTCTTCTTCAGAAACCACACCCCCGGTTTTTAAGACCCATCCTACTTTTACAGAGGATCCGATGTAAACTGCATTTGATATAACAGGTGCATTTTTCTCTATTTGCCTTCCCCTTGTTCGAACTGAAAGAGATGAGGCTTACTGCAGTTTTAATTACTGCATTTTTCCAACTAGAAACCTTATTTAACAGGTTTATTGCTGCCTAACATTTGTTCATCTTTGTCTTCCCAATCTACTGACTGGAGCTTTATTGAGTGTTTTGGTCAGGTAAATTCCTAGCAGTTTCTGTTCACTGGCTGATTTAAATCCATTAGCTCTGTCTCAGAGATTTGCCTCACCTGCTTGTGAATTTTCTTCTTGTTAGAGGACTTTCTATTTTTTCATTCAACTCAGCTATATGAGTTAGCTTTCCCCAATAAATTTACCTCTGAGTTGTTGTGCAGGGAAGAAAGAAGCAGAAATGCTTCTCTTTTCCTTGGATTCCTCCTACTAGCATGCTGCCCCAGCCAGCCGGACAAATGCAGCAGCCAGAGGAGGGAGGGGGAGCCCAGCTGCTGCTGTCGCAGCTGGAGCAATGAGGGTATGATGACCAGGCAGGAGCCTGGGGGCCACAATTTAACCCCTCATGGGCTGTATGTGACCCAGAGGTGGTCAGTTGGAGAGCCCTTGGCTAGTCCATTGGGACAGGTGGTGCCTAGACCTTTTTTTGTATTCTCTGCACTGGCTGCCTGGGGCATGTGAAGGGACAAGTCAAATGATCAGCTCATGGAGATGCAAGAGGCCACACAGGAGGGTGAGCATGGGGGACTCTTACTTCCCTTTGTGCAATCTTGTGAGGCAGCTGGATCATGATTTGACCCTTCAACAGTAGTGCTTGTACGCAGCACAGCAGTGGTAGCTGTAGAAATACTGTGGGGTTTTTTTTGTGTTTTTGCAACTACATTTTACATAAAAACCGGCTGTCAACTTAAGCTTTTTCTCTTGTTTTCCAAGATGACAAACCTAATCAGGTGGAATCTTGATTTTGGAATTGTTGATGCAAAGGATCTAACAAGACAATTTTCATCTCTTAAACTATATTCACTCATGGATTTAGCAGTATTGTAAAAGATGTGATTTTTCAAGTGGGTGTGAGATGGTCCGGAAGAAAATGTTATGTGGGTCTAACTCAGAACGATCCTTCCTGCTGCATGCTTCCCTTTTTGGGTTTGTGCGTTGCACCCACTTTCTGACACAACTCATAGCACACGTTACATCATTGATCAGTATGGCTTGTCTCTTTAGAGTTAGGTAGAAACCTGAGGAGTTTTCATTTGCAGATTAAAATTAGATCCACAATGCCTAGCTTTCTGCAATGAAATACTGTAAATGACTTTACTACATCTGAGTCCTGTGAACACATGCTTTCTCATTGCTTTGGGTATTTCAGAATGATTTTTTGCTAAACTCAGAGCTTTGCACAACTGTTTCAAATTTGGAATCAAATATCCATAGAACTCCAGCTATGGGGATCCGATGATGACCTTGGGTGATGCCCTGAATGTCACAGACCATTACATATCAGTTATCCCTGTATTGTGCCCAGTACTCTGAGTATTTCTGGTGGTTTGAACAAAGGACTGACAGAATACTTGGGGTTTGTTTCTATTTCTGCTATGGGTTCACAGCATGACTCCAAGATATATACTTTACCCCTCTGTAAAGTAAGACATATATACAATTTGTCTTTGGGTCCAAAAATTAATTGGCAGTGGCTGGACACAACAGAAGTAAATTAAAGGAATCATAGTGTAGCTGTAACTAGGGCACTTGAAACCTGTGGGAGGTCTTGCTGGTTTTTTTAGGAGTTTTGTGAACAACTGTAGGAAAAGCAGGATAATTGCTCCTATTCAGCGGAGCCATGTAATCAACTCATGTCTTTTCAGTTCTGCTTCTGTTGCTCGGCAGTAATGTAGCCACAGTGAAATGTCATGGCATAGTTTTAATGGGCTGATTAAATTTCTCTCTCTCTATAAAGATTTCTTTTTATCCAGGGGCCAGTTCTGCAAAAGGGTCTATGCAATTGCACTAAGTAATAACACTGAGACTCCACCTTAGTGTAAGAAAGGTTGTGGAAAATCGCAATTTTATAAAATTATTTGAGAAGAAAGGGATCACTTTAACTCAGTCACCCCCAGTTACGTAAATGAATACGAACTCTTTAGAAATGTTAATGTTAGAAACATTAGGTTATAATTTATGTTTCTAAATTAAAATTTCAGGTATTCTAAAGAGTTAAAGGGATGTAATAATATCTCCAGGTCTTAGTGCCTATTAGGAAACAAGAATGTATGAAACTGTTAATGTCTATAGGGGAAGGGGAACAGGTGAAGTCACTGGTAGTTGGGGAGAACAGGTTTGTGAGTGACATTTAAAATACCAGTGGGTGATGGAAAAAAAAAAAGGGTACAGGTATAGTTAAAAACAACAGGGGCAGGGCTTGGTTTGGAAGATCTGGAGGATGGGCAGGACTTTTGATGTTGCAATTCTGTACAAAGGTGCTTGATTTATTAGATCTTTCTGTTTTTACAGTGCTGAAGTCACTAGGTGATTGAATTTCATCTTAACTGTTGGAAAAGTGAAAGATTTTGTGGCCACCACTGCACGCACTTGATTAGAATATAGTCATTAACAGGCATCTGTATATGAATTTCTGCCTTTTCCTTCCTCTCCTTTAACTTCAGGAATATATGGACTGAATGAGTCTGGGCAAATAATTCTCCCAGTGCAAAGTGTAAATGTTGTCAAGATTTAATTGCTTATTTCAAAGTGAAGAAAGCTCTTTTTTTCAAATCTGCTAGAGTCATAGAATTTAAAGCCAGAATGGGACCATTGTGATCATATAGTATGACTGCCGATTGCATAAAACAGGTGATGGAACAATGATTTAGTAATTTCTCTGCAAAGCCCAATAACTTGTGGTTGATCCTAGCATATATCTTTTCAGAAAGACATAAAACGTTGAGTTATAGACTTCATGGAATGAACTCCTTTCCATCCTGTCCCTTGGTAAATTGTCCCAGTGATTGATTGCCATTAGTGTTCAGCATGTTGTTTCAAGTTTGGAGTTGTTTACCTTCAGATTTCTTAGAGTTTATGGGTAGAAGGAACCATTAGATCATCTTATCTGACCTCCTGTATATCACAGAACATTAAATGTCATCCAGCTAACCCTCTGTTGAGCCCAGTAACTTTAGACAAAAGCACTTCAGTCCTCAAGAGACCAAGTTGTGCGCCACAGGCAGAAGACAAGGGAGAGGACATGCCACAAATTTTTGGTGCCTCAGCAATAGTAGGGGATTGATTAGATGAGATATCCCCAAATAGCTCTAACAGATAATCCTCAGTCATGCTGCAAGGGAAGACGTCCTGTGCTCAGATGAATACTGTCCCATGGTCAGTGGACAAGCGATCTATAAATTCATAGGTCTGTGATTATTCAGCTCAGTCCCTTCCCAACACACAGAGGCCATTGAATTTCTGCTAGGGGTCACACTGAAGCATGTTTTTAAGAAACGCAGCTTATTATAAGGACTCCAAGCAATGGTAAGTCCTACCCTGGAAAACTTCCAGCATTTCCCTCTCTACCAGAAAATTACATTTTAGATAAATTGAGTCTGGAAATAAGAAATACTATGTCTGAAAGTTGAAGTTATGTCTTTGTCAGCAAGATTGAGATGTCGTTCCCACCCCCACCCCCCCATTATCAGATAGCTTTTCCATGTGCAAGGATACATGTTCACCTACTTAGTGATCCTATTCACCTTATCAAAAAAAAAAGTTTAGCAACTTAAACTCCTTGCATCTCAGATTATAAGGGTCATATTCCAGATTCTTTCCTTCGAAAGGTTTGCCTTTCTTTAATCTCCCTCCTTAAAGTGTCGGCACCAGACCTGGACACAATATTCTACTGACAATCTTACTGATGTTACATACAGAGGCAAAGCCACTTCCCCACTTCAGCCTGCTGTGTCTCTCTTCTTTCATATGCCCAAGGATTGTGTTAGTCCTTTTTATCACAGCATTGTGCTGAAAGCGCACCCTGGGGAGTTCTCCACCTTGATCCTTAACTCCTCTGAATCACTGGTTTCCAAGTCTCCCGTCTGCCTTCTTGGTTAGTAGATGTGTTATCTTGTGTTTGGCAACCCCACCAGTCTTTTTTTCATCATCCTCAAACTTCATGAGCAGAGACTTGACATAATCACATAATCATCTCCAATATTAAATGATGTTAGATCAAGAGCAAGGGCTTATATCACAGGTTGCCTGCTGATAAGTTATTGAGTCCAACTCCTTTCTAAGTCCCCTCATTGGCGCTTGCCGGTTAACAACTATGTAGTAAGGTCTGTCAGTGAGCCAGTTTTTAATTCATATGATGTATCTTGGGTATTTCCCTATAATGCAGTTATTTTTTTTTTTGTTTCATATTGTAGTAGGTCAAATGCCAGTGAAAACTATTTCATTGCAGTTGCCTCCATCTATCTGACTTACAGTCTTGTCAGAAAACAGCCAGTTTGTTTAAGGAGGAACTACCTGCTGAAACCATGTTAGCAAGTCTTAAATATATTTCTAGCTTCTAGTTCTTTGTTGATGGAGTCCTGAAATTACAATTATTTACTTATTCGATTATTTATGTAGTCTTGATGGCCATAATTGATGTACTTCAGTTATTTACTTAGTCTTGATGTCCATTCTGTTTGGTCTTTAATTTCATGGGCCCTTCCTTATATACCCCATTTTGAATATTGGTCTTTTATGGGAAGTCAGTTAGTTCTTTTAGAGTTTCCCCAGTTTCCAAAATTTTGTTAATCTTGTTTCGGAGAGCTCCTTATTTAGTTCTTTGAAATTATCCATACCCATTTGTTTAAAAATGCTTAATTTTAGTAGATGCTCCCTCTTTATTACAGGTGGTAAACCTTCTATTTCATCCATATCTCCCTATGGGGGATGCATACATTCTCCCACCAAAATCCAAATATAGAATAGAAATGTCCATTGGTGATGTGTGGGAAGGGAATTACGGGGGAGGGGAAGGGGAGCATGTGCGCCCCCCCAGATTTCTATGCTGCTGGTGGGGCACAGGCGTGGGGCTGCAGCCTGGCTGGAGCCAGCGCTTGGCAGTACTGGGGTTGGCATCGGTGGCACACAGTCGTACCCCACACAAACTCCCTGCACATATTGTTTATGGAAGTGTCTATTGAATATTTCTGCCTCCTTTAGTTTTTATGAATTTACCAACTACATCTAGTTATGGACCTAGAGATTTTTTCCGAATATATGTAAAAATCACCTTATCTTTTTCAGCGTTAACTATTGATATTTGATTTCTGTAGACTCCCTTATCATTTGCAATCTTCTTAAAACTTTCAACTTTTATTCGCTGTCGCTTACTTCCCTATTTTTCCATTTTTTAAAATTGAAGTGTGTGTACACTGCTTCTAAATATCCTTCTAAATAGGACAGCTTTTTGCCTTCTTTTATCATATCGGGGGAATTGTATGTTTTGGGCATCTAGTGGGAAGTTAATGAATAATTCACAATTTTTGTTCACACTTCCCACTTAAATTTAATGTACTGAGTCAATTATACTGATAACTACTTTGATAACAGCTTTGGAAAACTCTCCTTTTTTACATTTCCAAATATATCTATTACCTCTGGTGTCGCATTCTTGTTTGATCAATGTTTTATAAGCAGTTGCTGCTAAAAGTAAACAGTTAATTCTTCTTTATCCATCCAAATGATGTTCAATGTTAAGTTGCTTTTTGAGTGCAGGCTTTCCTACATTAAAAAAGCAATTAAATTTTTTTGGAAACTAAGCTACAGTATTTACCCGAATCCAGGATGACTTCAAATTAAACACAATCCTCACCAATAATTAGTTTCTAGACGTGGAAAATTAAATATTTGTAATGATTTTCCATTGCTAGAATGTAATTATTGGGGGACTGTTTTAAATGTGTCTCCCCCGTTGCTATGGCAGGAAAACAGTAAGGCTGGGGGGGCAAGCAGTGGAGAAGCAGAGGTGAGGGGGGCCAGGTAGGGAGGTAGTGGTGCAGGCAGTGGGGAAAGCAGAGACAGGGAAAGCAGGGAGACCGGCAGCATGGGGAGCAGGTAGCCTGATCCTCACCCTGCCTCCTCCCTGGTACCTGCCTCTCCATCACTTATCCCTCCCAGTTCCTGCTGCCCCCCCTTTTGTTGCTATCCTTGGCTGTTCTGGGTGCAGAGGGAGCCCCAGAACCACTGCAAGGAGCAGCTACGACAGTGTGCATGTTCCTGCTCCCAGCCACCCGGAAGAGGGAGCAAAGCTGGGTTGGGAAGACTTTTAATGGCAGCATGGCCAAAGCAGGTGTAGACAAGGCAACCATTATTCAATTAGGGTATCATCTGGAAATGGTGGTACTACTTATAAAACAATCCCATTAGTGGGACTATGTAGAGGCCATCTAGAAGAGAAATGAAAGTTACTCTCTGTTCCTGAGTTTGGGGATTTGCATCTTCATATTTTCTGCCTCCCTACCCCATTTCTCAGAGCCCTAATTGCAATTTGGGACTTGAGGAGAAGAATTGAGATGACCAGAGCATCACGGTCCCTTTTATAGTCTTTTCCTCAGAATGTTCCCAGAGCAATAGCAAGGGCAGCTGTAGGGGAGAGAGTGCACCAATGGATACGACCATGAGACAGTTTTATTGTCAGCACATCCCACTTGGGAATGTTTTTATAGTTGGTTGGTTAATCATGCACAAATTATAAATATGGTTTTAAATGGTTAAATGACATACTTCAATTGCATTAACTTATTCTGTTTACTGCTTACAGTTTACCATTTAGTGACCTCCAGCAGGAGTGGCCCCAGTCCCTTTATGTCTTCACCATGAACCTGGGTGCTGCCTGCTGCAGCTGCAGCAGCAACTCCTTGGGCCAAGCTACCTGTGCACTGAGCCCTGCCTAAAGGGCTGGGCCAGGCCCCACGTGGCCCCAGCACCATGGGCAGGAGGGGGAAGGATGCAGCATGCCCATTGGAGGCTACCCTGCTGGGACCAGACCCCCTTCCTCTGGGGCGAGCTGGGGAGGGCACCGGCAGCATGGAGGAGCCTTCCTGATTCAGGCCATGGCAGCACAGGCATAGCAGGAGGTGCATTGAGCCCGTTGCCTTGGGTGGGTCCTGCTGCTGGTCCACCACAGGGCTGGGGGTCTTCCTGCTGCGGCGGGAATGCCCCACCTGACCCCTGCAGGCAGAACTGGCACCACAGAGAGGTCCTCAGCCCCAGCTCCATCTGCAGCCCTGACCTCTGCCTAACTTCAGACTATCATTCTTAACCTCTCTTTAGTCATAGGTCATTGGTAAGTAGCCTTGACTTGAACAAAAATTGGGTCGAGAAAATGAAATTTAAATACTATTAATGCATTTTCCATTGTCCTGAGTGCAAGAGGTTAGTGAACATGGGATAGCTTGAGAATTTGGCAGGAATATTACCAGGATTTTGTTAAAATGGCACGTAGCATATCTTGCAACCACTTGCACAGTTTTCATTTAATAAACAAATAACTTTTGGCATACTGGGTTCTTAAATTGCTAGTTTATATTTATATGTTGTTTTCTTATCTCAGTTGAGCAGGTACCACAGTTCATGAATATGGAATATATAGGCTGCTCTGGGGTTTATGCATCAGTTCTTTTGGATTCAGAAAGATTTCTGAAATTCATTGGGTTCATTTATATTATTCTTTTTCTTCAAATCAATTTCCCTTCTTGTTTGTTGCTGTTGGGATATTTGCATAATGTCTTTATTTGCCAGCCGAGTTCTTTCCATTCTTCATTTTCTACCACTTTGTATGATACAGGGAAATCCTGTGCTGGAAACTTCTGACCTTTTTTATTGGCCTTCTCTTGCTACTTCTACATAAAGCATACTGAATTTGAATGGGAACTTCCTTAATTGCTTTAGCAGGAAATGAAGGAAGCTGAAGAAAAATATTTCACCTAAAAGATACTCATCAAGTAATGTCCCCTTCTTCAAAAGCCCTCATAAGGTGAAAGGAAGTTCAGTGACTTTGTATTAAATTTTAGTGAGCCCCAGAAGTCAGTGGACTCCCAACTATTTCAGCTGTCCCCCAGGTGGTTCTCGCTCTTCTCAGACTATGAAGGAGGGGCGTTAGGGACAGCTGTCCCCAACTCCGTATCCATTACAGCTCTGCAGTTGTGCTGCTTGTAAGCAGCCTCTTACACTTAATCAAGTATTTCAGCCTTTCCTCATCCAGCTAATTCTGTTAAAAGGCTCAGGCACATACACAGCCTCTTCACCCTGAATGAATTAGCACTGCCAAGTAACAGTGCCAGTTTGCCTGCCCCCCCCCAAGCTAATGTGGCTGCCCATATGGCAGCTAATATACCATGTCTAGCTTAGAAAGCAGCCTACCCAGAGTAGTATAGTGTGCTTGAGGGCAGTGCCAGGGACAGCAAATTTACCATACAGACCTAGTCTTAGAGAAATGTGATGTGATAAGGGAATAATGTCCTGCTTATACCTGAAAAGAAAGTGCCACTTACAACCGATAGAGTAATGAACCCAAGTAATATAGAAGTGTAATAACAGAGGAAAATCACTTCTTTTGAGTATACTTATCTTTGGCTGAGTTTCCTGTGAACCTTGAGGTTTCTCAATTGCATTTCCTTGTGTGGTGCATGGTGTACTTGTTCTCCTTTTTCCTTGCTATGTTAAAATGCAGAAGAACAGTGACCAGCTATACAGGCAACCCCCACTTAATGCTGCTTCATTTAGTGCTATTTCCCTTTAACGCTTATCTGAAATTGATACCTGATTTCACTTAGCACTCAGCGAGTTTCGTTATAATGCTCACAGTTGCCATCTTCAGTCTTTAAAAACAATTGCAGTCACCATCTTGGGTTGTCAAATACTTTCGGTTTTGCTTAACGCTCGTTTCACTTAACGCTCAGTTTTTTTTAAAAAACAAGAGTGCTAAGCGGGGATTGCCTGCATAGAGACCAGACAGAATGGTAGAAGACAAAACAGTTGCAAATATTCAAAATAAAGAGACTTAAAAATGGAGAATTAAGTTCAATAATGGCTCATTTCATGTTTGGTCTATAAATGGGCACCTGGGCACTGTCACTGTATAAAAAAAAATAGGTTTTTCTCTGAAAACGAATCAAGTTGCTATCAATTTAACTACTTGATGTACTTGTAATAATTGCTTTAGGACTCTAATCCCAGTTTGGGACAGGTACATTTTCTTAGCAACCTATTGCTTTAAGTAGAGTATCCCTAGTTGCTAGGGAAGGATATGCACTCCTGTGTATTCTCATGTTTTGAGGTGTATGTAAAATGAAGTAGAAGACATTAATGTTTGGCTAATCAGCGTTCAGTAGAAAGTTACCAGAATAATGTACAGGGCCTTGGGGCTATCTCTAAAACTAATAAATTAGCAGTGGAAGAAAACATTGTTATATTGGCTACTGATTGAATAGCTGTTGCTATAGTCCAAAAGGGCCTGGTCTGAAGAAGAAGATTGCATGGTAGTGAATTGGCTCTTAAGAGAAATTTCCCAAAGGCCATCCATGCAGTTATGGAGAGAAAGAGGAAAAGGGGGCTTCAGTTGCAATGAGGAAACCATTTCAAGGTGCAAAACCTTTGGGAGGGATTTTGAAAAGTTCCTGAGTGGTTTAGGAATACAAGTGACTCAGAAGGGAATGCACTTTTATGTGTTTTTTGCAAATCCAACCTGTTATTTTTAATCTGCTTTTCATGGCACAGATACTCCCAGATTTCCCCCAGTTTTGGGGGAGTTACTGTGGTTCATACATTAGCGATAAAGTTAGGTGGCAGAGAAATAGTAGTGGAGGTGGATCCTGGTACCAGCCTGCCTTAACTTCCAACCTGCTGTCAGAAAATGTTACCAACCGTTTCATTAAGGGATAAAACAAATTGTAACAGCACTGCCTCAGTTTTACAAACAAATCTCTTTTCTTGCAACCGCATTAAGCATCTCCCCAGTCTTTCCATAGTATTAGCAAGTATGTAACTACATTTCACTTGTACATAGTTATGTTCTTTTTGATGTTTGCTCTTTAGGTAATGATTCTGACGTTGACCTTGACAGGAAGGAAGATGAGCGCGAGAAAACTCCAAAGAGGCCACGGGTACCGAAAACTGAGAAAACTCTGTCAGCCAAGGAGACAGACCAGATTTCAGGAGCTAAGAATCCTATTATAAGTGTGATTTTGACAGCACATGAAGCTATTCTAGGTAACCATAATTATTCATCATTTAATAATAGATAGGTTGTAATTCCTAAGCGTTATTTAATTCTGACAGAATTTAAGAAAAAAATGCTTGGAGTAGGACTGACATGCTCAACATTCAGATTATTTGAAAATCATTCACACTTGGTTCTGTTTGGGCATTTTCTTACGAAAGCTTTTTACTTCTCTGATGGCTACATCCCTTTCACAGTGGGCCTCAGATTTCTCTACAGGACTGGCATAAAAGGATTGAGAGAGAGTTTTGGAGCCTAGATTTAATAATGTCTGTAACCATCAGTTACATACCCCGTGTCCCCAGCTCTGCTGTGGGTGCTGCATGCACGAGGGAATACCGTTAGGCCATCAGTAGCCCAAACCTCCCAACCAACAAGGACATCACCATGCCACCACCGGATAGGCTCAAATCTAGAAAAGCCTTCTGGAAATGCACCAAAAAGCTCTGTGATGATAAGAGCACTGCAGAACAATGGAGGAAAGCCTGGGCAAATACCAACCTGCTGCAGAAATACATCGTCAGCAATCCTATAATCCCCAGCCAGGATTTAACATACTGAGAAAGATTTGGTTCTCCCTGAATCGCATCTGGACACTTCATAGAACATGTGGACACCTATTCCATAAATGGAGAATTCAAGAGAGTCCAGGTTGCAATTGTGGTGCTATTTTTCAGATGGTGCAACATATTGTGAATAATTGCCCAATTAGATCATTTAATGACAATCTAAAATCTATTCATGCAGCTACCCTTGAAGCAGTTGAATGGTTATCAAATTTAGATATTAATCTATGAATGTTATAATCCTAAAATGTCATACAAAACAAGAAGACCATCAGTTGAACTCTCATGCAGATAGCTTAAAGAAAGTTGAAAATATTAAAGGTAAAACAAAAGAAGATTGGAATTTTTCCCTTTGATATTCGTGTCCTCTATTTAGGATCTCATTAGGTGTACACCTGCCATCCTTGTAAGTCCCAGTCAAGTATTTGCAAGCACTGATAGCCAATTATGTATCTAATTGGGTATGGTATTTTAACATGCAATTTAGTTGTGGAAGAATGGGCATGTGTTCAGAAGCCAAGCACTGGAATTGATATTTAGTGAGTACTTTTATGGGACATGCAAAGTACCTTGAATTTGCTGTAGCATCTTTACATTAGAGGATTTCAGATAGCTTTAAAAACGAGGCCTTCACATGGTTGTTGCTTAGCCTGGCATTTATCTGGTTGTCAGTTCTCTTGTTTAATAGGTTATAGGGACAGACCTCAAGAGATGTATAATGCCCTGCATTCTTCTTTGTCCTTATGGCTGTGGTAATGAAGATTCATGCTACTGAAGTGCTCATGCTGTGGGCGACTGGTGCCTCCTTATACTGGGGGGGCATCAGTGGCCAATTGCCAACTGTGGGGGTCCCCAGTGGCTGATTGCCGCCGCTGACGGAAGTGCCAGCAGCAAACCTGGAAGTGCCATTGGTGCTTCACTCAGCGCCCCCACAATTTTAGGGGGGGCACCAGCAGTCATCCCCCACTCCCTGGCTGGCAAGGACTAGTCTCAGGGGGGGCACATACCCACCCCCCAGGCGCCCCTTCTACAAGTCGCCTATAGCTCATGCACTAGTTCAAGGCTCAGGAACCTATGGCCTGCAGGTTGGCTCTAGCCTGCAAAACAATTTCATCTGGCCTATGGGCGCATGTCCATTGGCACCTTAGATTGGAGAATCGATGGTAACAACGGCAAGGGAAGTGGTGGCCAGATTGAAAGCAGTAATCCTGCCTTTTTTTTTTCTCATGTCATCTTAATGAAGCCACTGCTGCTCTTGCTACTGAATTTGCCCATGGCAGCATTTGGGGGCCATGACAATCAGTGGCAAAGAGGGGCAGTTGCAGTAGGAGGGTGAGAAAGCAACTCTGCACATGGAGCAGGGAGGACTGGGATGGCAATAGATATCTTAGGTGGAGAAAAGCGGTGTTGGGCCAGGGTACTAACCTTACTAGTCATACCTCTAGCAATGTGCTGCTTTCACACATTAGCTGTGCTAATTTGATGTGCAGCTTCTGAAAGGCTGCAACTGCAACTTCTGCTGTGTCACCTGGCTCCTGTACCAGGAGGTAAGCACACCACTTGCTCTTTCCTCTGCCTGCCCAAGAGTCCTGCAGATGGGCACCTGCACCCTCTGGCAGTCCCTGTGCTGGGTGTTCAAGCAGCACACACTGCTGTAGACAGGTGAACATGCAGATTTGGACTGGAGCCATGCTTTTCAGCTCAGCTCATCTCGCCAGTCCTAGGAATGTGCAAGGAAAAGGGCTGTGGGGGGCAGAAGGGGGCTGTGCTTGCCCCCAGGGTCCTGAAGGGGGCTAAGAGGGGATCCTCTTCCGTCATCTCAGGTCTCATGTATTCTGTTGCCCACCCCCAGACCCTCCAACCCTCTTGGTGGCCTCCACACATAACGTGTACAGCCTGGCACTTTGGCGTTGGTGGATGGATGCGTCAGAGCCCGGCCTATGTCGGCCCCTGGGCTGGCATTCAAGGGGGATTACCCTGTGATGCACAAGAGCACAAAATGGTTTGCAGGTTCCTGGTCCTCACTGGTGATCTGGACTCATTGTGTAGGGAATCTAGGTACTGCTCTGGAAACAAAAATGTGCAGGGCCATGTATGGTTAGGGGAATGTTCCTTAACGGTGGCCCAAAGGGATGAATGTTATGTTTTGTATGATATTAGATAATATGTATATTGCTTTTGAAATGAGATTCCACTAAATTCTGAAAATTTACAGAGGAATGCCTTCAGCATAGAAAGGTTGAGAACCACTGGCCTAAGCAAGGGCTATGGGAATGAGAGAAGCTTAGGAAAGACAATGAAGGGAAAGCATAATGTTGATGAATTTTGAGTTTTCTTGCAATTCTCACGGTGTTTGATGTTGTTCTTTAAGGCCCAGCTGGTATCTCAAATTATTTGCATAAGAATTTCAGCTTTCATTACTATAATGCATTTCTAGACTTGTGGATAAGGCACTATTTTAAGTACCAAAAATAAGAAAAAATGAGGAAGAGAACAAAGGGAAAGAAAAAGTAGATGTAAGGGAAAGCATAAAAAGAAAAATGAGGAAGTACTGCCAGTGTAGAAAAAAAAGGAAAGATAACTAGATAAGGAAAAAGAGAAAGAAGACAAGCGAGAGACTAGCTCTTACTTTAATTTTACTTCATGAACTTTAGTTCCATACCCTTATGGGGGGGGAGAAAACCCATGGGTTTTCTGTACACATGCATGATATTTTGAATGACTCATAAAATATTAATATAACTTGCTTCAACTTGAAAGATGTTTATGCATAATATGCAATATATACAAAGAACTCTAATAAATTGAAGAGAGTTAGGGTAAAATATGATTCTGTATTTGAAGGTCTTCCCATTTATTTGATTGAGAACTAGCATTCTCATTAGCTTGAAGTTTTAAGCTATAATATATGTAATAAAAAAGAGTCATTGCCATTGGAGACGCTTATGATTTATTATCCTAATTTTCAGCATTTGGAAAACTTGGCAGGTATTAGAGGAGTGTTACCTCCGTAAGATTCACAGGAGAAGTATGTCATTTAATGAAATTATATTTTGCTTCATTTTTCTTGCAGTACAGTGCATTAATTTGTCATCTCTTTGTCATCAGTTTACACTCTTTGGATATTTTGATGTTTTCTAGAAATTTTTGGGCTGCTGCTTTTTCTCATAAATGCCATTTTGTACAGTGTCATAAAGGTGGTTCTTAAAGCCTTTCTTTTCCTTTTCCTGGAGAACTCTTCGTAGGTGAAAATGATTTATGGTTATAGACTTTTGCTGAAGAATTAAAAAAAAAATCATTTTTCCTCTGTCTGTAGTAGACCATCTGTCAAGTTAAGATGAAAATCACATTCAAGACTACTTAAGGACTCTCAGAACTTCAGCATTTTCATCAGGCATTAGCATTTTATACCCACATGTCACCTAAGCCTAAAGTCTATATAAATACCCTTTTTATCGTTAATGTGCAGGGTAATACAATTACGAAAATTGAGAATACCTTGTTTTAGTTGGTTCTGTTTCTAATATTGAGAAATTTATGCTCTGTGGGTGTGCCTCTTTAATGCGAGATGCTTTTTGAAAATATATTAGGTTAAAAATAAATATCTATTCTTCATTATGGAGATGAGGCTTAAGCACAATGCTTTATAAAAGGATTGACCAACTAGTGCTAGGGCTGTGCAAAATTTCGCTAAGTGTTTTGTTTCAAAGCTGTTTCAACGTGTTTCAAACATGAACAGCAAAATCAAAATGAAACAAAAAGCATTGATACAGCTCCACTAGCTTCATGGAGCTCAGTCGGGCGGCAGGAGGCAGAGCATGTGCCGGCTCTGTCCACCTCCCGCTGCTGGGCTGCGCTCCATGGGGCTGGCAGAGCCAATCAGAGTGCAGTGCTGGCTCTGCCCACCTTCTGTTGCTGGGCTGCGTTCTGATCAGCTCTGCTTGCCCCATAGAGCTCAGCCCCGTGGCAGGAGGTGGAGTGCAGACATGAATGGCTCTGCCCGCCTCTTGCCACTAGGCTGTGCTCCGAGCGGCTCTGCCAGTCCCAAGGAGCTCAGCGCTGGCTCCACCCACTTCCCACCGCCAGGCTGAGCTTCAGGGGGCTAGCAAAGTCAATCAGAGCACAACCTGGCGGCAAGAAGTTGGCAGAGATGGGATTGTGCTTTGCCTCCTAGTGCTGGGCTGAGCTCCATGGAACCCAGTACTGCACCCAGTGCCAGTCTCAGGCAGCAGCGGCAGCCTCCTGTTATCCAACGCAGGTCCGGCCGCCTGCATCCCCAGGAGGAATCTAGCACAGCTCAGCAGCCCTCCCAGGGGGCTGTGCCTCTGAGCGAAA
The DNA here is from genome assembly GCA_030014935.1 of Caiman crocodilus. Lineage (NCBI taxonomy): Eukaryota > Metazoa > Chordata > Crocodylia > Alligatoridae > Caiman > Caiman crocodilus. Next base: position 10,663,753 of record JAGPOW010000261.1, read on the forward strand.
CATTGAAATGAGTGGAAATAAGAAAACAGTTTTGATTAAACAAAACAGGACAGTGTTTTCAAACGAAACGATGAAATGAAACACTGTCCCTTTGAAACAGTGAAACAAAACAACCGAAAGTGTTTCACACAGCCGAAAGTGCCACAAGCAACCTATGTGCATGGCATAAAGCTAAATCGGGAAGAAGACCAAATTTCAACTGCCATAACAAAAGTGTTCATTCCATAGCCCAGATTCCAAAAAATCTGCAAATTCTGCTTAATAACTTGTCATCACCAATTTCTGACCTGGAAAACCAGCTAGTTTATGACAAGGACACCGGAAGAAGGGAGAGGACAGGTAGGGAGTGGAAAGCAGAGCAGCATATAGGGTAGGGAGCAGAAAGCAAAGCATCTGATCAGGTTGTGGAAGAGGATTAAGGTGCTACTCTGGAACAGCGTGGGCCTAATTTGTGACATGTGAACCAAAAAGTTGGCCTCCACTGCTTTTTATCTTGTGCAGTAGTAAAACTGATCTTTCACAAATCCCTTTGTACAAACAGAACTAGTTGGTTTAAACTTTCTAGTAAAAAGTTAGACAAAAAAGATTTTTTTTTCCCCCTAAAACAGATCTAGAGCACAAGATCAGTATCCTTAGGATCTTGGAAGCTTGTATAAATCCATAGAATACTTAGCTAAATTATGTTCTTTTGTGAAAGGGGTAGTTCATGCATTATTATTTGATCCTTTTTTATTTATGTTTATTTTATAAAGAATATAAAGGGAATCTAAATGTATTAAAAAAAGTTTCTTCCTAGAGGTGCACCAATACATCAGTCCCATATCAGATCAGCACTGATATAAGGAAGATTGAGAGTATCGGCATCAGCTTTTTTTTGGCTCACATGGCTGATAAATTCTGTGTGCATGTGTGCAGCCACAGCATGAGCCCAGTCTAGGAACTTGGAGACCAGCATTGGCCTGGTAAGTCTGTAAGGTGGGCAGCAGTGGTGCTGTGATGGAGGATAAGGCAAATTTCAGGGTGGCTGAAGCCCTTCCCCTCCTCCCACAGCTGCCCCTCCCAGCACCGCCACCACCCACCCTGAACACACAGTGTAGCCCAGCCCCCAGCTGGGAAGAGCCTGGTGCCACCCTGGCCCCAGCCTGCAGTGGCAGCCTGCCTTTGCCCCACACACAGATCTGGGGCCACATGCTCCCCATGCCCATGAGCATGGGGTGCATGAAGTGGCAGGAGCCACCCCCTCCCTGTGCCCCCTGGATGAGTCGCTCACAACTTGATCATGCTCCCTGTTCTGCCCCAGCCTCACTCCCTTCCTCACTGTGGGGGTCTCAGTCTGCACCCCGGTATGCCCCTTCCCCCTCTCCCACCCTTTTCCCCACAACAGACTTATCAGCCTGACGCTGGTCTTCATGCTGCTGGGCTGCGTATCGGCTATCAGAGCGGTATCCGACTACATGGCTCATTTTTTAAAAAATTGGCCATTGCTATGGGCCCCAAAAATCTCTACCGGTGCACCCCTACTTCTTCATAGTCATTTACTTACTTGAGCTTATGTGACACGGCCATTTAACTGTTAATCTCCTTTATTGTATCACTTGTCAAACTTCTTCCCATTTCACTTCATGTGTGTTCTTTCTTCCATCACAAAAAGTTTGAATCTACTTTTTCCATTCTCAGCTAGCATCTGTTGCTGTACATGGAAATGTGATCAAATGCTGATGTAATCTCTAGAAGAAAAAAATATCTCCAAAAGGCTTACTGTAGCCAGTTGTGCGTGAAGTAGCTTGTCTCAGTTAAGCTATTTTATATCTAAGATCTACACAAAGGGTGCATCTACACATGCATTTACTCCAGCTTAGACTGACCATGCAGTAAACTACTGAACAGTAAGGGGTTTTGGGTAGGTGTCTACACATGCGGGCATTGCTCCTAGTTCCCTGCAGTGCACCCCTGTGACCACCAGGGGGAGCTCCAGGCTCCTGGGTGCTAGCTGAGAGAGCTGGGCCAGGAGACAGCTGTTTCCGGGTCCTGGGGGGCTGCCTGCTGCAGGGGTGGGGACAGTGTCTCCCTGCCCCGGGAGCAGGGAGCTTCTGGCCCTGGCTCCCTGGCCGGTGGCACAGAGCTTGGAAACAGCTGCAGGTATGTGCTCCAATCCGCTGGCAAGGCAGTATAACACAGGGCTGTCTCGTGGCCAGTCTGGTCATTGGCCTGCTCACCTGTCTAGGGCAGTCTGCCTATTGCCTCGCTTGCTACACTTTTGTTGTAGCTTAATTAGGTGTTTATAAGTGGAAGGCTGCTCATTTACTGCACAATGATATGGACGTAATACATGGCTCTGAATCATCCCTACACTGTCCCATGCCTCACGGATGGCATCACTATATGGCTCCAGCCCCACACTGGACCTCACTCTATGCCCGCCTGATGTTTGGAACCTTCCTGTTCAGGCGGTCTACTCCCCACCCTCATTCTGTGCCGCAAAACTCCCAAGTCCTTTTTCCTCTCAGCAGTGGCCCCCTCTAGGACCTTTGGCCACACAGGCCCTGGCGCCACCTCTAAGCCAGTCGGAACTCCAGGCCCCGGCTGGCATCCCTCGTGGTGGGCACTTTGGCCCTTTGACCATTCTGGTCCTGGCCCCAGCATTGACTAGTCGAGGTTCCTCTGGTTAGTTTATTGAACCACTCACCTCACTCTCCCATATGGGTCCTCCTTCTTGGGCCCCTCCAAACACAGTTCACTCGATCGCTAAGGTTGGCCTATATGCAGTCCTTCAGGCCTGCCCATGCAGACCCTACTCTACATGGCCCACGCACACATGCCTCCTCACTGGTGCTACTAGGCCTTATGCCCCTTGTGCCTCAGGCCTCTGATGACATGCCTGGACCCCTCGCCTGTACTCTCCATGGGATAACCCACCAGCTCGCGGGGGCTGAGCCTAGATGACTTCCTATCCTCACCTTTCACTAGGGAGGCACTGACATGGCATTTCCTAGAGACCACCCTGCCAGAGGCAGCCCCACCACACCATCTAGGGTTACCGTTTTTCCAGGACCAAAAAAAGAGGACAACTGGGGGCAGAGGAGGAGGGGAGGGAAAGGGGTATATGATTGTAGGAGTGGAGGGGGAGGCAGTGACCTGCCTGTGCCTTGGCTTTTGCCCCTTATTCCTAAGCCCCTGCCCCCCCAGCCCTGCTAGTGTCCCATGCTCCCGATCCAGAGCCCCCGAGCTCCCTCACCCCACATACACGCTCTGTGCGTCTAACCTGGGAGCCCGCATGGCGAACATGTGACCTCAAACAGCAAATTACCTTGCCTGCTACTCCCAGCCCCAAGCAGCCAAGTTTGCTAGTGCCTGGGAAAGCAGAGGCAAAGCAAAAACCTGGACTTTTGCTTGTATTTTAAAAACCCTCCCAGACACAAGGACAGGTGACCAAAAAACAAGACATGTCCAGGAAAGCCTGGACATATGGTACACCCTCCAACGCCAGCAGGATGTAGTTCTAGGTCATTCCCCAGGACCAGGAACCTCCTCCATCCCCATAGCGCCTGTCCTTGACCTCCAGGTGTTCTGGGAGCAGCAGCACTCCAGCCAGGCAAGGTTACTCCAGCAGCATCCATCCCTACAGCAGCTGCCTGCTCAGCTTTGAGGATCTTTGGTTATACTGAGGCTGCTCAGCCCCATCCTCCAATCCAGGAGCCCTCCTGCGGTCGTGTGACTGCCTCATCAGACTGCCGTGCACCTGCCCGCTGCTGCACAGCCTGTTCAAACCTCCTAAAGTGGCGGACACCAAAGGTGCCCTGCCACAGGCAGCTAGCAGCTAGGTTGCTGCTAACTGCTGCACTGATAGATTGGGACGAGGGCTGGGACCTGTCCCATCCTTGCAGCTCTTTCTAAACCCTGTGCCTTGATCTGGGGCACAGGGCTGGGACATGTCGCTGGCCACGACAGTACCTGGCCAACCCTGGGCTGCACAGGGAAGTCTGCATGTGCAGCCTGGGGACTGCCCAGAACAAGAAGGTCCCCAGCCACCTCCAGGCTGCTTGTGCTTCTCTGTGTAGCTCTGTGTTGTTATTAAGCTTGCAAAGCTAAGTACTTCAGTTGGGAAATGCCGAAGTGATGGTTGTCTGTGCAATGTTATGCTCTTCTATGTGTGCATGTACAGTCTTTAATTGCATGATCCTATGCTATTTTTTTCATGAACACATGGTGAGTGCTCACTCAATGAGCAGCTATTCTATATCTTACTTTCTTTTTATGGCTCTGAGTGAAACCCACATTTTACTAACTGTATAGGTGGCATGCTTTACTCTGAAGGCAGAATCTTAATTTTTTCATAAGCTTTTCTGTGGTGCTCATGACTACAGTGCGAGTGCTTCGCAAATATTAATCTTCACATCATCCCAGTGAAATGAGGATATTGTCGTATGCCTGTTCTGTAGATTGGCAGCTGAGGCATAGGGATTAAGACTTAAAGAATTATCTGCTTATTTTGGATGGGTATTTTGAGACGCGCAGGACCTGATTTTTTTTTTGAGCAGTTAGCATCCTATTGCTATTATCTATTAAGAGCACTGCTCCCTGTGGATTCAGTCATAGCTGTGATTGCTCAGCATTTCTAGAAATCAGACCCTGGGACTACAAGTCAGGCGCTCAGGAAATAAGGAACATAGTTATTTCCCTGACTGGATTTCCAGTCTTTTCCTGACTTCCCACTCCTTAGCTCCTACTTCTCCTCCTTCCTACCAGCTTTTTCACCTCTTGCTTGTGCGTTGTCAACACTAGAGTTATTGAGAGCAAAGGTGAAACAGGCTTTAATTCTAGTGCCTGGTCCAACCCTGGCTTGGAGGAGCAATTACTGAAAAAGTCCAACTTTTTCTCCAGTAGCTCTGGGCCGGAGCATCCTTTCATTGTGTGGGGCTGGTGCATGTGCAGGCCTGTTGCAAGAAACAGCCGTGAGAGGACAGACCGTGTTTTGGTTGGTCTGGGAATCTTGCTCTGCACACTCTGTTTAGCACTAAAAACTAGGAGGGAAAGAATATGCTAAAAGAAGGTAGAAACTTGGAGATGTCAGCTACTAATATTGAAGTTTTTACTGAGCATGTGCAAGAAGCAGCTTTCCCTCACCCCCACCCATCCAAGGTAACCAACACCTCCATTACTGACAATCGCACGTGCGTGCCCACTCAGTTAAAGATCTCCAGGTTGCTTCAAATTGTGAAGCACATGAAATACTTGGATTCATTGTCAACTTCACAAAAACCAGGATACTTTACCAACCCACTCCAAACCCAGCCATCTGCTCTCCCATGTACTATAATTAGAAGGGAGTCCTTGGACGATGTTGAACATTTCCCTTACCTAGGCAGCCAGCTTCCCCAAAAAGTAATCAAGGACAATGATACTCAGCACCGCATAAAATTTGGTGATGCTGCCTTTGGATGACTCCAAAACTGTCTTCAGTGGTCATGGCGTTAGAACCCAAATCAAACCAGGCAGTTGTCATCCCTACTCTGTGGTATGGGAGTGAAACTTGGACGGCGTACTGGAAACACCTAAAAGCTTTGAACTGTTACCATCAGCAATGTCTTTGAAAAATTCTCCTTGTCATCTGGAAGGACAGAAGCATGAATGTCACCATTCTGATGCAAGTAAACACCACCACCGTGAAGCCACATTTATATGGCAGCAGTTCTCGTTGGACAGGGCATGTCATAAAGATGCCTGACAACTTGGCTCTCAAAGCAGGTCCTATACTCCCAACTCAGAAGTGGTCAGCACTCTGGGGTGGGCAAAAGAAGCAATTCAAAGGCAGCTTGAATCTTTTATCTGAAGAAATATGTAATTAACATCAAAACCTGGGAGGTTTGAACACTGAATTGTTCCAAATAACTTGATGTATGACAAAGCATTGACAATTTTGAACAAATTTGGAGACTATGTACACAGATAGACAAATGAGGCACAGGAAACATCAGTGACCTGACAGCACCAAGATCTATTCCTCCCATCTTCCCAGAGCTATTTTGCCACATTTGCCATGGGACATGCAGACCTCCACTTGGCCAACTCAATCATCTGCGGACTCATCAATTCCTTATTTACTGAAAGACTGTCATCCTCGTATTGAGTAGTTGTCTACGATAGCAGCAAGTAGCACCTTCTCCATCCCTGCAACAGAGTTTTATAGTTTGGTTAAACATGGGTGGGTTTTCCTGAAGACTGAGAAAGACCCGCACTATGGCCAGGCCCTTCTCAAATTTCAAGTCTGTGTTCCAAGGCATGGGGATGCTATGGAGATTAGCTAGCATTTTAAATAATTGACAAAATGTGATGTATTTCCCAATCTCATTCTTAAAATAGACTAAAATGTTGTCGGAAATTTTCTAAAAATTTGAGCCTGAAGCACTTTCTCAGTATCTGAAATTTCAATTTGAACGGGTAAATTTTGGTAAAAATAGCAATAGCTTGACAGCAAACCTCGTAACAAGAAATGTTAGGCAACTGTAATTAACATACAGTGATACTAGTCCCGTATGAGCTGTGCAGTGCAGGCACTAGATGTCTACTGGAAGTTTTTCTTACTTTACTTGCACAAGTTTTTTTTTTAAGTTATGTGCGCAAGAGTAATATGTACCAAAGAAAAATAGTTAATGATTGTTACTAGAGTAAATATATTGAATCAATTTGTGGATCGCAGGCAGTGTACATTTTAATGCAATTATTTTAACCAGTCTTTATTTTGATGTCAATTTTAGGAGCCACAAAAATAGTTCCAGTTGAGGCTGCTCCCCAAGAAACGGAACCGACGACAAATTCTGAGGCAGCTGTTCAAGACCAAGCTCAGCGAAGAGGCTATCAAGAATATGCCATTCAACAAACACCCTATGAGCATGCAATGAAGTCAAGCAGGTAATTTTAAAAGCATTTAATTTTCTTGTTTTGAACATGGGAGAGAATTTTTTTTCTATCTTCAGTTTTATGTAAGCAGAACTTCCAATGATCAGTAGGCAAAAACACTTTGCGTGAGACATGGCTGCTCTTCATAATGTGAAAACGTCCTGAAGAATTTTGTTTTTTGCATACCCTTAGTTCATAATATAGAGCAGTGACAGCATACTTTGCGATTGTATATCAGTACTCTAATTATAACTGTTGTTTGGTTTTATTCTAGGCTAGGTCCAACTCAGCTAAAAATTTTTACTTGTGAATACTGCAACAAGGTTTTCAAATTTAAACATTCTCTCCAGGCTCATTTGAGGATTCATACAAATGAAAAACCTTACAAATGTTCATACTGCAGCTATGCCAGTGCCATCAAAGCCAACCTCAACGTACACATGAGGAAACACACAGGGGAAAAATTCAGTTGTGATTACTGTGCATTCACATGTCTCAGCAAAGGCCATCTCAAAGTCCATATTGAGCGAGTCCACAAGAAAATTAAGCAACATTGTCGCTTTTGCAAAAAGAAATACTCGGATGTCAAAAATCTAATCAAGCATATCAAGGAAACGCATGACTTGAAGGACAAGAAGGTGAAAGATGTGTTTGATGAGCTCCGCTTGATGACCCGAGAAGGCAAGAGACAGCTGCTTTATGACTGCCATATTTGTGAACGCAAATTCAAAAATGAACTGGACCGAGACCGTCACATGCTAGTCCATGGCGATGAAAGACCATTTGCTTGTGAGCTCTGCGGCCATGGAGCCACAAAGTATCAAGCACTTGAACTTCATGTTCAGAAACACCCATTTGTTTATGTCTGTTCTGTATGCCTGAAGAAATTCGTTAGTTCTGTAAGGCTTCGTGCACATATCAAAGAAGTTCATGCAGATTTGCAAGAAACTTCTGTTTTTAACAGTTCTATCAATCAGAGTTTCTGCCTTCTGGAGCCTGGAGGTGATATACAACAGGAAGCACTTGAACAATTAACACAGCCTGCAGATAAAATCACTCTCCTAAGCACTGAAGCACTTAGCATACCAAAGCAACTTAACTGTAAAGATGAAACAAATACCACTGAGGTAAGCCATAATGACCAGCCTGACAGTCATTTAAAAATTGAGGCTGCCCCTTCCTTAGAATTGGAAAACTCTCTGGTGGAGAGTGCAGCTGAGCTGCCCTGTCAACCGTCAACTGATGCAGAAGTACCGCACATTGAATCACATGCAGCGCCAAATTGTTTTTTGCTGAAAAATGCTGCTAGCACTTCAGGGGAACCAAAATTGTCTCCTGGAAATGAACAGGAAGTCAACTGTGATAGTTCAGTAAATATACAGGGTAATGAAATCCAGCTGCTGTTGCCGGGAGGCAAAGACTCAAGTGTGAATCACAATGATATAAACATTGAGAGCCTTTCAGTTTCTGACGAGAAAGGTCAACCCTTTCATGCTAGTGAATTAGAAACAAGCACAGCATCAAATCAAAGCATGGCAGAATCTACAAATCCTCTTCCAGCACCAGATTCCAGTGAAGCCATCAGTCCAAAGCCAAACTCTAGTAGCACAGCTTCTGATACTCGGGGAGGAGCTGTGGCCTTTATGCAGATTTTGGATGGTTTACAAAAGAGACAAATGAACACAGAGTTGTGTGAGAAGATAAGAAAAGTTTATGGAGACCTGGAATGTGAATACTGTGGTAAGAACCAGTAGAACTGTGTGAGCTTTATTTCAAATGAATCGCATAACAGTACATTTTTATTGCATTCTTTTTTTAACTATATAGTTCATTGCAATTTCATGGGTAAGCAAAGATTCTGGGCTGGATTTTGTCATCCAGTCCAGTTTATTGTCTTCAGAACATAAAACCGTCAGGGAAACTGAGGAAGAGAGAGGTCTTTGTCCAAACAAGACTGCTTTACCAAATTCTTTGTTAGTATTTCAGCTCTGCTAGGTATTATTTTAGCAGCACAAATTAAGGCTGTGCACTGCAGATTTTAACTTTTACATGGGCCAGGCAAAGATGCATGTATACACACCAGATCCGTATGATGGCAGTTTTCAGTTTCATACTTACATAAATCTATTCCTTTGAGGTGAAAAGTTTTAGTCTTAGGATGAAGCTGTTTTGATTCTGTTCTGGGTGGAGGCTAGGAAACTGGAGGGAGATTACTCTCTTCTGACAGCCCCCAAATGGAGAAACTCTGAAATTTGATTTGCTTTCGCTGCCCTGGAAGGGAAAGGAATTAAAGTTTAAAGAAAATTGGTTAAAAGTTTTAATACTTTTTAAGTCAATATATTTGTGCTTTCATTTCAAAGCATTTCTAGAACCCTCATATAATTAAGTTCAGAGTGGCTGAAGAAGGATAAGCGCTAGCTTGGTCTACTGTCATATTGATAGTTCAGCTTAACCACATTTGCTATGGGCACACGTGTTAGAATGCGGGAGGAGACTTTAAGGGTGTCTTTACACGTGCTCTGGGGATGCTCTCATTAAAGCTCCTGCAGCATCTTATGTATTTAGCATCCCCGCCACTCGTTCAACAAGCTTTAGTTAAAGGCCCCTGCTGCCATTTTGAAGCATGGGGATGCTGAATACACAAGACATGGAGGCTGCTGAAGTGCACTAATTAGCACGCTCCATCAGACCCAATTAATTAAGTCTGGTCCAAGGCACTGTAATTACAGTGCATCAAAGCAGCATCTCCCCATATCTACAGGCGCCCTAGAAGACTTCTTCATTGGGAACACATTTGTTAACACACATCCCACAGAAAGGGTGACATTCATGCAAGGTCATTGTGTTTTTCTAGTTGTGCATGTAACAGTGAAATCTCTTTGAGACAATTTAACAGGTATATTTCCAGAGGGAAGGCTTTGTAAAATTGTGTTTTGAATAAAAGGGAACTGAACATTTGATTTTTTTTTTTTTTCTTTTTAACAATATCAGTTTTTACAAATGTCTTTAGAAATTACTTGTTTTCATGTTTAATTTTATTTTTAGGCAAGTTGTTCTGGTACCAGGTCCATTATGATATGCATGTTCGTACTCACACTCGAGAACATTTATATTACTGCTCCCAGTGCAATTATTCCTCCATCACCAAAAACTGCCTTAAGCGTCACGTCATACAGAAACACAGTAATATTTTGCTGAAATGCCCCACTGAACACTGTGACTATTCTACTCCAGATAAATACAAGCTTCAGGCACATCTGAAAGTTCACACAGAGCTGGTAAGTCACAAAATAAATACTCTTTGCTTTATCAAAATTCTGTCTCATCTCTAATGTCACTTTCTTTGAACATTTCTTTCAAACTTGGAAAAAAATCTTAATGCAGTACATATGCTCTGTTTCCTCTCCTCCTTCCTGGCTGTTTTGGGGCTTGAGACTTTAGAAGGGGGTATGGGACTGTTGCTATTTCTGACTCCACAGTTATTAGTACCATGTACTAGTATGTTGCTGTAACTGTTAGGATAAGCTGACTTAGTTGTAAAGGAAGGCATTTTTATGGTTAGTGTGGTTTAAATCTGGTCAGTCTTCTGTTACAGCTATCATTTCCATTCATGGTGGATCAGGAGGGTGAGAGACCTACTTCTGAAAGGAACACAGTTTTGTTCAGGTCCCCACCCCTGCGTTGAATTACTGGGTCAAGTGCCTGATGGGTTATGGAAGTATGAGTGCCAGTCAGCATCATCCTTTTCAAGGCTCTATCTGCAGCATATTTATTCAAGAGCATCTAAGGAACTCCAGAACATGTTGCAAGACAATTTTGCTCCAAGAAGCTCTGCCTATGATCCAGTGCCTCTGTCTGAATATTATGCAGAAATCAGTATTTTCTACACTAGATTTGCTCAGTTGTCTTCCACGTCTGAGTTTTCAATGCATTGTTGTGCTCTGAACTACAGTTTTAAATTACATAAGTATTTTATGGGCATCTAGGAGATGTAGGCTTTTTATTGCTGTTAGATGAAGAATTTGTAATGAAACCATCGTGAGTGCGCAACTGACGTGCATCTTTAAGCAGAATTGGAATTAATGCAGTATATTACAAATATTTATTAAATATTTCTTTCACGGCTCTTATTGATTTCATGAATCTGTGTGGCATAGCTAGTACTGAATAAAGCACAATTTCTGATTTCAAGAAACATTTGGAAAGCTGTTCTGGAATGTATAATTTAATATTATTTACTAGTAGTGCCAGGAGGGTGGCATGAGTTATATCCTAGTAATTTAGATTTATTGCAAGACATTCAGACAGCTCCAACAGTAGCAATTTTGTTAAGTACCTTTTGAATTCATTAAACTTACTCTTGAATACATTGTTTACTTCTACATAGAAAAAAACTTAGTAAATAACAGTGAAAGTTGCCCAAAGAGAAGATCCATATATAAGAATTTAAGTAATTCTTAAAAACAAGAATTACTGAGCTAAAGGCACATTTGGGCTTTCAACTGCCCCTCTGTTAATGTAAGTTCCTGTCTGTTTTCAACATGTAAAGCATACAGTATACATACCACATTTCTCTAGAAAGCAAAACTTTACTTATCACCTAGTTTGTGTTAACGTGCCTGTTGGATGCAGTGGATCAGCGAAGCTGTGTCTTGTTTTACTAGAAGCATGATGTGGAATAAAGAGTTTGTTCTTAGAGTGCATTTTTCTCATACACAGATAGTTTTGTGTAATTGCTTTGAAAAGCAGTTAAGTGTAATGTTTTCAGACCCTCTTTGCTCAGGCAGGAGATAGACTCTTGGTTAGTATCTCCAGGAGTTGGAACAGAACCCTCTTATGACTCTTACCAAGTGCTGGTCTGTGGGGCCTTGCAGCAGAGTTTATCTATAACCAGCAGGTGATAGAAAAGGAAAGGAGACAGTCTTATATTTTTAGGTATCTGTTTTGTCTCTCTTATTTTTACTTCATTTCAGATAGTCTAGAACTTCCTGAATATAGCTGATAGTTTCCACTTCAACAAAACTGCAACATAGCGCAATAAAACTCCAGCTCCTTTAGACACGTTTTCTCACTTTTTTTGAGTTGAATAGATGTAATTTCTTAAAGAGAACTGAGATTTATTGTAATTAGACAGTTTTCCCAATAGTGGTTCCATTAAATTGTTCTGAATTTATTAACCTTACTCTTGTAATATATGAGTAGTCAAGTATTTACATCTTACTGTGAAAAGGAGTAAATAAGTGACAAAATGGTGGCCAAGGTTTAAAAAAAAAATTGGAGTTTAAATATACATTCCTAAATCCTTATTCAAAATTGCGGAGCATTCAACAGCTCCAACTATTCTTCACAGCCAGAGGCCCAGGACCTTGATGCAAAGTAGGATTGAGAATGCATCTCCAATTAGATTGCATTGGTAAGCAGAGTCTTTCAAATTTCACAGTGACAGCTATTGCCAAAGTTGTATTGAACATTTAAAGTGCACATTTGTTAACCTATATTTTTATCAAGTGGTTATTAAATAGTATAAATAGAAATGGCCTTTTCTAGATGGATCTTCATACTTAAACCTTGTATTTTTTAGTACTTTACATACAGGTTGTACAGTAAAATATTGTAACCAGTATATGAGCATCTTCATGTAAGAAAAGCTGTGTGAATGTATATGGAGGATGCAAATTCAAACATTCAGAAGCTATTCCCAGAATGAAAGTTGCCTGTGAAGCCTAAGTTTAACCCTTTGCCTGAATACCTTCTGATTTTTCATGACATACCTGTATACAGTATTTCTTTTTCCTTTTGGATCTTTTTTTTCATTTGACTCCTGGAGTGACTGATGTTTTATCAGATAAATCAGATTTTCAATATTTCTTTTTATCCTCATCATCATTCAGTGTAAGGCCTCATATCTTATTCTCTGTGCACCATCCAAACCCTGCACTGAAAAATGGAATGATTAGTTTTCTTATGGGCTCTTCTGTGGTACTTATTCTCACTGTATCTGTGCCTAATAAGCATTAATTAAGTTATCTTTGTAACACCCTGCATGGTAGAGAGGATTTTCATAGAGTGGGAACTGAGGTATAGGTTGCTTAAGACCAAAATTTGCAAATGTCTTCACTAATTTTCCATGCCAATTGGAGACACCTAGGGCTTGATTGATCAGAGTGCTTAGCATTTCTATACCTCTTTAAATGTTCAAACCATGGTGTAAGGCATTACCTAATTAATCATCCCAGCACTCTTGAAAGGTAAGGAGGAATTATAATTGCCTCAGATAATGAACTGAAAGAGGCTCAGATCCATAAAGGTCCAGACTGACAAAAGTATTGAGGCACCCAGCTTCCACTGATGCAAACTGCAGAAGTTAACTTAGCCAAGAAAACCCACTGAGCCAGTGGCAGAGCAGAGATTAGGATCCAGAGGCCCCTTGCTCTTAACTTGGCAGGTGTTCCTTTGGACCAGGGATGTCAGACCCATCCAGCCCCATTGTAGACTGGATGGGTGGTGCAGGCATAGTCCACAGGCCAGATCAGGCCCACAGACCACCCTCCCTCCCTTCTGACCTTCCTCTTCTGCCCCCTCTCTGCCCTGCCTGCTTCCCTCCCACCTCCTACCATACCTGATCAGGTGGCTGCTGCAGCCGGTCTACCACCCACACCATGAATCCTTCAGTCACTGGAACAGGCATAGCATGTGTCCAATTGGATTGTGGTGCCCCAGCTGGATGGCACCACATGTGGTGCCCATTCCACGCACTCTGGATCTGGGCTGCGTGTACAGCAGCTCCTGGCTCCGGTATGCTGGGCCACAGGAGGGGGAGAGGGGTCTATGGGTCCAGTCTGGCCTGTGGACCAGCTCTACATTGTGAATGCACATAGTGCCCCAAGTGGGTCTAACCAGACCCAGGGACAGTGTTGGGGGCCAGATAAGGGCACTCCATGGGTTGCATGTGGCCTGTGGGCTGTATGTTTTGACAGTCCTACTTTAGATCTCACTGCTTCAAGTGTTGGGATATTCACCATTCTTACTGATTTCAGTTGCAGGTGAGTGTGCAGGCCTTCTGGTAAGGTGTTTTAGCGAATTAGACCGCTAAAATATGAGGAATACACAGTCTGTGGTCATGTGTAAAAACTCTGGTTTAGGTAATTAGTTCAGAATTAAATAGGAACTCTGTGTCAATGGCAGAAATCAGAGCCCAGGTCCCTGGAGTTGTTTTATCACTGTATTCAGTGGCCGGAACCACGTTACTGTCTTACTACTTTTGTAGTCCATGCCTCATTCCAAGCACATAGGAAAGCGGCACACACTTAAAGTACCACCATTTAATCTATATTGCATTTAGAATAGAAAATTAGGGTTGGAAGGGACTTCAGGAATCCAGCTCCCTGCTCAAAGCAGGACCATCCCCAAATATATCATCCCAGACAAGGTTTTGTCTAGTTGGGTCTTTAAAACCTCTAACTATGGAGATTCCACAACCTCTCTGGGGAACCTGCTCCAGTACTTTACTACCCTCCTTGTAAGACAGTTTTTCTTAATATCTATCCTAAACTTGCTTTGTTGCAACTTGAGACTGTTGCTCCTTGTTCTGTCATCTGCTACCATTGAGAACACTCTAGCTCCATCTTCATACCCACCCTTCAGACATTTGAAGGCTGCTATTAAATCCCCTCTGTCTTCTCTTCTCCTGACGTAACTTAGCCCAGTTCCCTCAGCCTGTCGTCCTCAGCCCAGTTCCCCAGGCTTAACCATGTTTGTTGCCCTCTGCTGGACTCTCTCCAACTTGTCCACATCCTTTCTGTAGTGGGGGCTCAAAACTGATCGTAGTACTCCAGATGTGGCCTCATCAGTACTCAATGGAGGCAGATTATAGCTTCCCTCGATCTGCTGGCAGCAATCCGACTAATGCAGACGAGTATGTTGTTAGCCTTATTGGCAACAAGGACATGCTGCTGGTTCGTCGTCAGCTTATTGTCCATTGTAACCTCCAGGTCCTTTTCTGTAGAGCTGCTGCTTAGCCAGCTAGTCCCCAGTCTGTCCTAGTGCATGGGATTGTTCTGTCCTAAGTTCAGGACTTTGCACTTGCCCTTATTGAATCTTATGACACTTCTTTTGGTACAATCCTCCAATTTGTCCAGATCTCTGACTCCTAGCCCTACACTCCAGCATATCTGCTACTCCCCCCAGCTTGGTGTCATCTGCAGACTTGCTGAAGGTGCGCTCCATCCCATGTTCCAGATTGTTGTTCAAGATATTGACTAAAACCAGCCCCAGGACTGACTCCTGGAGCACTCCACTTGTTACCGACTGCCAAGTAGACATCAAGCTGTTGATTACTACCCTTTGGGTAGGTGCAGACATTCAGAAACCCAGGACAGAATTGATCCAAGTTACAGTTTTTTTGTAAGCAGTGTAATTTAAATCAGTAGCAAGCAGAATACACATGCAGCCTTTTATGGGGGAGCAGGGGAGAAGCAAATCTTAGACTGGGTTCTACCATTTTTAAACCAGTCTGTGTGCACCAGACTTCTGTTCTGTTACAGGTATAGGCTGATTTCCAATCACTTATACTGGTTAAAGTGCAATGTATGTGCCTGACCTTTGAGCCCAATGATCCAGCCAATTTTTTGTTCACCATAAAATCCATTAATCCAATCCATACTTCCTTAGCTTGCCTGCCAAAATGTTGTGGGAGACTATCAAAAACCTAGCTAAAGTCAAGGTATATCACAGCCGCTTGTCTCACCACATCCACAGAGCCAATCATCTCATCACAGAAGGTTGATCAGGTATTACTTGTCCTTGGTGAATCTACGCTGACTGTTCTTAATCATCTTCTCCAAGTGTTTAGAAATGGATTCCTTGAGGGTCTGTTCCATGACTCTTCCAGGGACTGAGATGAGGCTTCACTGGTCTGTAGTTCCCTAGATCCTCCTTCTTCCCTTTCTTAAAGATGGGCATTATCTTTGCCCTTTTTCAATTGTCTGGGACCTCCCCCATTTGCCATGAGTTTTCAAAGATGATGGCCAGCATCTGTGCAGTCACTTTGGAGAACTCCCTCAACATCCTCAGGCGCATCCTGTCCAGCCCCATGGACTTGTACACATCCAGCTTTTCTAAATAGTCCCTACCTGTTCTTTCACCACTGTTGGCTGTTCTGCTGCTCCCTAAACTGTGCTGTCAGGTGCAGTAGTGTAGGAGCTGACCTTGCCTGTGAAGACTGAGGTGGAAAAGTCTTTGAGTGCTTCATTTTTTTTTGCATCACGTGTCACTAGGTTGCCTGTCTCATTCAGAAAAGGAGCCACACTTTTGCTGTTCCTCCTCTTGTTACTGACATACTTGTAGAAACACTTTTTGTTAACATTTACATTCCTTGCAAATACACAATCCACCAAATAATCGCACGGACAGGGCTGGATTGTTTACCTTCTAGAAGCAGGATCTGATGCCTGGCTCTTCTTCCCCTTCCTCCTCTTGCTTCCAGTGAGCTACTTGCAAACAGCCCCACTTACTGTCCCTGGTCACTCACAATTTGGTGCGGTTCTGCCCAGCACATGGAAATGAGGCACTGAGCAACATCAGTAGGATGGTCATGGTTTTTCATAGCAAATGAGAAGTGAGCCATGCTGAGTAAAGTAGGCATATTAGGAGCTGCTTAAAATCATCATTATCAGAATTATCCCAAATCTTGAAGGATGGTAATAGGGTCACGAAAAGATACATGGCTGATTCCCAGAGTATTTGCCTTCCAGATTAGGTTCTATCTGCAAACCACTTGGTGCAGGAATTTAAAAAAAGGGAAAGATTTTTATATAATAAATATTTTACGTTAAAATTAATTTAAAACCATTATATATAATTATGTAATCTGATTTATATTTTGAATATGATTTAATATATCATTTTAATTTATATTTGAATATGCAATACCTACCTGCGCACATGCGCAGATGCACATGCGCACACTTTATGCATTCCTGTACTGTGAAAATGGATGCCTTAATATTCTCTCTCGTTGCCATTAGATGAGACAAATAGGCTTCTGTCTTGTCCACCATTTTAATTTTCCTATATTGCTCATTAGAGTATTATCTAATCTCTTCCCAAATAAATTAGATCAACATAGTACTTCACTTTTAGCAAGGCTGTGTGACATTAGCTTAATGCAGGAGCCTTTTTAATTCATGAAAATCTTGATTTGGTATAGGAATGATGAGTGTGGCAATCTGGTCCCACTTTTTCATATCCCAAAAGTTCTGTGTAGGGCCCAGTCCTGGTCCCATGAAAGTCAACAGTGAAGCTTTTATTGATTCAAGTGAGGGCAGTGTGAAGCCTGAGATTAGCATGCTAAGGCAAATGTATTAGCTTCTTTTTAGGTAAGACATAGGGGTAATTGCAAGAGGTCTGCCTGATAGGATGAAGCATGTTAGCAGATGCACAGGAAAAGAATTGCACAGCAAGTTACAGCACTATGACTAGCTGGTGTTATAAGTAGTAATTATTCTTTGTTGAAGAGGGAAAGATACTTTCTCTTACGTTTTTGTGCTGCAAAGTGATACAAAACTTCATGGCTCAAGCTGTCAAATACAGTTGAGGCTTTTCTTTTTTCAGACAGATACTTTTTAAGTAGGAAAGGAAAATGAGAAAAAGAAAAGCCAGTGTGGGAGGAAAACTAAATGGGGACAAAGCAGTTTTGATGGGATGTTTGAAGAGCTATTACTATGGACATCTTTTAATGAGGTGCTGAGATGAATATACCTCATTATGCAGGTGCTGTCTGTTACTGGGGTATTTCTTCCACCATTAATTTCAGTAGTACCTATAGCAGGTTCAGGTTAACTAGCTCACTAAACAGTCCTTCAGTGTCCTTTTACAGGCTCACAGTCTCTGTTTATTTTCCTTACTTCTCTCAGCAAGCTTCCTCTCAGCAGGAGTCACTCAACGTAAGCCATGTACACAGTCTCTGATACACTCATAGAATCATAGTAATTAAGGTCTGGAAGGGACCTTGAATGATCAAGTCCAAACCCCCTGCTCTGGGCAGGGATACTGCTGAGATCAAATGATCCCACCAAAGTGTCTGTCCAGTCTCCTCTCGAAGATGTCCAAGGCTGGGAACTGCATCACCTCCTTGGAAGTCTATTCCAATTCTGGTCACCCGTACCATAAATACGTTCTTCCTTACATCCAACCTGAAACCATCCTCTAACAGTTTGTGGCCATGGCTCTTTGTCTTCCCCTGGGGCACCCTAGTGAACAGTTTTTTCCTCAGCTCCCAATATTCATTCCTTACAGACACTTACAGCCACCAAGCCCCACCTCAGTCTTCTCTTCCCTAGGCTAAACAGTCCCAGATTTTTTAGTCTTCTCTCATAACTTTTGTTCTCCATGCCCATATTCATTCTTGTGGTCCTTCTCGTGGTCTTTCAATACCTGTGGTCAGCTTCCCAATCATAGACCGACTTCCAGGATAACAGCCCTCTAAGTGTTGCCCCTGGGCTCCACCATGAGCTGATACCCCCCCCCCCCCAAACCCCGGCTGTCTTTCCCTCTTGGCTTTCTGTTCTCTCAGGCTCTCTATCTCTCAGCTCCCAGCTCGTGGCTTCTAGCTCTCAGGCTTTTGGCCCTCAACTGTTTGCATTTCCTCTAGCTCCTCTTTCTAGGAGCTTACCTCTCCCCCTGTGGTTCCCTCTGAAATTCTCTCCCTGCTTCCAGACTCCAACTCTCCTTGTCCCTGGTTCCTGCCCCTCTGTCTCTCCCTAAGAAGTCTCCCTGGGGCTTCCTTTTCTAGAAACCTTTTATCTTCCTGCCAGGTAGTTATCCCTCCCAGCTGACCCTGTTACCTAGGCAGCCTGAAATCATCTCTACTGCTTGCATTTGGGCTATAGCCCCTGCAAGTCTTCGCCTTGCCCCCAAGTGCCTTAAACTGGCAGTCTGCCACACTGTTACAGTGCCTTTTTTGGGGTCTTTTCCTTATTTTGATGTGCAAATGTGTATATGTAAGTAGATGCTCATTACTTAATCTTCATGTAAAAGTAGAGATCCCTTGCTTGCAGGCACAAACATTTTGTGAGCTTCCTTATTAACTTACTGTTTATTTTATTTATGTAATAAATAACTAACTTCTTTTTTTTATGGCTACCGTCATCAGCCTGACTTGCTTTAGCACCAGGAAGGAACCAATGAGCTATTTCTCCAGTGCCTGAGCAGATGGAGGAAGTGCTGGTGAACCAAAGGTGTTTTGTGACCCAATGTGATCCAGTGGATGTGAACACAATTCAAGCTATGCAGGCAGGGCAGCTCCTAGTCTTACCATTGTAAGCAGAAGAGTAGTGATGGTTGTATAGGGTTACCATATGTCCAGGTTTTCCCAGACATGTCCTCTTTTTGGATCCACCAGTCTCCGTCCGATTTTGCTCTGCTCAGCTGATGGGAGCAGGAGGAGGACAATTGTAGGTAGTGGGCGCACTTGTGTCTGTGCATGCACGCTCAAGTTGCTGGCATGCAGGTAGGCACAGTCATAGGAACAGCTTTGGCAGCTGGATGCAGATAAGACTTTAGGAGACAGGGACTGGAGACTGTCGGGGAAGGGAGGGGTGTTGCATGTATGGCAGGGATGTGTGGAGGGAGTGGGTATGTGAGGGGGGCTGTTGCCCTCCATTGATGGGGGAAGCTGTCCGGGCATTGTGGTTGTGGCAGGGCACTGCTGGAGGGGTAAGAGGCAGGCACCGTCTCCTCCAGCAGGGGGAGGGGCTTTGAGAGCTGCAGAGAGCTCTGCGGCGGGGCCTGTGGCACTGGGGCTGGTACCTATGCTCATGGGGTTGGGCTCGGCAGGAAACATTATCCAGGGGAACATGACCAAGACCACTTGGTACGGCTCTGGAGTCCACAGCCCAGGGCAGGGGGTGGCACAGGCCTCCCCTTTTCCCTTCTGGCTGCACCAGGGCTGGACTCACTCCACTGCTGCCACTGCCCATACAAATCTGAGTCGCCATGCTCCAGCCCACTGGGATGGGGGCAGGTGGAGGCCCCCTCTGGCAGGTTTAGGGGAGCAGGGGCTGTGGGTTGAGACTGAGGGGCACCGGCAGGGCCTGGGGTGTGTGGTTCAGGAGTGAGGGGCAGCAGAAGGGACGTGAGGCTGCAGGTTGGGAGTGAGGAGCACTGGCAGGGCCAGGGGCCTGTTGTGTGGGGAGTGAGGTGTCCCTCTTTTTTGGAACTGGAAATATGGTAACCCTAGTTGAACAGCTTGGCATCACAGGCCTGGAAAACTTGTTGAACAGCAGGGGCAGTTGACCCTGTATGTGCAATTTGCTTCTCACTTGTTCAGGGAAACAGTACTTGTGATTGGTAGCAAGCTTAACAAGCAAATTGGGAATACTTGATATTCTTTAATCAGCACTTGATGTTCTTTAAACAGTAATAATAGGTCTTAAAATTTATTTTCTGTATACTGCAGGCTGAGACGGTGCTAGGGAGCAGTGACAGCGTCTTGTTATGGCTCCAGAATAATCAGATTAAGCCCCAGTCCAGTCTTGCCCCCAGCTGTCCCTAGCTCACAGTAGGTATGAATAGGAACCTGATCCTTTAGGCTGTAACAACACTCTGTGTGCTGTTGGCTATAGAATATATCAACTCTTAAGCGCACTCGCCTCATGGCCTGTTAGACTTGGGTAGCAGACCTTCTGCTTTTATCCATCCCATAGAGTCTCAGTGTATGTTCAGTAATTCTAGCCAACCCCAGAGAATACAAGCTTGACTTTTACTGTTTCCATCTGTGATAATGTTTTTTGTGTGTTTTTTAAAGAACCATGTTTGAATTGGTATTTGGCACTTAATTCTAAAATTTGTCAAATACAAGCTTCAGCAGGAAATAAATGCAAGCAGTTTCCATGGATGAGACTTCTTTGTCAAAAGTGCTCTGCAATTTGCTCATCCCCCTGCCCTTGACACCAGAGGCATTTCTTAATACATACAAGTCCTTCCATTGTAGCCAGAAGCACCAATTGATATTTACTTGTACCATCCTTTATTGCTTGTGGCAGCTTAGGACATGCACAGTTGGAGTTTAAGCCTCTTTTCTTCGAGGTTAGAATATTGGATGGACTTTTAATAAACATGAATAAGAAATAAATGTAAGGTCTGTATACAGTATAGATCGATGGAGATAATTTCTCCAGGGTTTGTGCAGCCATTCAGAGAATCTGTTTGCTGCAAGGTGGTGAATGGCAAGGAACTGTTTTGAAAGTTACTGTAGTCACAATGGGGTGTACTTCCAGCCCCCAGCATCAAAGTGTGAAGTGCTAAATGGCAGCTAAAGATTTTAATGTTTGTATTTGAAAATAGAGCATATTTTAATTACAGGGGCGTGAGCCATCTTTTGTTTTATATTTGTACAGCATCAAAGATTGGGGTGGGAGAGGAAGGTTGAAAGGAGTGGGAGTCTGCTTGTGGTCTTCCCTAGTGTAAGTAATAAGCAATATCAGTCTCTGCAGTTTTGTTCCTCCAAGTAAAATAAAATAAAGAGGAAAAATGAATTTTCTTTAACAAGGACCTGAACATTCTCCATCTCCTTGTGGGTCAGGTATGGCCTTATATCAGATTTGATCCCGATGTGTATCTTGAACAGCCAGTTATAAGGACAACTGCTAGGAAAGCATTACAAATAGCAGGTGATATCCTGCCCAGTTGAAGTGAATGGCATACAACATTGCTCTAGATGCACTGAATGGAACAGCTAGAGGGGCCACAGTTTCATTCAGTGCATCTAAACCAATGGTTGTCAATCTCTTAGGCTGCAGGCTGGAGCGACAAGGTCAAAGGCGGGTGGGTGGGCACTAAGACCCAGTTTTCCCTGCTGCTGAGTACCGCTGAAACTTCCTATCAGTGGGCTGGATCAAATGGCTCAGCGGGCCAAAGGTTACCAACCCCTGATCTGAAGTATTGCACAGCTGCTTGGCGCTGCAGAGAGCATCTGAGTCGGCATGTGCAATGAAGTCGTGCCCTGTAAATGAAGCAAATGTTGGTTTCTAATATAACCAGGCCAGAGCCATGACTGGCAGTTCTTTTACTTCATTAAATAATCTCTAGAGTAGTCTCTGAATATTGTAAATGCTATATATCCAGAGGCTGGGATTTTATAAATGCCCGTGTACGAGAACGCTTACCCACTTAATTAATCTTGCCTCAAGAAAGCAATACACTCTTCAGAGTATATTGAAATATATCTAGTGATTCTTTTGTAGCAAGAACTGAATCCATTCATAGAATGAAAAAAACCCCACATTCTAGTTGCTATTTGGATGACTTCATGTTGCAATGAAATGTATCCTAGAGAAATTAGGACATTCCAGCCAGTTATAATAGACTACTTAATTCACAAGGCTTGAGAGTATTTATGAAATAATGTCATTCCCAGGGCATAGAAGATAAAATGGGTTGCTTTCACAGAGTTGAAAATCTAGCATTTTTGATTTGCTTAGAAATTATTTTATCTTTTTTAAGTTTCTTGTATTTTCTCTAAGTTGGTTAATAGAAGGCTTAAGCAAATGTTGGACACTGGCTATAACTTTGAAATTGAAATAGCTGATTGTATTGTATTGCCAGTCTCTAACAGATGTAGAGCCATCTCACAGAATACTTTGCCTGTGTATGTGTCCTTCAGAAAATCTTCAAAGGCATTTAAAAGGCAGGGACACTGATAAGGCATAGGATAAATTAGTTTTATTCTTACCAATGGAAAATCTTGAATGCTGTGATGGTGTTATTACAGCCTTTGAGTCCTTCAAAACACCTCTGTCATCATCTGTGACAAGGGCACTCTGCGGGGTCCAAGCTGCCATGAGAGGCCTCTTTGGGACTCTGCATTTGTGACCTGTATGTGCTCTGAAATGCTGTATTTGTAATGGGGGAATTTTTAGGTGCTGGCTGAGAGAGTGATAGGGTTACAATGAAGGACGAGCAATGTGACAGACATGAAGTAGTGACAGGCATATTCTTGATGACTCTGAAGCAGTAATGTAGCCCTGTGAAAGTCCATGACAGTGACTTGGACAAACAGCTTTTGTAAGATTAGGCTTCAGCTGCACTCATTTTAGGATTCTAGCTGTTAACAGGCATAGTACGACAGCACTGCATGCTGAGACCATGCATTCATGCGTGAGATTATAAAGAACACCTATTTAAAGACTGTATGCCACAGAATTTGGTAAAGATGTTGACTGAGTGTTGTTTCTGAAGGGCTTTGATGTTAAGTTTCTTGGCAGAAAGTAGGGAGACTCTAGCATTTTGGTTCTGTAACTGTCCATTGAAAATTTTCTGTCCAGTATATATTTTACATGTCAGGTTTGGTATTTTCAACTTTATGTAAAGTTTATATGTTTGTTTGTGTTATGTATATATACCTCTCTTTATATGCAGGTATGGAAACCTGTTTAAATGCATATAGATTGGCTATGTATAGTCCATACCCATTAAAATCAATCACACGAAGGACAAATACAAGATCCTGCACTTGGAATAGAAAAATTGGACGCGCACAGACAGATTTGGGAATTAATGACGAGGCTGCACTACTGCAGAGAGGGATCTGCGGGTTACAGTGGCCCACAAGCTGAATCAAGCAACGGTGTGCTTTTGGCAGGGGTGGGAGGGGAGCCAACAGCATACTGGGTTGTATTAACAGAAAGGTCTCTTGCAGATCAAGGGATGTGACTCCTTTGCTCTATTTGGCACTGGTGAGGCTTCACTCAGAATACTGTGTCCAGTATTGGGCCTCTGAAGAAAGATATGGGCAGATTGCAAGGAGTCTAGCAGAGAGCAACAAAAATGAATAGGGGCCTTGGAGGCAACACTTGTGATTAAAGGCTGAAAGAACTAGAGTTATTTAGTCTGTAGAAGACAGGATGAGGGGGGATTTGATAACAATCTTCAAATGCCAGAAGGGTGATTACAGAGAGGATGGATATGGGCTTTTCACTATGGCCACAGGGGACAGAACTAGGAGCAATGGCATCTAGCTGCAGCAGAGGAAATTTAGCTTGGAGATTAGGAGGAACTTCCTGTCTAGTTAAGCGTAGGGCTAGAAAAGTTGATCTTTTTCCAGAGTTCCATCTTGCGGATAATTTGGTGTACAAATAATCTCTGTGACAGCAGACAAAACAGCATTGTAGAGATTCTGAAAACCCTTTATGTGAGCCAGCACAGAGAATAAACAGATCTGGACGTAATATTGAACAGTTACACATGCTTCCTTGCCTTGGGTTAAGGTCAGACATCTCAATAGTCCAGGTGCTTTATGTTCCAGCTTCTCTTCACTGATTTTTCTGCATCTGTGCTGTGCAGCCAGCTCCCCCTGCTTTCCTTGAAACAGTGGAACAGTACTTTTTAATGATGCATATAATACTGACTATTAATCTAGAATTTAGAAAATGTGTATCCTGATTTTGCAATGGCATCTGCCACTGTCAAACATTATGTTCCATTATATTTTGGTGTATTACTGTTTGTCTGCAGAATTAAGGCCATAATGAGATTTATTCCTTTGGACATGGAAAGATGGATTGATCAAATGTTGGAAGGGGTGGGGGAAATGAATGCCCCCAATCCCATCATATCCTAAAACTTTCTTTCTGATATGTGACTTGTTCAGTACTCTTTCACCTCCTGATTCTGTAAAGGTAGATCATAATGCTTTAATTTATTTAACATTTTTTATTGTAAACGCTTCTTTTCCATGTGCTACAAATCAAAACTCTGAATCACCCCAGATTTAGTGACATTTTGAGGTAATCTATATTTTCCCTCACTGTATTTCGTAATGATAACTGCTTTAGATTTTAGGGTTATTTCCTGAAACTTTTGCTTACTGCTTTTTTGGGAGCCATATGTTTTTTTTCAGGATGTAAAGAGAGGTAATGATTGAACCAGTACGCTGCTAAAATAATCTCCTTTCCCACCCTGCTTTTTTTTTTTCTTAAGGACAAAAAGAGTTATTCCTGTCCTGTGTGTGAGAAATCATTTTCTGAAGATCGACTAATAAAATCACACATCAAGACAAACCACCCTGGTAAGAGAAACCACAATACAATTTCTAAATCTACTGCAACAGAAGAGTGTCTAAGCAATAGCAATCTAATGTGATGGCTTTCAAGAAAATACACGTTTCTAATGTGCCTTAATTAGTATAAGAATATTGGTAGAGTCTGCAGATCTTTAGTGATTAGATTCTGAACAGACTGTGCGTGTGTTATAGATCTGTACTTTTTATGGGCTGTACTCTGCAAGGTTTCCTCAGTTCAGCAAAGCACTTAAAAACATATCTGAAAATTAGCACGAGACTTGTCTCATTGAAGTGAGCTGATCTACTTTTGTGGTTGTAGCAAAGGTATTCTTAAAAGGTTTGCTCAGGAGGCTGTTGAATATTCACAACCAGACATGGATCCAGAGGGGGTACAGTGGCATGGCTGCACCCCCTGTTCGGTGGATTGCACTGCACCATGGGGGCCCCCTTAAGGACTTTTACAAGTCCCTAAAACTGATGAAAATCCTCCCTCCCTTCCCCTTCTTGTTCAAAGGCATGGCTCTTATCTTCCCCTTCCTTCCGCCTACCTTTTCCCACTGTCCTGGTGACAGGAAGCCCCAGATCTGTTCCTGCCCACTGCCTGGGGACTGAGCTTATCTGGAGATGATGACAAGGGGAGCAGAGAGATGGACAGTGGTTTCCCTTTCCTGTGCCTGCTCCAGGACTAGGCAGCAGGGGGAACTACTCTCCAGCTACCCTGTTGCTGCTGTTTTCCCCCTCAGCTGAGCCCAGCCCCCGTGTAGCCCAGCTGGCCCTGGACCTTCCCCGCTTCTGAGCAGTGGACAAAGGAGCAGGGGCAGGCTGGGGGGCTGGTGGGGAGAGGGGAAAAAGGAGGGGAGGGGGCTGCCTCTGAGCGGGAAGAGTGGGGAGATTTAGGGACTTTAAAAAGTCTGCCCACACTGATGGGGGTGAAGGAGGCTGGGAGTAGGGTCCCAATCTTGCAGTGCAGGTTGCTACTCCCACTGCCCTCTTCTGGGAAATCCTGGATCTCCTGTTCTTAACCTTCCTGGATCCAGCCCTTTAAACTGAAACAAAAAATGTTTGTAGTAACACACTTCTGCAGTTCTGTGTGCTAGTATCTCCTCTGTGCTTGTATGAACCAGAGATGGCCATGATACTAACAGTGTAAATGATAGTGAAAAAAATATCCAGTATTTTTTAATTCTAAACATGGTAGCTAGCACATGATAATTAATATTTTTAAATTAAACACAATACCAGATCTAGACAAAATTTAACACCTTTTAAAAACATAGTAATTTGGTTACTCTCCCAGTGGCCCTCGTGCCATCCTGACCAGAAGAACCCCAGTGCCAGTCCCCAGAGACTGGCTAGGAGCTCTGGGGGCATGGCCAGGGTGTTTGAAGTGGTACCAGAGCATGGATAGAACCAGCTGGTTGATGATCAGTGCCCTCCCACGAAGGGAGAGACATTACAAGAAGCACACCCATGCCTGCAGCCACTCAGACACCCTAACCTCTAGCTGGTGCCAGTTCTCCAATGGGGAGAGCTGATTGGGGAGCAAGTAGACCCCAGATAGAGCAGTGAGCCTGCACTCCACTGGAGTACCGGTAGGAGCGAGCCCATCTGTCACCCATCATGTCACCCACCGTCAGACCAGAGCTCTTCATGAAGTTGATCCAAGTAAAGAAGGCCACTGAGTAGATGGATTGTCAGGTCTCCACCTGTGCCAGGTCAGCCAGGTCCTGGAAGGCAAGGAGCCCTTGTGCAGGAGGCAGAGGAACAGCTTGAGGGCAGTATTGTAAAGCTGGCATGACCATGAACTGCCTTGATGCGCTCCCAGCCCAAACCAGATGGACTCCATCAGCATCCAGTTGAGCTTCACCAGCACTCTGTGGAGGTGTACAGCACCTGGAGAAAGAGCATGAAGTGGGGACCAAAACTGAGCGCCTTCAGTGTGCCTGTGAGGTACCCATGATCCACCCTGTCAATTACCTTCTGGTCGAAGGACAGGAGGCTGAATGACAGGCCATCCCTGTGAGCATACTCAAAGAGGTTGCACACCAGGTGCATGTTGTCCGAGATAAAGTGCCCTGGAACCATGTTCATCTGGTCAGCATGAATAAGGTCCAACTGCACAGACCTCAGGTGCAGCAAGATGACTTTCACTGTGAACTTATAGTCTGTACAGAGGAGTGAGACAGGAGCGCCAGTTCGTGAGGTGGTGGGGGTTCCCCATCCTGGGCAGCAGGGTCAGGCCGGTCCTCCTGCTTGACAGGGGGAGTTCCCCATGCCCTTTCATCTCAGCTGAGACCGCGGCAAGGGACAGGCCAAGGACCTCCCAGAAGGTACGGCAGAACTCCACAGTCAGCCTGATGATGCCCAGCACTTTGGTAGCCATCAGGTGGAGGGATTCTGAGAGCTTGGCCAGGATGAGAGGATCCTCTAGTTTGGTCCCAGTTGCCTGCTCTGACCTATGGCAGTCCTTCCCACAGGACCTGGCAGCTGTTGGCTTCGGTCAGATATGGCAAGTAGAGCTCTGCGTAGAAAGCCTTCCCTCTTTCTTGCAGTTTGCTGGGGTTTGCGAGGGTATGCCATCCTCTACCTGGCACCCCTCTTCTTCTCTAGGACATAGAAGAAGTGGAAACCATAGTCCATCTCCCAGAGGAGTTGGATACACAAGCGGACAAATGCACCATGGGCGTGGCAGTCATCCAGAGCTCATAGCTTTTCCCATCTCTCTGGACACACTCTGTAGTGGGACAGATTCTCTGGGTTAGCAGCCAGGTGCCTTGCCAGCTCCAGCACTTCCCTCTTAAGCTGCTCTCTAACTGCCTCCCACTGTCAGGTGTGCCTCCAGATGTAGTGGTAACAACTGTATCTGACATGCACCTTCCCCACATCCCACCATCTTCAAGCCAAGGGAAAACCTGCTGCTGCCCACACCAGGCCATCCAGAACTCCCTGAAGGAAGCCATAAATCCCATGTCCTCCAGTAGGCTGTTGCTGAAGTGTCAGTAGGCCAGCCCTGGGTGCTTGGGCTGCAGCATGACCTGAGCATATACTATGGTGGTTGCTGAAGGGGGCTGGCCTAGTATCAGAGGTGTGAACTTGGCAGTGTTTAGCATGGACATGTAGATTTGGTACAACTGGGGTGGCATGTCTGCTGTTTCTTCACCCTGACAGATGTAAAGGTGAGGGTGGTGGTGTCGTCAGGATGGTGGTCACACCAAATGTCCACCAGGGAGTGGTCAGTGATGACCTCCCTGAGGACCTCTGCGGTGGGCTGGCTTCATTCCCTGCCAGTGCAGTCCTACACCTTGAGGGTGACATTAAAGTCCCTGTCGAGGAC
Organism: Caiman crocodilus; assembly: GCA_030014935.1. NCBI lineage: Eukaryota > Metazoa > Chordata > Crocodylia > Alligatoridae > Caiman > Caiman crocodilus. The sequence continues at coordinate 10,692,042 of JAGPOW010000261.1, forward strand.
CAGGCACTTGTGAGGGCTCAGGATCCCAAGGTAAGCAGCTACCTGCTAATAGAAACTGGGTATTACTGGTTCATGCACAGGGGTATAGGTATTCTCCAATTAAAGACGAGCCCCTGTACTTAGACCCGGAGATGAAGCAGGCAGCTTGGCACCACCTCAGCAGCAAGAAGGACCTTTGGCTATAGGCTCAGAAACAACAAGGTCACCACCCCACAGGATGTCTCCATGAGGTGGCTGAAGTAAACCCTGTCTTCCCACTCCAGCTGCCAGTATGTTTTTGTGTCTGGAGTCATGTGGGTCTCCTGCAGGAACAGCACAGACTACCTCCCACCTCCCAGAGGAAGGAGAGTACCTGGCAGCTGCAGATCCCCATCCTGTAGCTGCGCATGTCGAGGGTAACCAGAGTGCAGGACCTCACTGGTGGGATTTATTGTTGGCTGGGCTTTCATGGGAAGCAACACCAGCTGCAGTGCTCATCAGCAATCCCACCACCCTCCCATAAGTGTAGAGGACATTGTCAAAGCTGAGGGTCTGCTGGTAGTTTTTGGCATTACTTCACTTATGTCCCTTGTCTTCCTTCAACAGAACCCTCACAAAATTGAGGACTTGGTGGAAATCTCCACAGCAGTCAGAGTGAGCCGCATCTTCTTCCCAGGGTGCAGTGTGCTCTCCAGGAATTGAAGCAGCCCTGGGTACCTCTGGGTTAAGAGATCTGCAAGCTTTATGGAGCCCACAGACTCCTGGGCTAGGGGCAGAAATTCTACGTAAACTGGCATAAGTGGTCGGAAACCAGTTCAAACCTGTAACACAACAGAAGTTCAGTGCACATAAACTGGTTTCAAAATGGCTAAAAATGGTTTAAAATAAGCCTTGATGGATATAGTATCAGACTGAACTGATTTAGGCTAAATCAGTTTATTGAACTTCAGTCCCAGATCCGCTCCAAATTCAAGTTAACTCACAGTACCCCAGCATCCCAGGATGCTTTGCACCTTCTCCCCCCTCCCCGCTCTCCTGCAGGGTGGGTAGGCTAGGCTTGGCCCAAGCTGTCTGCTCCAGCTGAGCAGGGAGGCATCCTCTAGCACCCCATAGATCCTGGGCTGGGCCACTGCTGGCACAGAGCTCCATTTCCAGAATCCAAAGTGAATGTCTGTTCACTTGTTTATTGGTTCAGACTATGGAGCTTAGAATTACCTGCAAATACTGAATCAGTTCAGGCCTGGGCCTTTTAATTATTTGTGTTTAGTCCCAATCATCCTTTTCCTGGTCCTGTCATTTGGTGGGCTCCTCCTGGCTGGTGGCTGGGGTGTGTTTTATTTGTCTCCCTCTGCCTCCGTGGGGCAAAGCCCTAGCAGAGCACCACCCAAAGTACCCAGTCCGCTGTATCCCCCAACACTGAGAGAGGAGGAGCTGCAGTCCCTTGGGGCAGGCAAACAGGTAGCATGGGGAATGGCAGGGAAACTGACAGTAGGATCTTTTCAGAGTCCACCTCAGGGTTCGGAAGATATTCATGAGGGACCCTGCTTCTCCCCCATCTGTACTGGGGCCACAGGATGTGCTAGAATCCGTGATGAGTTTGACTTCAACTGGGGATGGAGGAGAGAGTTTGGGCACCTGGGTGGTTGATGGTCCCCTCCTGAGAGCCCTGGGAAAGTGATTCCTCCCTAGGACTCTGGTCTCCACCAGGTGGTCAGAGGATGAGGGCTCCACCATTGAACCCACCCAAGGGGCAGCTGGGGCCAGGGTCTCAGCACCTGCATTGATGGGGATAGGTTACAGCTAGTAGTGTTGGGGGTCTCCTTCATATAAAATCCAATGCCTTTATGTCCTCCTCTATTTTTCCCCACAAAGAAAAATAGAGGACACAAAGGCGTCTGGTTTTGTATCAGTAGAGGACAGAGGACAACTGAACTGTCCTCTATGATGGCTGCCCTAGTGGTGAAAGAGGGGCTTTCTCCATATAGGACCCAAACTGCACCTGGGCCTTGCTCTTCACCTTGCTCTGGGCACCAGATTGCCACCCATATGGAACCAGCACCCACTCAGCCTTGGAGTGGTCTGGAGAGGGGTCGGCCTGGGGTGCTAAGAGTGGGGTGGAGCTAGGAGGGGTGGTGGTGGGTGCAGGTGTACCCCTTCACCACCCTCCCCTGCCTGTGTCCTCTTGATCTGTAACCCCACCAGTGGCTGTGACATGAGCTTGTGGGAAGGCTGAATGCTGGAGTTGAGGTGCTAGGGATGCTGCTGGTGGTGACACCCCTTTCCTTGCCAGGGGTCTGTGGTGCTCTGCATTGTTGACTGAGGGCAGCAGAAGCGCCTCACCTCCTTCACAGAGTAGAAGATCTTGTTGGGGGACCTCTGGAAGGGGAGCATAAAGGTCCCACCCCAACCTTACCTGGAGGGTAGCCTGGCAGCAGAAGGATTGGATGTGAAGGCTGGGTTCCAGCACTCCAGCAGAAGGGTGGTAACCAGGGAGAAGGCTCCCCAGGTCTTGCAGAAAGAGCATAAAGACCCAGTTATGGAGGCATGAGGAACAGGGCTGAGGACTGCCAAGACCCCCAGTTTTTCCAGGGGCTTGATGGACATATGCTTGCCCCCCCACTGTGAGCCCCTTCTCCACCACCCGTGCAGTGGCCTCCATGGCAAGGTGGAAGATATCTTTGCCCTAGTGTTTGGAGGTCACCATGAAGCATCTCTCCCAGTTCATTGACTGCCCCCTGTTTGGGGGCCAATCATGTGCCAGCTCCTTCTCGTGCTGCCATGGGAGGCTACATAAGAAGGGATTGTGTGATTTGCGGGAGGGGGAGCCAAGTGCTTCCCCTCTGCCGAGGTGGAAATGGATGCCTTGCTGCAGCATAGGGTCCAGGGTTCCTCCTCCAGCTGTACTCGGGGTGGGGGGGGGATGGCTATGTGGGGGGGATCTGAGGCATGAGTGTGAGGAGTTGGGGGTTGGGGTCAGGGCTGTGGGGTAGTATGCTGCTGGCTTACTCAGTCATACAAAAAACACTGGAAGTCGGGGAGTGGAGCATACGATTCACCACAGAAGAGTAGACACGGGGTGCTGTTGGAACAGCCAGCTGGAAAGCTGATGATGTTTGATGGAGAGGCCCTATTGGTGTTGTGAGGTCCCCTTTAGCTGGAGGTAGCAGTAGCAGTAGGTAGTGGCTGGTGGTGAGCGAGGCAGGAGGTTTCCCTTCCCCCTGAGAGGGGAGGGGAGCTGTAGATCCAGGCAGAGGTGATGGTGGGGAGAGCAGGAGCCTGTGGCAGCTCAGTAGAGCTCCTGCTCATCTCTGGTCCAGCAGCAGTCAGCAAAACGGTGGTGCTCCCCTGTGGTCACAGGATCTCGGATGAGATGGACCTATGTTTGGACTCAGTAAATGTCAGTTCTTATGTTCTGCTGCTGGCAGGAGTCATTATCTTGCTTTCAACACTAACCTCAGCAAAATTTTCCTCAACTCAAACAATGTTCATAATCTATATCATTGGTGCCCAACTCATCCAGGATTTGGGCCAGGTGACTGTTATGGGTCAATCCACAGCCTGGATCTGGTGCATGGGATCAGTCCATAGTCCTCATTCAGTGTGACATCAGCATGCAGATGCCATCTGGATTCGACCCACTGTCCTAGCCCCAGCTCCACATGCGCTGGATCGGGCCCCATGCTGCAACCGTGCATGCAGACCTGGTTCAGCACATGGGCCATGTCTTCTGATCCACAGCTTGTTTATTTGTTAGTGGGGAAGTAGTGGTGGCATTAATTGCCACCTTTTCCTGCTGCCATGTTTCCAGACCTGTGAGGAGCCCATGGGCCAGATGTGACACAGCTCCATGGGCTGGAGATTGAACACCACTGATCTGCATTGTGTTGTCAATTTGTATTGTGGGCAATATACAGGGTGCAATATGCAGGGTGCCTGAATCAGTATAGCACTGGAGCCCTACTTTAAATACTTGTACTTGGTGCTTAGACCATGTCAAAGTCCAGCAGAGAAACTTTTTTACTCATCATTTCAACCCTGAAGAGGTCTCAATATAAAATGTTATATAAAAAATATGTACATCAAAATATACAAATGATTGTGCCCAAATATATATATGAGCACAATATATACAGAAATTTAAGGGAACCCACTTGCATGGAAGCTCATCCACTTAGTCTGAATTGTTGGCTTGTGTTTGTCTATGGGATGGTGAGTCTTTTGGGTCACCTGCAAACTGCTACCTCATTGGGGTAGTGCATAACTGATAAGGAATAAGCAAGGTTGAAAATCTCCAATGTGTTTTTTTTATATCTATTTTCCATTGATGTGAAACTCATTTTAATACAAGCAGAGAAACTATAGTTCTATAGGGAGAAAAAAACAAACCCTACATCTGAGATTCACATTACTTTTTGTAATCTAAGACACACACACTTACACAAAGTATTTTTAAAGGAGAATATGTGCATAGCTTTTCCCTAGGTACCTTCTCCTTGTGACCAGTAAGGATTTTTTGGGGGGGTCATAAGCATATTTCTACTAAACTCATTTTCTTTTAAGTGGTACTAGAGATTTGATAGCATAAAGTGGCAAGTCCTTCAAGTGAATGAAGGCAATTGTTTTTAAAAATGCAAAAACGAGAGAATAAAGATGAAAGGCAAAAATTGATAATGTTCAAAGAAATTGAGTTTTAAAAGAACATATCAAAAATTAATTTAAACTGAGCCCATTTCTTATTTATCATGAAAGTGCTATTTCTGGCAGCTTCTCCTTCCTTTTTGCCTCTGATGGCATTCAGCCTGCCTCTTGCCTTGCCTTTGTTTTTGGTTCAGTAAGCAGAAAATGTGCTACTTTGGTCAGTCCAGTTAGCACTGTCTTGTATTCCACATTTTCAGGCAGCAGAGGCAAAATATTGGTTCTAGTGGAGTCAGTAAGACAGAATTCCCTTGTAGAGGTGCACCTGCTGCACTGATAGATCGGTCACGTATCGGATCAACACTGATAAAAGGAAAATTAACATTACCGACCATCGGCTTTCTTTGGCTGGTGTAGCTGATAATGTCACCGATAAATGCAGCATGCATATATGCAACCATAACGTGTGGCAGCCAGGAATATAGCCTGGCAGCTTGGAGAGCAGTGCCCTGCAGGTAAGCCTGCGGGGGATAAGGGGTTTGGGGGAGGGAAGGGCATGGGGGTGCAGATTGAGGCTCCCATGGTGAGGGAGGGGCTGAGGCAGGGGCAAATGCTGGTGGTGGATGCAACCCTAGGGCCAGGAGCAGGATGGAGCCGCGAGCAGCTCATCCAGGGGCACAGACGGTGGGGAGGAGGGTGAAAGGGATCAGCTCCCTGCCATTGCCTGCTTTGGGCTTGGAGTCAGGGCCTGTGCCAGCCTATTGCCGGCAGGGGGCTGGGCCAGAGCTGGGTGTGGGGCGTGCCAGGATCAGGGCGGGTGGTGGTGCTGGGAGGGGTGGCTACAGGGGTGGGAGCTACAGGGAATTTTGGGGTGGCTATAGCCTCCCAAGGCCCCTGCACCCCCTGGACAAGCTGCCCATGACTGCTTCCCTCTCCTGGTCCCAAGGTTGCGTTTACCACCCTGGGTGGGTAGTGCCTGCCCCTGCCCTACTCCTTCCCCTACTGTGGGGGCCTCGATCTGCCCCTTCCCCTCCCGACTTACTGTCAAGATGCTGCTTTCTACACTGCCTGGCTGCATTCCTGTAAACAGGTTATCAGATCAGTATCAGGTGATAGGGTTGACTAATAATTGGCTATCTGTATCAGCCAAGAAAACTTTTATCAGCATCCCCCTACTCTCATGGACTTCGGTAGATCTAGGATTTCACTCTAGAGGCTGGGTCCAAAATGAACGTAGAATATTAGAAAATGAGGGTTGGAAGGGAACTCAGGAGGTCATCTAGTCCAACCCCCGCTCAATGCAGGCAGCTAAATCAACAAGATCATCCAGGTCAGTGCTTTGTTGAGCATTAATCCCCAAAGGTGGAGATTCCATCACCTCTCTAGGTAACCTGTTCCAGTGCTTCACCACTATCCTAGTGAGAGAGTTTTTCCTGATATCCAACCTAAGCTTCCCTTGCTGCAACTTGAGACCATTGCTCCTTGTGCTGTTGTCTGCCACCGCTGAGAAGAGTCCAGCTCCATCCTCTTTGGAACCACCCTAGAGGTAGTTGAAGGCTGCTATCAAATCCCCCCTCTGTCTTCTGCATAATAAATATGCCCGGTTCCCTCAGCCTCTCCTCAAAAGTCATGTCCTCCAACCCCCTCACCATTTTCATTGACCTCCACTGGACTCTCTCTAAATTGTCTGCATCCTTTCTGTTGTGAGGGGACCAAAGCTGAACACAGTACTCGAGATGTGGCCTCATCAATGCAGAATAGAGGGGAATAATCACTTCCTTTGACCTACTGGTGACATACCTACCAATGCAGCCCAGGATGCCGTTAGCCTTCTTGGCAGCAAGGGCACACTGCTGGCTCATATTCAGCTTATTGTCCACTGTGACCCCCAGGTCTTTTTCTGCAGAGATGCTGCCCAGCCAGCCAACCCCTGGCCTGTCTCAGTGCATGGGATTGCTCCATCATAAGTGCAGGACTTTGCATTTGCCTTTGTTGAGCCTTATGAGATTCCTTTTGGCCCAGTCCTCCAATTTGTCTAGGTCACTCTGAATCCTAGTCCAACACTTCAGTATACCCACTTCTCCCTCCAGCTTGGTGTCATCTGTGAAACTGCTGAAGGTACGCTCCATCCCATCGTCTAGATTGTTAATGAAGATATTGACCAAAAGCAGCTTTGACTCAGGCCCTGGGGCGATCCACTTGATACTGGCTGCCAAGTAGACATGGAGCCATTGATCACTTCCTACTGAGCCAGACAGTCCAGCCAGTTTCCTATCCACCTTACAGTCCATTCATTCAGCCCATATCTCCTTAGCTTGCTTGCAAGAATGCTGTGGGAGACCCTATCAAAAGCCTTGCTAAAGTGAAGGTGCACCACATCCACTGTTTTTCCCATATCCATGGACTTAGGCACTTACAAATCTATCTAAATCCTGTTTCAAGAATCTGAGACCAAAATTGTAAGCTACAACCCTCACTATGCCTGTTAAGGCCCACTTGCTCCACTGCATGCTTGGAGGTTCTCTAAAGCCATCTATGCTGGTTGTAAGGTTTGGGCATGGAGGCAATGGGGGCAAAAAAGCAGGGAGCAAATAAAGCATGTGAGAAAATGTCTGCTCATGCACGGTTGAGACAACTCACATTTTTGTACGAAACCCGGTCAGTTAAAGTTGTTTTGACACCGGTTTTGGTGCTTTAGGCCTTTAATTTTTTTCTTTCAAAATGAAGGGCATGATTTGTAGAGGTGCCGAATAACCATAATTCTAATCGAAGTGAAAAGAATCCTCAAATGCAAAGATTCTCTGAAAAGCTCTAGTGAAGTCTTTAACAAATATTGTAAGCCCATTTGAAAATACTGAGAATAATAAATATTTGGGTCCAGACATTGCCTTGTTACCTCTTAATCCTCAGGAATTTAGTTTTAAGCTGGAAAATGACTTCTGAGTCTGTGGTGCCCCTGGGCTTTAATTTATCACTGGCAGAGAGAGGAACACAGAGCACAGAAATCAGTGGCCAATTCAAGAAAAGACCATAAATTAATAAGGCTGTTTTCTTGGGGGAAGGGTGGGGGGCACTAAATAACTAGTTAAAACATGCAAAGCGGAATGATGTAGATCTACAATGTTTTATTCATTATAAACTGGAATAAATTCACTCCAGCCTGAAGCAACTTTTCTTTCTCATTTTTTTTTCTAGAGGTTTCAATGAATACCATCTCAAAGGTTCTTGGTAGGAAGGTTCAGCTTAAAGGGCTAATTGGAAAGCGAGCTGTGAAATGCCCTTATTGTGATTTTTATTTCATGAAGAATGGCTCAGATCTTCAGCGTCATATTTGGGCTCATGAAGGTAACAACATAATCTTTAAACTCACATTATTTATCTTTTGTATTCCTTGCCTGTGTTATCTTAATATACTAAATAATACACTGAAAGTGAATGACATTTCCATCCTGTTCGCATTTGTCTAGTTCTCTGTACGTGCTTCACTGCCTAAGAGAGAGTCTAGAAGTTTATGGCTGTGGCTTAACAAATTACTTTAATTTGAAGTTAAGGGAAGGTTAAATAAACCAGTGTGTTGGGTTCTCAATCACACAGAACTGCATGTCATGTGATTCTCAACCTCAACAGACTGGTCAGGACTAATGCAAAAATGAGTAAGTTTCTGATCCCCCTTGGTTCATGAATGAATTAATTTCTGTTAATACAGAAGGCACTGTCTTTTAAAATGTGTGAGCAAGGTGTATGTAACTAAATTCATAATAAAGTCTTAACTAAACCCAGTCATTTTCAGTTATTCATCATACTTACAACTCCCTTTGCATTTGTCCAGAAATGCTTAAGATGGAAATTTATTAATCAAACAAATGATATCCAGTCACATTTGATCATAGTAATGACTTACCTGAGCAATTAAATCAGGTGGTGTGTGCACAATGACTAGAGTTAAGGTAAAAGATGGTGAGAAGCATAAAACAATTCTGATTTTTTTTTTTATCCAAAGTTGTGCCAAGTCGCTTATAAAAATTTCCAAAATGTGCTGGCAACAAATTTGGGGAATGGAGCTGTCCCTATGGAAGTTTTACAGAACCCCAAGCTGGCTTTTAAAACTGTTTTTACCAAGTAGATGGAAGCCTTTCTGCTTCTTAGTGGTTTCAGACAGGTATGTTTCTCCCAACCATGCAGTTGGTCCAGTAGAAGATATCACCCATGGGAATTCTTGCCTCTTGAATGTCACCGTGATGGTCTAGGAAATAACATCACTTAAACACTTCAGTCAGTTAATATGTCATGTATCATTATTGATTGTGACTTAAAATATGTATTTTTCATCCTATACCAGATCTTCTGTAGATAAAAAACATAAGAATCTCAGTACAGTTGATTCCAAAGTACTAGGGCCATGGTGGTACTATAGGCATTTAGAGTAGCACAGTGGACCCCTCCAGCTTGCCTTTATATGTTTGGTCATTGTGTAGTCTCGCATTGGGAGCCTAGGTAACTCCAAAATTACCCTTTCAGGACAACAGGCAGCATGTCACCTAGGTAAGATATTCTCTGGCCTCCTAGAAAATGTGATTACTATCCAACAAAACAATTGTATGAGGAGGGCGTTGGGGACATCTGTCTTGAAACAACAAAGTCAACAGAGAATAAGTCCTACATATTCAGGTCTGAATGCCTGAATCTGGTAAATCTACCTAACTTTCTGAGTACTCAGTTCTTTTAGTTAGGTTAATATGTACGGCAGAGGCTCAGCATCTTTGAAAATCCTGTCACTTGATTGTAATCCTGATTACAGATTTAGATTCTAAATTGCAGAATCCAAATTTGAAAAAAAAATTGCCCCATTTCCCTTGTAGTTCAACTAATTTAAGCAGTTTTTCTCTCCACTAATTTCACAGTTTAGACATTTCACCTCCTCAGTCATATAATTTCTTTTTCTTCCCTGTTGCTAGGTATCAAGCCATTCAAATGTTCTCTTTGCGATTATGCCACTCGCAGCAAGAGTAATCTGAAAGCTCACATGAATCGCCACAGCACGGAGAAAACTCACCTATGTGACATGTGCGGGAAAAAGTTCAAATCAAAGGGCACTTTGAAGAGCCATAAACTCCTCCATACGGCTGATGGTGAGTGCATGTTTTATAACCCAAAGCTCACATGCTCAGATGCTAGCTGTTGTCTAAATGTTAATACAATTATGATGATGATGATGATGCAGTTTTCCTGTCATTAGGGAGTATGCTCAGAAATGGATTTTCTTTATTGATGAGAGAAAATGTTGAGATACGGAGCCACTGAAAACATTGCATGCTTAACTTCCATAAATGGAAAGGCTGCTGACTACTAAAGATTTGATCTAAAATGCTGGTTTGGCTTTATCTCAGGAATACAGAACTCCATGCACAGAGCATGGGTGTCTGACAGGTGGAAGGATTGCCGGCTCCTCTTTTATGGGAGGGTAATGCAGTGACTGGTGTAAAAAAACAAAACAAAACACGAGAGAAATACTCTTCAAATATGGAATGTAACGAAGTTTAAGGTTTAAAAATGCTTAATTATATACTCTCACGTAGAAAACATGGGTTGCAAAAATTAACTCCATAACAATCAAAACTATTTAACATTTTTGTTACATTTTTTTTTTAATTTCAAAATACGAAAAATTTACTATCTTGGTATTTTTTGAAGGAGGCACAAAGTGATTTAGGATCATTGCTTTGCATTGCATTTTTGTGGCTTGCTTAGTGCTTATATGTTACAGTTGATTGAAGTATCATCAAATCTTATTCATTCCTTTCTTTCTCAGGTTTTGAATATCACTTTTACTTTTTGAGTAATGAATTAATATTATCTTCTTAAACATCTGATATTCATGTTTAGCTCCCTTTCCATCTCCCTTTTTAGGTTTTCATTTCCAGGGTACACCATGCCATACAATGGCAGAATTGTATTTCAGACACAAACAAATGTTCTTAAGAAATATACAGTTCTTCTTAAATTAACTAGAGTAAGTAAATCATGAAATGACCATGTTTTCCTTTTAAAAACTGTGCCCTTAGGAGCCCCAGTATATTTGAATTAATGGTAGAACGGTTAGGAGATGCACTTCATGAAACAATGCAGGTCTGCTTTGAATCAAGGCAGTGACTATATGCATCAAATGAAACCCCTCTGAACAGTCATGTTAATTCATCAGTTTTTGTTCACGTTGATGGTAGCAATCTCTCATAGTCGAGAATAATCACTCTCACGAGTCAAGTTAAGGGTTGTAGATCTGTCCATTGATGGCTAAAAAGGCTGATCGACCCGCAGAGTCTGGTAGATGGCACAGGTGATGGTTAAAGGGGGGTCGAACCATGGATTTCTTGGTCTTGTTTCCTTTCTTTCTGTTTCTAACATTTTTCTGCCTCCAGAGCAAGACTGTTTTCCTCAAAGTAAGATGTACCTTCTTTCACAAGGCGTTGCCACATAGCTCTGTCCTAAGCTACTTCTTCCCAATTTGTGACGTCAGTGCCTTACTTAACATGTGCCTTGAGAGTGTCCTTGAAGTGTGTTCTCTGGCCTACATGTGTCCTTTGTCCTTGGCTGAGTTGGGAGTATAGCAGTTGGTTGGTAAACAGACATCGGGCTCGTGCACACAAATGCCCTGTCTTCTGCAGCTCATGTTGATTTTGTTCACATACCTCAGTCAAAAGGAAATTGCGAGGTGCAATTTAACAAAGAAGCATTTTCTAGTTTTGAGAGCGTGCGCAGACCCTGTATGAGGGGTTATTAGATATGAGCAGATATTTCTTTCAGCTTTTCTTTTTTGGCCTTTGCGGTTTAATCTCACAATCTACCTTTGTATTTTCATTCACAAAGTTTAGATACAATTATTTTCATACATAAATAATAAAATGTGGATTTAAAAATGCTCTTTGTGTTTGCAAAGCAGATTGTTCCGTTCCAGCTCATTCACATGTACAAGTAAATAATTGTATCACTGGATTGTGACTATTTTGACAACTTAGTTTTGGACTTTAAGTTCAATGGCATGAAATCCTGATGAAACAGAATTGGACAGAATTGGAGAATCATGAGTCATGATTGGATTTCAATCACAGAATCATAGAAAGTTAAGTTTGAAAGAGACATCAGGAGGTCATCTGGTCCAACCCCCTCCTCAAAGCAGGACCATCCCTAACTAGATCATTGCAGCCAAAGGGCATACAATCATAAAGGGTATTTACAGACGTGCTCTAGAAGTTGGGGGAGGGGGCACTTAAATTAAGAGCCGCTCCAAAGAGGCTTAATTGAGAGCCACTCTAAAGTGCCTGGAACATCACATGTATCAGTGTCCCCATGCTCAAACATGGTGGTGGGGTGCCTTAACTAAAGCTAATCGAACAAGTTTTATTTAAAGTGCCTCCACGGCCATTTTTCAGCACGGAGATACTGATACACATGATGTCAGAGAGTACTGGAGCACGGTAATTACCACACTTCAGCAGACTTAATTAATCAAGTATGCTCTGACATACTGTAATTACAGCTCATGGAAGCAGCCTTGCTGCACGTGTATATGTACCCAGTGGCTTTGGATGTGTCTGGACTTGGATTTAAAAATGTGGTGTGAGAACATTTTAACTAAGTCTAGTGTAGACTGCCATCGTCCCCTGGAGTAGGCTGCCTTGCTGCTTTGGTTGTTGCTCTGCTTCCCAGTGGTATGAATGGGTCTAGGCTTTTTCTCTTAGTTACTTGCTTGTTCTTTTTCACTCTAAGAAGAATTTTAAGGGTGAAATTCTGTTTCATCAGGATTTCATGTCGTACATATGAAACCTCTTGGAAGTTTGAATCGTGCCCTTCTTTAAACTTGTTGCCATAAATTCTACATATACTTCACACGCTGGTGGCAAGTAGGATCAAATTTCTGTTAGCCAGGGGTGTCCTGTATGATGGATTGCTTGAGGCAGTGCAGCCCCTTGAACAGTTCTCTTGTATGGTCTCCATTCCCATGGTTGCTGCAGTCCAAGTTCTTACTAAGGCACTCTGGTGTTCTTCTGTTACTCCACAACTAAAGAAAATGAATTTGAAAAAATGCTTCTGCTATTTCCTTGTCTTGTCTTTGTGGCTTATGACTTCAGGCATTTTTTGTTCAAATATCAGCTCTGCAGGGTCAGTTTAACTAGTGGAATATAAAGTGGTTTTCTATCTGCTTTTATTCGTCTCAGGAGTGACATGACAGAAAGCAGTTCAGTAGTCGAGGCTTATTACTGTTTATGATTAGAAATGTAACAGAGAAGCTGATTTTCATTATTTTAATTAGATAGCAAAATTAGTCTGAAGATTTCTCTTAGCTGTGTTTTATGGAAGCTGTCATTTCCAGTATAAAACATTTGCAGTTTTAATGAACAAATTCAGAATTTAAAGGAACCAGACCTCTTTTATGATCAACTGGAGCAAATCTGACTTATCCCTCTTTGAGTTTGGGTCATTTTAACAAATGTTTCAAATAGCTTGAATAAATAAAGCATGGGCAACCTATCATAAGGGGGAAATCCCTGCATGCTTTTGAATATGTTGTATCATATGGAGGACAGTGATAATGGAGGAACAAAGAAAACAGAGAAAGGCACTTGCACAACTAGAAGATGAGGAAAAAACCCCCCAGAAACCTAGAAAGTAATGGGACATGGAGTGATAGAGATGCAAGTGTTCCAGCCTAGTCCATTTTACCTTTTGCAAAGCCTCAAGCGACAAGTGGCTCAACCCCTGCCTTCCCCCACACACACTAGGCTGCGCTGGGCGTGTGACGGCGGTGGTTCTAGGGAGGAGCTATGCCAAAATTGGGGGTCGCTACAGCCCTCTCCGTAGCCCCGCCCTGAGCCCAGTCCCTGCCCCGGTGAAAAGGAGCCCAGTGCAGCCCCGGGCCCTGCTGTCAGCTGCAGCCTGCCTACCCACCCCTGGGGGGTACATGCTCCCCCCACCCCCCGACCCCGTGCCCTCCTGGGGTGTGCACTGCAGCAGGAGCTGCCCCCACCCCGCCTGGGCAGTGCCTGCCCCCTCCCTCACTGCGGGGGGCGTTGATCTGCCCCCCCCATGCCCCTTCCCTTCCCCCTCCACTTCTACCACAATGGACTTACCAGTTGGAGGCAGCTCTCCACACTGTATCAGAAATTGCTTCCTTAAAAATCTGATAGTGGTATCGGCCCCAAAAATCTCTATTGGTGCACCCGTTCAGGAGACCAACCTCCAATACCGAGGATAGCTGTCTGGACCTGGGCAGGAGGGGCATGCACGCAGAACTTAGTGGGAAGCAACATATAAATTTGTATACCCTACCCCATGTTTCTTTCTTTTGTCATACGTATGTCATGGCGAATCACCATTTCCTTTGCTGCAAATCATTGTTCCACCTTTGTTGTTGTTTTGCCTATTATAATCAGTGGTTATCATAACATTTTGCATGCACGTAGACTTTGTTCTACTATTGCGCAGGCACTCTCGTGGCTGGGGGTCACCCATAGGTTATCCTGTGGTCCAGAGTTCCTTGTTGTGTATTATTCCCTAATAAAATAGGGAATCTTTAACCTCCAGGATATCTATCTTAACTGTCTGTACCTGTCTTGAGCTAGTTCAGTTGGCTTTTACAATGTTTTGACACTTAGTCTTATGACTCCAGCTGTAATCTTGCATTGCTAACTCAGCATTTGTTATTAGTTATCTGTATTCCCTTCCCTATAATTTTGATCCCCAACTTCAATTTCCTCCATAACACAGGACCAAAGAAAGTTCACCCAATAATTTCTGCTTCAAGCTTTTATTGTCTAAATCCCCAATGAAGTACTCTGTCTATAAAACATATCCTAGTCTTCTTTGTAAGTAGGCTTTTACCAGTATACCTGCACACCACCTGTGCTAATTTTCAGCTTAGTCGAGGTACAGTCTTTTGAGTATAGATTGAGAAGGCAAGGTATAAAAATACCAGGTTCACAATATTTAATTAGAGTATTGTATTATCCAGCAGCCTTGGTTGCAGCCAGAACCCCATGACACTACATGGAACAAATACTACATGACAGGTGAACTTTATCTTACCATACATTTTGCTGCTAATGGTTGTTTGGTACAGAGCCTTTAAAGGAGTGTCTTTCAAGACGGTTTAAGTTGTTATTTTAAACTTGTTCTTAACTATGCCAATAGTTAAGAAAGGAAAATGCCAATAAAGATCATTATTGAAGACCAACTGTAATAATTCTGAGCATTCCAGAAATAAATCCAGTGAATGTCAAAAATAAAACATTACATGAATCTGAACATTTGGGTAGAGATGGGATAAACAGCTGCAAACATGCCTGAACATCTGCCTTCTAAGGATTAGTTTATTCCTACCAAAAAAGGGTTGGCAACTCTATTTCTGGAAAGCAATGATTTTCATTGGCTACTTAAAATGATCTACAGTGTTTTCCCCTTGAAGTGGTTATCCCGAGGTATATATCCACTATTTAATTCTTCCAATTAAAGATGGCAGTCAAAGGCTTCCATTCCAGTCAGTCCTATTTCACTAGAGTTTTGTGAATCTGATTACAAATTCTGATAGATAAATTAACTGTTTTGGGATATTCTTACTCTGTTATTACTGGCCTCATTACCACTAATAAGGGTTCCTTGGATAAGGAAGAGACGAGCTGAATGTTGAGATAATGATAGAAATAGCTTTTGATTGGTATGAGTGAATTCATCAGTAGGGCTGCATCCCAGGCTAGTGAAGGAGCTGGCACAGGAGATATTGGAGCTCTTGGCAGTAGTATTTACTAAGTCGTGGGAGACGTGCAAAATACAAGAGAAGTGGAAAAGAGCCAAACATAGTGCCTATTAAAAAAGAAAAAAGCCAAAAAGAGAACCTGGAGGGTTCTCTTTTTGTAAGTTAGCCTAACTTCAATGCGTAGGAATTTACTGGAGCGTACTTAATTTACTCGTATCATAAGAAAGTTAATTTGTAAGCACTTGGAGGAGGAAAATTTGATCATAAGCAGTCAGCGTAGATTTATCGAGAACTAATCATGACAAACAAATTTGATCTTGTTTTTTGACAGAGTTAGTAGCTGGAAGGATTAAGGAAATACAATAGATATATTATATCTGGATTTCAGCTAAGCTTTTGACAAAGTCCAATATGACTTTCTCATAAGCAAACTGGAGAAAAGCAAGCGTGATGAAACTGCTACAAGGTGGATAGGTAACAAGATAGCCACCATAAAAAAAATAATTGTAAATGGATCCATGGCAGAACGGCAGGAGGTTTCATGTGGAGGCACAGTGCTGTTCAATGTATTTATCAACTGTTTGGATACTGGAGTTGAGAGATTTCTGAGCAAAGTTTATGGAGGAGAAAGGATGATAGAAAGGAGACGCATTGTATGGAGTTGTTAGCTGTCCTCAGGTTGCAGAGCAGAGTGGAGGGTGTTTGGTTTTTCCTATGCTTCTGGGTTTTGCTGGTTGACACAGGGGACAGGGAAGGAATTTCCACTAGGGCTGTGTGAAACTTCAGTCCCTGATTCGATTCGGCAGAGATTTGGCCCAATTCGGTGGCTGACTCTCTGAAACTGAATCGAATCAGAGGACCCTTTAATCTCTTTGAATCGAATCAGAACCCTCCGAATCAATTCGGAGAGATTTGGGAAGATTTAGCAATTTGGACCTAGACACAGCTTTAAATATTTTCTCTACATACCTCTAGGTAGCAGGTGGCTTGTAAATGCTGTAACGGTGGGGTGGATGGAGTGTCCCAGAGAAGCGTGGGGGGCCCCCCAGCGTGCTCGGCAGCAGACCTGAAGCACTTCCTGTCCACTTCCAGGTCTGCCAGAGAGATCATGGGAGGGTCCCCCTCACACCCCCTGGCTCAGTGACTGGCGCCTTCTGGGTTTGAGGGGGCACCCGGGGTTCCCCTGCAGCTGCTCCCCAGCTGACCTGGAAGTTGACGGGAAGTCCTTCTGGTCCACTTCGAGGACCGTTGTCAAGCGCATTGGAAAGCCCCATGTGCTTCTGTGGGACACTCCCTCCTGTGGGACGCTTCATCCTCCCCAGCATTGCAGCATTCACGAGCCACTCCAGGTGCCTCAAGGTGTGGAGAAAAAACATTTAAAGCTGCTATGGCCAAATCACTAATTCTCTGAATCAGCATCAAATCTTCAGGTTTGGATTCGGCCAAATCGAATCAGGGATAGTGATCTGAATCAACGAATTGAATCATTGTCCCCGATTTGGGCCAAATACGAATTGAATAGGGCCCGTTTTGCACATCCCTAATTTCTACCACCACCTCCCTTTCTGTTGCTACAAGTGTCAGGGGTCTTTTTCACCTTCCTCAGAAGCTGCAGCCAAGGTGAGGGACTGATGGACATGTGCCACTGTTTCTGCTGGAACTAAAGCCAGAGTTTCCTGGTTAGTTCCTGTTCTTGCCCTTCTGCTCAGGATCACACCGATCACCACAGCTGGGGTCAGGAAAGACTTTAACCCATGGTTACATTGGTACAGACTATGGGGAATTTTGCGTTTCTCTGTAGCTGGTGGGGGACGTGGTATTCTTCCTTGAATCCTTTGCGTGTATTTACCAATCGTGCAGTGGCAGGATATTAAAGAGTGCCCTCATCCCCTGCTTTATCTGTGGCAGGTTAGGATGTTCTAGGTGACCTTGGGCCAAGTGTTTTGCATTTGTGTGACAGGGTAGTTTGTCTAGTTTTAGGAATAGGTTAAATAAGCACTTGTGTGGGATGGTTTGGATAGGGATGTATCTGTCTTGAGCACGTGGTTGGATCAGATGATCTCCTGAGGTTCTTCCAGCCCTGCTTTTCTCTGAACTAACTTAAATTAAGAACTATCAATGAACTCTCTGAGTATTTGAATGGAAGAATCAAGCTCCCTGACTTGGTTTTCTCTCCCTGTTTCAGGAAAACAGTTTAAGTGTACAGTGTGTGACTACACTGCAGCCCAAAAGCCACAGCTCCTACGTCACATGGAACAACATGTATCCTTCAAGGTAAGAAATCAGATAAGCCATGGTTATTTCTGTTGTAGGAATGGAGGTATCTTCAAACTTCACAGGAGGGTTTTAGGAGAAAGTAACATAATTTTTCATGATAAATCCATGATGTTATATGTTTTCAATGTTGACATTCCACCAGTAAGAGTTATTGTATAAAGAATGGAGTCGAAAATGCTTCATGTTTTCAAAGAAGCAAACTTCCGTGCATTGTTTGCTGAATTCTTTTTCAAGGTGGCCACTGCATATATAGAAGATGAGTTAATTTCCTAAAAGAAATAGGAGACTATGAATCCTGTCTAAAAAGTATCTTGGGACAAGTTTTAAAGCTCATTAAAATTCCAATGAGTTTCTTAGATTTTATTTTAATGCAACTTAGTATTTATTATAGTCTAAGTTATACCTTGGCTCTCAGTGTAGTAAAATTTTATGCCATGAATACAGAGATTTTTATAATTGAGGAACAAAAATGACATGCCCTTTCATTTTCAGCAAAAAATAATATTTAATCTTTGAAAAAATACTCAGCATAATTTAACAGTTTATCCTGATAAAGAGTAAACTTTTTAGCCATTCTGCTAAGAGGTTTTATCATTATTTGTATGCATTGCCTTTCCTTACCTAGATCTTCATTATTTTATCAATAATAGCCAACATTGTGTTGACTCTTTCTAAAATAGAAATTAAGACAATCCTCAGATCAGAGTTTGTTTTATTTTTGATGTTGGTCTTACTGAAATTTTACAGTAAGACATCTAGAATGTTGTAATTTTTAGATAATTATATAATTTTCTTAATCAGATCATTTTTATTCCTTTTGCATCATATCTATATTTCAAGTATTTATTATGCTGGATAGAAATTTGATTTGATTTGCTTTGATTTTTGGTGGCTGTTCCTATGAGTTTACATTTTATAGTTATCACACAGTAGGGCTGTTAATATGTTTGAGACGTTGGTTGCTTTTTATAGAATAGAGCCCTCTCTTAATCTGCTATACAGTTATTATGATATTTGTAATAGATGCCTTTTTGTTTGCAAATGCTTCTTTCAAAGGTCTGGAAGAACATTTGATGGGAGATTTGTATTAATTATTTAGAAAAACATATTTTGGGACAAAAATACTTACAATGCAACCCTTGTGGTATGCAATCCTGGTAGATCTCTGGATAGAATTTGAATTCTTGTGGCCCCTTGTCTCCTTTCATGCCTCCTGTCAGTCTGAAATAAGAGTAGCCAATGAATTATTAAGAGAACCTCAAGAAATCTCAACTGGCTCTGTGAAGGGGGTTCGCCAGAGTTTTTTACTAAACTTGTAGTCAGTGAATGCATCCACTTCTGTTGGGACCATTGTTTGTGTATGTGTAAAACACAGGTGAGGATGTTGCAATCATGTGGTATGTCTGTATGGCTCCTGGCACATGTTCACTAAAGGCACCAGGGGATCTGATTCCCCAATCCCAACAATAGTGCCTCTTGCCACGCCACATGTGACACAATTCGGGGATCAGGGATCAGATCTTAGTCATGCCTTCTCTGCTTGCTGGTGCAGGAGGAGCCTGGGAGCCTGATCCTGAGCTCCTCCTGCACTACCAAGTTGAAAGCTGGGTGCTGGCAAGACCCATGGCTGTGCCAGTACTGAGTCTTTGCTTTATCTTGATGCCCAATGAGTGGTAACTATAATTCAGCCAAGTAAGTAGCAGGCAGTAACTGCTTCCGCCCAGTTCATTTTAAACTGATTTTCCTCTTCCCTTCCCACCCCCACCATAAAAAGGTAAAGTTACTCTTAGTCAACCCAACATGGCTCTCTGACATGGACAAAAGGGAGCAATTATGTATTGTCCTTCCTTTCGTTTTTTAAAATACTAATCGGTGGGCGTATCTACATGTTCATTAATGCACAATGGTGACTGCATATTTAATTTACTACTTGTATAATTAAGTACTAAACTCGCATTAACTAGAGTTATTGTGCAGTAGCATCAGTGAACGCCTTTTTAGTGACACTACTGTGCAGTAGCCTGATAATACTGCACAGCAGCATATTAGCACAGTCCGTGTTGTGGTGTGCTGCTGTGCAGTGTTTTTAGGCTACTGCGCAGTTAACGTCTCATGTCGATGTGCCCAGTGTGAACTGATCTATGCTAACCTGAAGGATTTCTAGTATGTACACCAGCGTATCATCTAGACAGCATTCCCTTTATTCTCTGTACCTTTTTATTTAGTGTTGTGTACTGAAGGGGGTGTAGGCGGGAAAACAGGTTTCTGAAATTGCCACCATGTTTATTTGCTCAGACATTAAAGTGATGTGAACTATGTAAGCAAGTGAATTTCGGAGGATAGGGAAGTAGAGCAGCAGCCAGCATAGGGGAATAGCATAAACCTGGAATAAAGGGAGCTATTTCATGACAGATGAGGTTCAGCTAGCCCAATATTCTGTATCTCACATTGGCACAGAGCAGAAAATGAATAGGAAGAGGGTCAGGGAAGGAACAGGTTAAAATAAAGTTGCAATAATGGTGACAGTGCTGTATTCCTTCATCTGAGGGTGACCTTGGTGCACTGCTCAAGTGCTGCATTGGAGCAAAGGATTAAAAATCATTTAAAAGATCCTGTAGGCCCAAGCAGAAAATTCATGTAGAAGTGTTGCTTTGTGTTAGGTCTTTCCAATGTGCAGTATTACATTGTCAGCTTATCTAATGGGCACTGTTTTGATTTCTCTCCGTTTGGGCTTTTTTTTGTCCTGTTTGCAAATTGCTTCCCGCCTTCCTCTTCTCTACTCTTTGTTATTCTTAAAGACCAAATATAATTTAAAAATATTTTCCTTGGGAACAGCCAAGGGGTATTTTTAGATGAAAAAAAACCCCATTGCATTATTTAATGTGCATTAGAGAGTATTTACAACATTTCAAAAGAAAAGAAATGCCATTTAGGTAAAATATTCCCTGGCTATGTGTTCATTCCTCCACACTTTGGAAATATTGTACTTGCTAGCAAAATAATGAGAAAATCAATTACTTGAATGTCCTTTCTAAAGAGTTTAAACTCTCATACCAAACCTTTTAGAGCAGATTGATTTATTGTGATTTAGCATGCCTTAAGTGCTAGGCCATTTTATGATGGTAGGATACATCCAGACTTTAAATAGGTAAATGAAGTATTTATTTTCGTGTTTTCATCTACTTCTCTGACAAAATAAAACATACAATTAGATGTTGTTTTTAATAAATAAAAAGTGGATCCTTACGTTTGTCACATGTTGTGTTTGTTTATTGTTTTCCATATTTGAAGGGGTATTGGGGGTATCTGCAATGGGCACTATTTACGTATTGTATAAAGTGTTTCCGTTCTTGCAAAGCTGTTATGCTCATCAAATTTATTAGCGATGGTCTGGGCTTTTTGAAAACTTTGAAAGCTTCTATAAACTTAGGAAAATAGTAATACTGTTTCCTAACTCCTCCGGGATTTTCTGGTCCACAAATCTTTATCATATAAAAGTGTTTAGAAAAAGGATTTTTAAGAATTGTTCACTGCACGGGAGTCTTTAAAGAGACATGGATGACAAAGCAGAAGACAAAAAAAACAAAACAAAATTTACCATATCAAATACCTGGCTACCTGCTATTGTAGCAAGTATCATTTAAGATTACTATAATAGAAGAGATCAGAGGGAAATAGCTTTCTCTCTCTTTTCAGTTTTTTACCTTTGTGCATTCAGTACTCTTTGTTTGGCAGGTAGTCAGTTGGGCACCTGTGTAGTGCTGGGGTTTGCCTAAATCTGGCCATTTGCATTGCTGTTGTTGATTATTTCTGCTGCACATGTGTGTCTTTCACACAGGAAGCAAAGAGCAGAAAGTCTTTTAAATAACAAGAAAATCCAATTATAACACCTAAGCAATTGGACAAATGCAAAGCTGAAAATGTAATGCCTTAAAGCATCTTTAACTCATTTTTGATGTATTGAATTTCAAGTTGACAGCAGTTTCTAAGTAGTCAATGTGTATGTGTCATGTTGGTCTCAAAGGAATTTTCTAAGCTTGTTAAAATCTCTTATAAACAAATCAAATCTACAAATTGATTTTGAATTATTCTTCCACGGTTTACCTGTCTGCTTTCAAAAAGGAAACAGTGCAGCCTGGTGAAGAGTCAAGCTTGCAGATATTTCTGATACCATTTCTTGCAGATCAAGATTTCTTCATCTTTTGTCATGGGCAGCAGCCAGTTATACTACAGCCATCTGTCTCTTCCTCGTCTTTCCTACGTTAAGAGAATCAAAACATTCTCAGCTAATTCAGACCTGTGAGAATTTGTAGTACTGGGGGTTAGTGTAAAGAGGTTGCTTGTGGTACAACAGTATCACGTAACCTTTTTCAGAGCAAATTTAATCACCTTGGCTTTTGCAAACTCCTGCAGCAGCTTTGCTACAGTAGGGCTCCTAATGCTGC
Organism: Caiman crocodilus; assembly: GCA_030014935.1. Lineage (NCBI taxonomy): Eukaryota > Metazoa > Chordata > Crocodylia > Alligatoridae > Caiman > Caiman crocodilus. Next base: position 10,714,125 of record JAGPOW010000261.1, read on the forward strand.
CAACACTCATGGTGATGAAAAGTAATCAGCAAAGAAGGAAATGTGGGGAAATTTTCCTACAGAAGATGGGGCTTCCCTAGATGTGCCTTTGTTTTTTGCATTCCCCTTTCTCAAATTACGTAGCATTTTATACTTCCTACTGAGATGAATACTGCAATTCTGCTATTATAACTAATACAAGTATTATAACTATAGTCAAGTTTCAGAAGATGACATCAAATACTAGTCAAACCATCAGTTATCATTAGAGAAGTTGAGAGTAATTGCACTAAATTTAAGGAGTTGATTGTTTACTCTGAAAAGTTAATTGGAATAATTAACTAACATAGCAGAGTCTTAATTGAAATTAGAAGGCTGGCTATTTTTTAATGCCCAAGACAAACACTGGTGGAAGTTCTGTTCCTTGTGTGTCCCTAAAATTTGAGACTAAGGAGACGTTATCCAATGCCAAGTAGGGATGTTTTTGCATGTTGTTGCTGTTGCCATGTGTTATAGTGCCCCATTCCTGCTTCAGATAATTTATCGTTTGGGTACAAGAGACGCACAGAGGGGGATTTAGTAGTTACACAAGGAAATAGTATGTTCTCTTATGCTGTCATCCTGGCTCAATGGCTCTTGGATTCTTTTCTGCACAGGAGGACAGAACAGCCTGTAGCCAGGTATTTAAGATTCATAGATATTCTCCTGGAGGTAGAAGATAGGGATTTGGAATTCCCCAGGCATTGAAACTGGGTATCCTACATCCTGGCCAGGGACTTGAACCATTTGGCTTCAGTAAACAAGAGATGGTGGCACCATGACCATTTCCTCCTTTTCCGGCAGCTGTGACTTGAGGGTCTCACTCCACCCGTGATGGGAAGGGTGTAAGTGCCAGCCTCCAGCAAGTATTCTGGGCTGTAGATCCTGAGTAAATTGTCAGTCTTTCGCTGCAGCCTTTGGCAAGGGCCAGATTTCAAGCATCACCAGTGGTCAGTGTGTCCTGCTGGCTTGCTCTAGATCACAGCTGTCCAACTGGCAGCCCACAGGTGAATGTAGACTGCAAAAAATTGCTCCTACTGCAGTGGTCAGTCTCTCCGCTCCTCCTCCTTCTCCCATCCCCTGGTGGTGGGATGGCATGGCAAGAGGGGATCTAGGGAGGGAGGTCTATCTGTGTGTCTTCAATGCGGGTGGAGGGACCAGAGCACCAGCCCTGTCCGTGCAGTGCACGCAACATGGGGAATTAGACTGTGTGCATGGTCTGGGGGCAGGAGGGGGCACGTGGTCCCTGAGACGTGAGGCCTGGAGTTCTGTGGCCCATTCCATCCCCCATTGCTCACAAGTTGGACAGCCCTGCCCTAAATGGCTGTATACTGCTTGGTGTGCTATGGCGAGGTGTCTAGAGGCAGGTCTGTATTGCCTACGTGGTTCTACTGAGGCTGCTTGCCCGTGCTTCAGAACTGGAACTGAGGAGGATGTCTGAAGACAGCAGCAGAGAGTGTCCCTGGAGCATCTTGACTGTGTCCATTGTGGGTTAGGGGTGATTTGGGGTTGAGGGCTTAGTTTTTGGCAACAATCTTAGGAAGCCCTTGGAAGCAGTATAGACATCAAGGCTTCTTACAAATGTTAAAAAAACAAAACAAACTGCCTTTTACCAAAAGAACCAGCTCATTATTTTGACCCAGCTCCGCAGCGTCTGCATAGATCGGGCTCTTCAGCAGGTTTTTTTGACACTTTTCTCTAAAACTGATTCGGTCTGCTATTAGATAAAGTGCCAAAAAAGCCCCACTAAAAGTCCTGATCTATACAAACTTTGGGTGAGCCAGGTTCAAGTAGTATGATGCCTCCTCTGAGCATCTGCTGAACTCAGCACAGGAGTGCACTGAGATTAAAGTAAAGAATCCTTTTTTTTGTTGTTTTTTTGGCGGGTTTTAACATCTATAAGCAGTCCTACACTTCATTCCCCCACACACTAAATGGAGTGTAGATGCTTAATTCAGATTCTGTTCCAAGGGGCAGGAGCCTAATACTTAGGCATTGCAGCTTCCTTCTCTGTGGAAAAACTTTGTAGCATCTTGCTGGTTGACCTAGTTGTTCCAGTCCTCCTTCCTACACTATTTATATTCAAGTTACATTGCTTACATCAGGGCCCAGGGCAAGCCTGCACTCCTACCCACCCCAGCCCCAGCCAGTGTGCACAGCTTCCCAGCAGGCTGCTCCCAGTGCAGCTGCAGCTGTCCAGGTACTGGTTGGATCCCCCTACCTCCAGTAGCTCCTCGTCCTTCTGCCCCTGCTGTGCTGCTCCAGCACTCAGCACAGAGAAGCAGCAGCAGCCACAGGGATGTGTGTCCAGGAGAGGTGAAGGGGGAACTGCAGCTCGGTGGCTTCTTCCCCAACATGTGGTCCAGCTCCCGGCTGCCTTGCAACCACTTGGCTGCCCGCAGGTGACTGATCATCTGCCCCACACACACACTATACAGGAGTAAGACTTTATTTGCAGCTACTAGGCAATTGCCTCCCTATATATGCTACTCAAAAAAAACCCCTAAATCAGGACAAAACTTAAAAAAAATAAAATGAAATGAAATAAATAAAATTAAAATGAAATAAAATTAAAATATAGTAGATGTTTGATTTTTAGTTAATGATATGTTTTTTATCTATAATTTGTTAAAATGATATTTTCTGAAAGATTTTGCGTGTGCGGCCCTCAGCAGATCACCAGAACTTGGTAAGTTGCCCTCCAGCTAAAATCATTGCTCATCACTGTAGTAAAGTGACAAAATTCAGGAAGGAGTTGGCTTAAATGCAAATATGTTGTCTTGAAAGTTGTCCTCTTAGAGATAATTATATACGTGCCTAAAAACTGACATGAATGTACTTAATATGTCCTTACTTAAGTCTGTATATTGTTCAGAAGCGTGACATTTGGACCAATCTGTAGAACAAGTAAACGTATGAAACGTTCTGGCTCTTTTCTTTTTGCCTGTAGCCTTTCCGTTGTGCGCACTGCCATTATTCCTGCAATATATCTGGCTCCCTGAAGAGGCATTATAACAGAAAGCATCCCAATGAAGAGTATGTTAATGTAGGGACTGGTGAACTTGCTGCAGAAGCTCTTATACAACAAGGTAAGTTTCCAGGGTTTTTTTTAATGATTTAGTCTATGGCTGAGGGCTCTTCTTTGTTTTTGTTTTTTTGCTTTTGAAACAAGTTGATTTAAAGGTGAATTAGCAATGACTTCACAGTTTAATTATACACTGTGTGAAAAAATTATCTCCTTTTATTGGTTGTGAAGTGGCTAGCTTTTCAATTTCATTCATCCTACTCTTGTTCCTGGCTTATGAAGTGCTGTAAACAAAAGTTCCTGATTGACCTTGCCTTTCATAGTCATTATTTTATATCCATTTATTGTATCTTTTCCTCATTTGCCTCCTTTCTAACTCAGGTAAACAGTCCCAATCTCTCTAAATAAGAACTCGGCTAACAAGTTTCCATGACTGTTTTTGTAAGGCTGAGCTAAGTCCTAAATAAGATCAAGAGTAAATGGCACTAGGTTGTTTTCTCAGTAAACAAGTAGATTAGAGGAGAGAAAATAATTACAGATTGGTTGTAAATGAAAACGGCCTTGGCCTTGCACTGGAATTTGGAGGCATGTCAAATAGTTATTTGAACTGAAATCAAAATAAGGCTATAAAGTTTGATTATATCTGTTGATAGATTTAATTGTGTCAACTTTTAGTCTGGTGCACAAAGGCATTTTACTCATAGCAATATTTGGAGGTTTTCGAAGGCACAAATTCCCCATACCCACAGACGTCCCCTGGGAGTTGAGCACTTCAACTTTGTACTTCTCTCCTCCTTAATGGCCATCTAACTGTTGAAACCCAGTACCTTGTTGTGAAACAGTTATGGTTATCTTTTCCACCCTCTTATTCTATATAAATAGGAGTAAAAAGGATTCATGGGTTTCACTTCAAGATGGATTCTGCACCTTAGAGCTCAAGGGGCCCATCCACATAAGCACACCCATGCTCTTTGTAGCATCTCAGAGGCTTTAGAGGTGCTACAAAATGCACCCTGTGCATGTGATTTGGTTCTTGGTGGTGTATATTTGCAGCACGGAGCCAGATTTAGATACTGGGAAATCTTGGTATCAAGAAAAAGCACACTGAAAATGCGACACAGGACAGCAGAGTGCACCAGCTGAAGCCAGAGCCTGGCTGGCCAGAGCCACGCTCCGGCTGCTGGCCAAACTTCGTGCACTTGGATTGGCACCACTGCAGCCCCAGGACCCCAGGTAAAGCTATTGGGGCCAGCCCAGGTGCTGGCCCCAGCATGCCTTTTCTCACAAGGGGCAATTTGTCCTGCAGCAGAGCATGCGTGCAGGGGTACTCCCTGGGGACAACTAGCAGCAGTACAAACATGTGCCACTGCTGTTTGTCCCCAAGGAAATGCACGTGCTTGTCGAGACATGCCCAAGGAGTTTATACCACTCTTAATCAACTGATCTGATTTTCAGATGATAATTTAGGACCCTGGATGGCCAGGGTACCCAGTCTAATACAGGTGAAAACAGATCATGCCCACTTAGCTGTAGCTGATTTGTCAAGCTTCTACAGGATAGGACTGGATATGAAATAAGAGGTTAGATGAAGAGAGGGTAACCAGGGAAGTAGGAAATGCCTGACATTCAGAATTAAACATCAGAGCTAAAGCAACAGTAAAGGGGGAGAGAGACACGTCAAAACAGTGGTCCCCAGCCGTCCAGCCCCGCACACTGAACAAGTAGTGTGGGATCAGTCTCTGATCTGTAGCCTGCAGTGGAATCAGCACTTGGGGTGGATCCACAGTATGCCAGATGTGACTGTGTGCCCACATCCACCCATGTGCTGGCTTGATCTAGCATGCAGGGCTGTATCTTGTGGCCCACAGGGCTCTCTAAAAGTCTGGAAGTTGTCTTACTAAAATTTGAAAGACATCTAGAATAAGCTATAATTTTTAGATAAATATATTTTTTTCAATGAGATGCTTTTCATTCCTTTTGCATCATATCTCCTATTTCAAGCATTTACTGCACAGCAGCTCTCCCCTGAGCAGTTTCTGGACCTGTGGGTTGCCCAGTGGGCTAAGTGACACAACCCTGCAGGCTAGATCTGACCTGCAGGCCAGAGGTTGAGCACACACATGTTAAACTGTGTTATTTATACACTTATTAATAGCCTGTGATGATTTGATTAACTGCTGTTGTGGTACTGCCATTTTAGGTTAAAAGTTTCCATACAGCTGACTTCCTGCATCCTTGTTATAAATAGTGGTCAGTACTACCGGTTGCTTGTTTTCCACCACTTAATTTTTTATTACTTATCTAGAAACCACAATTCTTTGTCTGCAAAGCAGTTGAAGTTCCCAGGAGCTGGGGGAGGAGACGGGTACAAGTCTTACTATTTCCCAAGTGAAGTTTTGCTATTGTAAACTTGGCAGACAGACCAAAGCGAACAATCTGACCCTGCAATCAGATAGCTTGTTCAGTATAAAATGTGTTTAGAGATTCAGGAAACACAAAGCTCATACAGTTCTGGTTCCTGAAAGGGTTGGGGAGGGAGGAATAAACCAGATTAAATATTAAATTGCATTGTGTTGAAAGTGCTGAACTCCTTGATAGAGTTGAATTTCTTCCTTTTGTTTCTGATAATTTCTAAGTACTTTTTGCATTTTGAATAGAACATACAAAACTTTTTTTTTTAAATGCCTTTAGGGACCTTAACATTTTCCTTTTTTGTTAAAGAAGAATAGGTATCAGAATATTGGTGTGGTATCAGATAATGAATAAAAATGCATTCTCCTAAGAAACATTATTTCTAAAAAGCATTTCCAAATGATTTGTTTTACAAAGAATCTTTGTGTACCCGAGACATGAAACCAGGTTTAAATAACACTAAAGTTGAGACACAAGCAAAAGCATTCAAAATTTAAAGCCTTATGCTCTACCTTTAACTTGTATTTTAGAGAAGCGGTATCATTAAGGTGGCAGCCTTTAGTAGCCTTACCTGCATAAGTCTTATTTCCCTTTGTTGTCACAGATTTAGAATGGCCTAAAGTTGGACATTTCTGAATTTCCAAGAGGATAGGAGTTATCAGTTTGTGATGCTGCTATTTTGCAGTAGGGCAGGGCTGTACAGTTGGCAGCGCATGTGGCTCACAAGGTTAAATTGCAGCCCCAAGGCACCCACTGAGCCACCACTACCCCCCATTGCTCTGGCTGCAGAAGCAGCTGGGTCTTCAAGCTCCCTCTCCTGCTGACTTCCCCTTCCTTGTGCCTGGGTCAAGGTCACATAGTGTGTCACAGCTCATAGTGCTGGAGGAACCTGCAACCTTGGGCACCTGAGGTGCCCTGTTAGAAAGCTCTGCTGGAGTTGAAGATTGGAATGGGAAATATAGTTGGTGCAAATAGGGTGATACGTAGCTGCATTGTAACTAAGCCCTTGTCCTGAAAAAGCATCCATAGAGACAGGGCCGGCACCCACGTAGAAATCCAGTAAGTCGGTGAATATCTGTGTGGGTCCAGGAAGTTTTTCTTAATGAAAATTGTTGCTGGGTAGCTGTTTAGTCAAACTTTATTTACCTTTGGGAGCCAAAATAACTGCACTTCTGAATGGGAATAAAAAGACTAGTTTTTCTTGTTCATTGACACAAAATAAAACATTAAACCGGGAAGAATAAAGGACAGATAATCTTGGGGTGAAGGCACTAGCTTGGGCTGAGGAAAGCCAGTTTCCTTGCCTATATGAGCTACGTATTTGTGTCTATGCCTTGGTTCCCTCATCTGTAAAATTAAAGTACCATGACCACCTGCTGCAGGAGTGCTGTGAGGCTAGATTCATTAGTGTTTACACTCAGCCATTATGGTGATGAATACTTCATAAGTAGATAAGAATTGCTATTTTTGGAATCATCAAATCCTGTGCATCTGGTCCCCGTAATCATTTTATAGGGCACAAGAAATAGGAGATAATACCTTGGTAGGAAGTAAGGATGGGAGAGAATAGGAGGGCAATCAGGACATTGTTTAAGTGACCCCATGAGATAGCATTGAGTATTTTAAATTTCCAAAATCGGGCCTTTCCCCTCATAGTTTGGATTTGTAGCGTTCACTGTCTTTTCCCCTGAGAGAGTACAGTCTGAAAGAGAGTATAATAGTAGAATGAGACAAAAAAGCAAGTCAGGGCAAACCTGATGGGTGATGCAGGGTAACACAAGTAGTAGGATATATACAGTTCACATCTTGCTACTTGATTATCGTATTTTCTTGCATACAACATTTACCTTTTCTTTTCTTTTTTTTCCCAAAAATCAGTCACTGGAAGTTGGATTGTGTATTATATGCAAAGAAATATAGTAGGAGCAGTTTCTGTTGCTTACTGGGCAAAAGCAAAAGTAACGGCGGCCTACAGACTCCAGAGAGCAGAATAATGAGCAGGTTCAGCTCCCCGGTTGCTACTGCTCAGTTCCTAGAAGAAAAGGTCCTGTTTTTCTCATTCTGCCTTTAAAAACAAGGTGCATATCTCATTCTGAGGTGCACTGTATGCAACAAAATATGGTAGTCTCTCTCAAGACGCCTTTGACTGTTTGCACATGTATAAAGACTCATTTTTTTAAAATAGTAGAACTTGTATATGAAAAAAATCTTCAGCTCTGATATTTGACTTGTACCATAGAAAAGTACCAAAAAGATCAACAAAGTGTGAAAGAAAATGATTTAAAACAAGGCAAAAAGGAAATCTAGTGAATATTAGACAGTGTCTGCACTGGACTTTTCCCATGCTGAGCTTTGCTCTGTAGAGGCCACCTTCTGAAATGGAAACAGCCATGGCTGGTTTTGTGCTTTGGGTGAGTAAATAGCACTGCTGAGTGACAGTGCTCCCCAGAATTGCATAAATCCAGCTGTCACTTCTGGTTCAGGCAAAGCAAGTCAGCATGTTTTAAGGGTGTCACTGCCTTGCACAGATGACCTTCAGTGCATAGATTATATATTTGATTAGACTTCTTTCTTGACTTGTTGTCCCCTATATTACATACCCTTTCTTGCTCCCCAGCCAGCTCAGGGACACATGAGTTGCCTTTAGAGCCCTTGATTTCTGACTGCATTGTTGAAGTGGTCAATACATTACATTTATGTGAAATATTTTGATTAAAGTATTACACTTTTTCTAAGCTTCCCGGAAATGTGTAGAGTACAGAGAGATACCATGCTGATCATCAAAGTAATTACACAACCAAGTTATACCCCTATTATTTTATTTTTTAGACTGCTGTTAGAATGAATACCAGCAGATAACAGCCAAAGAGCAGATACTTTCAGCCACTCCTGTTTTATTGAACTGTTTAATTTGAAATTGAATTTTAACATGTTTCTAAGTAATAAAGGAAATTAGTAATCTAACATTACATGGGAGTTGGCACAGAGCTGAAGGATATCTTGCAGAGCATCATACCAACTATTTTCAGTTTTTTAAAATTGCTTTTGGAGCCCTGGTGTTTCACTCAGGGAATCAAACTAAAGGAGCATGATGTGGAGAAAATTGTGTGGTTAAAACCTGAGCCTGGGATTCGGGAGACCTGGATTCTGTCCCCAGTTTTGTCTCAGATTTCCTTGCTGACCCTGCATGAAGCATTTATCCACTCTTTGGCTAAACTGGGGATAAGGCACTTCCCCTTTTCTGTGTCTTCGTTCCCCTTTTATCCTTGTCTTTATAAGTTTATATAAGTTGGCTCTTGGAAACAGGAGCTTTCACTTTGTTTCTGTACAACCTTTTATGCAGTGGAGTCTTAAGTCACAGCTGGGAGCTCTTAGTGGTATAGATATTATTATTCCCAAAGGTTCAAAGCATGGACCAGTGCATGTATGGAACATGAGAGGCCCAATTTTTATTAGTAGTAGTGCATATGTTTTAGGTAGAAATAAGTGTAATGCCTATCTCACTGGGCTAGTAAGTCAGTAAATTAATTGCTTGGAAAGTGCATTGAGGTCCCTTGACAGAAGAAGGAAAGAAAGTGCAAAGTATTCATGTATATCATTCTGCTGCAGGCACAAATATTTGTGTCCAAAGTAGATAAGGTATGTCATTCACTGACCTTTTCTATATATCGCCCAACTAGTTAATGAATTGAGTAGAAATTAATTTTCCTGGGCTTTGATGTCTATTAACTGACACAAAGTTCTGTGTTACCAACTTGATTGCATATTTCCATTTGTTGTTCCTTAATTAAAGTCACAATGACAAAGGTTGGAGCTTTAATTAATGTAGTATAATGTTATAATACTTTTAATTTAAAAGTAATGTGGAAAGGTCTTTCTCCTAAATGATTCTTTATTAAAGGTTGATGTGGAATTAATATTTCATTTCATTTTTGTAGCTGATGATATCTTTGTCCTAACCTGAACCAAAGTACAGAAGTTTGCTTTTGTGCATTGTTGCATATCAAGACCTTTAATAAAGAAGCAATTTCAGTTAGTATAAAAGCTGAGGATTGAGCATCTGCTGTAATAGGGTAATTTGATAAAGATGGGGGTGATCTTTGAAGGCTAATAAGAGTCACTGAAAGAACCTAGCAACTAACTTTAACTTTACTCTGTATTATCAAAATAAAAAGTTTCATTTCATGCCACCTGCAGAATATCAGGTTACTTTTTCATTGCTGTAAAAATGAGCATCTTTTCTTGTCATGTCATTCATGGAATACTATGAACAATGCAAGTGTGGCAGATCAGCATTTGTATCAAGCATTGATCAGTATTTGTATCACGCATGTGACCAGTTACGTGGCACAAGTGGCTGACAGCATCTGCCAGGACAATGAGTAATAATGGGCAGAGAACCATCTGGTTGCACAGGATCTTAAACAGCATGAGGAACTTCTGGTTGTATTCATTTTAATGAGGTCTGGACATCTGATGCGACATTTGGTCGTATTTAGATTATTTCCATTCTGGTTTAGTGGCTGAAGGAAAAAAGACAAATGCTTATTTGCATAATTATGTGCATCTTAGATCTGACATTTGACCAAATGACTTTCATAAGAAAAGCATGCAAAAGCCGGTTTAATCTAGTGTAGAAATTAGAAGCTTATGGTTTTGTCATGCTGGGTTTTTTTAATTATGGTGCTAGAAGCTCACGGGGTAAACAGTGGCCCATCTTCCTGTAAAGACCACAAAGAAAATACCTATACTTGCACTTTTAAAATAAGCAAAAGGTTCCAACTCACAGAAACCAAACTGTTTTGGAGGAAGATGCACTTTTGTTGTTAGCTTTGTCACTATATATATAAAGTCCAAGAAAGGTGAGCAGCCTTCCTTGATCACTTGGTGCTGTTAAATATGATGAGGCTAGACAGCCACCTTAAAGGATTTTTTGAATTAATAAGATACACAACCAACTTGGGGAGAATTTAGTGAAATTTTAAACCTATTTTAAAAAAAATTGCTAAACATTAACTAACAGAAAAATTCATTCCTCACAAAAACACCTCATCCCAATAGGAATTGCATCCTTCTCTGAAGGCAAACAAGAAGGGGGCTTGTAAGGCAAATGGGAAGAGAAAATCCAGTGTCTACAGCTGCTGAGGCCCGAGTCCTGCCCATTATTGCTCTTAACTTCTGGATGGATGTATAACTGGGGAGATAGCTTCTGAGGGTCTGAATGTGGTTTGAAGAGATGGACCTTACAATCTAAGAGTCCGTGTTTGGCACTAGCTGAAGTTTCCCCTTGGTTTTCAGTCATTCAGGGGGTTGAATCTGATGACCTTAGGGGTCCCTTCCAGCCTGACTTTCTTATGATACCATGAATCTGCTGAGGAAGGCTGAGAGCTAGGAGAACACGTTAGCCTTTCCAGCCTTGGCTCTCTAGCTCAATATGGCAGCAGTAGTGCCATATTGGAGGATGCAGCAGTGCCATGTTGAGCTGGAGAGCCAAGGCTGGAAAGGCTAATGGTGTGCATGCAAGAGCCATAGAATGAGTCTGCCATGCCCAAGTCAAGAGCTGGTTGGCAGGAGAAAATGGGGATAGGGAGTGATCAATGGAGGGACTTGCCTTATGACTTTTCCAAACTTCAGTCAGTTGACATCCAAGAGGACTAATGGTTAGAAGATGGTCTTGTTCATGGACTTGCCTAGAGACTGAAGGGAGTGGCAGATTGTGTGGAAAATGCTCCTAGGGATCAAGGGATTCCTGCTGAGGAAAAACTCCAACAGAAACCAGTGAGAGGCTGAAAAGAGGGATTGAAGGGTGTGGTAGAAGGCAGAGGGACTAATGCAGTGGATCTCAACCTTTTTTAGGCTCAAGGCGCCCCTTGGAAAATGCCAGCTCATAGCTTTCATTTGTTTTTTGACTACAGAAAAATAATAGAGCAATTCTTCTGCTGAAAAGAACTCAGGAAGACTGCAACAAGTCAGGAAGTTTTTTACACTATTGATTCCTATTTGAAATCCCTTGAGTTTAACTTGCAAGTCACGTGCAAGTGTTTGCACACCTATCAGTGCTACTATTATGTGGCACCCTGGACCTCCCTTAAAAGTGTCTTGTGGCATCCCTGTTTAAGAATCACTGGACAAGTGTATCTGTTCTGGACTACCACACAGGGATATTTGAGCAGTGTTGTGGATTTGTTACTCCTTTTTAGGCACACATGCTTTTGTGTTAAAAATTGTATCGAACATTGTAATGGCACTACTGGTCAGATTATATTTTAGAAGTGTTCAGCGCAAAGAAAGCAAAGGGAAGAAGCAGAATCAGCTGTCAGCTTCTGCGGCTGCCACCAATGAGGTACATCTGCTCAACAGAGGAGGTGGCAAACTTGAATGGGTCTAATGGCTTTATTATACTCCAGTAATATAATGGCACTAAGCGTATCCAAGATCATTGCAGTAAAGGATAATAATGCCAAAAATATCTTCTCATTTTTTTTTCCCCCCAGGTGGCATTAAGTGCCCTGTTTGCAGTTTCGTGTATGGTACAAAATGGGAATTTAACAGACATCTTAAGAACAAGCATGGACTGAAACTAATAGAACAGGATGGAGAGACAAAGTGGGAGGTAAAAATAAAGTTGCCACAGCTTTGCCCTAACATTTCCAAAATTTCTGCAGAGTTATAGAAAGGAATGAGTGAAGAAATATGCTATGGACATCTCTGTGCAGTAGAAACATTTCTTCTCTCTATTATCTCTGTCTTGAATGCATGCAGTGCAAAGGCTTTTAAGCTTGACTTTAATATCTAGCAGGATTAACAAGGTCATAAGTGGTTATTACTTCTCACTACTGCTTCTGGGCTTCTACATTTACTTGCTGGGAAAAAAAATGTTTTAGGAAATAAATGTAAAGATGAAAAATCTGATTTGAAAGTCTGATTTGAAAGTTTATTTCATTTTAATTAAAGCGAGGTTTGTCTGTAAAATCATGTGATCTGGAAAGGTCTGAATTCATAAACTAATCAACGGAAATGGAGCACTGGACTGAGAAATAAAAGCAACAACTTTTATCTTGTGTCTCTGCTTAAGGAGCATGTTGAAGCCAATGCTTTGTGACCAACTCCAATTGTTCAAAAGCATTACTCAAGACTCCAAAAATCCAGACTTTGTATTTTCTTAATGTGGCTTATTGTCTCTTGAACCTTTAGAATTGATATTTGCAAGCTTTCCTCCACAGTGAAGAAGGTAGATCCTATTCTGTTTTCTCTGAATGTAAGATGGGGTTTTTCTGCAGTCACTTGGCTGCATGAGCAGGGGTTTTTGCAAAAACATCAGACTACCATGCAACTTGCAGTAAAACATAAGAGTTGGCAGTATTGCGAGTGGCAGTCTTTTCCATTAGTCTCAGTGGCATGTGGTTGAGTTTCATTGACTTCAGTGGGCTGCATATTTTTGAACAGCTCCTCAGATGGTATAATTTGTTGGCATTCCCTTTACTGCTAGGAGGATCTGGCATTTTGTGGAATGAGGCAGAACAAACAAACAAGATTTGAGATGTTGATCAAATTGCTTGCTTGCCCTGGGGTGGCCCTTCGAGTGACGGATCTGAGGCTACCTATCTTGGCTTCATGTTCTCATATGAAAAAGATTTGGCATTGAATCCCGCTGTGAACCCATTATAATGCACTTTTTTGTATTGTGACTCCAAAACTGAAGACCCTGGGTTTCCAGTTCCAATTCTGATGCAGCTGAAATGACACTTGAAAAATTGTTCTTGCAGCACTCTTCTACCAAGCCATTCACTATGCAGAACTTTCATGGGATCAGAGAGGCTTCTGTTATTTTATAGCAGACTCTCAAAAAACTTCAGCATAACTAACTCCGAATTCAGACTTCCAGCCTGAAGTTATAATCTAAACCCTGGTGTAAACCTACTGCCAGGCCTTCCTATTGCTTTTTTGGTTCAGTGATAATGATAGTATAGCAGTCTGTTCTTTCATTTGAAGAGCCATTTGAATTTTGTGGCTAAATGATTTCCAGTTTAAAAGGTTTTTGACAAAATATTATGGTACTGATAGCAAATTATTAGTGGTATAAAGCCTATTCTTATATGAAACATGTCAGCAGAAGGCAGGCTTACTTAATGCATATTAATTCAAAGCCCCTACAGTTCACACATGCAAATAGGCAAATGGATTTTTCCCCCCCTAATTTTTAGTAGAAAGTTAATAGCAGTGCTCTGTAATGATATCACAATTTATTTCATTTACAGAATCTATTAGATTATATTTACTTGTATAAAATGTATTATTAAAAAACTTTTCATTTGCCAAAAAATGGCTTGATCTATTGTTTAAATCAGTGAAAGTTTTGAGATTTTTTTTTGCTTCAATCAAAGTTGTATATGTTTTTTTCATAAAGCGATAGAGAAGCAATAATTCTATTTCCTAGTTTGCAACATTCATTACATTACAATGAGTCTTCTGGCTATTAGAATAAATTAGCAAGCTTCTCCTAATAGGTGAGTGCAGAGACAAATTTGATTAGTTGTTTGTTTTGGGGGTTATGTCTGTACCCTAGATCAGGACTTAGCCCATGGAGCAACGCCATCCAGCCTACAGAACTCCCCCTCGGTGTGAAAATTTGGCACTGGGAGAGCAGTGGCAGTATTCATTTCTATTTCCCTACTGGCAAATACCCATCCTTGTAGGGAGCCCTGCAGACCAGCTAACATGACCCTGCATATTAGATGTGGCAGCACAGGGTGGGATCCAGGTGGCAACCCTGTGGGTCCAGCCCAGACACCAGTGCCATACTACTTGTGTAGCCTGTGGGGCCTTCACTGCCCTACGTGATCCCTTGCTTCTGCTGCTGAAGGCATTAAAGGCCAAGGCAGCTACACACCTTTTAATTTTCTTCATGATGCCTGTAGCTGTGAGACAAAACTCCTGCGGTGCCTGTATCCCTGCATGCTGTGTAATTTGCTATTTATAGTTCCTGCCCAGTTGTCAGCGACTATTACAATTTAGCCCATTGGCTTAGAAAGGAGGTAGGGAGAAGAATTGTATCTCAGTTAGGAGGATGCTCCCTGGACTGCCTCTCTCTAGAGATGATGGAGCTTTTGAGTATTTAAGTCCTATCCCTGCTAAAACATGCATTTATCCAGGTAGTCCTCATTACATGGCTCTCAGACAGGACTAATAAAGTGAGGGTATCTCTTTAAACTCTTCCTCTTCAAAGGATCCCCAAGGTGAGAGGTTCTTTTGAGCTCATGTTGAAGAAAACAAGATGAAATCCATCTCACTGAGTGCTCAGATAAGTCCACTGCAACAGCCAAGCTCCAGAGCTCCCCCATTATTGAGAAAGTCTTACTCCTTCACTGTGGAGTTGGTTAGAGACTCAAAACCTTCCTTAGCCCAAAAGTTCAGGGAAAGAAGGGAGAAAAGACACTAGTTGCAGGGTAACTAGATCTCCTTTACCAACACCAAGTAGGTCCAAGTACTGAAGTAGTTCCCAGTTCAGATGGGAATGTGCTTGATACCTTGGCACTCAACTTAGGGTGCTTCATGGGCAAATAGCTTGTCTCCCTACCAGCACAGAAGCAATCAGCACTGAAACACTCACTACTAGCATATAAGTCTTCTGTACTAGCACTGAGAGTCCAGGCACTGATACTGAAGCACCTTTTAACCCCTGTCTTTATGAAATGAGAGCGCATCCTGGGTGTCCAGGCACAACCTTAGCAGAGGCTGCTATTCAGTAAGACTTGATTGCACATACCAGAAGTGAATGCATATAGAAGTTAACAGGGTTTGGGGGGGATTTTGTGACACAAAGGCTGCTTGCAAACATTAAAAACAAACCAAACAAAAAAAAGCACTTTACTGGAAGAAGCAGCACGTTGCTTTGACCCAGCTCTGCAGCATCTGTATAGATCAGGCACTTCAGCAGGGCTTTTTGGCACTTCTGTCTAAAGCTGAGTCAGTCAGCTATTAGGTAGATAAAAGCACCAAAAACCCCCACAAAAGTTCCTGATCTATACAGATATTGGGTGAGCCGGATCCAACTAATGCACTGCCTCTTTTGGGCATGCGCTGAGCTCAACACGGGGGCATCATGTGGAGTTTAAAGTGAAGCCCTGTTCTTGGGGGGGCAGTTTCATGTCTGCAAGCAGCCAAAGGGTCACTGTCCAACTTCAAAGGAACCCTGCTTGTAAGTCTGGAAGTCTACAAGAGGTATTGGGGCATGAGGTGACATTTCAACCGCATTGAAAAGCAACAGTAAACTCCTGCCAAAAGCAGCAAAGAGCAATCCCTCATTCTATCTGCTGCTAGAAATCTGTTGTTCAGTTTTACTTCATTTAACCTCTAGATACCGATTGCCCTCTCATTTTCAAAGGTTGAAATAAGATCAATGGTTTCTCTTTTATTAGTTAACAACAGAGATTTCTGAAGAATCATCCCCTCACTATCTCCATATCACAGAAGCTGAAGAAGATGTTCAGGGAACTCAAGCTGCTGTAGCTGCTCTGCAGGACCTAAGATATACTTCTGAGAATGGTAAGGGATCCCTTTTGAATTTGATATGATGTGGTTTATTTTTTTCATCAAAGTTCCCAATTCTTACGAATACACCTGACAACTTAAAACTTCATTCTGACGTATGAATTTTACTGTGGTGTTTTCAGTAAAATTACAAAGTAGTAACAGTATAGTGTGCTTAAACTTTTTAATAACATTCACTGTACTACTTAGAAGCAGCATGCAGGTTTGACACCCAAAGTGTGATCTATCATGATTAGGTTTTGTTCATTTGGGCTGCTGTAACACATGCAGGCTGTCTTTCAGCATAACATAACCCTGCCACATCATTTTAGTCTTGATGTGTGTCAGTTCCTCTGAGTGTATGTGTGTGTTTGTGTGTGCGCACATGTGTGTGCGTGCATGGGAGCATCAGGACAGATAGAAAACTCACATAGGGAGTGTGTGGTCCTCATAGCAAAGGAATTTTTTGTTGACCTGTTATGGTCTGATTGTTTCTTTCATGTTGTTGTATAACTGAGGGTATATACAGATGTTATATTAAAAGTGTATACAGAAGTGAAATTTTTTGCCCAATCTGGCAACAGAAAGCAGTTTATAGCTTCAGTCTGGGGGGGCTTTCAGCTCCCACTGCAGGGTGGGGCAGGTGTATTGCAGCCCCCACTCCCAAGATGGGAGAGCTGCAATATACCCACCCCACCCTCCAGCACTGGCTGGGGGACCCCTAGACTGAACTCCTTCTGCTCCCTTTCCGCACTCCCATTCTGAAACAGGGACAGATTGGGAGAGAGGAGGGACCATTGCTAGCTGGAAAACTGCGTGCAAGCTTCCAGCCAGCAGCTAGATTTCCCTCCCCCCATACCCAACAGTGAACTTCTGTTTGCTCCACGGGATCATAGACTCATAGAAAGTTAGGGTTGGAAAGGACCTCAGGATGTCATGTAGTCTAATCCCCCTGCTCAGAGCAGGACCGTCCCCAGTTAGATCATCCCAGCCAAAGCTTTGTTTATCCAGGTTTTGAAAACTTCCAAGGATGGAGCTTCTATCACCTCTCTGGGTAACCTGTTCCCATGCTTTACCACCCTCCTAGTGAGAAAATTCTTCCTACTATCTAACCTAAAGTTCCCTTGCTGCAACTCGAGACCATCACTCCTTGTTCTGTCATTTGCCACCACTTAAATTATTGCCATCATCTGGACTCTCTCCACTTTATCCACATTCTTTCTGTAGTGGGAGGGCCCCAAAATGGAACACAGTACCCCAGATGTGGCCTCACCAGTGCTAAATAAAGGGGCATAATCGCTTCCCTTGACCTACTGGTGACATACCTACCAGTGCAGCCCAGGATGCCATTAGCCTTCTTGGCAACAAGGGCATACTGCTGGCTCCTGTTCAGTTTATTGTCCACTGTCACCCCCAGGTCCCTTCCTGGAGAGCTGTTGCCCAGCCCGTCAGCCCCCAGCCTGTCCTGGTGCATGGGATTGCTCCGTTTTAAGCACAGGACTTTGCACTTGTCCTTGCTAAACCTCATAAGATTCCTTTTGGCCCAATTCTCCAATTTGTCTAGGCCATGCTGAATCCTAGCCCTATCCTCCAGTGTATTGGAGTCATCTGCAGACTTGCTGAGGGTGCTCTCTGTGCCATCTTGCAGCTCACTGATGAAGACTTTGAACAAAACCGGCCCCGGGTCCAACCCCTGGGGCACTCCACTTGATACCGGCTGCCAACTAGACATCAAGCCATTGATTGCTATCCTCTGAGCCTGATGCTTTAGCCAGTTTTCTGTCCACCTTACAATCCCTTCATCCAGCCTATGCTTCGTTAGCTCGCCTGGGAAAATATTGTGGGAGTCTGTATCAAAAGCCTTGCTAAAATCAAGGTACACCACATCCAGTGCTCTCCCCACAACCACAGAGCCAGTTACCTTGTTGTAGAAGGCAGTTGGGTTGGTCAGGCATGACTTGCCCCTGGTGAATCCATGCTGACTGTTCCTCATCACCCTTTTCTCCTCCAAGTACTTAGAAGTGGATTCCTTGAGGATCTGCTCCATGATTTTTCCAGGGACTGAGGTGAGCCTGACTGGTCAGTAGTTCCCTGGATCCTCCTTTTTCCTTTTCATAAATATAGGCACTATGTTTGCCCTTTTTGCAATCATCTGGGACTTCTCATCACCATGATTTTTTCAAAGATGGTGGCCAGTGGGTCTGCAGTCACATCAGTCAACTCCCTCAGCACCCTTGGGTGCATCCGATCTGACATCATGGACTTGTACATGCCCAGCTTTTCTAGATGGATCCCCAACTGTTCTTTCATCACTATGGGCTGTTCACCTTCTCCCCAAACTGTGCTGCCAGGTGCAGTAGTCTGGGTGCTGAACTTGCTTGTGAAGACTGAAGGAAAAAAGGCACTGAGCACTTCAGCCTTTTCTGCATCCTCTGTCACTAGGTTGCCTCCCCCATTCAGAAAGAGACCCACACTTTCCCTGATCCTCCTCTTGCTACCAACATACTTGTAGAAACCCTTCTTTTTACCCTTCATATCCCTTGCTAGCTGCAACACCAATTGCGCTTTGGCCTTCCTGACTTCATCCCTGCATGTCTGAGCAATGCTGTTATATTCTTCCCTAGTTCTTTGTCCAAGTTTCTACTTCTTATAAGTTTCCTTTTTGTGATTTAGTTAACTAAAAAGTTCCCTGCTAAGCCAAGCTGGTCTTCTGCTATGCTTGTTAGTCTTCTTGTGCATTGGGATGGTTTGTTCCTGCACTCTCAGGAAGCCTTCTTTAAAGTACAGCCAGCTCTCCTGGACTCCTTGCCCCTTTGGACTGGCTTCCCAGGGAATCCTGCCCATGAGTTGCCTGAGTGAGTTAAAATCTGCTTTTGTGAAGTCCAGGGTCCTCACTCTGCTGCTCTCCATCCTTCCTTTCCTCAGGATCCTGAACTCAATAATCTTATGGTTACTGCTGCCCAAGTTGCCATCGATTATGACATTCCTCATCAATTCTTCCCTGTTTGCGAGCAGCAGGTGAAGAAGAGCATGGCCCCTAGTTGACTGCTCCAGCACTTGCACCAGGAAGTTGTTCCCAACTCTCCAAAAACTTCCTGGCTTGCCAGTGCACTGCTGTATTGCCCTCTCAGCAGATGTCAGAGTGATTGAAGTCCCCCATGAGAACCAGGGCCTGTGATCAGAAAACTTCCACTAGCTTTTTGAAGAAAGCCTCATCCATCACTTCCTCCTGGTCTAGACCCCCACCACAGCATCACCCTTATTGCCCTCCCCTCTGACTCTAGCCCAGTGAGTCTTAGCAGGCCTATCTCCAGCTTCTTTTACATAAAGTGCAGCTTGTCCTCCTCTTCTCCCCTGCCTGTCCTTCCTGAACTGTCCCACCACCAAGAGGCATCGTTCGCACTGCAGGCACTCCCTGACCTGGCCGTCACTGGAAGGAACGTGCAAGCTGCAGTCCCCACAGCACCAAACCTGGACCTCCCACATGTACCTCCTAGTCCCCCAGTGCTACCTGCTTCTCCTCTCTACCCCAGGTTACTTACACTGAGTTCCCAGATGGCTTCCAGCACTGGTGAACCTGTACACACCACTCCCAGTCTAATCACATGGCTTGAAGTAAGCTGTATGATTTTAGACCAGGTGCAGCAAACATTTGTACGCAGCCTGTGTGGTCCTATTTTTTGTAAACTATGACTTCCTCTGGCCGAGCTGCACACCTTGCGTGGATGAAAAGTGCGGCAGATGCATTGATATGGTATGCAGATAGAGGAATGGGTGTGATCATGCAAAGTCTTCATTTCCCCTTTAACACTTTACTGACAAGAGTAGCTGTTCTGGGTTAAGGGGAGACACAGAAGGTGAAACAGATTGTAATATCAGACCAAGAGCATACTGAATAGCTGTCCTGATTACAAGTTTAAGAGTTCAGATGCTGTTAAAACTAAATCTGCAGCAAATCCGTACTTAGAGTTATAAAGCCTGGCATCGTCATGATTTATGCTTGGTGCTCCAAGTTCTGCCTTTTGTTTGTTTCATCACTACATTCTTTTAGCTCGTCTTCAGATAGGAGTAAAAATGAACAGTGCAGCTTCATTGCAGTTATCATCTTCCCCAGGAGATGTATTTTCTGAATACTTTGTCCCTGGGAACCACAATTAAAAGGATGTTACTGAGCTGTTAGAAATTATAGCAAGAGTTTTACAAGTGGAATGGACACAAGAGGGACAAGAATGCTTGGAGCATTTTGATTTCTTTACCTTTAGAATGGTCTTGGCTATAATTTGTCT
The DNA here is from genome assembly GCA_030014935.1 of Caiman crocodilus. NCBI lineage: Eukaryota > Metazoa > Chordata > Crocodylia > Alligatoridae > Caiman > Caiman crocodilus. The sequence goes on from JAGPOW010000261.1 coordinate 10,734,396, forward strand.
TGTGTTCATTGCTTTTCTGTAAGGTGAAAGACTTGACCCCACTGCTGTAAACATCCTTCAGCAAATCATTGAGTTGGGTTCAGAGACCCACGACGCTGCTGCAGTTGCTTCTGTGGTTACCATGGCTCCTGGAACCGTTACAGTGGTAAAGCAGGTACAAGTTCTTCGGTGTTGTACAATACATTTTAGTTGCATTACACTTTTTCATGAAATATGTATTATTCAACAGGGATTGAACCTTTATATCTTACTGAGAGAACAATAAAAAGGCTGACTTTTGAGTTAGAATCAAAGGACTTTTCCATTATAGACCCATGTACTGCTTCAAGCAGAATTCCTTACAAATGCACCTAAAGTATTCAGAAATTTGCTTGTAAGCAATTGTTGACTGTATTGTGTGCCTGTGCAAAGATGCTCCGGGTTTTTTTAAACACCTTTGTCAAAACATGTTTTCAGAATTGTTAGAACAAAATTGCAAGTAGCTTGGTGTAATAATTTTATTCATGTTATCTTTAAAAATAATTGCTACCATGGTTTAGTTAAAGATCAGCTGCAATTCTGCAATGTTGTAATGTGTTTGTACAAATGCTGTCTTTGCATCTTATTCCTCCTTTATAGTCATATCTTCTGATATCAGTGACAAAAATAGGGTTCATTTTCTTTTCTTGCTTCTCTACTCTGGACCTGCAGTGCCAGCTCAATACAAAGTTTCGTCACTGCAAAGTTAACCTAAACCATAGCTCAGGTGTTTTTCCAACTTGAGTCCAATCCACATACATCTCCTTGCTTTAAGCCTGACGGTTCTTTCAATATAAGCTGCTTGGCCCCTCAGCTCAGGTTATCAGCATTGCTCAGCTCTGCTAATGTAATCAATTGGTGGCCCTAATCCAGTCTGTCTGAGTAACTGGATTATTATTGAAAAATGAAATCAGGCTCACTTGAGCCACATGAAATGCCTGGACACAGGACACATTTATACTGTTGTGTTTTACATCCGTTTTGCACACCAGAGTAAGTTACGCTGGGAATCAGAGCAGAAAATGCCTCAGCTACCTAAGGGCCTGTTTGCCTGTAATAAGTGGCTGACCCCAGGCAATGGTAGGCATATGACACTTAAACCAGTGTAGTTTAAAGCTGACTGTTTTCTGGAGCACTTCTTTGTCAGATTCAAGTAATTTATACTAGTGCTGAAGATTACAGTCTGTGCATGCCTTGTTTGCACCATATGCCCAAAGTAGAGAAGGTTAACGGCAATAAAGACAAAGTCCAAAAGCAACTGAATTTGATTCATTTTTCCCTTATATATCACAGAATTGCATATGAAATTCCAGTCAGATATAGACAGGCAAGTTTCTTTGGGTAGATGTGATATCTTTCATTAGACAAACTCAGTTGGGCTAATAAAAGACATACATCTACCCAAAGAACCTTGCCTGCCTATGACCTTAGACCAACAGAGCCACAACCAAAAACCAAGTCCGATATAGATATGCAGCCCACTGGAGGCAGCAGGTTTCAGATATTTAATCCTCAATTTTTGTTACTAGTGATGCCTAAAAAAAGGGCCTGCAGGTGTTTCCAGGGTTATCTGTGGTCTGTGTTGTCAGGTGGTAGGGAAGTCTAGAATGTCCATCCACATATTTTCCTATTTTAGCTCCTCCGTATGTTCAGCACGGTATATGCACTATCAATGCACTTCATCCTTTGGTTTGTCCTCTCTACCATGAAGCTATTTTAAATAATATAAAACAAAACCAGACTTCATTTTGCTAACCCCATTCTTCTTAGTGTCTTTATTAGAGGCATGGCAGCCTGCAGCTGGTGACTTAACTTCATTTGGATTCAGTATTTCTTGCCTGAAGCTTATTGTGGCTGTTACTATTATTGAAATCAAACTAGTTGAGAAGGAGCCAGCAGACTTCTCCTTCTGGGCTAATTCTCTCTGCAGTGTTGTCATTAGCTTGTGTGCTACCTACAGTAGCAAGTTGACCAAAAAACCCTCTAATTATTGGCTTAATTCAGCATTGCTGCTTGAACTTTATTTCTCTCCTTTTTTAACATTAGCTGTATTTGCACATCTGCATGCTGTAGCCTACAGCGTTTACTATCAGCAAGCACATTCATTTCTTTAATGTTAGTCTTTAATGACAACCTGCTGTGATGCTTGAGACTTTTCATTGCCCTACTGCTTATTGCAGAGATTGTAAATGAATATTGGCAATTCTGTAAGAATTTATTTGCTGGCCAAAAAGCCACACGTCTTTATTTTGGAAAGAAGATAACTAGCTAAAAGCTGTAAGAACATCAGAGGTGCCGTAACTAGCTCAGACTGCAGGGCCATCTAGCCCAGCATTCTGTATCTTGCACTAGCACAAAGCAGGTGCTAAAGGGAAGGATATTTATGCAGGTTCTGTCCAAACTGATTTGTCCCCTGCTCCTCTTCCTTTGCAGCTTCTAGCATATAAAGGCATAAGGCATCCTAATTTGGAGGCTGCAGCCCTACTGTCATGTTTAATACCCACTGATGGGCTTCCTGTGCATGAATTTGTCCATTCCTCTTTTGAACTTGGTTAAATGTTCAGCCTCTACAACATCTTGTATTAATGAGTTAATTATGCACCGTGCAAAGAAAGGAAGGCAGTAGTTAGAATACAAAAGCAATATATAACAAGTTAAAAGTTCTGCAGTGTAGAAAATTGATACAGGAATTTAAAGGCATTAGGGAAGCTGTATGGCTGTCAGGGCCAAGGGGAGTTTGAGACTCTGCGATAAATGATGTTTTAGCAATGGCATGGGCCTTTTATCAGATAAGATAGTAAAATTGTTCATACAAAGCAAAAAAACCAGAAGTGTCTGGTAAATTTTTGTTCTGCGTGTGGAAAGAAGAAGGGTAAGGCACCAGCAACACATGAGGCTGATGAAATACATTTCAGTCCGTTAGTAACTAAGAATGTTAAACATCATCTGTTAGGAATAAACACTTTTAAATAAGCTAGCCGTGAAAACGTGGGCCAGGAATCTGGAAGAAGTTAGTTTAGAAGATCTCTGGCCTGCCAGTATTAATGCTTAATAAATCATGGAATATCAGGAACATTTCAGAAGGCTGGAAGGGTCCTCACATAGCAATAATCAGGTACAGCGAGCGGGATGACTAGGGGGAACTGCAGAGTGGTTAGCCTCATGTCATGTCTTGGCAAAATAATGGAAAGCTGATAAGGGATTGACCAATATTGTAATGACAATACAGTTAATGATAGACAAATATGATTTCATTCTTTAAAATTACAAGTTTTACTGATACTGAAAAAGATATAGAGGAGCCGTACATATGATTAGAAAAGGCTGGAGAAAATGCCTTAAACTGAAAGACTTAAAGAGCTTGATCTGTTCATTTTATTGAAAAGAAGATGGAGAAGTGACTTGATTAGTGTCTACGTACTTTAATGAGGAGGAGTACTGGGTACTAGAGAGCTCTTTAGTCTAGCAGAGAAAAGCATGATGGGAATTAAAGGCTGGAAAATAAGGCAGATTCAAATTGGAAGTAGGCGCAGGTGATAACAGTGTGGTGTTGTTTTTTCAAGCGTGGGTGTTTGGACACGCAGCAGAGTACCAAAGGAAGTGGTGGATTCTCCATCTCTTTGCATCTTCACTTCAAGGCTTTCTTCCTGGGGGATGCACTTTAACCAAACAAGTTATTGGGCTTGATACAGAGTTGCCTGTGTTGTACAGGAGCTTGGACTAGATGAGAGAGTCATCTCTTCTGGCCTTTTTACTCTAGAAAGATGTGCTGATGTCCGAACCACTGTCTTGAGAGAATGATGAGTCCCAGGGCTTTGTTCCCCAGAGGGCTCTGAAACGTGTTTCTGGCCAAAGCAGAGTACATACGTCTACAGCCTTCTTTCAGACAGGACTCTAGGCTTATTTCCCCTTTTCACTGTAAGTTTCCTGTTTCAGGGTTTCTGCTGCCAAGTCGTGTATTTGGGGTGTAGACAAAGAGTTGTGCATTCCATTTTTAAACCTGAACTATAGTTGATTTGCTCCGTGTTTATGGTCTTGCTTCAATTTATGTTCTGTTACTGCTGTCCTATAAGGAGCTCAAAAGTTGTAGAGAAGCCTCAATTATACAGTGAATTATTATTAACTAATTTTTCACGTTACTTTCTTAAGGGGAATAAAGGGTTGGAGTGTTTCTGTAGCCATATTGGTCCAAGAAATGTCTGAAAGCAAGGCTTTTTTGTGATATTTTTATTGGATTGGCTGTAGAGTTGAGAGAACTGTTGGACAAGCATTTTTAGCATCAAGTGCCTTCCTCATGCCAAAAAAAAAGGGCAAACATAGGTTGTATTTCCCTTAAGAGAAATACAAAAGTTTAATCAGGATAATGATCTTGGCCATGTTACCCTGCACCTGTGCCTTACTCGCATCTGCAGAGAAGCATTTCCTTTTATTCAGGATCTACAACTCTGAATCCTCCCCTGCATTTCCACCCTATGCCTATTTATCCCCTTCCCCGCCCTCCCCCCAAATCCTGTACTAAGCAGGACTCACTGTTTCTTTTGAAATGTGGCTTTTGGAGGAGGACAAGGATAAAAATAAGGATGAGGACTGCAGTTGGCCAGTTGGGCACATTTATTCCAGCAAAGTCTAACTGTGGGGCATCTTATTGAGCAGACCTTGAGCACCTGCTTACCCTAAGCCCCTGCACAAGGACTGCCTGCTCCCAGCACCTTAGTCTTTTCTTCCTGTAGGTACCTACACATCCCTGCTCCTATTTCCTCACAACCTCCAGCCACCCCCAACCCACGCTCACTCTCCCTGCTGTATCCTAGTTCATCCACCATTCAGTTCAGATTGACTTTGTGAGGTTTTTGTATTAACCACAGCTGATGCTGGAAAGCAGGGCATTGGAAGAAAACAAAACATAGCTGAATGATCTGCACAGTTCCTTTGGTTCATTTTGCCCAAAGTCAGTCAGGTTATCCTAAATTTTGAGATTGTTTTACTGTGTTTTTAATTTTGAAATTTCCAAAGTGTCTGGGAATTCTCAGCATATGAGTGCATGCATGAAGTTCAGAAATCGTGGGAATAGTGGTAGGTTAGTAAAGAAACCCAGAGAAAGGTACCATTGATGGGCCAGCATATCAAAAAGGAGCATTTAAACGGCTTCATTTTCACAAGTTAGTAAATATTTGACTAAATAAACTAGAAATTTTTGGCTTTAGAAAAATTACAGAACCAGATCTGTGGACTAAATTCAGTGATTCATATGAAGAACAGAGTGATTTCAGTCCTGCTTTAAGTGCAAATTTCAAAGCAGGCTTAAAAATGGAGTCATTGCCTACTCTTCTCTATTATCATATATTATTTATGTAAAAATGAAATGCCTCAGACTTATCTGTGGCTGTTTCTCCATCCTGTATTTCAACATTATTGAAAAGTGTCTTTTTAAGTAATGTACCTTTTTAGGATGCTGCTTTTCCTAAGAGAAGGAGATTTAACAGGGTGCTGAAAGACAGCCAATAAGAAACTTTTTTCTATAAAAACAAAACTTTAAAAATTGTTTTGATTACTGTTCAAGTATCAAATTAGTGTTTTTTCCCTCCTAAATAAAGCCATCTATCTTGTGGCTGCATCATCCTACTTTCTTGTTACCTTTTGTAAAGAAATGTTGCTTGTATTAGCAATGAATTCCCTCATTCACGTCTTAGTTCGTGTCTTCTTACCATTGAATTTCCAGTGTTTAGCAGGTTGGCATCAGTCAGTTCTTTTCCCTTCCCTTTAACACATCAGTGAGCTCTTTTCTCTTGTATAAGCACCAATCATATCAAATCCATGGAGCCCAGACTCCCTTTGTTCCCCACTCCTGCATCTCTCTCATTATTTCCAGAGCCCTGTAAACATAAAGGGCCTCGACTTGATACTGCACAGCCCAAGAGGAAGGAAAATGGACCTGTGAGTCCTGCTACTTTATCTCACTCTATTTTGAATATTACTTCTGCTGCTTAAAATAGTATTTTAGATGTTCCTTTCATGTTTATTGAGTCGAAGTCATTTATGTTGCAGATTCACAAGCTTTCTCTAGGTCTGCTGTAAGGTTTACTATTTATGTTTTCCTACCAATTGAGCTATCAGGATGAAAACTTCTTTTCACAAGTATATTCTCCTTCTTATATTCATGCTGTTAACCTTTATCAAATTCTATGTTTTCATTTAGTCGTATTATTTGGTCTTCACAGTGCCAGCTTCCCCACAAAAAGATTGCTTTTAGCTTATAATTCCATCCATTTTTCTTGATCTTTTTAAAACTTAAACATGATTCTAGTCCTCTGTTACTTGCTTAGTATAGATATTTTTGCTAGCTCTCTATTTGCTTCAGGTCTTTGAGACGTTAACTGACTCTGGTGCTTGGTCAGTTTTTAATTACAATGACTTCCTAATTGTTCACCTCAATGTGATCTTAAACCATGTTCATATTTCACTTTCTCACTGGAAAATTTATTCCGCACTCTGTCCTACGACCTTCAACTTCTCTTGTGGATTGCAAGACAAGAAAATTCATTCAGGGTATCAGCAATACATCAGCTGTCACTAAATTCCCACTCGTGTTCCTTAATGGCCTCACTGAGTCCTTACTTGCAGCTTGGTTCTTATTTTTTTTAACCAAGTTTATTTCAAATAGTACTGCGTGTGCTGTTTTTATATCATTTTTCATTAAAGGTCTTGCCTTTTCCAGATACTCTTAAGGCTTTACTATTTTATATATGGTCTTTATCATGTAGAACACAAAGGGTTTTTAATAATAAACTCTTTCTTTATGGTGTTACATTCATATTAAAAACAATTCACTGTATTTTTTCCTTTGCGAGTCCCCTTCTAACTTTCACCCAGGAAAGAGCCTTTCGTGTTTGACCCCTGAAGTGTGTTTTGCCCGTTGCCTTGAAGAGATGCTTTAATTTCAGTTAGAGAGAGAGCTCAGTCAGTGTCTAAAGCACCCCTTGCAGCCAAGCCAGACGTAGCAGTGCATCTGCTGCTTGCAGCCTCTGTGCCATTCATCTCTGCACTCTTCCAAGTGTAAGAGAAATGTCAAAGCAGAGCCCGAGTCTAAAGGTTTGCACACTAGCAGCAGGTTCCTTCCCCACTTTGGAGGTCGCTTGGCCATTTGCTTTCAGGGAAGGAAGAAATGGAGCCCGCCAACCCTGTTGTCCAACTTCAAACTAAGGCACCCCCTCTGTTAAGCAACGAAGGGTTGTTCCTTATGGGCTTTATGCTTCCCTGGGCTCATCCCAAGCCTCGTTCTTTGTCACCACAATTTTCTTTCTGCAGCTTCCTGTAGCTGTAGAGCTTGGCACCCTGCTAACCCATCCTGTCTTGGCTGTAGCCTTGATATCAACTACTTCTAACCAGCTCCTTCGTCACCACGGAGGAGGTAAGCCCTTTATTAACCCTGTCTGCACTGCTGGCATGTGGTACCTTGTCCCATAGTCCTATTCGTTGCGTCTACTCAGTATGTATAGAGTCCTACATTATTAACTTAATTCTGTCCCTCTTGAAGAGAGCAGGACTTATGACCCTGACGTCAGTAAGGAGCAGGAGCAAATAACGTTTTTTGGGTCCCCTTCAGTGTAGTGCTAGGTATCAAGTCCAGTGATCAGCTGTTGCTGTGCTCTGTGCTGTGTACTGGTAGAGGGTGCGTACTACATGGTGTGCTTGTGTTGTGTACTGGAGCTGAGGTCAGGAACAGGTTAAGGCAGGGGTGCTCAGTCTTTTGGCTCTGCAGGCTGGATAAGTATCACAGGGTCAGTCTATGGGCTGGATCTCTTGCAGTCTTGGCCTGGCCCTGCACGCCCAAACCAGGTCCTTTAGTGCCCCAGCCCCACACACCCGATCTAGCGCACAAAGCCATGCTATCCAGTCTGCCAGGTTCCCCACAGCTCTGGAAATTTGGCAACAGCTACAGTTACACTGCCACTGCTCCCTGATGCCAGCTTTTCAGGCATATGGCACTGGATGACACAGCTCTGTGAGCTGGATTTGGCCCGTGGGCTGGGTGTTGAGCATCCCTGGGCTAAGGATTCTGTATGCCCAGGTTATAGACCTGTCAGCCCAGTTATAGGGTCTCAGCTCTTGCAATCACGGGATGAGAACAGCATCTCAGCTTTCATCTCGGGAAGGTTATGTTTGTAGCCCACTTGGATGCTAAAAATGTGACACATGTATAGTCAATTCCTGCCTGTGTTATGAGAGCCTGGAACTGTCACAGTGAGATGTGAACTGGCCTCATTCATCTTCACCTGAAAGCTGCTGCTACCCAAGGAGCAGCAGAGCCACAGCAGACATGGGGCTATGGCATATGCATACAGCCATTCAGGCCCCTTGTGGGTTGTGTCTGGGGCCCAGATTGCGTAAATTCAGCCCTGGCTGCAAGCTAGGATACAGAACTGTTTTCAAGGTTAAATGTTTTTTTGATGTCTAGGTTGGAAAAAAAAGCCTGATTGCATGACAGCTATGAAAATGTATGGGAGCTTTCTAGTGAACACATCAAGTGCCTGAGAGAAAACAAAGATGCATTATACCAGAGTGGTCTGAAGTTGACAGGCCTCCATGCTGCAGCGCTAATCGCCGTGCGAGAGCAGAAGTACAGTCTCTTCAGGGTCGAGCCACTTTGGGTCTAATGCTCTGATCAGAATCTCGTGCAGATTCTAACAAGGAACATTTTGTGGCGTTCAGTTTGACACACTCTGCATCCGTTAAGGCAAGAATTAAAGACAGTTGTGAAGTGGCGAATAGGTGGGAGGAAGAAAGAGGGGGTGACCTAGCATTATCGAATAGCTGGGCAATAAGCCAAGAGAGGGTTATAATAATCGTTCTTAAAGGATGGTAGAGATGCAGAAGAAACAGCAGGGAAGGGAGAACCACAACTCAATGAGAACAGAGGTGATTGCACAAGGCGCAGACAAAGTAGAGACCAAAAATAACAAAGGGAAAGTGCATCCTCTTCCTGAACCCCTGCAATCTAAAACTGGTTTACTGATTTTTTTTTTTGACTGCTTGTTCCTGTGTGGCCTGCATGCTAGTGTAGGTGCGCATTTGCACAGTGCATCAAGGATTGGAGACTTGACAGTAGTATCTATTCAGTGTACACATGGGCACTGATTACTGTCCTCCTCCATACCAAACTGGCAGTTGCCATTCAATTCTTTCTCAGCCACCTTTGGCTTGAGTGCCCACAGTTTTTCATACTAGTGTAACCCCTCTCGCAAGGGGATGTGGGTGTTGTGACTCAGTTTCCCCCCAGAGTATCTCAGTCTAATAAGAAGATACAAACAAGTTGGATGTATTTATACCTGTAGGCATTAGAACTGCAATCTCTAATACAACCCACAAAACCCAGCATGGAAGTCTGGTAACAAAATTACCCCTTTCATCAGTAGGACTTAAAACCCAGCTTTCTGGGTCTGGTTTTCCTGGGTTTGGAGTGGCCCCACCCCTCTCTGCTCAACCCCTCACAACCCAGGGGTAGGAGCTACATTCGAGTTGCATGTGGATAATTAAAGTGTTGTATTTGTGACGAAGCAGTTCTCCTCAAAGCACGCTCCTGTTGCCTTTTTTTGTTGAGGCGTCCATTCCTTCAATGGATTACAGTTGTAGCCTGTTCTCCAAAAAATGTAGAAAGATGCTTGCAGTATGTACGTTGGAAAAAAGGTGTCAGGGAAGTGAGGAATAGAGTAATTGAACAGTGGTGTTACTCTCTGGAGTGGAAATGTAGGCAAGGAGATTAAAGGATGAAAGGGCACTTGAGCGCATTAAAATGAGTACATTATGATGCATTCTTGGTGTTCAACAGAGACATGAACGTAAATGATGACATAAGGGAGCAACTGAGTGTTGGGCTCATTGTTGAGAAAGCCAAGGAGTCCCGACTGAGATGACTAGAGCCTTCCCTGCAAAATGAAGAAGGAAATGAGAAGAGTGAAGGAGATAAAAATTAAAGGGAGAAGGAAAAAATGAAGGCCTAGGCTTAGATGGAAGTAGGTAGTCACAGAAAGGTCTGAATGAACTTGGGATAGAACAGAAGATGCTACTGATCAGAGGAAAGGGAGGAGGAAAATCCAACCAGCTGACCCTACAAATGAGGAGGGAGAAAGGCAGAAGCAAGAGAGACTCTTCAGAAGACAGAAATCCAGGAAAATGAAACTCAAAATATTTTACTCCGTTGCTCCTTTACCTTTACAGAGCTCTGCTTTCTGATCTGTCAGCTGCATCAAAGGGTTTTTTTGCTGAGATAGTATTGAGGCAGTACTAGATGCTTATCTGAAACAATTTATGACTATCTTCCCGTATTGGAAAGACTAGCCTGTCAAGAGAAAGTCTCATCAGAAAGCTCACAACTGCCTCTCTATTGTAAGCCTGCTTCTTCTGTTGAAATTAAAATCTCATCCTGTCTCACTGACATTTCTGTGTTGCTATCTAGCCCCCAGCTCAAGCTCAACACGGCTAAAACAGCACTCTTAATCTTTCTGCATGAGTGCTCCTCAGGCCACTAAATGGATGCCATTTTCAAGGTGGATCTCTCTTGAGCCTCACACCATCTAAATCCTACTACTTCTTTCCGTGTAACACCTCTTATATGGCCTTTTGTATCCATCCACATGACTAACACCTGTCCAAACTCCCAGGTTAGTGTTCCTGCAACCCTTTTTTATGATATTTGACAAATGTAATTATGCCCCACTCATATCCATTCAGAATTGAAAGGCTTCTAGCCTGCCGCTTTGATGGTGTCTTCCTCCCCCTGTCTCCTTTGTATCTCTCTACTAGTCTCCCCATTTCTATTGTAAGTTGCTTGTCTTTACTTTAAAGGCCCTCCACATTCAAGCACCACCTTACCTATTCTCTCTCATTTGCTGCTGAGAGATCATCTCCCTCTTTTGATGGGCCATGACGCCAGCTCTCATTGCCTCCATGTTCAATTGTCAAACAAGCCCCTTTTTACTTTTTTCCTTCCATGCTGCTTCTCATGCTTAGAGATTACTCCCCACAAACATCCACAAAACTCTCTCTGTTTCAAATTTATCCTTAAAACTCTTATTTCCCATGATATCTGCTGGTGTGCAAATGCCAGTGCCAATTGTACTGGATAATATTGTCGCTTCTGTTTACTTGATGCCCCACTGTGTCTATCTGTTCTCTCTTCTTTTATGTTTTAGCTGAAAGGTCTTTGCGGGAAGAGAGTATTTTTTTTCATTTTGTTTTGTGTGTGTATAACTCCTGGCATAACCAGTCCCAGGCCATGATGGGGTTCCTAGGCACAGAATAATGTAAAGAAGCAGGAGAAAATTGCTTATTTGATTACTCCTATATCTAAAATGTTAATTGCCCAACTACCTCTGCGCTGCAGGTTCAGACTGAGTACTGCTGGTCAGCATGCTTGTCTGTTTGTTAACTTACCTTGAGAAACAACTTGCATTATACTATAAATAAATCTCCTTATTATATCACTAGCTAAGCAGTTATACATGTTACAGTTTTCTCATAGTTGGACTCCCTTTAACAAGCTTAGGAAAACATTGCCTTTTGTCATTTCTCCTTTTATTTTGTTCCCCTCGATCCTCTCATTTCCTAGTCACTTCAGGCTCCAGTAAACTCCTGCTGTGGCAACAGCAGCCTGCTTCAAAGTGACAGCAGTAGCAATGCAAAGCAAAGATAACACATTGGTTTGAAGACAGCCGCGGCATACAGTTTCATAATATTACATGCCTTCAAAAATAGGCACCTAATGGTATTAGCGTGGCCGTCACGTCTAAACCTGCACGTAGCATTTCATCTCCACACCTAGGGCTCTAGTCAGCTCTGGTTTTCACCAGTGTGATTTAAGGCACATGCTGTTCCCGTCGGGGAGCTGTGTACAGAGAAGAATTTTACATCTGGTGCTGGGAGCTAATAATGTCTGCTTTCAGACACGAAGCAAGCGCTACCTCCTATGTGGATGGTGCTGGCTTAGGGGAGTTGTGGCCAAAACATGCCCATCATCCAGTTGTCTTCTGTTGGCAGGGCTTCTCATAAACACCGCTACCAAAACTGAAACCCCTTGGGGATAATGGGAATGCAGACATACGTGCCCCCTCTCGGGCAAGGAGCCCAGTGATGCACCGGCCCCTGCTGGAATAGAGCGGATGTCATCTGCATCCTTTGTGCGCTGTGAAGTGCTAACCTGATTGCCCAGCTTCTTTTTAAACCTATCGTATTTGATCATGAAACTGACTCTTCCCTTCCAGCTTTTTAAACCTATCGTATTTAAACATGAAACTAGCTCTTCCCTTCCCCCATGGTTATTCAGGTTTTGATAGATTTTTCCCTCTAAAATCAAAGACGACAAAATAAATGTTGCGCTGTTTATTAAATCTCTGTTGTGCAAAAGATACTGTGTGTTGAGGATGCCTCTACTTTGTAGTTTGTAGTTAAATAAGATTCATGTGATCAAACCCTATAACTTTTTATTTGTTTCAGCATGTATCCTCTGTAGGATCTTGTCCAAATTCAAATTCTTTTTCTTGGATCATTTAAAAAATGCACTGAACAAAGCAACTGAGGCTGCTATACAGGAACCAACCTTGTACTCCTGCCTTTTATATATGTGCACATATAATATGCCTTTTATATATGTGCATGTGAGGCCTCTGGTATCTGATCTAGACATGCTACGCAGCCAGAACTCCTGTTGATATCGAAGGATGTCACAGGCATTATCACTTCTGAGCCTTAGGCCCTCCAATTAGAAGCTAACAGTTTTACTAACTACTTTTACTACTTCTTTTTTTCTTGTTCTGGTGACGTGGGCTTTCCTGTTCTTTGTTAATTAAATAACTGTTACACTTGGATTAATTAATGGCTACAAATAGACTTCTTATATTATGATTGTCTAGGTTGGGGAGGTGATAATTCTTTAATTGACAGCTAACCATATTTGTTTATATGTATTTGTCACAGTTCTTGCATTTAAGAGCCAAATCCTGGCCCTGTTGAAGCCCTTGGGAGTTTTGCTGCTGACTTCAGTGGATTGAGAGTTAGGGTCAGATCCTAATCAGCCCCTAGGTTGCCTCCACCTAGGCACAGCAGTACCTAAAATTAAGGTGCCTTCTCCCAGGAAGGTGATCTGCATTGACACAGCTAAGCATCTGTGCTTCCTATACAAGAACGGGGGAGGGCGGGGGGAGGATCTGGTTGCCTCCCCAGGGCAACCCAGAGCACTTAGACAGTCAGAAGGAAGGTGCCTGTGTGTTGTCAGTAGGAACACTCACTGTACACAGAAACATTGCTGAATTTCCTGCTCCTCCTTGGAGCTTGAGCATCAGACTCAGGACTGCAAGGTAAGTGCTTGTGGCAGGACTCGGGTCACTTTGTGGGGAGATGGTGACCTGAAGCAGAACATCTGACAGCAGCACTGATTTTCTTCTGAGACGCAGCTGCCTCCCCCTCTCCCGACCTCTCACTTGAACAGAGCTGCTGTTGGCAGTGCCCAGTTTTAACTGTAGCCTAGCACATGCCTAAAGAAGTGAGAGACCTAGCCTTCCTGGGCCAGAGACACTTGCTCACTCATTACAGTTCGGGGAATGGGCCAGGAGAAGTAGAAGGGGAAGTCGGCTGTTGAAAGAGGGTGCTAGCTTGGGAGAGGGGGAACCTGTGTGCTGGAATATTTATGTATTTTGCATTATGCAGTCAGAGGTTGGATAACAATTACCTCTGGCAGCAGAGATAGACTCCATTCTGCTGGAGAGTGACATAATCCCAAGGATTTGCTGCCATGTGTTTGTTCTCTCTCTGGCTCTGTGACTTTTTGGGCTTTTGGCTCCTTAGTGGGGCAGCTTCAGTAGGGAGACAGGAACCCCATTCAGGTTGGGGCTCAGCCTGCTGATGGGAGATGCGGGCTTGAATCTTCTCAGGATAAGCTGAGCCAGTAACGCAGGCCTTCCACTTCCTGGGCAAGTGCTGTTAGCATTAAACTGCTAGGAAAAAGATGGGTACTACCTTATTGTCTTAAAAAAATGGATTATGTGAGCTGTGAGTTTGCTTTCAGCATCAAGCAGTTGGTAGACGTACCGTGACTTCACCTTAAGAAAAAAGGGGGCTTGGGTGTAGTTTAGGTCTACCTAACAGCATAACAGAAGTGGAGGTGAGGTGTCTCTGCGGCTGGTGCTGGATCGCTTTGAACCATGCAGCGTAGCCCGTGTCTAAGTGCCTAGAGAGATTTTCAGGCCAAAATGCGTGAAAAGATCGAATAGATTTTGAGATCCTAAGAGGTTTTCTGGGTGCTGAACTGGGTGGATTTGGGTTGTTCTTGTGACTTAAGAGCTAATAATCTAGCAAGGTCATGTTTAGGCATTTTAACAGTCAATTATTATCTGGCTGTTACCCCTCAGGGCTTATCCATGCAGGAACTGAGATGATTTAACTGTCAGCCAGGCCTACCTTCAAATTCTTATTTCTGTTTTTCAGAGAAGGACATTGGGCCACATGTCTTTGAGCTGACTCCCAAACAGAAAATAGGCCATGAATGGTGGCCTTGAAAAGACTGGAGATGCCTGTAAGAAAGAATTGGAAGTGGCAGCTTCATTCATTTTGGTGGCAGCTGCCCACTGTTTCTTCCACATGAAGCATATAAATTAACATTTTGAGATTATGCTCAATGGAGCAATCTAATAGGAACCAAGTAGAATGTGCATAAACACTGAAGTGATTTGAAATATATAAACTCAAAGTAACATAGCAATTTGTCAGACTAAAAGGGTTATGGATAGGTGTCCAAAAAGGACACCGAAAGCTAGGAACACCACAAGTAAGAGCATTATTCATCTTTACATTGCATGACAAGGACTATAAAAATCTGTGTCTAAAGGCAAGTGGAGAGGTTAAAGTAGCTTTCTTTATTGGCCATTTTCATTTCAAAAGAATATAAAATTGAATAAGTAGAAAATTTCTGGCATCACATTAAATGAGATTCTAGTTTCATTTCATTTTCATGTCAACTGTTCTTTATTTATCTCCCCTTCCTTATTATTTATGTACACACACAAGACTACTTTATTTATTGGTTTTGATTTAGAGACTGAAACAAGGCAATCCAAACTCCTGTTCAGACTGCAATATGCTTGCTTGCAGCTCTCAATAAATGTAATATTACTTTCTGGGCTGAGGCCCGTTGTTGGTAGATGGTGTTTGCTCCAATACCAAAATACAAGTTAAATTCCAATATTAAAAGCCTGGTCTTCATGCATAAGTACTTAAGTAGGGACATCTGTATACCACTTGTATTAAACTACAGTGTTTGTGTTCAGATTTCCCAGGTAGCCATATGTTCTTAATTGCATTACATTTTCAAATTCAGCTCCCTATTTGAATTGTCTAGTGATTAAAATTTTGTCTGACTCCTGTAATTTTGAATGCATTTTATGTGGAACTCATTTTTTAATACACTGAATCAACTACAAGAGCAATTAGTGTCAAGAGAAGGGGTTCTGATTATGCAGGGGAGATTTATTTCTGGATTCACTTGTCTTTGCCTGGCCCGATAATTTCTGTGAAATTTAACCTTTCATCTTTTTTCTTTTTTTTTTTTAAATCTCTGCGTTTTCAGTTTGTGTAGGGGGTCTTCCAAATCTGAACTAGTGTGGTGCTGATGGCGTTGAATGCGTCTCACTGTTTTAAAAGACATAAGCCAAGACTTTCAAAACGACACAAGATTTTGGGCGTCTCAATTTGAGACACAATAGATGTCTCAAATATAATGGTCCTGCAGCCAAACCTGGAAAATTAGACTCAAATTCGGCATCCAGAATCACTCTTTTTCTTTACAAAGTTAGTTTCTCATATCAGTCTTGAATGTTTCAGAGCTGATTTTTCTAGTCAAAGCATCCACCCAGGCTCTAGTAACATGAGCTGAATTTAGCTAGAATACAAGCCCTGCCCTGCACTTCTACCACTGCCACATCCAAGCCTTCCCTTGTAATCCTTACTTAGCCAAAACTCTATAGCAGTACATTTCTGCTGGTCTGGTTCAAAATCAGTGACAAGAGCAAGCAGTATCAGGAGTTGGTGGGTGCCTAAAACCCACCCTTGTTCCCTGCCTTTACGGACTATCTGGCATACCACCCCCTTACATCAGGAGGAAAGTAGCAGGCAACATTGATCGGTAGGTACAAGAGTCGGACGACCACCACCTGCTATATTAACATCAACCAGTGCACTGCCATCTCTTATTGAGAAATAGCGTTTTGTCATGTACCCCACCATTGACCACATCACCAGAATCAGGCAGAACTACCCTGTGGCAAAAAGAATGGGCGAAACTAGGCAACAAAGCTGTTGAATGGAGCCAGCAAGGAATTGCCCCTAGTGAAGAATTAGCATGTGGCTCCAACTACAGATGGCATACATGGCAGAGCCTGAACAGATTGAGAGTGGGTCTCAGAAGATGTAACTCTCGTGAAATGTTGGGGCCTCTATGCAACTAATCAATGTGTTTGTCAGGAGAAACCTGGGATACCCTGTAGCACCACAGTGCACCCCACAAGATCTGGCAACACCAACACCCAACACTGTGTCCTGTGCAGAATATTGGGAACAGACTAGAAAGGGAAGTTGGACTGGAGACACGACAAAGAAGATCAGGAGTTAAATCCTGTACTAGAAGGAACTTGTAAATCACAACCATACTGAATGTGGGGGCCCCTCTAAATAATTTAACACTTAAAAAAACATACTTGTTATTGTTTGAGCAAAGGGTTTATATAGCGTGATGAATCAAGCAGAAGTTCAATGGGGGATGAATTCAAGTCCTAAGGGGCTGTCGGGCTCTAAAAATTCTGTTTGATCAAAAAAGATTTAACATGGACTGAAAAAAAGGAAAAGTTAACGTATAGAGATGAGAATGGATGCTTAGAAAAACCAAAAAGTTAGAAAAGAAAAGAAAAAAGACAAGATGCCTCTAAGGCTGCATTTCTCCTTTCTAGCTCTTGCCCTGAAGACTCGCACATAATCAGACCCTTCGCTGTGGTGTTTTCACACAGTGTGTATGAGTATATTGATCTTTGCTATATTTTCTTGAACTTGCTTAGCAGCATGAGAATTGGAGAAGACCTAGTGGGACACCTCCTCTCTGCTAAGGCCATTGACAAGCGCTTTTCAAAGTTGCTTAACTTTGTAGAGACCATGCATTGTATATGGCTGACTTGTTTCCTTTTCTAACTTCTATTAAGTCAATTTAAATTTGGGGCTACTATCAGATATAGAGCAGATTCTGCCTTTGAAGAAACAAGACAATTACTTTGGGCCCTAGTATGCAATATAATACAAGACAATAATGGTTTATCAGGCTCTAGTTATCTCTTTTTACTATCTTTTATATACTTACCCAAAATACCAAAGACTTTTGCTGTCTACCCTAGGATCTAGCTGAGCTAGCATTTCTCTCCTTGTTCTGTGTTGTTGTAAGCAGGGGATTTATAGATACAGTTTGTGATACAAGAAGAGCATTTATTGTAGAGTTAATATCTCCTCCTAAAAATTCTTTCAGTTACATTCTTCCAGTGCAAAATAAATCAGGATTTATCTTTGGAGGCTCATTTCGCAAAACATTTGCTCAGCTTAAATGAAACAGAAACAAGGCTTAAATAAAAACTATCAATTTTCTAAAAAGAGAAGCGAGAAAAAAAAAAAAAAAAAGATAATTTCATCCCTTTGTACTTCATGTGCTCTGTTTTTATTGTAACATCATTTGAGACATTGTACTTGCTTAAAATTGCTGAAGCCTTGTAACTTGCTGATGATGGACTGGGGACTTTTGCTGGGAGGGAAACACAGCAGTGTACAGGAAGTCCAGGAAATTCCTGGAGTGCATTGGGGATAATTTTTTGATTCACATGGTTGAGAGGCCAGTGAGGAGGAGAGCTCTTCTTGACCTGCTGCTCACAAACAGGAAGGAATTGGTTGAGCGTGTGGAGGTGGAAGGTAACTTGAGTAACAGAGACCATGAGATAATAGAAGTCAAGATCCTAACTGGAGGAAGGGAGGAGAGCAGCAGAATAGGGACACTGGACTTTAGAAAAGCAGACTTAAACAAACTCAGGGATCTGGTGGACAGGATCCTTTGGGAAGCAAGTCTGAAGGGAAAAGGAGAACTCACCGAGGTTGAGTGAGGTCCCGAATGATTGGAGAAGGGTAAAAATAGTGCCCATCTTTAAGAAAAAGAAGGAGAATCCAGGGAACTGCAGATCAGTCTGCCTGACCTTGATACCCAGAAAGGTCATGGAGCAGGTTCTCAAGGAATCTCTTGTGAAGTACCTAGAGGGAGAAAAAGGTGATCAGGAACAGTCAGCATGGATTCACCAAGAGCAAGTCATGCCTGACCCGCCTGATTTCTTTCTATGATAAGGTGACATTGCTGTGGATGAAGTGGATGGTGATGTACGTTGACTGTACAAAGGGTTTTGCCTTTGTCTCCCACAAGATGATGGCAGTGGGCTTTTCTCTGTGGCTATACAGGAGAGAACTAGGATCAGTGGCCTCAAGCTGTAGCAGGAAAAAATAAAGTTTGAGATTAGAAGGAACTTCTTGACTATGTGGGTGGTCAAGCATTGGAACAAGCTGCCTACAGAAGTTGTGGAGTCTTCATCCTTAGAAGAGCAGGTTAGACAGATGCTTGGCTGGGATCCTGCCTTGAGCAGGGGGCTGGACTAGATGAATCTGTGATGTTTCTTCCAGCCCTGCAATCCTCCAATCCTATGACTGAAGTACTGTTTAGGTTGCCACTGCATACTGTATAGGGTTGGTAGTAAACAGAGATCTCTTCTTGAAATCAGTTGTGTTCCATGTTCTTAGTATGGCATTTGGTGGTCGGTAGAGCTGGTTGAAATGCTCTGACTTTTGTTTCATTACAACTATTTGCCAATTTAAAAAAAAAAAAGAATTTTTCAATAAAACCCTCAAATTCTCACACTTTGTCAATAATGCGTTGGACATGAATAACGCACAAGACTTCATTCAAGAGATACCACTTGGCGAGCCACTGTAATAGCAACCATAGCATAATCTCATTCAACATGCCAGTGAGAGGGAGTAAGCTGAAACAATTTATCATGGCAATATGCAGCTTTAGGAAGGGAGATTATACAAAGCCCAAATTTGGCACCTCCAGTTAAGCACCAGAAATCCTGTCTTCTAAGCCCATGCACCTGACAGGGAGTCCATTGCCCTCAGTTAAGCTAGTCTCCCTGTGCAGGGCATGGAGATGGACATGCTTCAGGAGCTTGATCCAAATAATTTATTTGTGCATTTACTAACAGAGTTGAGTCCTTGGTTAAAAACCAGAAATAACCTGGCAAAAATAGCCTGTAACCAAGACTCTTCCCTTCCAGTGGACAGCTGTGCCCACCAACATAGGTGGATCAAGGATTTTTAAAAGGAGGAGTGCAGATGATGTAGTGTATCATCCTATATAACACAACAAATTTTTCTCCAATTAAAAAGAAATGAGATACTTAACTAAAAGCCACGGACCTGGGCCTATATTCATCCATTTAAAATTGAAGCACAAACAAATATAGCTTCATTCAAATGTGCATGTGTTCAATATACAGCATTGCTAAATAGGAACTACATTACCAGGATCAACTAATAGCAGAAGTGCTTTAGAAAGGATAGCTTGATTCATATTAGAAAAGAGAGATGGTTTTTAATACCTGTGGAATGAAGTGTTTAGAAGTAATCATGTAGATTATAATGAGTCAGGTCAGTTGAGTCTCTCACTGCTGCCTGAATAGAAATGCTGCTGCCAAGCAATTGCTTTTCAACTTTGGCTGGACCAGGAATCAAAGTGGGGTGCAAATGCACCACTGCAACCTCCCCCCTTCAGCCCCAAGTCTGTCCTACCTGCCAGCTACCATCACATCCCCTCTTGTTTTGCTCTCCACCTGATTCTGTGAACCTTGTACTCTTGCAAGCGTGTCTAGGGTGCCAGCTATAATGAGAGGAATGGAGGGGTGGCCTCACCCAGCCTAGCCCATGGCATAGTAATTAGGACACTCTTTTAGAAAGCGGGAGATTGCTATTGTTTTGAGACCCCTCAGGATTTGAACCACTTAAGACCAAAGTCCACTTTTCCTTTGCATGTGCTTTCACTAATAAGTTAATGAGCCAAAGGTGGGCACTACTGCCCTCAGTGTTTAAGAATGATTGTGGATGGAGCTTTTTATATTGTGCTTTCTATAGTTAGCCACCCTGGTTCTGATAGACGCCATCTCTTGGAGGGACCTGGATCCAGAGATACTGGAAGTACCTCCTTTCAGCCCTGGGTCAGACACCGACACTTGAAAGAGCTATGGGAATTCAGACACGCCACTGTGCCCAGGGTTTCCTCTTGGGGATCTATGGGCACCTCCCTGTCCTTGGTAACTAGGTATTTGGGATTAGCTTTGAGAAGTACCTGTTATCCGCTTTGCTGTATAGGCAATTTAGGTTCCTAATCCTGTCAATTTGGATCAGCTTGCTGGGGTCAGGATCCTAAATTTTAGCTGTTGTGAGACTGAAATAGAGGTGCCTAAAAGGTAAACTTAGAGCTGGTTCCCAGTGTACAATATCTTTATAGAACTGAATTTCTTTCGGTGCATATAATTGAGATACAACGTCAAACTTACAAAATACATGATAAACCCATACTAGTCAGAGGTGCACACGATCAATTTACAATATATTGCTGACATCATCTTTCAAGAAGTACCTGTCTGGTTTCCAAGGTGCTCATCTGATGTCTGTACTACAATCACCACAGGATCTTTTATTTATTTAAAAGATGAAGCTTTTAAAGTCTTTTCAATTTCCTCTTAGGTGAAAGAAGAGGAGCAATCAG
Organism: Caiman crocodilus; assembly: GCA_030014935.1. Taxonomy (NCBI): domain Eukaryota; kingdom Metazoa; phylum Chordata; order Crocodylia; family Alligatoridae; genus Caiman; species Caiman crocodilus. The sequence continues at coordinate 10,755,295 of JAGPOW010000261.1, forward strand.
CCAATCACACTGTGATGATTCAAGAGACTTTGCAGCAGGCTTCAGTAGAGCTCTCTGAACAGCATCACCTAGTCGTCTCATCAGATGAAGTGGAGGGTATTGAGACAGTGACGGTATACACGCAGGGTGGAGAGGCCTCGGAGTTCATCGTTTATGTGCAGGAAGCTATGCAGCCTCTTGAAGAACAGGCAGTGGAACACTCTGTGCAGGAAATCTAGGCCAGTGATTGTAGGAGGGCTACACAATATTGCCAAAGCCAAATCACAGTTTTTTGTGGTTTGCAGATAAGACTCAAGCTGGATGCTAACAGAACTTTAAACTGCTCTCAGCTCCTCTGTGAAGTCAGACCTAGCTGTTTGACTGCTGATCGGGCTATTGATCTAGACATCCTAAATGCTGAGCCGTGCACAGCTTCCTGCTGAAAAATGCTCAGGTGTTACACTTGTGAGAGAAAATATTCTGCCACTTCTAAGAACATCTCTTATTCATGTCCTGCAAGCCTTCAGTAATATAACCGGTCAGTTCTAAGCCATTTATCCTGAGAATAACAAAACTCTATGTGCATTCCTGCTATCAAAAAATAACCTGGATTACCAATAAAATGATCTGTTTACTCTTATAAATGCTTGCAGTATACATCTGCCTTTGCAAATGGATACTCCTGGGGAGGTCAGTGGGACTACTTGCATCTAAAATACATGCCAATACGTCTGCAGATTGTATCCCTAGTAAGGAAATTACAAGCCTTGAGCTTTAATCGAAGGTATACCAGAAGTGTTTGCTGCAGTATGCATATGAGCTGATGCTTTGGCACAGGGAGATACTCCCAAGAACAAACATTAGTTTTAAATGCCATAAATTGGGTGATTTGATTCCTGGGCCTCTGTACCCATCTGTTTGAATAATAAATATCAAATATCTTGGAACGAAACCAAACTAGTATATCAACCTGATGAACTGTTCTTTTGGGGGCGGGTTTGTTTTGTTTTTCAATGACATGTAAATGCCAGAAATGATTTTTGTTAATATGTATAGACCAATGTTTGTAAATATCCTAATATGGCTTTCTGAATGATCATGTACAAAATATTGGAAGTAAATACTAACAGAGTTGAGAGATCCTTAATCCCTGTGTGTACAGAGCTTCAGATTTTCATCATGGACTTGCAGTTTATTTCTGATAAAAATGTTTTTGTATCTAAACCATAAAAACAATTAATAATGCAAAATAGTCATGTTCTGTTCTTGGTTGAAATGCAGTTAATTTTGAACCATGTGTTATCACAAGAAATATTTCCCTTTTGCAACTCACTACAAGATATCCTTTTATAGTTATGTGATAAGTGAGGGCCTGATCCCATGAACTATCACAATTATGTGCCTAAGTCTTAATTTTGAAAATAGCTTGTCCTTCATATTATAGAATCATAGAAAAATAGGGTTGGAAGAGACCTCAGGAAGCCATCTAGTCCAACCCCCTGCTCAAATCAGGACCAGCCCCAAATAGATTGTCCCAGCCAAGGCTTTGTCTAGCTAGGTTTTGAAAACTTCCAAGGATGAAGAGTCCACCACCTCTCTGGGTAACCTGTTCCAGTGTTTTGTTACCCTCTTAGTAAGAAAATTCTTCCTAATACCTAATCCAAACATCCCTTGCTGCGCTTGAGACCATTGCTCCTTCTTCTGTCATCTGCCACCACTGAGAGCAGTCCAGCTCCATCCTCTTTCAAACCCCGCTTCAGGTAGGTGAAGCCTACCATTAAATCTCCTCTCAGTCTCCTCTTCTCTAAACTAAATCAGCCCTGTTCCTTCAGTCTTTCCTTATAAGTCACATTCCCCAGCCCACTCACCACTTTTGTCACCTGTCAGCTGGACTCCCCAATTTGTCCACATCCTTTCTGTAGTGGAGGACCCAAAACTGGACACATTACTCCAGATATGCCCTTACCATGGCTGAATAGAGGGAAATAACCACTTCCCTTGACCTACAGACAAGACACCTACTAATGCAGCCCAGGATGCCATTAGCCTTGGCAACAA
>JAGPOW010000261.1:10764272-10788220 GCA_030014935.1 Caiman crocodilus
GGAGCGTACTGGCCACAGATTCAATTTAAGGTACAATGGAAACCAATCACAAAATATTTTGTGTAATAATTTTCTGGCTTCTTCCTTATATTATCATACCAGTAACTGCACAAACATATGGCAAAGTTTGTTAACTGGCTAATCACATCTTAAGTACATCTGCCAGAGGCCTACCTGTTGGGACATAACAGTTCAGAGCAAGAGTCCACCCTTCCCCCTATTGAAACTACTCCAAATGTACATGTGTCCATGCCCTCAAATACCTAAACATTACCAGCTTGATTTCCATTACAATTTACAGCCTGATTCTGAGCTGCCTTGTACCTTTTACAGTCATTTACAACTGATGCATGCCGGCGTATTGCTGGCCCTGCTGGCTCCAGCATCGCACTGCTGGCTCATGTTCATACTGTGGTCAATTATTACCCTCAGGTCTTGGTGACAAGTGATGAGGGATTTTCAGTCCCACGGCCCTGTGAGAAGCAGCAGTTGTGCAAGCACCCGTGACACGAGTTTTGCCTATCAGCAGCTAGAGGTGCCGGGCCCCAGAGCCCCCCTGCACCAATCGCCTTAACAGCTGGCAGGCTTCATGGCCGCAGCAGGAGCCACCATCCCTGCAGCTTTCACCTTGCCACACCTTTACACACACAGTGTTGCCCATGTCAGGAGTTTTGCTTGTCCACAGCTTGAGGTGCAGTTTCCCCAAACCTCTGCACCTCATCAGGAGCCGGCATGCCTGCAGGTTTGACTCCACTGTGCCTTAACACATACACATGACATGAATTTTGCTTTTAGGATTTTGGGGTGCAGTTTCTCCAAACCTATCTCCTTGAAACGTGGCAGGCTTGGTGGCCATAGCAGGGGCTACTATCCCTGCACTTTTCACCCCCCTGCGCCTTAACATACACACACACACACACAAACAGCGTCACCTATGCCACGAGTTTTGCTTTCAGGAATTTGAGGTGCAGTTTCCCAGAAACCCTGCACCTATCACCCTGAAACTTGGCACGCATCATGCTCTCGGCAGAGGTTACCATCTCTGCAAGGTGCATCTGAATCGGCCAAAAGACAACAAAGTTCTAGATAGTTCATTGATTTCCCCATTATAGTCTATGGCCGAATCTCTGAATCGGCTCCAAATCTTCCAGAGCGATTCGACCAAATTGACCGGGAAAAATAATTTGGATCTCCAGATCGAATCTTTGGCATCTGAATTGGCCAAATCTGAATCTGAAATTGATAGCTCCCTATTCACCCAGGCCTAGTTCCTAGCCCCTCGCTTTTCCTCAGGCTCCCTGCCCTACTCTGGACCCTCTTGGTCCCCCATGACCCAGCACTGGAGCTTCATGCCATGCTTCTGGAGCCTCAACACCCAACACCTTTGTGAGCCTCAGGCCCCACTTAGTGGACCTGGGCCCTATCTCAGGCCCTCTTCTCATAGCCTGGACCCCCATCTCAGGCCTCACACAGTAAGCCTGGGCTCTATGTTTTTCTGTTGGGGGTGTGCTCCCCTAATCTTTCCCCTCCATGGGATCACCCACAAGGCAGTGGGGGGCCGAGGCTTTCTGGCACTCCATACTCACCCCTCACTGAAGAGGCACAGGTGTGGCATTTTCTGGAAGATGCCTTGCCACAAGCAGCCCCACCACACCATCTGGCCCAAGGCCAAGGCAGAGATGGTTGATCCACGATCAAAGACAACAAAAAGTCCTTTTTCAAGTACATTGGGAGCAAAAAGAGGGCACCAGGCAATGTGGGGCCCCTGCAAGACACAAATGGTAATCTTGTGGCTATGCCAGATGAGAAAGCTGATATTTTTAACAGTTGCTTTGCCTCTGTTTTCTCGAATAGGGACCAAGACATCCCTCCTACCAGAGATAGGGACAGTCTTGGGGATAGATCTGTCAGGCCTTCAGTCAGCACAGATGTAGTTAGGGATCTTCTGGAAGGGCTGAACATATTTTAAATCTGCAGGTCCAGATGCCCTCCACCCAAGGGTGTTGAGGGAACTGGCAGGGGTCATTGCAGAGTCCTTGGCCTGGCTGTATGAGCATTCGTGGTCATCTGGCCAGGTGCCAAAGGATTGGAAACTGGCTAATGTGATCCCAATTTTTAAGAAAGGGAGAAAGGAGGACCCAAGTAACTATAGGCCTGTAAGCCTCACCTCAGTGCTCAGGAAGCTCTTGGAGAGAATCATCAAGGAGCACATCTGTGGGGGCTCTGCAGGGGAGATCATGCCCAGGGGTAATCAGCATGGGTTCATCAAAGGCAGGTCCTGCCAGACCAACCTGATTGCCTTTTATGGCCAAGTAATCAAATCCTTGGATGATGGTGATGCCATGGACATAGTCTTTCTAAACTTTAAGAAGGCCTTTGACAGGGTCTCTTACCCCATTCTGATCAATAAATTAGGCGACTGTAGCATTGATCCCTGCACAGTTGGATGGGTAAAAAATTGGCTGATGGGGCACACTCAGAGAGTAGTGGTGGATGGGTCATACTCAACCTGGTGAGATGTGAGCAGTAGGGTCCCCCAGGGCTTGGTCCTTGGGCCCGCACTGTTTAACATCCTCATCAGCGACTTGGACGAGGGGATGGAAAGCACATTGTCTAAGTTTGCTGATGACACTAAGATGTGGGGTGAGGTGGACACACTTGAAGGGAGAGAGAGGCTGCAACTAGATTTAGACGGACTACAAAAGTGGGCAGATGAGAATAGGATGGGGTTCAACGTAGAAAAATGCAGGGTGCTGCACTTTGGGAGAAGGAATCCACAGCACATACAGGCTGGGGAGTTCCCCTCTTGAAAGCACAGAGGCAGAAAGGGATCTTGGAGACATTATTGACTCCAAGATGAACATGAGCCGCCAATGCCAGACCGCAGCCAGCAAGGCCAGCCAGACCTTGTCATGCATCCAAAGGTGCATCTCAAGCCGGTCCTACGAGGAGAGACTGAGGGACCTGAACCTGTTCAGCTCATCAGGGGAGATCAACAGCAAATAGGTAGAGCCTTTTTCTCCCCAGCACCACTTGGGGTGACAAGGAACAATGGTAATAAGCTGATGGAGAATAGATTTAGGTTAGAGATCTGAAGGCAATATTTTACAGTTAGGGTGGCCAGGATCTAGAACCAACTTCCCAGGGAAGTGGTCCTCACCACTTGGGCAAATTCAAGAGGAGGTTGGACGATCACGTGTCTGGGGTCTTGTGAACCCAGCATTCATTCCTGCCTGTGGCAGGGGGTTAGCCTAGATGATCTGATCAGGTCCCTCCTGACCCGAGCTACTATGAAACTATGAAACCCCAGCAGGGTGTCGTTTTAGGTCATGCCCCAGGACCAGGAACCTCCTCCATCCTCATAGTTCCTGCCCTGACCGCCAAGATGTTCTGGGAGCAGACGGCTGGGTGATGTTACTCCATCCGCCCCCTGCAGCAACTACGCACTCTGCTTTGGGGCCCAGCCATATACCTAGGCTCCCAGCCCTCTCCACCAATCAGGCAGCCTCCTGCTTCACATGTGACTACCTGATTGGGCCTGCTTGCACCTGCGGGCTGTTTACTGCCTGCTCAAACCCTTTTGAGTAACAGGCACAACCCGTGCTCTGTCACAGTCTTTAACAAAAGTAATTTGTTGAGTTGATGCTAAGCATGTCTTCTCTGTCTAACTTGAACCGTCAGATATTCTTTCCCCTTCCTTAATCTGATCCCAGTGAGGTTCCTCTCTCGTATTGTAAGCTGCTTGACAGCATCTCTCCTCAATTTGCATTTCCAGTTTTCCCATCACTTCTACCGGTAGTATCACACAGGCATTTTTTATATTCATCCCAAAGAGCTTGAATGCTCAGTGGCAGGGATGCATTTTGATATAGATACCGTAGAGACGGACTGAAACCCAATATTATAATATAAACAAGCGGGATCAAAGTCGTCCTCTATTCTCACTCCACAAAGCCCGAGTCATCAGAGTGATCATCTCTCGGGCAAATAGATACAATGCTGTTGGTTAAAATCAACACTCTGAACTCACTTCAGAAACCAGAGCAAATATTGAAGTGTTACCATTGAAGTGTTCGCTGCAAGAAATTCTGCTTGACAGCCACCCCTTGTGTGCTGTACCAGAAATGACTTGAAGATGTCCTCAAGATACAGAGAAAAGGAAAGGGTCATCTCCTTTCCTGCCAAGCACGGATGAATAAAATGATTTTACCCACTACTGCTATGCGAGGTTTCAGTAGGATCCGTGCAAGACCCCTAAAGCGCAAACTCTTGCTGCAAATGCTGGCTCCTCTCCCTCAATAAGGAATGCTAATGAAACCTGGGCAGAACTTGTTTCTCTTAAGGCTAATCAACCAGCGCTATTAGCATGGGCAGCTTAATACTCTCAGTGAGATACAGATCAAGCACCATGGCTGCTTTAGCAGGGAAAAAGGCACTAGGAACTGATGGTCACCTGAATACAACAGGATAGAGAAAGCCCTCAAGTACCGGGACGCAGCCACCACAAAGAATTCAGAGGGACAACAGAGGAGCCTACAGAGTCTAACTTTCCAAACTATTTCCAGCAGGTGTTAGGGCTGATTAGTGGTATGGATGAGTGTTTAAAGGGAAGATTACCAGAACGGTGCATGTGTAATTTTTCCCAATCTCCCTTTCCCAGTTAAGTCCAAGGGCACTTAACATAAATCAACCATGTCCTGGAGGGAAAAGTCCTTCCAAAAACTCTCTTCTGTCTCACACCTGCATAAACTCTAAGGCCTGAAGAAACAGTACAGCTTTATCTCTTGAGCCTCAGCTAAAGTGCATTGAAGTTACTAGGGATGTATTTAGTAGCCGTGTTGGTCCGAGACAAAAAGCAATCCAGAAAGCTAGAACTCGTGGTTCCAAAATGATACCTTTTATTAGACCAGCTAGGAAATCAAAGAGAGAGGGGTTTTTGCGATTTCCTAGCTGGTCTAATAAAAGGTATCATTTTGGAACCGCGAGTTCTAGCTTTCTGGATTTCTTGAAGTCAGGCATTTTTCTCTTGCATTCAGTGTGTTGGGATCAAGCCCACTATGAAGAGGACACTAAATTCTGGCTTTCACAGGCCAGAAAGGGAAGCAATTTCCAGAGCCAGGGCTTGCATAAAGTTTCCTCTCTCTCTCTCTTGCTCTCTCTCTCAAAAATAAGGTGATAGATAGGCTATGTAGCTACAGGATGATTGCAAAGAGGGAGAATAGTCAGTATTTGAAGGATTTAGCCGTCGGACAAATGAGACCTGTTTGGTGTAGCACAAGAAGGTGCCACTAGGCTGGAAGTGCACAATAGACATGGTAGGCTGAATATCAGGATTTGTTGCCTGTTGATTGTTACCAGTTGGCCTCCCAAACCTGAATAGCAGAAGCTCTGCTGCTTGAATCACCAAGCGGCAATGCAGAATGACGTGAGGACTAAGCCTGCCTTGGCATAGAAATGAGTTAGACGACCTCAGGGGTTTCTCTCTCTTTCTTGGCTCTAATTTCAATGAGTTTAATCATAACAGAGGGGAAAGAAAATGATGTGAAACCCGTTCTATATTCACTGTACTGTACCAAATGAGGGTGTTTCTCAAAGTTTGCTCCCAGAGGCATTGCTGGGATCTTACGTGAGGACAGGGTTGCCACTTGCATTTTGCTTGGTTAAGCCTTTGAAAAATCCTGTGCAGAGTCTGAAGTAAACGCTGGCTGCCAATAAAGTACGAGCACGGGAAATAAACAGGTTTGACAATGTTATAAACGACCCTTTCTACTCCCTATAAAGTTACTTTCTTTACAGCCCTGTTTGCAATGGCTAAATATGGATGGAGTGGGAAATTACTTTTTAAACTTTACACAAAGGCCTCCCTGACTCGCCTCAATGCTGTAAATTTTTCTGAAATGCTGGAAATAGCCTTGTGAACCTAGGTAAATTCATAGCGACCAAAGGGCCGTTGGTGGTTTGGCAGGAAACCAATCTGTTAGTGAAGTCATAGACCTGCTCGTATATTTTCCTTCCGTTCAAAAAATAATATCGTCATGAAATGGTGGGTCTTTGGGGGTCCCAAGCCCAAGTGATGAATGGTATAATGACACTTTAAGTTTATTTGAAAGCCATTCACCAGGTATAATACAGCCTGGCAGGAGGACCATTCCCCTCCACAATGCTGCCTTTGGATGTGAGACACAAGAGAGGACAGAAATATCAGACTGGCTCATAGGTTCTCCATGAAAGTGCTTCCTTTGTTGCAATCAACCTCGTTAGCTCATTTACTCTACTTGTTTCCAGAGTAAATGTTTGCTGCAAGCAATTCCAACTCACATGGGAGGATTTTCATCACTAGGTTGCTAGTTACGTCTTTGCCCAGTGGTAACCAGAAGTTTCTTATATCTGGTCACTCATCAGTGAGTTTAGCAGGTCTTAGACCAGGCCCAGATGGGATGTCCAATAATAAAAGCATCATGTAATCGAGCAGCTGTTCCTTCCTGAAATGCCAGTGGTTGAACAGCCAGGTGAAGTCTGAAGGTACTGCAAGAGGTTGGTGCTCTGTAGAGATTGTGGTTGACACGTTGGGAAATCCATGTAAGGAACCTGTGAATGCTTCGCTGACTGCAAGGATGACCAGGAACAGAGACTGTGCAGGTCCAGGGTGTCACAAGCAGTATAATATTGTTTAAAAAAAACCCCAAAAGCCCAGATATCTAACACCCATCGCAATAAAATCGTATGTTTTTAGGAGCGCCTTGTCTAGGCCGCAGGAACTGGTAGGAGAGGACACAGAAAGGATTTAAAAAACATTACGCTACCAAGCACATTTGCTGATAAGATGCACATCATCACAGGGCCTGAACTCGAGGTAGGAGATCAAAGGAGGGGAGCGATTATGAGGGAGAGTGAGATTGGGGCTGTATAAAACCAGTGAAAAGGGAAGAAGAGACGAAGAAACCCTTTATTGGCATAACACCTGATGATGAGCGTGCTTTACCCTATCACTGATTCCCAGTTTTCACGAGGTTTCTTTCTTCGTTGCATTTGTCAGCGTCTGTGTTTTGTCACGTGGCTGCAGGTGACTGTTCCAGCTGGAGAAGAAAGATAGGAGTGACAGGTTCACCGATGATAACTCTCTAACCAGTGTGCCCAGACTCATTTGGTTTACTCCCAGCTCCAAGTCAGCCTTTCCCAGCACCGCCTCCCCCTCTTTTCCGCTATCGACTGTGTCCGTAAAGGAATCCTTCCCTTCCTGCAGAAACATGCTCAAGATGAGATGGTAAAATAGGTTTCTACTCATTCGGCTTATACCTTAAACCGCTAAACCGCAAAGCCAGCATGCAGCCTTTTCTATTCGGGAGATAAATCTAATGGGGTCCTGATCTGTAACTAGGATTCCTACGTATTATCGCAACAGAAGTAATAAATAATAATGTTGAAAAGTTTCACCAGCTTAACTGTACCAATGCCGTTAAATCATCAAAACTGACTTAGTGTGGGTGCAGAGGTACCAGTGTAAAAGTGCTTACGCTGGTAGGTCATCTCGAGACACAAAAGCTCTGTGTAATTATGGGCCTGTCTACAAATCTTAAATTAATTTGCCATTATAACTTATATCGATTTCCTGAATGGGATAAGCTACGGCAGAAAAAGGATTGCTTTGCTAGTACACCTGCCTCTGCATTAAAGGTTTGCTTTATTTATTTTTTTTAAATTGCGTATAGCTATGTCTGTGAAGGATATGATTTTTTTTTCATGCTTCTAAGTGATACAGCTAAGCTGATGAAAGTTTTCTAGGTTTGATCAAGTGTTAGATGAGCAAACTGTAATGGTACTACAATTTTTACTGCCATAGCTTATGTCAGCAAGAAAGCTCATTTCGCCCTGACTAGACCCAGACACAATTATGACCATTGTGATTCAGTGCCATCTTCCGGAGTATGTAGGCCGCCTGAAACAATAGTTTGTGGAAATCTGATGTGGGTTTTAACATTGAAATCTAAGAATGGCAGAGTTCCTATATATAGCAACGAACTCGCTGCTGAACATTAGAGCTAATCTGTTTTATTCCACGAGTCCAAATAACCTCTCACTCCTCCCGAGTCAATCTACTGTTCTCCTTCGTCCTGCTGCCTCAATCTGCAACACACTGAACATTGAAACCACTGGCAAATCATAGCCATCAAGTGAATGTCATGTCAGGTAGCTTGCACAGGGGCTACAGCACTGAATGATTCCCTTTATAATTAATGATCATTTCAAACTTTTGTCTTCCTGAACCAGCTGCAGGATTTTCTACTTCATTGCAGCGTAGCAGAATTCAGGTGTTTTTCTTGCTGCAGAATAAATGTGGCCTTGCCTGAACTGGGCACTTCCGTGCTGCAGGAAGCCGGACAGCGAAACCTTTCAGTAAGTGTAATATTTATGACTATAGCAATCTCATGCTTCGGGGCAAGATCTGCTCATAGGATGAGGTCAGAATGAAGTTCTCTCCTTTATGGTAGGTATCTGCATGCTAAACCAGGTGTATTACATGGAACTTTTTTTTTTTACCATAGGAACAGAGGGACGTAGGGCTGGAAAGGGACGTACTGAGGCCATCTAGTCCAACCTGTTGCTCAGAGCAGGATCATCCCTAACTAAACCATCCCAGTCAAATGTCCATCAAGTCAAGGTTGTAGCCGTATTGGTCTAAGGACACGGGCAGACAAGGTTCTTTGGGTAAATCTGATACCTTTTAATAAAAGATATCAGAGTTTAAGAAGCTTTTACTACACTTTTAATAAGAGATATCAGGTTGACCCAAAAAATCTTGTCTGCATCCCGTCAAGTGCTTTTGAAAATGTCCAGGGATGCAAATTGTACAACTTCTCTAGGCAGCCTGTTCCAGTCCTTGACCACCCTCATCATCAGAAAGTTTCACGGATTTCAAGATTTCATAGATTTTTAGGGTCAGAAGGGACGTCACTAGATCATCAGGTCTGACCGCCTGCCCTGGGCAGGGAAGAGCATTGGGGTCAGATGACCCCAGTCAGGTGATTGTCCTGTCTCCTCTTAAAGACCTCCAAGGTAGGGGTTTTTTCCTAATCTCCAACCTACATTTCCTTTACTGCCATTTAAAGCTATTGCACTTAATCCTGTCCTCTTCAGTCACAGAGAAAAGCCCATCTCCAACCTCACTATAATCACTCTTCAGGTATTTGCAGACTGTTATCAAATCCTCCTACAGTCTTTTCTTCACACTAAATTTTCTAGTTTTTCTCAGCCTTTCCTCATGTCATCATACAACACATCTAGGGTTACATTACTACAAGAAGCAGGGTGCTGGCCTCGATTTACTCCTAGTGCATTTGGCTACAGGACTTCCTCTGGAACAGCTGGCCCATTGCAGTAGCGCATGGATTAGTCTGACCATATCGTCTGTTGTTTGTCTATTGGTCTGTAATAGAACAACAGTTAAAGGCTTCAGCTGGCATCTGTTTCTTATTGTGCCAAGCTGTGTAACAAAATCCGGTAAGCAACACTCCCTACTCCCAAAGAGCTTGCAGTTTCATAGACGTCATAGATTTCGCAGACATTAGGGCTGGAAGGGACCTTGGAAGATCATCGAGTCCAGCCCCCCCTGCCCTAGGGACAGGAAGTCAGCTGGGGTCATAGGATCAATTTGAATTGCCGGGACTGATATGATAAAAAGTGGAAGGAAAAAGAGGCATTAGTGTTGCTGTTGTATACGTGGGAAACCACAGCACACAATTTAAATGACTTTAAGTATCAGGTTGGAAGGGACCTCATCTAGTCCAGCCCCTTCTCAAGACAGGATCATCCCTGTCCAAACCATCCCAGACAAATACTTATCTAACCCGCTCTTAAAAAGTCTAGTGACAAAGACTCCATAATCTTTCTGCGTAACCTGTTTAGGTACTTAAACATCCATAGTAATGATAACATTCTTCCTCATATCCAATCTAAATCTCCCTTGTTGTAATTTTAGCTTAATTCTTCTTGTAGACCCAGACTCTCCTGTGGACCCAGAAGAAAACTGGTCACCACCCTCTATGTAGCACTCTTGTATTTGAAGACAGTTACCAAATCTCTCTCAGTCTTCTCTTCTCTGGACTAAGTAGTCCCAGTTCTTATTTGTCATATTTTCTAGACCACTAGTCATTTTTGCTATTCTCCTCTGGACTCGTTCTCATTTGTGTACATTTTACTTAAAATGAGGTGCTCACGCTAAACATGGTCCCCCAGGTGAGACCTCCAGGCGCTGGATAGTGTAGAAGACTCACTTCCCATGACTTGCTAAAGTTCACAGTGTAAATCTGTGGGGAAGTCCGGAGAAGGGGCTAGTCCTGGTACCATCCTTCCTGGTTTCTGTTTGAGAGAAGGAACAGGAGCATGAGAGAGAAAGGTACCTTTCAACATAAGCCTGCTGGTTGAAAAAACAGTAATGTGTTGTGATGGACTATGGGCTTTACTGCAATACTTTTGGTTTAAATGTATTCATGTTGTCATAATCTTGCATGCTTCAGTTTCCCAGACTAGCTTGGTCATGTGGAAAGAAGGACTGATAGCGCCCCTGCTGTGTCCCAGAGTTGCCTATGTACAGGATGAGACAAGTTGGATCTCCAGCATCAAAAAATCATAAGAAAAAAAGGGCTGGCAGGGATCTCATGAGGTTGTCTAATCCAATGTCCTATTCAGGGCAGGTTATCTCTATTCAAACTATTCAATACAAGTTTTATCCAACCAATTCTTAACATTATACAAACAATCTGGCGCATTCCCTGAAAACACGGAGAACATCATAAACTGCTGCAGGTAAAGCCTGGGGCCAAAGGCACTGTCGGTGTTCTGCTGTTGCAAGGACAGGAAGTGGTTGTTAAAAATATTTCATAGATTTCATAGACATTTGGGCTAGAAGGAACTTCAGAAAATCTTCAAGTCCAGCCCCCTGGTTCAGGGGCAGGAAGTCAGCAGGGAGCACAGGATCCCAGCGAGATAGACATCCAAGCATTCAAAGCGGGTGCTGGAACCACCTCCACCAGCGGTCTATTCCAGACCTGGGGGGCTCAGACAGTAAAAAAGTTCTTCCTTATGTCCAGCCTGAAACAGTCATGGAGGAGTTTGTGACCATTCGATCTTGTCATCTCTTGGGGTGCTCTGGTGAACAGACGTTTCCCCAGATCCTGGTGGTCACCTCTGATAAACTTATAGGTGGCCATCAGCTCGCCCCAGAGCTCTTCCAGGCTGAAGAGTCCCACAGCTCTCAGACTGTTGTCATAAGGTCTGTTTTCCTGACCTCTGATCATGTGCATAGATCTCCTCTGCACCCTCTCAAGCTTCTCCACATCCTTTTTAAATTGTGGAGCCCAAAACTGGACACAGTACTCCAGCTGCGGCCTCACTGAGGCCAAGTACAATGGGGGAATGATGTCCTGGGATTTGCTTGAGAAGCATCTATGGATGCAAGGCAGCATTTTGCTTGCTTTACTAGCCACAGCATCACATTGAAGGCTCATCTTCATCTTGTGGTCAATCATGACCCCCAAATCCCTTTTGTCTGTACTGCTTGCCAGTGTAGCACTGCTGAGCCTGTAAGGATGCTGCAGGTTTTTCCTCCCAAGGTGGAGACCCTTGCATTTTTTGGTGTTAAACACCAGCCGGTTCTTGTCTGCCCATTTCCTGAGCCTGTCAAGGTCATCCTGGATTGCCCTCCTGTCCTCAGGTGTGGATGCTTTATCCCAGAGTTTGGTATCATTGGCGAACTTGGCCAGTCCACTTCTAATGCTAATGTCCACATCATTAATGAAGATGTTGAATAATATAGGCCCAAGGACCGAACCTTAAGAGACCCTACTGGTCACAGTGCACCACGACAATTGACTTCCATCAACCAACACCTTCCGGGTCCAACCACAGAGCCAATTCCCCAGCCAGCGGATCATGGTGAAGCCAAGGCCACAGTTGTTCAGTTTTGCTAAAAGGTGATCATGGGATACCAGATCAAAGGCTTTTTTAAAGTCAAGATATACGACATCATTCTCTTCTCCCTTGTCCAAGTGATAGGTCACCTGGTCATAAAAAGAAATAAGATTGGTAAAGCAAGACCTATGTGCAACAAACCCATGCTGGTTATCCTTCAGGATTTTGCCATTGGCCAGTCTGTTAAGAATGGTCTCTTTGATAATCTTTTTCAGGATCTTCCCTGGGATAGAGGTCAGGCTGATGGGCCTGTAGTTTGCCGGATCCACTGTCCTCCCTTTCTTGAAGATAGGCACCACATTGGCCTTCTTCCAGTCTTCGGACACTTCACTAGAGCGCCAGGAGTTCTTGAAGATCGTGCCAGGGGCTGAGCTATGATATTCGCCAACTCCTTGAGTACCCTGGGGTGTAAGCTGTCAGAGCTGGCTGATTTGAATGTGTCCAGCCTCTCAAGATGTACCTTCACAAGGCCAGCATTGATGGTAAGGAATCTCCCTCACTCAGGCCTTCCCATCCTGTAATGGGCAGGGACATCCTGTGGGACCGGTGAGAGACCCAACGCAAAGTACTCATTAAGCAAGTTGGCTTTTTCCTGGGCATCAGTAGTCAACTGTCCCAGCTGCTTTAGCAGGGGCCCAATGTTGTTCTTGCTTTTCCTCCGGCTCCCCACATATCTAAAAAAGGACTTTTTATTGTCCTTGATACTTGCAGCCAGTTGGAACTCAGTCGCAGCCTTTGCTTTTCTGGTTCACACTTTGCAGGCTCGGACCTGTGCAGAGTATTTCTCCTTAGAGGTGGATCCCGTCCTCCACCCTTTGTAGTCCTTTCTTTTCAGATGCAGGAGGTCTGCTAGTTCCCTGGAGAGCCAAGGGGACTGCTGTGCCATTTTGCTGCCTTTCCTCCAGGATGGGATAGGCTTTGCTTGTGCATCCAGGATTGCTCCCTTGAGGAGCAACCACTTATCCTGAGCTCCCCTCCCCTTTGGGTCATGGTCCCTTAGGGCCTCACTGACAAGCTTCCTGAGCTTGTCAAAATCAGCTTTCCTGAAGTTGAGGACTTTTGTATTGCTGACTGACTTGCCAACTTTATGGCAGATGGTGAAGGTGATCAGCTCATGGTCACTGTCACCCAGCTTCCTTCCCTTCAATCATTAGGTCACTGATAAGGTCATCCCCCATTGCCAGTACGAGGTCGAGTAACACTTTACCTTTCATTGGCTTGTAGACTTCTTGCGTCAGATAGAGCTCGTCCACACACGTGAGAAAGCTTTACAACTGTTCAGATTTGTCTGAGTGCTGTTCCCATGAGATGTCCAGGTAGTTGAAGTCTCCCATGACAACCATGCACCAGAAGCATGCAGCTTCGGCTAATTCCCTGGTGAACTCCTGGTCAAGCTCTTGATCCTGGGTTGTAGGTCTGTAGCAGACTCCCACCATTGTGTCTTCTGTGCCGTGTTCCCCACGGATTTTAACTCAGAGGGTCTCTAGTCATCCATCCTGGATGCCAGTGTCAGCTTGCAGGGTCACGTAGCTTTCCTTGACATAGAAAGCTACACCTCCAGAAATTGAAGAGATCCGAGGAAGAGGACCGTGTCTGCTACAGACAAAGGTGAAAACCTCCATAGTTCATGCCAATCTGACCATGGGGTAAAATTCCTTCCTGATCCCAAATGTGATGAACAGTCTGCCTTTGAGAGGAGGAGCAGTACCTCCAACCAGGAACCTCCAGATTTTTTAGTCCCAGGAGGAGCACACCCAGTGCTTATGAGGAAGTCACTCCCCCCCACCAAAAAAACCAAGCAAAACAAAAAAAAATCCCCCAAACCCTGACACCTATAGCAACAGGAGGGGAGAAAACTTCTTCCTGGTCTCATGGCAACCAGCAAATCCCAAAAGCCTGGGAAATACCAAATAGTCTCTACTGTACCCTGCAACCCAGAGGCTGCAAATCCAGCTCCACATAGCCTTGTTGACCCTTTAACAAGCTGGGATTGCAGATGACACCCAGGAAGCATCCAAGGAAGAGAGAAATAAATATAACGATGGATGGAGTGGCAAAGAAAATAGGGTGGTGCCCAATGAGCAGGAGAGTCTGAATACAAGCAACAGTTGCATCTACTTGGGCGTGCTTCAGGCCTGTGTGGCCTGGCCTAAAGAGAGAACAACTAAACTAGCTTTGGGGCTCTCAGGGCTGTGCGGGCTGCACTGGGGACAGACACACAGCTTAACGTTTTGGAAAAGACAGGGTCATCTTGCTAGGGAGGCTTCACCCCAACTAAATGTGTTTACTGAAGAGAAACTGCCTGTTTCACTGCTTGACACATAGGGTATACTCCATCCCCCTTTGACCAGGTAAAGTCTCAGGTGCTGAACTGGGAGGTAGCTCCCCAAGACAGGGCCACAGAAAGCCAGCGAGGGTCTGGTTCCAAAGGCAAGGGGGGCACTGCAGCCACGGAGGGAAGGATCGGGTCCCCGCGCAGCTCATACAGTCAGGCGGGCTCCAGGGGGGAAGCAAAAAAACAATAAGGCTCACCACTTTCTTTTTTTCCCCTTCGGTGGAGCCTGCCTTCTTGGGCTGCTGCCGGGCTGCCTGCCTGGACAGCCCCTGAGCAGCACAGAGCCCTGTGCTTCGCTCTGCCGCTGAAGGGCAGCGAACTAAATCTTCTCAGCGGTGTTTTAGTTTGCTGCGCCCCAAAGTCGTTTAAGGTGCCTTATGCCACCAAATGTGCGACAGTGGCTGGAATAAATACACAATGCACTGGTGCAAAAGCATTTAACCCACTTTAAAGTGTCATGCACACATGTCCCTCGATTCATCCACATATGCCCCTAGAGTCAAAAAAAGCCAGGGTTTCCTCCTACTTTAGAAGTTACTCCTTAACTGGTGTTCAAAAAGACTAGGCAAAGCAGGGGAGGTCTAAAGCAAGTAATCCTCTGGAGGGAGCCGTGACACATGACTTAAGATATGTAATACTAGCTCTTTGGGTATTGCTCTTGGCACGGCAGTCCTTGAGCTACTGGAAATGCAAACGTATATCTCAGAGTAGCGTTCATGACAGCCCAAATTCATAGCTTCACAATAGTCAAATTAGTCTTTCTTCCCTTGTTTAACTACAGTACTTTGCATTTAGCAACAATATTTTATATTTAATTATAGAACTGTGTACTTAAGGCGCTGTGATATTTTTCTTCCTGAGGCAGAAAGGAATTTTACTGGTGACTTAAAAGAGTGTCTTCTTAAGACAAAGACATCCGAGTTTTCCATCTCCCTTGCTCTCCCAGGCAAATCCACCAGCCATTGTCATCTTCACTTCTTGCAGAAGTCTCTTCACAAAAACTTGAGGACATGGAGTGCTACAAGACATCAGTGACATTTCTGCCTGGTATCAAAGCTCTGCGCAAAAGCAGCCTGTAATTAAATTGCCTGTGCTCAGGACAGCTAGGATCCACCTGAAGCGCATATTCATGCCTGTTCTAATGAGTCGTTTGTGCAGCTGAGTGCATTTGACTTTCCATTGATGCTTTCACATCTCTGAAACCCATTTTGCTCTAGTGGCCTCGTTGCTTCTAGGTTGGTCTGTTGCTCAGCTGCATAGGGCTGGAAACTCAAAGCCTTGGGGTTAAAGGGTAATGCTTTTCATGGAGGGTTTTGGTCTTGTCTCTGAGGTGGTAGATCCTGTCCGGTAAAACTGAAGGCGCTAAGACTGGACAACTGTCATGAATTACAGGCCTGAAAATGAAACTGTCTGGTTCAGGCAAGGGTGCTTCAAGGATAAATGAAATCATGCTTAAATCACCCTTCCAATCATTTAAGCAAGAAGAGCCCAGGTTTTTTATGTCTGAGTTAGAAATTAATCACTGAGCTCATGTGAGCTAGCAATTATGCATGCAGTGATTGCATGTGCTAGGAATACGTATCATGAAAAATGAGAACCAATGACAGCATATTACTTCTCAGGAAGCTTAGTGGTTTGAGAAGGGCGCTCATTTGGTTAAAAGCAGCAGCCACTATGTATCAACAGATAATAAAGCAACTGTATGCGGTGAAAGGGACTTACGCTGAAGGGGCCAAATAACCTCCAAGTCTGAAGCTGCATGCTCAGCTCCATTTGGAAATCACTCAGCTCCCTGGTGAATAGAGGCATAAGCCTGGCAGCAAATTAAACAACAGCCTCCTTGCAGATAGTCAAGGTGACTAGTAGGCTCTCATTGTGTCGGAAATGCAAGATGAAGCTGCTATAAAATAGATGATGTGGAAGCAGAGCAGATGCTCAGGATTTGCCTAGTGAGGGATGTCTTGACAGCTTCTCCCATGTGCAGAGGTCATGCCGTATTTGCATGCAGAGGAAGATTGCTACTGCCCTCTTATTCCTCTGACCCCCCCTGAGTTTACAGATGTGCATAGTGACCCAAATGGCTGTCCTGGCAGTGGTCTTTCTCATGGGGACACAGGCAGCAGGTTTGCACTCAGGAAGTAATGTTGATGCTGGTGATATACACAACCTCTAAAAAGAACTGCACCACTACTAACAGTACAGCATTTCTCCCATGACCTAAAATACACAGGCAGTTCATCAAAACTGGAGTCCATCTGTTGCACCATTTTCAGCCTGTCGGTGATAATACTGCACTCTTTAGGGGTTACTCTGGCTCTCGGTTTTTTGCTTCACAAAGGAAAAATGTAGGATTTAATAGAGGTGGGGAAAGTGTAATTCTGCTATTGGCAGACAAGTTGCTGCACTGCAAGGTTGCAAAACGGTTTCTGATTACAGCTGAATTTTCAATCCTTGCTAGGGAAACGTAGAGCTATGAGCTTGGAAACTATCACTGCAAATTGGGCGTCCATCCTGTTACCGAATCACTGACTGCCAGAGGTAAGGAGCATCGGAAACACCCATTGAATTGGCGCTGAAAAACAAACTACGACACAGCTTACGCACGTGCAAGCCAAGGCATTCGAAATGCGAGTATGCTGTGCCTAAGCTTCCCATCCTTAAAGCTGGGATCAGCCTGCTTGCTTGTATTTGTAAAGGGCAAGGGGATACTTCTGCACACAGTGTCATTGAAGCGTGGAACTCATTGCCACCGGCTGGGGTGGAAGCTGACGATTTAGCCAGATTCAAAAGGGGGTTGTACAAATGCTTGGAGGAAAAGGGCATCGGTAGCTTTTGAGCACTGGAGTGAGGCATGCGGCTTCTAAATGAGAACTTCCTAGGCATTAAACGCTGGAGGCTGCAAGTGAGAAAGGATCAGTGAAAAAAATCTGGTCATGCCCCGTTCACTCTGCCTTTCAGCTTCCACTTTCTGCCACTGTGTGACATCGGATACTGGACAGATGGACCTATGGCCGGACTCGGGAAGCAGTGGCTTTTATGTTTTTAACCATGGCTAGGCCTCATAGGTGCTACAATATAAATAATGATTAGCTTCAGCACCTAGGCTAGGGACAGAAGTTGCACACAAACCAGTTTAAATGATTCCAACCCAGTTTAAACCTGTAACAGAACAGAAGTTCAGCGCACATAAACAAGTTTTAAAATGGCCGAACGCTGTTTAGGATAAAGCTGGACAGGTGTAGCATCAGACTTAAGTGGTTTAGATTAAACTGCTTTATGGAACTTCTGTCCTGACTCAAGTCATCTCACAGTCCCTCGGCATCGCAAGATGCCTTGTGGTCCCGAGTTGTGCTGTCGAGTCCAGCAGCGCAGGGCTGGCCTCATGCCCAGCTGTCACATTGCTGAGGCAGCAAAGCCTCTGCTCTGCCTGCGCCTCTCCGCTCTCCATGGGGAGGGCATGGGAACAGGCCCCCGGACCCTCCAGCCCAAGTCTGCACGGCATGGGGGGGGGCTTTTGGAACTGCTATACTTAGCCCCAGTGTTCAGGGTGCTCTGCCCAATTTTAAAACTATAAACATAAAATGAATCAAATTTATGCAGCTCGACTTCCTATAATGTCCGCCAAGTCATTCGAACAGTTCTAAAATGCCTTTTAAGTTTGTTATGGAAACCTAGAAACTTAAATTCTGAACCCAAACTGAACTGTTGGGACGTTACAAATGATGCGCTCAAATATAATGCGCTCAAACTCCAGGCAACTTTGATTAGGGCAGAGCTCATACAATGTACGTAATGAATAGGTAGGCACCAACCTAAGTCACAAACTGTCATTGACAGTGTGAAAGGGGATACTTGCCTTAATGCAGTATCATCTTCAACACCGTTTTTTTTTCTCATCTGCATATTAATTACTATCAAACAACTGATGCAGTATGGTCATGCTAAAGTCATCTTAATTAAGTCAGCTTAATCCTTGGCAAACTTGTATAAGTAATTATGCTATGCTTCCATCTAACCCTGTCTAATAGAGATTGCGTTCTCTTCATCTGCCACTCCTGAGGCGGGGTGACCTTTCTTCTCACGTGCCAGCAATCCTGAATACAACGGGGGTGGGTTATTTTCTTTGCCAAAAGGAACGTTTATTCCTTTGATCAACTCTTCATAACAGACTCTGAACTCCAGGTGCCTGGAATAGCTCATTTGTAAAAAATCAAATGTATGGCACCCTTGATATTGCTAGCTCGGCTTTCTTTGGTTGGAAGCAGTTGGGGTCCAGTCTCTGTTAACAGTCAAGTCCATAGGTATGTTCCCTAGCTTTGGCCTGCACTGACAGTGCTGGGAGTCAAGTAGTTTGGTGCGTTTTACCATACTTCTGCCTACGCTCTGAACTGAATATACTACCAGGCGCTCAATCCTGACTTGCTCACTGCACACTCAGTAGTACTTACCCTGATCTATAACTTACCTACAGACCTATCTGCCAGCATAGTTTTTCCTAATCTGGTGAGGAGTGGTGTTTTTTGTTTGCTTTTTATTTTCTTCTACACCTGTATATGATGGTGAAGTCTCTCGGTAGTACACAAACTCAGTTCTTCCCTGAATCACTACCCAAGACGTCATTGACTCCAGTAGTTTCCTATGCCTTTTGCAAATCATCTCAGCCGTGCATGTGCCAGGGCTACCTTACTGTGGCAAACATTAAAGGTGGTCGATCTTTGACCTCAAATAAGCAAGTACCCTGCCTGCTTATGAAAATAGGTTAGACGGGACAATCCGGTGTTAGCAGGAAATCACATATTTTTATGTGGCATCACTGAGATCCTAAAGGAAACCGACCTGTTGCAAGCAGGCTTCCCGCAGAAGAGACGCTAGAACGCTAATTCTCATTGCCCACCTTCAGGGAACAGAGGTGTTCATGCATTTTTCTAAACAATGAAATGGAAATTTGGGACAGAAAATATGCAATTTCTAAAGGAAGGACAAATTCAGAACTTTCTGGTCTTGACACTGTCATCTTCCTGGGGGGGGTTGTCCTGCCCTTTACCCTCTTCCTGTATTTCTCTTTTTTCTATTTCCCTACATTTGATTTTTTGAGTAAATTGCTTTTTATAAACCTCTGCCACTTGGCTTCTACAACCCATTTGTACTAACACAGAAACTCTGGCTGCTGCTGGCAGGCCCACCTCCCTTCAATTTACTTCCCGGCTCTCCGGCTTCATAATCTATTAGTCAATTAGCAAAGAGTTTGCATGAATCCCACCTTAGGGAAGAGCTGTGTTTTATTTACTTTCTGAGCAGCCCATATAATGTGTGTCCTGAAGAAATACTGCAGTGCTTTGCATTTGTATAATGTATTTCACCCAAAGAGCTCAGATCACTCGTTAACATCAGTTAATGTGCTTTTTAAGCAAGAGTAAGCAAAGGTACAGAGAGAGAGAGAGTTTTTAGAAGTAGTGTCTAGCTATGATTATGCAAAGTTAAAGTGCCAGGACTCGACTTCCACAGGCTTAAGGGTCTTTGAAGAGAGACCTGATCTTGTTCTCACAGTTGGACGTTTGAGAAACCGTATCGTTCGGCTGTAGTTCCGATATTAGGACCAGAAGACATGAGAACTAAAACTAACCTGTTCAAAAGAGAGTTACCCGTGTTGTCTGAACCTTATCTTGTTTTATATTCTCTATCGTGCTTGGACTAGGAGGGTTTGGAAGGAACGTGTGGGTCCAAGTAGATGGAACAGTGTCATCCAGGGGCATTATGGAAATCACTGGTTTTTGAATTGCCTAAACGATGTTAGGGCTGGTTAGCCCTAAGTGAGTCAGACCTAGGGGTAGGAAGGTAGGTAAAACGAAAATGCATGCATCTGTTTTCCCCGTATTCTCATCAAATACCTGCTTTATACCAAGCCCCCCATGGTCAGATAGTGCTTTCATGCCGCTGATGTCAAAATGAGTAGCAATCAGTTAGGGAGATGGGCGTGAAGCAAAACTCCAGATCCGAATACTCTTGAATTTGGGAGTTTGTATTTGACAGCGGCTGCGCCATGCAGACCTCAGCCCTGTCTAAACAGATGAGGCCGCTCAAGATCTCTGCGACAGCAGCAGTCATTGCAACCCTGTTTTATAAAGTATCTGCATTTTGACTTTCTTAGGCTAGAAACAGGCATTTGACATTTTTCCCTGCGACCGGTTGTGCCTGTGTTCGTCCCACAACAGAAAGGTCTTGGGATTGGCGTGTGCACGCAGCAACCCTTCCAGTCTGGGGTTAGCGAGCAGCTGAATGCCTTAACCGTGGGACAGCCATTCACACGTGCTTTATGATGTCCCAGGATGACCTGTTAGCACGTCTTGTCCCGTGAACCTTTTTAGGATTTGTCCCGGGCTAATGGACATCTGAACAACCGCACTTTGACTCAAGTGCAAATAGTTTTCCCAGGGCTAATGCCACGTAGCCTCAAAGTAGTTTCTCGAAGTCAGTAAGGGAGCATTCAAGCCAGAATGCACTGCTGTTGTTTCCATTTGTTTTATTTTCTGTACCTCGAAATCTGTGCTTTCCAGAGCAAAGCCAGCACCCTCCCCAGGGAGCTCACAATCACGATGCGTGGGGAATTAACAGCAGCGCAGAGGAAATACAGATTGACACAGGATATCACAGGAACCTTGTGGGGCATTCATTTGACCACACACGCGTCCGAGCGGTTGAACTACTCAATTAACAAGTATCGTTTTTACTGCCTCTCTTCTTTAGAAGGCATGATCGATACCTAATTAAGAACCTTTTAGTATTTATACATATAATTGGAGCTGCCCACAGCCAGGCTGGCTTCTGTTGCAGCAAGGGCTTGCAGACACACAGGGTAAGACGCAAACAAGCTTACAGTGAGCATCCCCCATCAAACCTTTCTCCCCGGATAGTCTCACTGATGTCAATGTGCCCATTTGTTCATGTGTGCCGCTCTGGGTGTTTTATCAATTTCTTCAGTGAGAGCCAGGACAAGGGAGTGCTTTCCAGCCATAAATCTATAGGACTGAAAAAACAGAGCAGCCTACAAAGCGGAAACGATTAGTAAAGTACATAGCAGAAGTTCCCAAGTTGTCAATGGGTTTCATTAAGCATTCTGGATAAAAAAAAAAAGAAATCCATTTGGCAGTAGAGACGGAGTCAAAATGTCGAAGATTACTCATGAATTGACTCTCATTTCAGGAGTTTGCTTATTCACGTGTGGCATAGTCTGCGGGCACGATGGAGCGATCTTGGAGCAGCCATGAAGGTGTCCTCATGGAAGAAGCGTTATTTGCAGAAGCGTATCGAAGGGCGCAGTCCTGTTTGCTGGTCTGTGAAATTCTTTTAGGACCCTTAAGTACCTTGATGTGCTGCTATGTAATTTATATTTTTCATTTCTAAAAGAATCTGGTTGGCTGGGAATGTCTCAGCCAACCAAGCACCATCCCAGGCACCTGCCACAGGGCACAGGGCAGGGCAGGAGTATTTTCTAGCTGCTCACTCCTAACACAAGCAAGCGGTGGAGGGACCAGAACAAGAACGTGCGAAGTGCCATGCTGGGCCAGACCAACAGTGCATCTAGCCCAGTACTCAGTCTCTGACAGTGGTAGAAGTGGATGCTATACAAGGAGAGTGTTGAACTGGGTATCTCTAGAGTGATCTATGCCCTGTTTAATACTCTTCCTGGTATGCACCATTCACTGGATGGGAGAAGCCAGAGGAAACATCCTCAATCATTTTGTTCAATAGCTATTAAAAGATCTATCCTACAAGAATTTATCCAGTTCCTTTTTGAACTGGGCTATGCCATCTGCCTCCACCACCTCCTGAGGCAACAAATACCACAAGTTAACTGTGTGTTGTGTAAAAAAAAAACTTCTTCTTGTTAGTTTTAAACTGGTCACCTAACAACATCATTGGGTGCTCCCTAGGTCTAGCATCCAAGGACTTGGTGAATAAGTCTCTTGTTCACTTGGTCCACACCCTTCATGATTTTACCAAGCGTTTCATAGACCTTTATCATATCCCTGCCTCAGCCTTCTCCTTTAAAAATTAAAGAGTCCTAGTCTTTTCTGTCTTCTCTGGTATGGCAACTGCTCTATGCCCTGATGAATTTGGTTACCCTTCTCTGTGCCATTTCCAGTTCTATTGGGTGCATCTAAGCGTGCAGCTATCCCAACACAATAAACTCCGGTCAGCTGCTCCCAGACGCAGCATTTACAAAGTGCCTGGAATCGCAGCAATTGGAGTCAAAGCATAGCAACCCCAAGCTGGCAGGAGTCCTGCAGGGGGTCAGCCCCGGGCTCCAGGCGGTGGTGGCAGGCAACGGAAGAAGCTACAGTGTGGGGCAAGCCAGCAGGCAGCCCGTGCACCGTAGCATCCTCATGCCCCAACCAGACCTGGTCACCATCTACACGTGCACTGCACTGGCATAAATTACTCTGCCATAGGATAGTATTTTTCCCAGACAGTACTATCCTATGGTGGAATTATTTAATTTACTATGCCCTAATATAAGCACACGTGTAGACAGTAATGCTTTACTGCAGAGCTAATTAGTGAATTCTGCAATAAAGTGCATGTGTAGATGCGCCCACTAGCTGCGTCCAAACATGCATGGAAGTTTGGTTCCCCATGGACAACTAGCAGTGGCACACCTTGCACAGCCTTTAATTGTCCCCTGGGAACACCCGTGCCATGCCCACTCTGGTGCACAGCAAGTTACTCTGGGTGGAGTAGGGGAAGCTGGGACCAGCACTCAGCTGACTCTGGCAGCCTTATCTAAGGTCCTGGGGGCCTCCCAGGGCTGCAGGAGTGGCGATCCTGCCACGTGGAGCCTGGCCAGCAGTAGAGCACAGCTCTAGCTAGCCAGGCTTGGGCTTTGGGTGGCGCATACTGCTGCCATGTGCACCACTCAATTTTTTTTTTTGATAGGGTTTTTTTGACCCTTGCATATCCAGGGGTTCAAAAAACCCTTTGGACTGCTCCCTGGCAGCACAGAGAACAGCAGAACATGTGATACATGGCACTGTAGACATGTCTGCAGCACCACATACCACATGGCCACGCTTATCTGAAGGCAGCCACTACGTCCTTTTTGGGAACCGGAATAAAAGCACCTAGATCCTGATCCCCAAGGTACAGTTAAAGGCTGCCACTTTTTGTAGCATGGGAAATCCCAATGTGAAACCAGAAGAAAAAAACCTAACCAACTGAAATGGCCACGTATGTCACTGAGGATCGTTAGCAGACAGTGCTTTCCTAGTAGGGAACAAGAGTGAAGCAAGCATATGGAAATGCAGCAGTTTTTTCCTACCTAAGGGTGATGAGAGAGACGGGGGATGACAGCATTTATCACTGCTGTGTCAGGGACTGAAAAACACAGGAAGGACAGCAACATGTCTGTCAGGCAGATGGGCAAAGATACTTGCCTTGAGTCGGATGTGACAGCCAGAACCAGAGGGTTTAATAAGCAATGATGTGTGCTTCTTGGAGGCATTTGGTATTCTGCCTAAACAGATAATATTAGTTAATATTAGCTTGTAACTTTGCAAATGACTTGTCTGTCATAAGTTTAACCAAACTGATGAATTAACTGTTCATGGAACTGACTGGGCCCCAGAGGCAAAGCTGTAGCTGTGAGATT
>JAGPOW010000261.1:10792851-10809958 GCA_030014935.1 Caiman crocodilus
CAGTTTTGTTTCCAAACCATCCACTCTTCTTAGTCTGCAAAACCAGCCTGGAAATCTTGAGATGTGGCTTTACCTCCACATTTCCCCGTGGTAGACTAGTCAGTAGACCCTGCTACAGCTCTCTGGGGGCGGACGTCAGCCACCACTGGCTGTGTCTAGTTCGTTTAGGAACTAGGAAGCCAGCGAGAACGATATTGGAAAGCATTCTGCGGCCCAAATCACGAACCCCCCCTTAATACTGATTGAAAGACCCTCATCTTTTTTGAATTGGCCAACACCACCCAGCTAGGCCTGGAATAGTGCGAGGAACGGGAATCGCTTTCCCTTGCGGGATGTTGGCACGTCTAGCCCCAGCTGACGCAGGAGTGCAAAGGAGCACGCGAATGCAAGGTCGGGGCGAGGGGAATCTCACTGACTCTACAAAGGTCTAGCGCTGTCCTGGAAAAAGTGCAAGGGCTTCGCAGTGGTCACTGTCAGGACCTAGTCCCAAGCACCAGCTCAGCCCTCCGCCACTCGAATGCAAGGTCGGGGCGAGGGGAATCTCACTGACTCTACAAAGGTCTAGCGCTGTCCTGGAAAACGTGCAAGGGCTTCGCAGTGGTCACTGTCAGGACCTGGTCCCAAGCACCAGCTCAGCCCTCCGCCACTCCACAGCTCATAAAGGAAGGCAGAGTGGCTCCTACCTCCCGATTGCATCCTCCTGCCTATATAAGGCTTCCTGTTTTCTGGGGCAGCTGTCTTGGGCGTTCAACAAGTTTCTTGCCGTCTTTGCTCTGCTGTCTCCTTGCCTTTGTGTCCTGACTCTAGATCTGAGCACCCATTGCTGGTCTTGCTTCAGCTTCATCCTCTGCCTCTCCCTCGCGTCTTTGATTATTGGGACTCGGCTCTCGCAGGCATCTGTCCTGGCTTGCTCCTGACCTTGCATTTAACCCTGGCTCAGAGTCTGACCCTCTGGCTTTGTCGCTGGCTACCCCGTGGCCCTCAGCTAATGGCACGTGCAAACCACCAGCCAGATTGCAGACTCCTCAGCATGTGACAGCTGGTTTTCGTGCCCGGTTTTCCTGTCCTGTTGACCAAGCAAATGCCACCTGCCAGTCTGCTTATGCCCCGGCTGCCATGCAGCTAGGAATTGCTCCCTGCCCACCATGGTAATGCCTATAAGTAAAGTTTAAGTAACTTCTCTCTGCAAAGTGATAAACAGAAATCAACCTCCAGGAGCACGAGGAGGAGGTGACTCGTCCTCCATGTTTGGTGTTATAGGAGAATCTTCCAAAAATAATTCCTCTCCACTTCCCCTGTTGCAGCGCAGAGTGGAGTCCTGCATCTCACGAGCTCTGCCATCAGCAATAACTAATGAGAGAGGAAAACAAACCTCCGCAGGATTTGTGATATCTTTACCCCACAACAGTACTCATCTGCAAGCCCTGGCTCTGTAATTCAATGGGATCCTTAATCTGTGGCACCTGCATAGGGGATGGTGTGTGACAGTGATGTAGTTAACTATAAGCCTCAGGAGTCTGAGACTCACATGGCTGTAGGCAGAGTGATTTCCACTCCTGAGAGTGGTATTAATGGGAGCCAATCAAACCCACCCTGCAGGCAACCAGAGCAATCACACCACAATCACGGCTATTGCATTTCTTTATGGCAGATGGGGAGGGACAGGCGTGTAGCAGCAGGTGCGAGCAGTCTGAAGCTGTTAGGGGACACTGTAAGGAGCCCAGAGCTTCAGGCACTGCGTAGTGGCACTTGCCCTAGTTCAGATCGCTGTCCAGCCCGTGACTTACTGCTCATCCCAGGCTTTCCTTTGTGCCCATGTGAAAGCCGAATTCACCTGAGAAATCATGAGCTTTCACACGCCCGCCTGAAACCCCTGTATGTGGGAAGCAATGCTTCCAGCCCACAGGATGGAGCCTTCCTGCTCAAGTCGGAAGTGAGTGACAGCGAACATAGCTCTTTTTTGCAATTCTACTTTCAGCCTATGGCTTGCATCCAAATATCCACAGATAACTGACTCTTAAATGCTGCGCTAGTTCGCTGTGGGCAGCTCACATCTAAGATGAAGTTTTATGAAACCCCTCATGAAAATATATACTTTTAGAACAAAATAGCCAGTAAAAATAGACTTGGTTTGGATGTAAGCCTCCTGTTGCAATGCTGGAGACCCAGACAAAACGATGTTGTCGGGATCCAGGCAATCGCTGGTCAGAAGCAGGACGCTTTTATTACAGAAAGCAGCTCATCGCCACAAACAGGTTTCCACGCAGACTGAGTTCCAGCTTTATTTATGTCACTAGGCTGGACTCGCATCCTGTCTGGAGCTTCATGCAGAATTCAGACACATTCAGCAGCTGAGTACTATACTGCAAGTAAACATATCATTAGCAATATCATGCACATGCCGAAGAAGCTGTTAAATCTAGCTTCGTTGCTGGAAGATAGTGAAATGCAAGGATAAAATACAAATGGTAAAAATATAATTTAGATTTGAAAAGAACCCTCTCCTTTTTAGTCTAAGGCATTCCTTCTTTCTTGACTTTGAATAAAAAATTCACAAAACGATATAAGTTATTTGTAACTTTAAAAAAAATAAACTCTTGTCCCCTGAAGATGATATTCAGAAGCAGCTATATAATATTTATAGTCCTGGCTCGGCATGCTGCTGATTTCAGTTCCTGCAAGGAAATACCACCTACTTGAAAAATCAAACTTTATCCTTTCTGCTTGAGACAGCGTCATTTAGAGTTGGACTGCTAATGATTTCAGCAGAGGAACTTTGTTTTCCATTATCTAACTCTGGCTGTTGATATTTGAAATGAAGCAGAAATCCTTCAGCTTCGTCTCCGTATAAAATACAGTAGCTTCCCCCTGCTGGGCTGAATGTAGCAAAAACTCGATTTGTCAAGTAGTCTGAGAAACTTTGACACGAAGCTTTTAAAGAGAATACTTAAGGAGATGTGTAGCAGTAGCATTTGCAGCCGAGAGACTAAAAGGGCACTGGAGTTTTGAATAGCTTTCTACTCTTCAGCCTTATTCCTAAAGCAATGTATTTTCAGAAGGGAGAAGGGGTGTCCAGTTCTTTGTGAATAAAATGACTACAATATTCAAGCTTGTCCCTGACTGCCTTGAGAGAGCAGAAGAGTCATATTTAGACAGCTCTTGAGATTTCCAGCCTCCAGCTTTCTCAGCCTGGAGCAGGCCAAGTTGGGCACCATTAAAAATGCAAGCCCATCGAACTCTGTTCTGCTCCTCTGGGCCCCTCCTTGCTCTTTCCCCGCCTCCCCTCCCCCAACCAATCAATGTCAAGCGGTTCTCCACTGCCCTATAATGTAGAAGTGGTCACATCTGATGACCTTCCCCTTTGGGATGAATATATTTGGCGTTTGCAATCAGGTGTGTCTTGAATGCTTCCTGAGAGTATGTGCGCGCCCCAGAGAGCTAGCTGGCCTCTGGGCTCTAGCCTGTTGCAGGGTCAAATCCTCCACCGACGCCGCTTGACTGGAGGCCCACCTGTTTAGTAAATTTAACTCACTTACTCTACTTACAACAAAAAAGGAGGGCTTTTGCTTACAGAAACATTTATCTAACAGGCACCTCCAGGGGGAAAAAAAATCTAATTTGCAGGTGACGACTCCCACTAGCTACAAGAATCAATCAAGTAAATTGAAATGTAGTCTGTACATCATCTTAAATCAATAGGAGATTAATCCACTAGTTTTAGGGTTGGGCAAATAAATGCCTTTACCACTGTTATTAACAGCCCACTGGATTACTAAAGCTTAGAGATGATTTAAAAATCTAATTTACTTTTCCCCTTCATGTTTCCGGTTTACTATTTATATTCCAGGAGGGGACTGAGAACAGAAGCTCACAGAGAAAGCTGTAACTTGCCAGGGACTTTTAGTTAGGTGACTTCCTGGGTCTCGCAACGCAACATGTTTGTGTCTGATTGCCTTAGGCTACCGAAGAACGTACAAATAAAATCAATATTCTACTGAAATTAAAACCCTTTCTTCCAAGGACAGTGGGGGTGGTTTGGGAGGCATGAGCTCTGCCTCCGGGTCCTTGCTCCACTACAGACTGCACGTGTCGTCTTGGGCTGCTGTTTCTTCTTGTGTCCTGTGACAATGTTCAAATTTAAGTCCAAAAACCAGGCGTGTACTGCTGCTTGATCTGTAGCCTTAGCAAGGTACTTTTTTTGATGCATGGTTCCCCATGCCTGGGCAGGCCTGTAATTGTTGTATAGTCTGAAAGTTTCCTCCACATTTGGTCATGGTGTTTGCTTCATTAGAGTATACCCACAGTTGCATGTTAAATTCAGACTTACGAACCCTGATCAGAGGCAGTTTAAGCTTCTCCACGTTGGCCAATCAAGCCCTCCATCTACAGGCAGATGTTCAGCAGTTTTGATATTCATCTTAACTCCCTCCTGGGTCATCTCTAGTTGCTATTGCCACATGTTTATTTATGCGGCTGTTGTTAGCACTGGACTTAATGACCCAGATACCTTGTTCTGGACTGACCCAAACCCTCAGACCGACCATGACCTCTCCATTCAATAATAGATTAATTTTATTGATATACAGTGGTAGCAGATAAGAGTAATGCAAACAATTCTATATCCATCAGTCCCAGGGTTCACAGAGTCAAGGTACATCTGGCTAGTATGCAAGCTTCATTCAAGGGTCTCTCTTCAATGATAGATGTCAGCAGCCTGGAGGTCAGAGGCTGAGGCCCATCCACCCACTATGTCCACCCTCTGTCCATGGTGGCCTTGGGTTCCCCTCTTGGGGACCCTTTGATGCGCTAAAATCCCTCCTTTTGTATTCTTTGTTTCCTCTGATGACTCTTCATCTTTGGGCATCACTGATTGGTCTCTCTGTGGTCATCATACTGTCCATGTCCTGGCCTGTCAGCATATTCCCTTGTTTCACAAACCCATCATTTGCACACATCCTAATTTGGTTCTTTTCGGTGTCCTTCTAATTTGGTCCATCTACCAAAACCAGAAATCCCTAGGGCTCTGCACTTGGGCACTATAACCTGGTGACAATGTTGTAGAGTCTCTTATGTTCTGAAATAATGCAGTACACATCTTCAGTTTCCCAGCCTGTTTTAGACACAACAGGCCATGAAGAAACTGCCACAAACAGGCTTTTAAAAATCAATTAACCCTTGCTGTTGCCCTGGACCATTGTTCTAAGGCAAGTTGGTTAACATTGTGTTATCTGTAATCTAGTTGCATTCCCCTCCTCACACCCTTCCCTCTAATCTTATTCCCTCGCTCAGGTGATTTGTATTTCCCTACTGGCTTTGTCATCTTTTTGGATTCACAATCCTAAACATGTACTAATAAAATTCAATCTACTTTACCTACAAGCCAGTTCTTAGAAGCAAACCTCTAAATGCCATTTCCTAGCGATCGGCTGTCTGTGCTCCATCCACCAGCTGTGCTGCAGAGAGGAAACTTTTCTGTTATTTTAGTCTACTGGGAGCCACAATGTGTCCACGTAGTGGTTGCCTCCTACCTTTGATCTGCTGGGTGCATTCTGTTTGGCTTGTTGCTGCTCTCCTGATATCTGGTGGGGCAATTCTGGCAAGTAAATACACACTATTGGCATTTGTTGGTTGAAGGAATCTAGTAATGCTCCTGCAACCCCATTGCTAATTAGCTCACTCAAGGCACCACATGAATGTGACTATATGACTTCCCATTCTGGTAGTACAGAAGGTGATGTGACATATAGAGTAAGTCCTCCTGAATCCACAGAGTATCCAGGGAGTGTGGTATCCCATGAGGCTGTGGGTGAAGCCAGAAGTTACTTCCAGCTGGAAGAACAGGGACAGAGCAGCCAAAAATCCTTGCAAGGGCAGGACCAAAACTGTTACCTCTGTACTGTAAATAGTTGTATCTCGGTTTCCATAAATAATAGTTATTTTCCCATCACAAGCCTCCAGATACTACAGGTGGAACAACACAGTGTGCTCAGTCCCCGGCATGGTCAGTCTGTTGTATGAATATGCTCATACTCTCCCTGTGCTTCCAAAATAAGCAGCCTTTTTTTAGTCCTGCACCGTCTGCTTTTCAGACTGTGAAGTCCAACGGGAAGAAGCCCTCTTTGCATGAAGGTGTCAAACATGCCAGGACTTGGGATCCTGCATTTTGGCAAATGCTTTGCCCATTTGGCATCCAGAACCTGGAGTCCTCTCCTAAAGGAAGGTGCCTACAGCTGTTCTTCCTAAGGGGCCACTGGTTTTCTCTTAAAATCCAACCAGGGTGCCACATAACACCTCAGGGATGAGAGTACTCAGGTGGGAAGGGGGAGACCTGAGTCCAGCTGCTGTCTCAACCTGAGACGATTCAAACTCACTTTTCCCACCCTCTACAGGGGTGTCCCGAGCAGAGGGTGTTGCATAGTCTGATGGAGGATCTTCTCCACTCTGCCCCTTGGAGTTGTACCAGTGTGGAGCAAAAGACACAATAGTCATGGTGCCACAGGGATAACAAGCAGCTTAACTCTGTAGTTGAGGCCCTCAGCTGGCAACAGGAAGTCCTGAGTTGTGGGCCCTGTTCTCAGGTGTATTTCCTGCTTGTAAATTCTGTCTGTTCAATACAAAGTAATGGAGCAGGGAAAGAAGTTTTCTGGGTAGACCCAGACCTGCCCATGCCAGTCCCAAGCAGCTCAGCAGCTAGCTAATGCCTAAGCCCTGTTGCATGGATTTGCATTGCACGGAGTACTCAAATGTTCACTGAATCGGGTATTGGGACTTGGGTCCCTCACCTGTAGCTGACCAGCCTGGCTATTGGGCTGACCCTCTCTTTTGAGAGGCTATTGAGAGTGACCCTCTCTTTCTGGCCTAATAGTGTACCCTAAATCTGGGTGGATGATGCATTTTGTATCAAGCGCCATTGGATTAAAAAGCAGAGGCAACACTTGGAGCAGGAACCGGGATCCAGAAGACTCTGCCCCTTCAGGTGAGTGTCCTACCCAGTGGGCTACAGATTCATGCAACCCTGGGTTGTTAGGTGCCCAAATGAGTCCCTTTTTGGATGTGGCCCTTAGCAACACCTAGTATTTGTCTGACCTCTGCCTTCCATTTCCTCGTACAGGTGATTCCTTCCTGTTCAGAGCCCAGAGCCTGAGCTTCCGGTGCAGTTGCATCTCTCAGCTTCGTGTATCTACTTCTAGCCAGAGGAAGGTGAGAAGTTCGGTATCTAACCTACATATTTGAGCCACGGTTGTCTTAATATATTCTGAGCTGGGCCAGACCACTTATCCCATATTTTGTGCTTTCATATTTAGCTATAGGAGCTTAAATAATAAATTCCATTGGAAATGAAACTGATAGAATATATTACCCCACATCAAACATTATTTCCAAATCAGTGTGCTTGTGAGCTAATAAATCCATCACAGCTGTTACCAAGTTTTAAAATGATATCTCTTCTGCTTTAGATGGTTGTCATTGATTTTGAAAAGCACTTGATGTGCATGAAATATGGCTTTGTAAATTACAGGGTTTAAACTTTGGAGACTTCTGCTTTAATTTACTGTAGTTCTCAAATGCTTTTAGCAAAGGAAGGCAATCTGCCATGTGAAACAGTTTAGAGTCTGGAACCAGATGTAATTAGAAATGTGCTCCCATCAGAAGGATTCAGTCCTGGGTCCTTTACCTCATTTCTTTTGTTTCTTCATTTTCTATGGGAACGATGCTAAAATGAATTGACTTCTGCTCTGTTTCTTTGTCTTCCACAAACTTCCCCTGAGCAGAAGCCTCTCGCCAGTCTGTGGGGATCCTGACTACGTTAGAGCCCATCTCCTCGCAAAATGTTCCACGTGATGCTGATTAACATCAGCTTTACCGATAAGCAGGAGCAATTTGGGTCGGCCATAAACCTATTCGGTGGACTGACTTAGTGCTGTGTTTCACTTTAATAAGAAATGTGATGTTACTTTCATAAAAGACAGCTGAAGAAAGAAATCAGAAGAAAGGACCTGAATCACCCCTACTGAAATCACAAGCATCACCCACGGTTATTGAGATTGAAACTTCAGAAATGTGGAGGTGGCATGCAGTGCACTTTGCCTATCTCATGTGCGTTCAGAAATCTCATTTACATAAGCAACAGCAATGTGCGTAGATGGAAGACACAAGTTTTTCACGTTAAGAGTTACCATAGGCCTGTAGCCACTACCCTAGGCAGCTGGCTCCATCTCTGTGACTTGGGATGCCTAGGATAAGGTGAGGAGCCATGATAACTCAGGCTCTACAGGCTCCACCTGCCTTGAGTACCACTGCTCAGACGGGGAATATCAGGAAGCGCTGCGTCCAGGGAACTGGATCTCTCTGGGAACGTGTTCTCGGCAATTAGCTAAAGCTCTCATTCCTGCCACGCCGTGGGGGTGGTTCGAAGGGAGAAGATCCAGGCAGCGACATGGGAATCCAAGGGAGGATGCGTCACATTGGACTATGCCAGGAGAAAATAGGAAACGTCATCGCAAAGCAGCTCAAGGAAATAAATGAAAGGAGGGAATTTTTTTTCCCCCCTGAAAAGTTCAACCTTGTCCTGACGTGAGTTTTTGAAACGTGAACAATTTCATCCTGCCGTATCGTTGGTTCAAAGTCTGCTCTGTGTGGGTGGGGAGGAGGGGAGGGAGACCCCATCAGTTATGTTAACACTCCTCATTCACTCTCGTTTTGCAACGCTAACATGTGAGATGGTGTTGCTTTGAAATGCCACCAAATTTTTGAATGAAAAAACCTGGCAGTTTTTCCAACCAGCTTAGCTTAGCACAGGCGTGAACTCCACAGATTTGCAAGGGTCAGATCCATTTACAGATTCCACCTACCCGGAGGAAGGCCAGGGGCAGTGTTTCAGTGGGCAAGAACCATATGTGACTTTTGGGAGAAACCTTACCAGCAGAGGTTTTGAAGTTCACTGGGTGAGACGCATTGGGATGCAGAAGGCTCAAAAAAATCCCCAAACAAGGCTTGTGAGGTGCTTTCGTGATGCATTGCCCTTGTGCAAGGCCTCCCCATGAGCATAAATTTAATCCGTAGCGATGAGAGGCAATGTATGTATTTTGTAAACACACACATACACACACACACATGCACACATCTATATACGTAGACATATATAGATATATATACACATAGATGTAGATATATAGATATATTTTTCCCCTTTGGATAGCAATTAAAATAAACTGTGTAATCTTCTCAGGTGACAAATGACTTCTTATTTGGCAGAGTTGATTAAATTTGTTTTGTGGTCTGAAAAAAAAAATACCTTGTGCTGCAGTTCACTGATACAGAAACAATTAAAATAGATTGGTTTGGCTGATGAGGTTCCAGACATGCAATAATTATGCTCTTACAGAATTATATCTGTAAAGGGATAATTGATTTGAACAAGCACAGTATTTCAGGAAAGCACATGGAAGTGAGCATCCCCATCCTGTTTTCTGCATCTGTAGATTTCTCCTGTGGGCCTTAAAAAGAACCTTAATGCCTTGAATGACTGGGAATGCTTCTTTCATTTGCTTATTTTTTTCCAGATATCTATATATAAAATTGAACCTTGCGTTCCTGAAAGTCACTCTTCCCTCTATGTCCTGGATCAAAGTTCATGCATTTAGCAGACATGATGGCACGCCAGGGCATAGTTTAGTTCTGACTGCTTTCATAGATTGATCTAAGGGGTGCGAATAAGGTCTAGAGAAGTGTCTGAACGTTAGGCACTCATCCAAAACAAACTGCACCTCTAGCCCCTTGGCCGTTAACCCAACCAGCAGAAACACTTCCTATTTCTACAGCATTGATGTGGGGCTCCTTGTAGAATGGAAGGATAAAGCACTCGTCCGTGCTGGATTTCTTACTGTCAAGGATTTTTCCACATGAAGGAACAGGGTTCTCTTAGTTACTCTGGACGTAAAGGCAGAAAATGGAGACACTCCAAAAATCCTACAGAAAAGCTTGAAAAGCAGTCTTTCCTACCCAAGTGCAGGGGGGCTGGACCCGATGATCTGTAAGGTCCCTTTCAGCCCCTAACAACTATGAGAGTATGAAAGCTGATGTGAAAAACATTTAAGGGAGTTTGTGTACAGCCTACAACACAAGGCCTCCCAGGGGGTGAAGTAACACGGAGCAGTTAGGGGAGGAAGTACTAAAACAAAGCTGGTAAGAAAGGTTATAGCTGAGTTTGCTACTAGCAGGTGATTAGTGGCATTAATGGAACAATGGGATAAACATCTCATTAAATAGCTAGGTCTTGTCCTTGGAAGTGTGACAAGGCTCCTGGAAGGCCCCAATCCTACACCAGCAGACAATGGGTAAAGGATGGGCATCCCAAGAGAACACACTGGGTGAAGAATGGCCCCACTTTGGTAGCTGCACATGTGGAGGGGGTAGTAGAAGTAGGGAAGAAGAGGGCTGGAAAAAATACTAGAGCCCAGTCCCTGGGGAATTCAAGTACACTATTGTAGTCATGACTCGGGAAAGCATCTGTTGTTCCGGACTGCACTTAAGCAGGTGCTTAATTCATGCACCTGCTGTAAGTGCGCTTCTGAATTAGTCTTAATGATGACAGAGGCAGATTTTAGGATACTTTACTTAATTAACAAAGACGAATTTCTATGATTCAGCATTGTGTTGTTAAGGGAAAGCTGAAAATAAAGCATAAAGTAGACTGAATTTAAGATTACTGTAAGTAGCACAGGGCTACGGTCTTGATTGTATCAGAAATTCTGTAGCTTCGTTTAAACTAACAAAACCAGCTGGGCTTTAATTAATCAGATGTGAAGCTGAACCACGTAAGAAGTACAGCAGGCTGCCTATTACTTAGTTTGATCTTAAATTCAATTGATTTTGTGCTGGCCTCACATTTCAAGATGTCTCTGCATCAAGGATTTTGTGTGAATACCACATAGCGGCACCCCTGGATGTTAGGAGTACAGGGATCAGCAGGAGGTCGGCACTCACTGGGCATGTCTACACGTGCATATACCGTGCAGTAAGTTACTGCGCAGTAAGAAGCTTTTAGACCAGCATCTACCTGTGTCGGCATTACTGCACAGTAACACTGTGTGTGCTCCAACTTGGGAGTAAAGTTGTTAAGTGAGTATAAATTTGCACCAAGCACCGTACAGCCATGCCTGTGTAGACATGCACCCATACTGCACAGTAACTCTGCATGTGCAGATGCACCCACTGTGACCTCAGCAGAGGCCCAGCAGTGGTATAGCCCACAATTTTTCCTTTTCTTTTTTACGGGAGGAAAAGCTAGGAGAGTCCAGGCAGACTCCAGACTGGAGTTGCCCTTTGGGGGCACTCTTACTGAGGCTCCTGGCAGAGAACAGTTGGGGCCAGCTTTGTGGTGGGACCTAGAGTTGAAATGATGGAGCAGCAGCCGGCGGCACACCTCAGTGCTGACTTCTAGCATCGACGCAGCAGCAACTCCCTGCGATGGTGACCTCAAATGCCACTCACAGAGCAGGGATCCTGTGGGGCAGCCAGCAACCTCAGCACCGAACCTGAGCACTGAGCCACAAGAGTGACCTCACAGCCTCTGCCAGCGGTGTGACCTCCACCAGCAATCAGGAGATTCATTTCCTGCCCTCCTCCTTGACCTGTGCCAGTAGCAACTCCCAGGGGTGAGGAGTTTTCAGATGGAGATGCCAACCAAGAGACCCGGCTAAGAGATCCAGGGTTGTTTGAGACTTGGGGTGTTTAATGGCTGTTGTGATTAATGCAGGAGTTGCCAGGGCTGTGTGCAATGAAGGAATCCGGTCACCGTCAGTGATGCTCCAGTTTCATGCTGTTACCCCCTAAGTCATGTTACCAGTATAACCTAGGTGTGAACTGGAGGGACATGGTGGTCAAGCCTGCCCTACAATTGCATGTTGAAGGACTGGGCATTGGTTACTTCCTTTGGAAGGCCCTGGCCTATGTTTTAGTGGCCTTCTCTGTTTGAAATGTTTCTTCATTTCCTGGGCACAACTGCATTCGGTTAATCACTAGGACACCTGCAAAGAATTTGTCTCCCTCTTTGGTGTTTCTACTCAATGTACTTTATTTGGTGTCTCTGAGTGCAAAAAATGCCCATCTTGTGCAGAGATATACCAATTCAGTTGCTCACGTGGTACTTCAGAGGCGGGTGCAAGAGGATCTTCACCTTTCTAATGACCTGCTTGCCATCTCTGTCGTAATAATGACATGCCCAGTCCTGGTAACCGCATGCTATGCTACAGTGCTATGCTACAGGCTGTCCAACTGGCAGCCCGGGGGCTACATGTGGCCCCCGAGGGGTTAAGTTGTGGCCCTTGGGCTCCTACATGGCTGATGCTCCCCTCATCGCTCTGATTTCAGCCACAGCCAGAGTTTATAGCCTGCCTCTGCCTCCTCCAGCTCCTGCTGCCTGCCCCCTTCCCATGGAGCAGTGCAGCACAGAAGAGGACGTGGAGGGTGAGGCGAGGTTGCGTGGGTATATGGTGCATCAGTGTGCGGAGGAGCCCATGTGGGCACATGGTGCAGTGGGGTTGTCTGTGCTGCCCAGGGGCCCATGGCTTGC
Source organism: Caiman crocodilus (assembly GCA_030014935.1). Lineage (NCBI taxonomy): Eukaryota > Metazoa > Chordata > Crocodylia > Alligatoridae > Caiman > Caiman crocodilus. The sequence goes on from JAGPOW010000261.1 coordinate 10,805,426, forward strand.
CCTAGGGCAGCCCAGGAGGTCCCAGCAGGGCGTGCAGCCCCTCAGCTGTGTCGAAGTTGGAAAGCCCTGCTACAGTGAGCTACCATAGTCCAGCCCTGGATATGTCCATGCATGGACTGCTATGGCCGGATCCTTGCCTAGAAGGAAGGGAAGAAGTTTCCCCACAAGCTGGAGGTGAAAGAAAGGATTTTTTAGATAGTGAAGTTATCTTTGCACTCCAGCATTGTGGAATGGATCAGGACCCCAAGGCAGTTTATCCATCAGTTCAACCGCTGTAGCAAAACTCACCTGCTTCAAAGGGGAATTGTGGGACATCACGAGCATTTATTAACCATGAAAGCCCTTTCATCTTTGTGGGTGAAAAATACTATCGTTATAATACTTAGGCGATGATTGAATTTCTGTTATAAAGGATCAGAGAGAGGAAAATAGACAGATGTTTTAAGTTCTGCATGACTTATTAGGATGGTGTTGAGGCCAAAGTATGAAGATAACAAAAAAGGGTAGCTAAAAGTGCCCCACACGAACAAGATCCACCCTTCCGGCAAAGATGAAATTGAGGTCTTTAACAAAGACGTAGGATGGGCAGGGGCCATTTTGTTCCGTCTGCCGAGCACGGTATAGCAGATCGGAATGGCACAGACGCAAAACCGATGAGCACAAGGGGTGGAAGATGGACTCCTTGTTTAGATACAGCCCACAGATTGTGGCTGACTCATCAGAGATGCAAACTCCCCCTGGGATCTGTGCAACTCCAGCTGAAGTCACAGAGTCTTTGCATTTACTTAAATATATCTGGTGAGTTAGCGAGACGAGCCACATGCGCGTATCCCTCCCTCCTGCTCTCGAGCATTAGGGAGTGCTGGACAGGGAGGACAGAGGCCGTGGGAGCAAGGGGAGGACAGAGAGGGAGCTCTGCAGCAGAGGGCTGGGTACACTGCTTTTCTTCCCTAGATCCTTTATTTCTACGGTGCTTCAATACGGGGACTTGCTTGTATCAGAGACCCTATTCTGCAGATCAGGCAGATCCATTTTGCTCAAGCAGGTTGGGAATAAGCCCTTTCTTCTGTACTGAACTCCTTCCTCGTCGTGCAGCCAGGCAAGAGGCTGCCCGGCTTTGACCGATGTGCATTTCTGCTGCAACCGCCCCTGTTTCAGCTCTCAGGGGCTGGAGAGGGGAGATGCATAGGACAGGCCTGCTGGGGCAGTCATCGCCCCGCACAGCTGGGGCGTGGGCGAGGACACTGCACGGCTGGTGACCGGCAGGCCCTCTCACACTGGCCAGGCAGGTGCACTTCTTAAACTCTGCTCAGCTGACTCTGAAGTTCCTGAATAGCTAAAATGGGTTCCCACCTAAGCTTCTTTGGCTTTCTACTTATATGCCCCCATCTTTATCTTCCAACCTATCTCGATTATTTGTCCCATCTTTCTTGGGCTATTGGGAATTTACTTAATAAGAGCTTGCGTCCTCGGAGAGGCCATTCTGCATTGAGAGGGCTATGCTATGTGAGCCTGAGTGGCCTTTCTTCGTGGGGCCAGACTTCCTTGGCCCTTCTTTACTCCGGCTGCGTTCCCCGTCCCTCTCCCCTGAATCACAATGTTCCTGTGCTCCTCTGTTTGCTGTGGAAAGCATTAAGACAAGATCCTAAAACAAGCTCACTTACAAGATCAAAAGCGATGCACACATTTTTTTTAGTTCTGGTTCAGACATAGGAGGGGGAGAATATGGACAAATGGCTGGGAAGAGGTAGACTCTCTCGCAGACTAAATGGACGCTTGTGCCACTCCGTTCTTCTTCCTTTCACAATGTCTACCTGCCTCTCTCCCTCCCCCTGCTCTCTCAGCACAGCTCTCACTAAATTTTCCCTCTGCAAAACCCCCCCCAAATCATTTGACTCGAATGGGAAACCCATTCACATGATTCTATTCAGTGGACTCCTCATTGTATTTAATGATTTTCTGGCAAGGGACTCAGATCTCCAGCACTGTATTTGCTGGGTATGATGTGCCAGCAGCCCATGTAGGGCTTGTCGATACTCGGACAGCTGGCTGCCTGCAGAATTTCACAGACAGATTTTGTTGGGAAAAAAAATGTTTAGGGAGAGCGAGCGGGCTAATGGAGGCTGTATTTGCTCTACTGCTCTGGACTCGAACATGGTATTGTATGTAGCCAGGTGGTGAATCGCCATGTGCGTTAGCATAGCCCCTGTGTGCATCTGACCAGACAGTGTCCTTGCTGTCTCTATGACATCTTCTCATGGATGCTTAGCTCAGAGTAAGCATGGTCAAAGCTTTTAGCCCAGCCTTCAGGAAGCCCTGCCCCCCAATCTCCTGTCTTGATCACTGGGCACGTCTACATGTGCAATTAATGCACCTGAATTCTCTGTGCAGAAAATTCAGGCATGTTAAACTGCATCTAGGCATGCATTTGAACATACACCGATGAGAAGCAAATTTGCTCTCAACGGGAGAAGTTCAGTCCAGGACTGCTCCTGCTCTGCTCTGACCCCCTGCAGCAGCCAGGGGAGCTCCAGGCTCCCAATTTGGTGCTCTTCAGATTTGGGTCTGTCTCCATGCTTTCCTTGCCTTACATTTCCATTACTGTAATGTCCTTCTCACTGCTCCTCCACCCATTGTACCTCACTCACGCATGCAGAACAGCTCAGCATGGATCCTTTCCTAGCCTGTCCCTCTGACTCTTACACCCTTCTCTTTGGCCCCTTTGCTGGCTCCCCTTTGGCTGTTGTATCCAAAATGAACTACTTAGCCTCATTTACAAAGCCTCAGACAACCCATTCCTCCCTTACATACGCTGTCTCATTTACCTACAGGGCACTGGCTCCTGTCTTTCACCAGCCCATGCCAGCAGCCTCCACCGGCAGCGGTGAGATTTTCAGATAAGCTCATCTGCACTTCGCCTGTCATGGTTAGTAGTTACTGCAAGCTGTGACTAGTTGTAAACTGCAAAACCCTCCTCCTGAAAACTCTCTGTGGCTGGCGTGCCTACAATCAATCTCATATTATGTCACTGGTGTGCTGAGATCATTGGCTAGGGTTGCTGACCGGTTTTACCTCACTGTGTCCTTCTGCTTCTCCATCTTCGTGCATCTATGCATGGACTCTGACCTTCTAGGCAGATGACTCCCTCTTGAGAGGAACCTCTCTTGTTCTGTGTCTCTACAGCATGCAGCCTGGGGGTCCTGGCCCCTCGGTGCTGTGGTATCCACACACGTAACACTCCCTGGTGTACAACCCTTCTGCTTTGCAAACCAGGCCACCCTTGCTGTCACCCCGTTGTCTGATCTTCCCCTCCTATTTTTATGCCTTCTGCCCTCCTGGTGCCCATGCAGAGAATGTCCTTCAGACTCCATGAGGCAAGGTACCCCTTGCTTACCACAGTCCTCTGCTTGGGTGAGATCCCATTTGCCTAGAAGCCCACAAGATCCTCGGCTGGAGTCTGTCTGCATAGCTTCCTAATAGTTCCTGTTTGCAGCCATAAAAGGATGGCTGCGATTGAACCCATCTGACTGCTTGCAGTACAGAGCACCAGTCCCCGTTACACAAATGAACATTGTCAGGCTTACTAGTTCGTGGGTGAACTGGAGCACTTCCTTTTGATGGATACTCAATTTCAATGTAAGGAGAACAAGTGGGGACGACAGCCACTTTCCAAGCAAGGTGATCCATTGGCTAATTGCCGCCAATGTTAACAAGTCACATCCTATTAGCAACCTGGATTTCAGGCTTCAGCATCCAGCCCTCTGGCCCTGTTTATGCTTTTGGCTGTTTGGATTAAAGAAACCTCCCGAATCAAATGAATAAATACCATCATGATTATAACAAGCAGTGCCAGTAGGATTAATTATTCACGGGAGGCTCAAAGCGCAGTGGATGCAACCAGTACAGGATTGAAAGTGAAGGCTTGAGCACAGCCCAAACCATGTCATAAGCTAGGACATAATTGCTCTTGATTTCCCATCGCTGGTATTTTTTGTGTTGAAGAAGCCAGGTGATGAATCACCATATGATTTAGCACAGGCCCGTTGTGAATTCTTCCCCTCCCTTTGGATTACGTCAGTCGGAGAGTCTACACACTTCTGGTCAACTTTGGGGGGGGGGGTGCAGGAAGGACCCGAGGCCTTTAGACTTTGGCTTGGCCTGTCATCATGAGCATTTATAGCTACCACACTAGCGCCCAGTTGCACTAGGTCCTGTCCAACAGGAAAAGACCGCTCCTGCCTGGAGACACTCACACTGTATTGGTAAAATGTACAGGGAGTGGGAGAAGAAAGCTGCATCAGGCTACATGGAGAGCACTGGCAACATTTAGTCTGGAGGAAAGCAGATTGAGAGGGCCCATGACAGCAGGTTTCAAAGAGTTGAACGGCTGCCAGACAGAAGAGGGAGAAAAACTCCTTTCACTTCCTGCAGCAAACCAGATTTAACTTGAGTCTGCTTTAAAAACAAAACCAAAACCCCAAAACCCCAAACCCTCCTCGCTGCGAGAGCAGTAGGGCAATGGGACGGGTCATC
>JAGPOW010000261.1:10811011-10823141 GCA_030014935.1 Caiman crocodilus
TTTTTTTTTTTTTTAAATAGAAAGTCAGTGTTATTCAATGGCCTTCACCCTGCAGGACAGGATCCATTGTAAAAATCTAGGCTGGTACGTCAGGAAATGAAAGGCGTATGAAACAGCAGATGAATAGTTATTTGCTGCAAGGACATATTTTGGTTAATGATACCTATTAGTTCCCAGTTCCTTCTGTCATACCCCTATCATGGACCATGGTGAAAAAAAATGAAGGAAATAGCTTCTTTTCTTCTATTCAGAGCTTCCATTTGCTTCACAAGGCCAAGGATATGCTAGAGGTCTAATTAAAAGAGAATAAACGTGTTTTGCATTTCTCACCCGAGAGGATAGTTGAGATCACAATCAATGGAATGAATAGAGTGTGTGTCTTCAACTAAATTCCTGGGAACTAATCAGAAAGGATACTCGAAAAAATGAAGACAAACTGCTTCAAATGAAGAATGAATACTGATCTTAACAGTACAAATATCAAATTCATGTCTTTAGAAGAAAAGCTCCTAGACGGCTCCTAGATTTTCCTGGGCTCCCCCCCTTCCAAAATAAGCCTGTGGAACTATTCAGCATTTCTGGATCTAATTATCGATGAAATCTGCAACCTGAATAGCCTGCATTATACCAATATTAAGTCAAGGGGACTTCTGTTGTTAAAATGGCTGGAATGTCTAATCCCACCAGAACTGGGACATGATGGGTTTAAAAAGTGTATGCTAGGGGGTTGTCCTATTTGCTTTCTTGAGCTGTCCGATGAAAATTTCACATTGGACTAACTCACCCTTCCAGCACAAAAGAGTTGCAAAACGTGATCACGGCAGAGTAATTCACCCAGGATTTTGCTGTGCAATAAGTTTACTCTGTTGTAAGGGACAGACACGTGGCCATTTCTCCCTAGCTGGCTCCCTGAAGAAAATGCCATTACAGTGCCAGGATAAACGAAAGCTGGTTTTGGTCAGTCCTTATATAACGAGACTGCGTGTTCCCCGGCACGCTGCAACCTGTGGGTACAGTAGAGACAAAGGGACGGGGAAGAGCAGACAAAGTAACAGAGGTAAGGGTGTGCATATGTAGCTGGCAGGGATTTTTTAAAGGTACAAATAAACTACAGATACCAATGACATAATTAAGCAATGTATATTAAAGATATTGGGCCTAGCCTGCCTCCTCCCCTCATTTGGCCTGATGGCATCCTTGAAGGCAGGGATGGGCTAAACCTAGAACTAAACACCTCACCACATTCACATCTCGTTCATCCAGATCCAAAGCATGCCCGGCTTGGGGCTTTGCGAAATCGTTCCCGCAACTGTGCCTGTGCAAAACCAAGCCCATCCCCGGCCCTTAGGCCTTCGAACACATTCTTCAGGGGTTTCTCTGGAGGAGAACCATGCAAGATCACAAGTAGACCTTCAGGATAAGATTGCTCATGGAAAGCCAAGCGTCTGTTTTCTTGCTGAGGGTCTTGTCTGCATGCACTTGTTACAAATGTACTTTTGTAATTTCATGATGTAACTGGAAGATAATCGAGTTAAGTATTCAACACACACCCAATGGACATCCAGTTGGGATGCATCTTGGCCGGACACGGGTGGTTAAGAAACAATAGCTGCTGCAGCTGCACGAGGTCGGGTGGGGGACTTCACTCTTCTCGTACCTAAGAGGAACCCGAGTGCTAGCACAGACAGGGTGGGGAGGTTGGGGCCTTCCAAACACAGCTATTCCCATGCAGAGAGGATCATGTTTGCTTAGTGTATGGCTTGAAAGAATGGCTAACTAAATTGACCCACAAGCTTTTGTCTGGAAAGAGGGGTGTCACAAGGGGACAGATGCGCCTTCAGTCAGGTCCCACCTGGTAGAGAGGGAAAAGTAACGTGCATAAAATTAATTCTCCCCGGGAACAAAAAGGAGATTTGGAAGGTATAAAATCTTGTGCCTTAAGGGGGCAGGGGGTTGTGGGGGAGGAGAGGGTTGGAGGCAGAAATTGCTAGGGAAGAGGGACATTTTTTGGCCCTTAGTTTCTAAGCTGGTAAAGACTTAGATGCTCCCAAACTTGATCTGGGGCAGGCCGACGGGGTCTGTGAGCTGAGCGGACACGAGCCAAGAGAAGCCATCTGCAGGGAAGTGGCTGGTTACAAGGGATGTCTCTGGAGCCGTTTCTGGATAGAGAAGCAGGGTACGGTCTTGTATATTTGTGTCCCTATTTTCCACCTATCTGTGTCAAGCTAGAGTTGCTTTTGCTTGCCTGCTTTGTCTTCTCTGCAATAAATCCAGTCCTGTTTTGCCTTAATGATCGCCTGTGCCAAATGAGAGCACAAAGCAGTTGGTGCTTTAGGCTTTCCTCGATCTCAGAAGGAGGGATCTGCTTTCACTTTGTTGTGGCAAACCCAGGGGGATCACCCCAAAGAGTGGCAGAGGGTCCTCCACTAGAGCCACAACGATCTGGTCCGGGGTGAGGAAGAGCAAGGTTGGCTAGAGGTGAAGAAGCACCCGGGAGCATGATGTGCTCTGTCCCCTGGGGCACGCAGCAAAACAGAAGTGCTCCAGGGTTACTCCAGCATCTTAACAGCATGGGGTTTATCACAGGAAACTATAAGTAGCATGTGTCAGAGCAGATGTCTGTCACATGTATAGGTGCCCTTAGCAGAGCCATTGACTATTTAACTGAGGAAAGGCACGTCTCATCATTTGTATAGGTAGCAGAAGATGCCCCTGTTTCCACCTCTGCTCTATAAAACCAAGCTAATTATACTTCTCATTGTCCAGCACTGGACCAGCCTTCAAGAAAGCTTGCACTTAAGCATTTTGCTTGAATTTCTTCCATCCAGTTTTTCTGTTGTTGCCTGTGAGATTAGCTTCGTTAGCTCATGCCTAATAAAGCATTATGTTTCCCAGAATCTTGGAGCACATTTTTTTTCCCCAGGATGTCAATAAATTATTGGTGTTTATTCACGAGGAAAGTCATTTGGTGCATTTCCATTTCTTGCTGTAATGAAGCTATGAGCTAATGCCAGGAGTTGGCGATGTCCCCCTCCGTGGTTACGTTCGCATTCAGGATGTCGATTTAAACAACATTTGCAGAGCAAAGAGCGTGAGAGTAGCTGGTGAGATGGAGCTGGCTGTAAAGGTTAGGTCGTAGCGATCAAGCTTCCAGATCCATTTCACAGGCTGCCGAGGTAGCTCTTTATGTTTTCTCCCTCACCCGTTCAGGTGTCAAAACCCATTTTGGCTTGAGACCTAAAAAGCAATTGGATCTCGCTGCCCAATGTCCAAAAATCATTTGAACTCAAGTAATATCAACAAAGTCGCATCATTTAATGCCCTCTCCCAGCACTGTACAGCTGCTTAGGCAGTTAATTACAATATGTTCATGGAAATAGCGGCTGAATAAGGAGCCACATTTCTGTGCTTCATTAAAATGAGCTTAGCAAAGTTAGGCAGAGCGGTAATAGGGATACCTTGGGTTCATACAGCCGCTGTGATAGCATCCGCAGCTTGCACTATCCCCAGCAGCGAGGAGCCTGCCAGATGTTGCGATCCCTGTGTAAATGAGATGCCTTGTATTTGTCGACTAGGGAGAGGTGCAAAGCAGCCAGTTTTCAGTTGGCATCAAGCTGTGAAGCAGCATAAGTTTAAAGCCCTCTAGATCAATGCAGTTTGCTTTTGCAAAAAGAAAAGAAAACAACTCCCTCCCGCAAGCTTGTTAATCAGCTCGAAAAAACTAGATGCTCGGGCAGGATAGACGGTTTGCCTGGAAGAAGTCTGTTCTTATCTAGCCGTGGCAAGTAGACAGGATCAGGGCAATCACACTTCAGAGTTACACAAGCCCAGGATACCGAATCCCATGCCTTTGCATAACCAAAGTACAATTTACATGCTGAGGAGAAACCTGGCCCTCTTCGGCACTCAATAATTTTTTTAGATTAAGGCTGGACTTTTCAAAGGACTTAGCCAGCATAACATGACAACTCTGGAAGGGAAAATGGATAGACAGAAAGAACTGGGACTAAAAGGGAGGAGAGCCAAGGAAAGTGAAGGTATCGTCTAGTCTGAGGGCTTCAACATGGGATTGAAGGATTAGTAAAAGGCAGATTATGGAAATCTTGAGCCAGTTGGTGCTTTGCTTGGCTTCTACATAACATACTGTATTAGTTTCTTTAAAAGAAGGAGCAAAAATGTTGAGTCCTATAACACAGCTGCAGTCAGCTGCTGTTGCTCAATGTGTGTATTGGCTCCTGGGACTGGAGAATGGAGATTAGAGCATAATTGGACTTTGCAGTGTTCTTGATGTTGGCACTTCCTTCTGTTAAGAGGTGTGCCCATGTACCAGACTGGGAAAGATAAGGAGATAATGTGATGCACAGCATGTGGGCCATGTAGTTCAGTCAAATTAAAATATCTCCGTGTGGGATTTACTAGTCAGTGAGTCTGAAATCCACAAGCAGGGAGCTCAAACCTGCTCTGAAGTGACCGTTTTGCAAGGTAAGGCCACCTTTCAGATTTAAAGTCAAATGATGTTGGAAGGCACAGCAAAAATCTGTAAGCTGACTCTCTGTAAATGATTAAAGTCACCTGTATTTGGGCATTAGTTATTATCTTATGGGACTAAGTCCACAGATGGTCACTCTAAGTTCCTCCTCCTCCCCTTCATTGTCTAGGAGTGATCTCTAAGCCTGAAATGTCACTAGGGGATAGCTAACATCAGCCCCTGGCTCCACAGCTTGGCATATGGAGAGTTTCCAGTTTTGAGAACTGTTGAATATTAAGCACCTCTTGTTCAAGTCAATGCAAGTGGTGGGTACTCAGCAGTGCTGGAAATCAGGCTACCTATTTGCATCCCCAAAATATAAACTGAAGGTGAGAAGCATTGCTGTAGCCATGATGGTCCAAGAAATGTATTAAATGCAAGGTTGTTTTTGTGATATCTTGTCCTGGGCCAACTGGGCTCCTTATTCATGTGAGCACCAATGACATGGCTTGGAGCACTCCCAGCTGAGTCATGAGGTGCTACAGGGATTTAGGAGCGGGGCTAAAGGGTCTGGGGGCACAGGCGGTGTTCTCTTTGATCCTCCCAGTCTCAGGGCATGGGCCAAGGAAGGACAGGAGGATCTAGGTAGTTAACCAAAGACTGCGGCACTGGTGTCATCGGGAAGGCTTTGGCTTCCATGACCACAGTCCGCTCTTTGGCGAGAGAGGCAGCGAGCTGCTGGGAAGAGATGGTCTGTACCTCTCTCCTCTGGGGAGGAGGCTCTTCTCAGCCAGACTGGCTGACCTGCTTCACCGGGCTTTAAACAAAGCCTGCTGGGGGCACGGGGGGACTACCACCCCTGCTGGCCCACTCAGCAACACTTACAAATCCAGCAGGCCAAGCCCACCCCTGCCCCAGCCCTGGTAAAATCTGAGGGCGAGGCAAGAGCCCCCAAGGGGACACTTGCCTGCCTGTACCCGAATGCCAGGAGCTTGGGGAATAAGCAGGAGGACTTTGTCCTCCAGCTAAACACAAATAATTACGATGTCATAGGGATAACGGAAACCTGGTGGGACTCCTCCCATGACTGGACCATGGGTATAGATGGCTATACATAGTACAGGAGAGATTGAGTAGATAAAAGGGGCGGGGGTGTAGCTTTCTCTGTTAAGGAAAGCTACACGTCCCTGCAAGCTGATGTTGGAGACCAGGGTGGACAACTGGAGACTGTCTGGGTTAAAATCCATGGGGAACATGGCACAGGAAACACTACGGTGGGAGTCTACTACAGACCGCCCACACAAAGTCAAGAGCTTGACCAGGGGTTTGCCCGGGAACTGGCTAAGGCCGCATGCTCCAGGACCATGGTTGTCACGGGTGACTTCAATTACCCAGACATCTCATGGGAGGCTCTCTCAGCAAAATCCAAGTGGTTGCAAAGCTTCTTATCGTGCGTGGATGATCGCTACCTGATTCAAGAAGTCTACAGGCCAATGAGAGGTAAAGTGCTGCTCGACCTGGTACTGGCTACTGGGGAAAACCTAATCGGTGACTTAGTAATCGATGGAAAGCTGGGTAACTGGGACCATTAGCTGATCACCTTTACCATATGCTGTAAAGCTGGCAAGTCAGTCAGCAACACTGAAGTCCTTGACTTCAGGAAAGCCAACTTTGACTAGCTCAGGAGGCTTGTAAGTGAGGCTTTAAGGGACTGCGACCCCAGGGTGAGGGCAGTTCAGGAAGAGTGGTTGCTCCTCAAGGGATAGATCCTCAATGCACAAACTAATTCTATTCTATCTCGGACGAAAGGCAGCAAGAGGGCACAGCAGCCCCCCTGGCTCTCCAGGGACCTAGCAGACCTCCTGGGGCTAAAAAAGAAAGGCATACAAAGGGTGGAGGATGGGATTCACCTCCAAGGAGGAATATTCTGCACTGGTTCAGTCCTGCAGGGAGAAAACCAGGAAAGCCAAAGCTGCAACTGAACTCCAACTAGCTTTGAGCATCAAGGACAATAAAAAGTCCTTTATCAAATATGTGGGGAGCCGGAGGAAAAGCAAGGGCAACATTGGACCCCCGCTAAACCAGATGGGACAACTGACACCCAGGAAAAAGCCAACCAATTAAATGTGTACTTTGCATTGTTCTTTCATCAGTCCCATGGGATGCCCATGCCAACTACAGGACAGGGAGATCCGGGTGAAGAAGATCCCCTGCCCTCCATCAATACTGACCTCATGAAGGAACACCTTGAGAGTCTGGATACCTTTAAGTCAGCCAGCCCTGACAATCTACACACCAGGGTACTCAAGAAGCTGGCGAGCATCATAGCCCAACCCCTGGAACTGATATTTGAAAACTCCTGGCGCTCTGGTGCAGTGCCTGAAAACTGGAAGAAGGCCAGTGTGGTGCCTATCTTCAAGCAAGGGAGGAAAGTGGATCTGGCAAACTATAGGCTCATCAGCCTGACCTCTATCCCAGGGAAGATCTTAGAAAAGTTTATTAAAGAGGCCATCCTTAATGGACTGGCCGATGCCAACATCCTGAGGGATAACCAACACGGGTTTGTTGTGGGTAGGTTTTGCTTGACCAATCTCATTTCCTTCTACAACCAGGTGACCTGTCACCTGGACAAGGGAGAAGAGATTGATGTCATAGATCTTGACTTCAAAAATACCTTTTATCTGGTATCCCATGATCCCATCTTGGTGAAACTGGCCAATTGTGGCCTTGAGTCCACCACAATCTGCTGGCTAGGAAATTGGCTCTGTGGTTGGACCCAGAGGGTGGTAATAGATGAAAGCCAGTCATCATGGTGCCCTGTGACCAGTGGGGTCCCCCACGACTCTGTCCTTGGACTCACATTGTTCAACATCTTCATTAATGATGTGGACACTGGAGTCAGAAGCGGACTGGCCAAGTTCGCTGATGACACTACACTTTGGGGCAAAGCATCCACACCTGAGGACAGGAGGGAGATCCAGGCTGACCTTGACAGGCTCAGCAAATGGGCAAAGAACCTGCTGGTGTTTAATATTGAAAAATGCAAGGTTCTCCACCTTGGGAAGAAAAACCTGCAGCATGCCTATAGGCTCGGCAGTGCTATGCTGGCTAGCACTATGGAAGAAAGAGACTTGGGGGTCATCATTGACACAAGATGAACACGAGCCTGCAGTGTGATGCTGCTGCTAGTAAAGCAACCAAAATGGTGGCTTGCATCCATAGTTCCTTCTCAAGCAAATACATTGAATACCTTCAAGAGTGAATTGGATGTTTATCTTGCTGGGATCCTATGACCCCATCTAACTTCCTGCCCTTTGGGCAGGGGGCTGGACTCGATGATCTTCCGAGATCCCTTCCAATCCTAATGCCTATGAAATCTATGGAACTGTAGACTCGGGAGAGCTCTGGGACAAGCTTTGAGGCACAAAAGTGCCCTTCTTCAAGTCCGTAAAAAGATACCATAAAAACCTTTGCCTCTTGTAGCTTACGGTGAAGTTTTCAAAACCAATTATGTATTTTGGGTGCCCCACTTAAGACATGTCAAAGGGGTCCAGTCTTCATTGTTCTGGCTGCACATCTTCTGAAAATCAGACCACTTCAAGGTGGAATCAAAAGCTGTGAGTCACTTTGAAAGTTTGGACTCTGGTCTAGATCTAATAAAGGACCTAAGTGCTTGTGAAGCTGAATTTTTAGGCATTTGGTTCTCAGAGTGGAATCCAAAACTTGGAGTAAGGTGCCTAAGCTCCCATTCAGGGCCTAGGGACAGTTAGAAAGGCCATTTAAAAACCCAGTTGCTAAGCAGAGAGTTGCCCGGAGCCAACAGTAGGAAATTTTGAGCACAGAGGGTTGTTGTAAATCTCACCCATCTTCAGAGCATAGGTATCTGTATGAAGGTTACTAGAAAGGACCTCAATCCCCAGGGTCAGAGTCTAGAAAGATGCATTCAGGGTAGGCACCTACTATTCTTTCCCTAGGATTACCAAGGGGAAGGGTTTTGGAGAAAGGGAGAGTGAACAAGAGGTGAAGTATACACCTGAACCCCACTCCTTCCTATCCAGGTGATTCACAACCTACTTAATTCATAGTGGGTTGCTGAATTAAGGACAGGATACATTGCTTCTTTTTTCGGCTTGTACTGCAAAGGTGCCACTTTTCTGATCAGCTGGGGCATCTCAGCAGTCCCAGTGCAGCTGTTTGCTGTGGTTCTACATATACCTGGTTACTTTGCAAACCCACATCTTCACAGGGGGTGAGGAACCAACTACCTCACTACTGAATCCCTCTTAGCCTCCTGCCCCATTACAACAACCAAGCAGGGGAAGATTGATTGATGATATTTGTGTCATGCAGGTACCAGTTTTGACATATGGATCACTGCCACCAGCAAGCTAAAAAAAAGACGTAGCAGGGGATGTAAGTGAGAGAGGAGTGGAAAAGTACTTTGTTGGTTCTGTTGTACATTCCTGGGCTTATAGAGGTGCCTGGAGAGAAGAGATTAGGAAAACACCAGGGCAAATTGAATAGGGTCCTCCACTTCTGTACATGGTGTAACAGCCTAGGGACAGACATTCACAAAGCCTGAGCCTGAATTTTTCAATCTTTGCAGGTTAGTCTAACCTGCTGAGGTTGAACTGGTTTTCAACTGCTTGCAACCATATAGACATTCTATCTGGACAGAAGAAATGCAGGCACATGCCTGCAGTGCCTCAGGCTAGAAGCCATGGAGTGCTAGAGCAGCCCTCCCTTCCCTTCCACAGAGCTGAGCTGGGAGGCAGGGGAGTGTGGGCAGGCCGGGACAGGATGCTCTGATTAGGGACAGGTGTATACCCCCACCCTTTCTGCACCATCCTAGACTTTTCCCTTCTTGCTTCTCAAAGGACAAGAGTGTTGACAGCCCCCAGCCCCTGGCTAGCACTCTGAAGCAAAGGTGGGGTGGCGGGGAGTGCAGTGCATGCATCTGTTGATGATACTGAGCTTCTCAATCTTCCCCTCCCTGCTTCCTCATACTGTCTGCAAATAAATCTGATAGGTGGGGGAGCCAGCAGGGAGCTGATACCACAGTGTTTATCAGCCCATTAACCAAACAAAAGTCTCTGTCATTAGTTCAATCTTTTCTTTAACAGCTGTTTCCAAGGAAGGATCAGAGGGACATTACCAGCTGACCTGCTGCTGATTAGCTCCAAAAAGCCCTAAATGGTCACTGTTCTGTCTGCCTGTCCCAGTGAAATTGGAGACACAGACGCACAGACACATCTCAGCATTAGCTTGTTTACCACATGCCTAGGGTGCATGGGGCTGGGGTCCATGCTGTCAGAGGTGGAAGGGAGGGAGGGGGGATCCCTGCTTGAGCAGCAAGCAGCGAAAGAGGATGGGGGCAGGGGGAAGCCAGGTAGACCTTGCTGTGCCAGCAGTTTCCCCTTGACTGCTGCCTAGGGAGCAGGGGGCAGGGCCAGCCCTGCTCGCTGGAGGAGAGAGCATACCCCAGCCCAGCCCAGCCCAGGGCTGAAAAGCATCTGGGATCATGGGGGACTCTGGTTTAACTTAAATCAGGAAGGTGTCTGGGACAGACATTGCATAAACTGGTTTGATCCAAATCAATTAAGTTTGTTACTACATTCAACCAGGTTTATCTTAAACCAGTTTCAGCCACATTGAAACTGGTTTAAGTGCACTGAACCTATGCTCTGTTACAGATTTAAACCAGTTTCTAATCACTTAAGCCAGTTTATGTGTAATGTCTATCTCTAGCCACAGAATCCAAGTTTGTGAATCTTCAAGATCAGCGCAAGGAATGAGCTGATCTCAGTTCAGCTTTGGTTAAGCTACCCAGCTTTGGCTCTAATCCATTGGATTTCATAGACAGATTTCATCAATAACATTTGAACCCAAAAATGTCATGGACTTATGGGGGCCGAGAACCGCTGGCAGAATGAGGCCGCTGACGGAGCAGAATTGAGACGCTAGACATGCAGGTTGTTGGAAGCCAGAAAAAAACTTTACTTACAGTCCACAGGCTGTAGGCACGTTCCTTGAAGTTACAAACTCAAACAGGAACTCAGGCACACAGACGCTCACACTGACGCAGGGCATGGGGCATTGGATGATTCCGGCGGGGAGTCGTTGTTGGTTGATCAGGCCTCCTTCGTGGCTTGGAAACGCACGCAGGGATCTCTCCTCATGCGTGTCCAAGCTCGCCTCCGGTTTGGGCGGGCATCGCCCAAACCTTTTATGTGGTCAGCAAGCCAATTGCCAACTGACACGTTTGCATAATTTACCGTGGTCCAATGGGGAAAATCCCTGCATCCGTGCTCGCAATGTGCTCAACACAGCTGTGCCGAGGCATCTCGACATCTTAACATCTTAACTGTTTTGCACAGACATGCCCCCTTGCCGGAGGCACAGTTGTGTCCACAGCACATTTGGACCGGTTACATCGCACTCACACTGTTGTACAGGTTCACATTGCAAATGAGCGTAAGCAAGAGCGGACAACGAAGCAAGTTCGTTCTCCAAAGATCTAATCAAACAATAGCCTAACAAAACACAGCTACACATTAACAAGTTTGTGACGAACAATTCAAGCATCAGAACTTCATTGGGTGTCATCACATCCCGGTCTCTCGAGGTTTTCCCTCTCTCAAAATGCTCTCTCTGGTCTGGTCTGCACACACTTTTCAGCGGACCTGCAGAGATAATTTGCTCTTCTCAAAAACTCTTTTCTCTCTGATCCAGTCTGTACATGCTCTGGTGGACCTGCAGAGAAAGAAATTCTCAAGAAAAATTAATTAGCTTATTCACAGAAAAATTAATCATTCTCGCAGGATGATTTATTTTCTGGTTCATCTTGGCACTGGAACCCCATCTCGTAGGCCAGGTTCCATTCACCCTCATCACCTAGCACTCTCAACTGCTGCTTGGTGAGCCTGGAGCACCGCATCAGGAACCTAAACATTTCACGTTCCTCCGGTGTCTTCTGCGTCGGTTGGAATCGTCGCAGTGTTGACTCGTGCGCTCGATGCTACTCTGGGTCTCTGAACTCGCTTTGACCCAGCTTCACAAGAGCTTGCAGTCGTGGTAACTGCCTCAAGAAATCACTTGCAGGCTGTCTGGCTAAGGGATTCAACAAAATTTGGAGGATGACTGCAGCTCTTCCTCCGTACACCTCAACACAAGCATTGACACTTGCCAGCATGATTGGAACAGCTCCCGGATCCTGCAGGTAACGGTGAGGCCACAGTTCCTGCTGCTGGGATGGTGACAGTCCCAGTTCGTGTCGTCTCAGGTTCCACGTGCAATAGGAAACTCCGATGATCGCTTGTAAGATCTGCTCCACACTGACCCTCAATGGTCCTCCTTCATGCCATGCATAGGCTTTCTGGCTGGCCTGACCTGCAACAAGCGCTGGAAGCAAGATTGGCCAGCAAACATTATACCTGGCCATGCCAACATCAGCAGCACGTCCTCCACTCCACGCGGCTCGTCTAACTAAAGAGCTCGCCTCATTCTGATTCACCAGGTCGTATTCGAACTCCATAACCAGGCGTCCGATCCACACAGCTAAGGTCTCCACTGTTCTTATTTTAGACCTTTTACACAAGGCCTGTATCTCAGTCCAAGTCCTGGCGTGATAGGTGCTGGCAGTAGTGCAGGCCGCACTCATCA
>JAGPOW010000261.1:10828669-10850087 GCA_030014935.1 Caiman crocodilus
AGCACTTCAGGCAAGGGTTAACTCTGAGCTGTGCTACCTAGCTTTATGTCCGGGTAACTTCAGTCTGCGCCATAGAGATAAAATGAGCAATTGGTAGTCTTCCAGGATGCTCAGCCCCCCTCCGGCTCCTCCCCCAGACCAGGGATAGAGCTCGGGGGTCCTGGCTCCCAGGCACGCGCCTGCTCACCAGCACCCTAGTGGCAAGTCGGCGCTATGCAGCCAAGAAACAATATTAACCCGTAACTCGTGCCTGCTCACAGCATGATCTAATTTTGACACTGCTTAACATTCCCCAGATTTAGTATAGTCTAAGTGTGATGTGTAACTTTACCCTGAGATCTTTTATCTGACCCCTGGTATAACACAAGCCATAAACTATGGGCCTCAGACCTGGATGTGCTATTCCAGTATATAGTCTATCAGTGCCATGTTCAGAGTCAAAATCCTCTTTTTGTCCACGTGCAATACCCATATCAGCTCTTTTTTTTTGCCAGAGGGTCACCCTGGGAGCTCAGATTGGTTCTTGCCCATCCTGACCCCTGGATCCTTTTTCAGAGTAACTGCTTTTCACAGTACATTTCCCTTCTGTAAGATCAATATGCATTCCTTGTTTCCAGATACATGGTTGCCTAAAAGGCATGTCATTCAGCATGTAATTCAGCTTTTGGCTCCATGGGTGGGATAGGTGATATCTGTTTTGTCCACAGGCTGGAGCCGGTGTGCGGGGGGGAGCCCAGCCCAGCCCAGCCCAGCCCAGTCCCCAATCCAGCTGCATGGGGGGCAGAAAGAGTAGCCCAGCCCTGATCCAGACATGGGGGGAAGGGGCATGGCCTGGCCCTGATCCAGCTGTGTGGGGCTTGGGAATTTGGTAGTGGGGGAAGGGTGCCACTATGAGTTGCCACTGCTCCCCTGCTCCCAAATTTCCCAGTTCACAGGGAGACCCCCCCCCAGGCTGGATGCCATAGCTTCGTACTCTGGATTATTAGGCATGATTACTCTTGTCTCCTTATTGGTTGTTATTCTGCCAGTCTTTATGCTATCCACAACTTTCAGCTATAACACACTTCCATTTACTTCCAAATCATGAACAAATATACTGAATACCATCGAGTCTAAAACCACTGAAAAGCCTCAATTAAGGGAAAAAAATCCCTGCTCACTCTTTGTAAGCTGTCTGCTATTTTGCAGTCCTTTTAAGCTATTTACATCAGGCTCTGGATAATGCTATTTTTTTATATCATACGACACCCTGTTTTTAAGTCAAATGCTTCAAGAAAGCCTGTTGTATTCTATAGATGAGTTAATGGGGCCTGCTGTTTGAAAACATTTACCCCTTCGTGACCTCATGAAGGCCTGAAGAAGAATGCACTGCATTTGAAAGTTTGTCTAATTCTATCCTAACCATTCAGGATAACGTATCACTCACAAAAATCCTAGCTCTAATAGAGGTTCTTTAACATTTTCCTCCGTTATTATGAGCTGAGGACCATAGCTTTCATACCTGTTATTCTTCCTTGTTAGGAAAGGTGCTAATTGTTCCATCTTATCTTACAAGGACATAAGTTAAGAAAACGAGACTATCAACAGAAGGCCAGGCTTTTCAGTGTGGGTTTTCCTCCTTTTTAACATTTTGATGGTTGTGTAATCAGACATGATAAGTAGTAAATGTGCTATCAGAAGACATTCAACACAGAGAACATTACCAGCCTCGCTGCTCCTGGTTTGGAAAGAAAAAAAAAAACCAAAGCAAACTCTGAAGATTAGAGCTGCTTTCTTAAGTAATTAAACCACCCAGCTCATTAGCATTAGCCACAGTACCCGTTCTAATGATCCAATTTATTTCAAGCTACAAATCTAAGCAGATCTAAGTCAGACAGTGCCATGGTATCATAATTCTGAAATAACTTCCAATTTATACCTGCCTTCTAGGCACTAGCTGTCACATCAGACGGTATCCCATTACAGACAGACTTCATCAGCAGACCAGACTAGTCCAAAAAGTAGGGAATTTGGAGACAAGAACTTGAAAGCATTTGTTTCTGTAAGAGGCTCTTTGTGGGCATTTCCTAGGATTTCTTTTAATTGAAATGTATCTAAGGACTCAAAGAAGCAAAACTATTATGGAAAATAGACTCTTTGCTTTATGGCACAGCTCTTCTCTCTCCCAAGGGCAGCATCTGGCAGATGGCAGAGCACGTTGAGCTAGCATGCAGCTCCTTTGTATTTAAAAGTCAGGCAGTAATTACAAAGGTACAGTTTATGGGATGGTTCCCCCTTCTCCCCCATTTGGCACAGACCTTTTCATTTCAAATACCAACCAGCCTGCTTGGACACGCCGCAGCACAGGAGATGGGTAATCCTAGGTAAATTCCCAAGCTAGCTAAGTTCCCAAGATTGATATACCTTGTATTGCACTCAGAAGTTTGCATACCCATCTTAGCTGTTCTCAGTAATTACTTCTCATTTCTGTAACCCCTCCACCTTGAAGCCTCCCAGAGACCGAGCCTGGACACCATCTGGTACCAGTGAGCATAAGGCTTTATATGGGCTGGCTTTTAGCAGGTGGGGTTAAGTTTAGAGTCATTGTTTGGGGAAACTGCTTTATCATGTACGTTATGCTTATATGACTTATCTTGATTTTATTATTAGCTGCCCTGCACCTTTTATTGGGGGGATGAGGGGGAAGTAGCATAGGAAGTAAACGAATGGCTGAATGAGGTAGCAGCTGGCTCCTTAAGTCACCTTCCATCGAACTTCTTCTACACGTCCCACGTATCTTCTCTTTCTGGCTACCCAGTCGGTCAGCTTCAAGGAAAGGGCTAGGGAGTGCTCTGGGAAATGCCTTGTCTGTGGCTTGGTGGTTGGAGTAATCTGGTAGGGAGCAGCATTTGTGAGCTCAAATCCCTTTGTGAGCTGGAGCTAGAACCTGAATTTCCTTCTTGAGAAAAGGCTTAAATCATGAAGCTGGGGGTGTCAAAGATATGGCCTGGGGGGCTTCTAGAGGGGCCAGGAGTTCCCACCTATGGTGTCCTATAGTGGGTATGCATGGGAGTGGAGGGGAGGGGGGCAAGCAACAGCATTAAATGCTGCTGCTGGTGGATTTCCAAGTTGCTCTGCAGTACAGACATGGCTTGGGGTCTCAGACGTGTTTGACACCCATGCATTAGGCTAAAAGGTGGGTGGGCTGCTGCCCTCCTCCATCTTTACTTCCAGAGATATGCATGTCTCTGGGCAATCCTGTTTTACCATAATTCAAAACAGCACTCAAACTATGCATAAGTCCCAAATATTGTAGCCTGCATGAGTGCCACTCAGGTATGCAAAAGTGACATAGGATTTAGTCCAGGATGTTCAAACTCAGTGGCCAAGAAGAACTTTCCACTCAGTCCTATGAGCTGTGATGACATCCTATTTCTAGACTGTCCAAGACAATACGTATCATCAGCAGTGCTTCATCTGGTATTGAAATAGTCATTATACTCGGTAGCATAACTAAGGGTGGGAGAGCAGGGTACCAGCACTGGGGCATTGGCTGAGAGGTGTCACAAGAGTGGAAGCCATTGGATAAATCTGCATGATATCAGCAGCATGTGGGTGGCTGAGATTTTTCAGTGTTTCCCTGCCCATACACATAGCCTGGTACTTGGCACCCCTCTGCCCCGGGTGACAAAATTCCAAGTTACGCCACTTATTATTAGTTCAGGAGGTTGGTTCCTTTATATCACTATGCAGTTCAATCTCTTTCCCATATCGGGATAGCTGTACCAGTATAAAGCACCTTTGTATTAATGTAATTGCCTTTTTACTAGAGGTGCACCGATGCATCGGTCCCATATCATATTGACACTGATATAAGGAAAATTGATCTTATTGGTAATTGGTGTTTTTTGACTGATGTGGCCGATAATGTCACTGATAAATGCCCCGTGCATCCGTGCAGCTGCAGCAGAGCACACAGGCAGTCAGGAGTGCAGCGTGGAGAGCAGCGTCCGGCTAGTAAATCTGTTGTGGGAGCAGGGGTGAGGGGAGGGGAAGGGTGTGTCGGGGCAGATTGAGGCCCCCGCAGTGAGGGAGGGAGTAGAGCTGGTGCTGTGGCTGGGGCAGGTGCTGCTCCAGGTCAGGGTGGGGCCGCGACCCATCTGGGGAGTGCAGGGGGTGGGTTGCTCCCACTACTACATGCACCCTGGGAGGGCATGGGGGGGCATGTGCCCCCAGATCTGTGTGGAGAGTGAGGGTGTGCTGCCACTGTGGGCTGGGGCCAGGGCTGTGCCAGAGTCTTTCTGGTAGGGGAGAGTTGTGCTGGGCTGTGCTTGGGGTAGGTGGCAGCAGCACTGGGAGGGAGTTATAGGGTGGGCTGCAGCTACCCCAAAATTTGCTGTAGCCACCCTCCCAGCACCATCACCGCCTGCCCCAAATACAACCTGGACCAACCTCCCAGGGAAGAGCTTGGTGCCAGCCCCAGCTCACAGCAGCAGTCTGCCCTTGCCCCATACAGAGATCTGGGGGCACAAAACCTCCCAGGACCTCCTGGGGTCTGCATAACAGCAGGAACCACACCCCCCATGCCCTCTGGATGAGCCACAGTTCCATCTTATGCTCTGTCCTGCCCCAGCTGTGCAGCACTTGCCCCTGCCCCTGCCCCTGCCCCAGCCACAGCACCAGCCCCAGTCCCTCCCTCATTGCAGAGGCCTCGATTTGCTCCCCGCACATCCCTCCCCTTCCCTTGCCCCTTCCCCCTCCCCCTTCTCCCACAACAGACTTACCAGCTGGACGCTGCTCTCCAAGCTGGTGGGCTGCATATCAGCAATGGGATTGGCATCAACCAATATGGCTCATTAAAAATCATGCATCAGTATTGCCCCGCAAAATTTCTATTGGTGCACCCCTACTTTTTACTATAAAGGCGGTACCAATCGGAGTATCTCAGGAAGCTTCTTAGTGTTGGCAAATCCTGAGACTTTTGATAAACACAAACTTGCCCCAAAATGAATAGATGGGTTTTAATTTGTAACTTTACTTATTTTTGTGCAAGAGAACACATGCTGCATGTATCCTATCCTGATTATACTTAAGTCAATGACTTGCGACACATGGAGTCATTGCCTGCCATGCCACAGCACTGCCTGCCACTACGGGTAGACAGAGGCAGTTAGACATGCTAGTTGAAGTCAGGCAGAAATCAGGGCAGAGTGGCACGTGAGAGACCAGGGAGGATCCCAAAGGATTATGGCAGCATGGTTGTGCCCTCCCCTTTGGCTGAGCTGTGCATTAGCTCTGGGTGTGGGGTCTTCCTGGAGCCCCTGTTTTTGTTCAGCTTCAGAGGCCAGGGCTTCAGTGCTGCTATGGCAGCCCACCCCCTTCTTCCTCCTGCTGTGAGGGAGGGGGAGGGTGAACAGCAGCACCATTCATCCCTCTGGGCTCTGGAGTTGTGCAAAAGCAGGGGCTCTGGGTAGACCCTGCCCCAATCAGCTGGTGAGCTCCGAGATCACTCTCAAGTGGAGCTCTGGCGGGAGCCCATGCTGACCAGCAGTGAGCTCAGAGCTCCCCGAGCATGTGCAGTGTGCTCACCTACCATTTCTGGCTCCCATTCCTGGATAGTCCCGGTTCAGAGAGGCATGCGTTTTCATAGGTGACAGCCTAATTCCAGAGGTTAGCAAAGCAAATGCTAAGCTCTGCTGAAGCAGGCTGTTACCTATCAACGGTTAGGCCTCCCTGAACCAGTTCTTTTCCAAGGTGCTCTCCTGCCCTGCCTTTCCTACTACTAGAAGATCAAATGTCTTCCCTTGTTCAGCACTGAAATCTAATGAGCTCCATCGAGTTAACTTCAAAGGGAAGGCCATTTATGTGATGGCCAGCAGTTGCTTCTTAGATGAGTTATATTAAATGAAAAATAAACGTCTCATTTGGAAGGAATTTATCTCACCATGCTAAAAGATCTGCACCCTTATATCTATTCTGGTCACACTTGGTAGATGCAGTAATTTAAATGTTTACTGTATCTACTCTTTCATTACGTGCATTTGGGTGTTTCATAAACCAATTTACCTCAGGTAGGGGAAGATGAAACAGGAAAGATGCAAACCATATAAAGTAGTAGGGGGAAAAGCATCAGAACATGACATTAATCTCCTCTCTAATTTCATACACTCCCATTTTTGTCATACCAGGTAACATCCCTCAAAGCAACTGGATGATTTATACTATAGAGGGTAATTCTTAACTATCTTTAATATCAGTGTGGGAGCTCATCAATCTTAAGGCAAGAGCTATATGCAAGATTATTTATTCAGGCATTGAATCATTAAAAAAAAGGGGGATCAGTCATGCATACATCTAGTCTATCAGCATATCCTGCTGTGGTCTCAAATACATTTTAGGCCTACCTGTATATGGAAACCAAAGTCACTCTAAACTTTTACGGGAAAATGCAATTTCAAATAAAGCAAGAGCTTTTGAATAAGGCTCCAAGGAACTACTAGTCTTCCTATTTCTGTAGAAATAATAGTCTTTGATTTTATTACCATGACACAGCAAAGGGAAAAATAACTGGGCATTAAGAATTAGTTCAGTTTAATCCAGGACTGCAGATTTGTATATGTGCTGCATGGTATCGCGGAAGGAAATTAAGGTCGTTGATTCTGTGCTTGAATATATGTCGAAATGAATGTTACTCTAGCTCTGAGTGCTCTGCACAATGCTTGCATTTGGAGGAAATTATATAACACTGGGAGCATCTACACGAGCAGTTTACTGCAGAGTTGTCTAATTGGCTCCTCAGAAAAGTCTCAATGTCTACCTGTGTGCCTGTATTGGGCTGCAGGAAACTAATCAACTCTGCTGCAGGTTAGGACTTGCAAATACAGGTAATATCCTACAGTGGAGCTCTTTAGTGCGCAGCAGCGCACATGGAGGGGCTGGCTGCGGCACGAGGGTGCTTCGGTGTGGGAGATGCCTGCTGCTGGCTAGCCCTCGGGCTGCGGCCACCCCCTCCGCAGCACACTGAGCCAAAGTGGATCAGCCCTAGGCTCACAGGCTGCCCCCCCACCGCCGGGTCTCCCTGCCAGCCGGGGCTGGTCTGCCCCAGCTCAACATGCTGCAGCCCCAGGCGCGTGTGTAAATGTGGTGTCTCAGAGCAATTAAACTCTGGCCTGATAGGTGCTGGAGTTCATGGCTACCTGCTAAAGGTACATGTAGATGTCCCCAGCACGGTGGATTCCTTTTGTACCCCAAATTAGTGACACTCTCAGCCTTAATTCTAGTTTTTTATTTATGTAGGGACAATTGTGTTTGATGTGTCTAATGGGAAGCAGGGAGCATAAGATGCTGGGTCTGATGAATTTGCTGAGCAACTGGTGGCCAGCCAGCAGAGGTGCAGTCCCTGGGGGTTGGAAGGCTGGTTGACAAGATGCAAGTGAAGGTATTTTAAACTAGAAGGAAGTCTGGGATTGTTATTAGGGGAAAATTTTCTGGATGGGATTTTCCAAGTAGGAAGCTAGAGGGGATTACCACTCTCTTGGGGTGCGATCCAAAGCCCATTGACATCAATAGAAAAACCCCTACTACCTTCAGTGGCCTGTAGGCCAACTGCCTGAGTGGAGGGCTCAGCAGGTGACTTCTTAGCCAAACAGAAGCAACTCAATTCAATTAAACTGGCAAGCAAGATACCCAGCGATCCAGCCCTGAGCTGCAGCTGGCGCACAAGGGAAGGGTTTTCTTTAGTGCTGGGAGTTAAGACTTGGAAGCCAGACTCCAAATGATTTTGCATCAGTCTGCAATTATTTTCAAAGGGACTTATGCCCCCAAGCTGGAGTTGGCATATAAGTGCCTTGGAGGATTGGGACCTGAAGGCAGAGTGAGGTCTGCCAACATGACAGAAGGGGAAAGTTTCCGCTGTGGCCTGTGACAGCCCTCCCATATGAGGAAGGCTTGTGCATAACAGAGGGGAGAGGAAGGACATATGGATCTATTCATTCTTTACCTCCTCTAGAAAAGTGCTTTCCTGTGCCTGACCAGGCCCTTGGTTTGTAGCCAAAGGAAACACCATCATTCCTACTTAGAGCTGGGGATATTATGTGACTTGGCCAGGGTCATAAAGTATCTCAGTGGCAAGCAGCCTCGTGCCCCAGGGTCCTACCACAAGACTGCTCTAGCCTGGCCACGTACAACCCTGCTGGTGAAATGGATAAGAAAGACAGACGCTAAACAGGACCTTGGGAGCTCAGCAAGGGAACCCGGGTCCTGCACCTGGCAGTTGCTTAGCGAGGTTGCCTGGGATCATGACCTCGGTGAGACCTGCCCTGTGGCTCCTTGCCAAAGGGGGGTGTTGGCAGTAAGAGGGCTAGCGTGCAAAATCCCTTCCGCTGCATGGAAGAAAGGAGGAAAGACAGGCTGGATGACCTGAGCCTGAGTTTCTCGAGGAGCCTTTCCTGCAGTGTTGGGACTGAAGGTGGAAGGCGGAGATGGGGAATTGCACAGAGCGCGGGGGACCAAGCAGCAACTGGGGTGCAACAGAGGTAAATCGGCAGATGGGATTTTGTGCGTCATGTGTTGCATGTGGGGGCACCGGGGCCTGACTGCCAAACTCAGTGCACTAAACACGGGGGCCTTTGGAGCAGCAAGAGGGCAGGGAGGCTGCTGGAATGCAGGGGGCACCTGTGGCTCCGTGGTAGGCTAGGCCTGGCTCTGTCAATGTGGCTAATTCGGCAGCTCCCATCTGCACAGGGCAAGGAACCTGATCCTGAGAAAGGTCTGCTTCTACTGTAGCAACTAACATGTGCTTATGGGAGTGTCTGGTACTCCGTTGAAGCTCTGGATACAACTTCCTGGCTCTTCCTGCTTTCCCCGGCGCTCACCTGCTAACGTGTGGCACCGCCAAACCCGTCACTAGCAACTGCAAAGAATGGAACCAACTAAAACCACATAATGAACCATTTAAGGCCTTCCAGCCACCTGTAAACAATTTTAAAAGTGCAAATGTATGCAAAGCAGTGCCATTAACTAACATGCAAGCTGTTCACGGCCAGCTTATAGCGTTTGCTTTTGCGCTAACGTCGTCCTTTAGCTTATGTAGCTCTTTTATCTCCCCAGTGCTTAGCCCAGAGCTATGGATAGTCAGCAATCAGCTCCCCTACCAGCCTTCATTTTGCTAGGCTAAACAAGCCAAGTGTGGTTAAGGACTAAGGGGTTAAATGCTAAATAGAAACTAGCTGGTGAGGAGCTGTGGGAAAATAAAGCTGGAACACGCAGGTCCCGAGAACTGTGGGATAGCACTGGAGGACTATCAAAACACAAGCTCAGTTTCCTGGGGTAGCCACATCGGTTTCAATTTGGTTTTCATTTGAAATATTTCAGTATTCCCCTTTCTGCCAAAAAACAACATTTCTACAGGAAGGAAATCTGCCCCCCCCCGCCTTTTTTTTAACTCTGTCAGTTCTGGAAATCTGGCTTTTGTCATGCTGACCTGTGTGAAGAAAGCCAGTAGGAATCAGAGCTGCCTTATGATTTTGAGACCCCCCAAGGGTATGTCTGCACTCTGCCAGTGCTGTGGCCCTGTGTCCCAAGCATGTCCTGTCCACCCGCCAACTCCATACATGGAAATAGTGTGATGAAAATGCACCAGGGTATCCTGCTACACCTTGATCTCCAATAGGCTTGAGAATGGCCACTGGGGGTGACCCAGAGCCATCCCACTGGTGCATTTCTGCATTTGGAGCATGCTTGGGAGGGTGCCAAAGACCCTCCCAGCTCGACATAGCCTTTACAGGCCTGGAATGATCAGTCACAGCAATAGGAGATACTGGTTTGATGTCAATGCCAGTTGAAAAAGTGATATTGGAAATTCTCTTCTGGAATGCAGTTGGCTGCCAAGAGCACTGGACCTCATCACTGCCGTTCGCCTTTCAGGGCAACCTTACAGAAAACGTTTTCCTTTGAAAAGCTGGGGGGGTGTTAATGTTTTGTGCCACCTTTTTTTTTTTTCTTCTTTCCCTTTACAGGAATTGGCTGGCCTCTAAAACACACGTCTGACGAACTAAAAATCAATCAAGTCATAATAACTTATTCAATAATATAGATTGGTGAAAATAGGGGAAAGGAATATTATGAGGAGCAATAGACCTGATTCTTCCCTGAGTTGCATGACTGAGGCTCCCACGGATGTGCCACAGGATTATTCACATCTACCGGTTCTATGAGCTCATGTGAAAATGGGTCTGAATTACTTCTCATACTGCTTTTATACCAGTGTATTCTCATAGCCTCTAATGAAGACAGTGCTCTCTCTGTGAGACAGAGAGAAAGAAAGAAGAAGCAGGTTCTATATTCAATGTCTTTTTAAAGGAGACAAGAATATGTGTAAATTGAATACAAGCAATTTTGTCAAGCATAAGCTTTTTTTGTTTGTTTTTCGGAAGAATGATCTACAGCACCATAAAGGCCTATAATGGCTATTGGGTAAGATCCATTTGCCATGGTGTCAACAAAATACCAGACTAAGGAGGAAAAACCTAATAAAAAAATATTGATCATCCATGGGTGTCAACAAGGAAGTTTTTCTCCTAGCAGCAAGGAATTTGTGAGGGGGAGCCACCTTTTGAACGGTGTTTCTTCCTTTAACCTTCATTTAAGCTGCATCCAAAGAGCCTTTGCACTAATAAAGTTACTCTTGCAGCCCCTCTCGCCTTCTCGAATTTGTGTAAATTGCAAAAGGCAAATTGAGCCGGCTCAAAACAGTATTACCAGAGCAGTGCTACCTTCATAATTGAATCACAGCAGATGCAATGGGATGAAGGCAACGTTGGTTGTAAATATTTCAAGTTGTTCCGATGACACTAATGCATTTTATTAGGGCCAAGTATCATCATTTCTATGATCTAATATACATTTACCCTTTTCCTGCCCTTCAATTATCAGGCAGGACATTTGGTAAATTAGATTTCCACAGGTTAATGATTTTCCTTAATAACAGATATTAAGACTATATGTTGCATTATTTAGTGGTTGCTTTTGCACCTGTATTACTCAGCTTTGTAAGGAGAGAGCCACTATTTTTAAAGTGGTATATGTAATAGTAGAAAGCCTTGGCAGTGCATGTGGCCTGAGCTGCCCATACACATGGAGTTGCTTACACACCAGTGTCCACCTCTCAGTCTTGCTGGTCTAATCCAAAGGAAAGACAAGAGCCAGTACGTTTGGAGCCAGCTTGGCTGCAGGAGGGTGCTGGAGCAAAGGATAGGTGGATGCAGTAATGGACATTTAAAACAGAGAGATAATGAATCAAGATTGCATTCCAGCTCACAGCCATTTTGCTTCTGGGCTGAAAATGACTGACTTTCTGTGTCAACACAACGATGCCTTTTAACTCCTAAATGCCAGTCCTAATTGAACTTCATGGGATCATGACACTTATCCACAGGATGTAACTTTTCAATAGATCTCATGAAACTCGCATTCAGCATATGACCAGATTCACTTCAGGGGCTGGCTTAGATGAGAGTTACTTATCCAAGGTCCTAAACACCTAACTTGGGATTGTGAACTCCACAAAGTGGCAGGACTTCTAACAGCTAAGCCTCCCAATGCTGAACTATCTACTGTTTTATGTGCCCAAGCCCAAATTCAGAACTGATCAGTGGCTACCTCATCCTGGAGACATTTGAAGTCACTTGATGACTATATTTCTGTGAGTACAATGCCCCAGGTTTCTAAATATCTGCTTCTGGCAGTGTTCAGAACAGACTAAGTCCTGACGGAGCCGATCATCTGGGCACCTATCTTACATCTAAGTCCTGAAGAAGTTCACAAATTAGGCTTTCCCCTACAGAGTCACTTGTTGGGTAATCAGCTTATGGCACACCTATTGGAGTGGACCTCCCATAAAACATGGCCAGCTGAGGAGATGCCCTACCCTTGTTACCTAAGAGGCTGCTGGTTGGAAGTACTAACTTGGGATAGGAGACACAGGGGTTCAGGTGTCTCTGGGCATGTCTACACGTGCATTTATGCTGGCTTAAATTTACTGTGCAGTAAATTACTGTGTGGTAAGCAGGACAGGCTGGCATCTACATGTGCAAGCATTAAAGCACATTAACGCCATGTGTGGACTGACTTGGGACTAAAGTTAGTCCCAAGACAGTCCCCCCACACAGTGTCACCACACCATGAGGTGTCTATATGTGTGTTACTGCACAGTAATTATTCAGGTGTAAATTTGATACCTGCCTGGTGCAGGAATCAAATTTATGCTCAGGTCAGCATAAGCCACCATATTTACTGCATAGAACAGATACGCTTCTGTAGATGCACCCCCTCGTACCATGCAGTAATTTCATTTAGTGAGCAGTAAATGTGTACATGTAGACGTGCTTCTTCTGCCTAAGAGGACTTGAACCCACAGTTTTTGTCTCCCAGAAAAGTGCCATAGTCAACAAGCGACAGACTTCTCTCAGTCCCACCCTGCACAGCTGTCCTCCTCTGAATATAATAATTAAAAACTAACTGGAACAGGGACTGGAGCGCTCTCCTCCCAGGTGCCTGCGCTAATCAGTAGCCCACTGAGTATTCACTCACTGTCTTTGGCACAATTAATATTTAATTATGCCAGGCTAAGTGGCATAGATTCAAGCAGAAAACACAGAAAGCCTCAACTCCAGAATGCCAAGCAACTTAGGGTTGTGGCCTTTTTCTAGGAGATGGGATGTATGGCCTCAAGTTCCTTGTCATAGAGTGATTTGAAGGGGAGGGGAGAGGAGATTCAAATGCTCCTCATTGCTGGCAAGTCAGTCAGCAATGCAGAAGTCCTCAACTTCAGGAACACTGACTTTGACAAGCTCAGCAGGCTTGTTGGGAAGGCCCTCAGGGACCACGACCTAAAGGGAGGGGAGTTCAGGGTGGGGTGTGGAGAAACTTGAGAGAGTCCAGAGGATGATCAGAGAGCAGAAAACAGATCTTATGAGGAGAGGCTGAGAGCCATGGGACTCTTCGACTTGGAAAAGCGCAGGCTCGGGGGGGGCCTGGTGGCCACCTAGAAGTACATAAGGGGCGTACATCAGGATCTGTTATAAAGCCTGTTCACCAGAGCACCCCAACAGTCACAAACTTCTGCAAGAGCATTTCAGGTTGGACATAAGGAAAAACTTCTTTCCCATCCGAGCCCCCAAGGCCTGGAATAGACTTCCTGTGGTGGTGGTGCAAGCACCTACTCTGGATTCCTTTAAGAAGTATTTGGACGCCTATCTTGCTGGGATCCTTTGACCCCAGCTGATGTCCTGCCCCTGGGGCGGGGGCCTGGACTTGATGATCTCCTGAGGTCCCTTCCAGCCATAACATCTATGAAATCTATGAAGCCAGGGTCCCTGAGCAAAAGGTCTACTTCAGGACAGGGTAGATTCAAAATGGGTAGAGATGCCTCCCTGACACCTTGAATGAGGAACCTAAACCCCAGGAGAGCTTAAGAAATACCCTTGTCCTCAGCAATTCTAGGTAGCTGGCTCTAGGTGGCTCTTTGCCCAGTGTGCTGGCTGTTGTGAATCCCATTTACAAGGGCCCAGACTTCCCTCTGCACTCCGGAGAGGGAGCCTACATGCCTAATATAGACTTCTAGATATGGTTCCAGTGACCAGGCAGTCCCTCGGATCTTGTCCCTAGCCCTTGCACTCCCCATACATCCCAGTCCACAGGGCTCTTTGCCCACAATTCTCTGGAAAATATGCATACGAACAAAAGATCAACCCTCATTGTCTCAGCTTGGAGCATCAAAGTAAGGGAAATGAGAATGACCCTTTGGGACAAAGTCTCTCTTTGCTGCCTTTATGTATTGCCAATTACTGCTAATGAAGTTACGTGATCTGTCGAGACAAACACTGCACTTCTAGGGCATTATTGTAAGGCATGCAGCAAATGCGGTAATGATCTGACATATGGACAGAGCCTGAAGTTTCTACCCCCCACAGTTAAATCTGGGCAAGAACGGGATGACATTAACGTGGACTAACGATGGTTGTTTATTTTTTCTGGTCATAAAACCACAAGTGGTAGCTAGTTAATCCAATAAGGAAGCCTTTTGATGCAATGCACTGTTCCTGCAGCCTGTCATTTAGGTAATAAACCTTAATTGTTCATATTAACAAAGTCATTGGACCGACAGGTTGCAGGATAATGACTTAATGGGGGGTAAACCAAAAAAACTTGTAGCACATCTATGTATTCCAGCGAATACTTCTCCCCTCATTATTCCCCCTCTGCCAAAATACTGCTCTGTACTAGCTAGTATGAGTACACGTGCAAACCACTGTTGTCTTTGGGATGAAACCGGAACATCACCGGCATTACCACTGACTTGATTTTGTTTCAGTCGAGTTCAAGTGACAGGCACCCACCCTTCTGCAACTACAATATCTAGGCTTGCCCCTTGTGACTGCCATGAGGACGTAGATGTAGGGTTGTGACAGTAAGTGTTCGCTTTTACTGGAGAATAGTAGCTCTAACTGGATGAGGAAGGAGATATTCTTTGCATGGCACTAAATGTGGGCTGAAAGGGGTGTGCAGTGTTACAAATGAAGTCTGAACTCATCTATCAACGACAAACTGCAAGTACCTAATAGGCGCTAATGGGATGAATAATGACAGTTGAAAATGGGCTCCTTCTTTGCTGTGCTCCTCAGCATTCATTGGAAAAACTACCCTCCCTGAGAGAGGAAAAAAGATTTTCAGCATGTATCAAGCAGACCTGAATGAAGCCTGAAACTCCCAGACTCAGTTATTTGGCCTGGTTCTGTCCTTATGAGCAACCTGCTTTCAAAAGCAAGTCTCAGTCTCTTGTTTAATGCTCTCCTCCCCATGAAGAGGAGGGTAAGGGATGCCCGGGGGTCTGTTCTGGGAGATTCCAGCTGTGGAGGGGCGGGGGCTGACTATCAAGAAGGCTCTAGCTGCTTACCACCAAAACATCTGGAGGGGCCTTGACTAATAGACCCCGGTCAGCAACTGTGGTAGTCACGGAGGTCCAGGCCTCCGGCTGAGATGGGCAAAGAGATATAAGGCATGACTTGCTCTACTGCAGCTTTCCCTGATCCAAATGGCCTCTGTCTGTCTGCAATGCAGCCCGGTGGTGATAACAGCTGCACTGCTGCTGCTGGCTACAGTTGGTTAAAATCAAATCCAGTTCCTAATCTAGACATGATTTCAGAGTTCAGACATGCCTGTACATTGGTTTTTCATTCAAGTGTCCATTCAATGCTAGTCTCTATTTGTCTTACAGCCACACTTCTGGGATCTACCTTTTAGACGGGATATGGCCTTGCAACTATTAGGAAACTTCAGCTCATGGAGAACGTGGCTGCCCATCTGTTGAGCGGAGTATCTTACAGGTAGCACGTTATAGTCTGCTTGCCTCTCTTTATATTTTGGTGGCCTAAGAAACTTCATACTATCCTGGCAGTTGATGACCTGGCTTCTGCCATATACCCCTTGATTAACTTCCATCTGGACAACCTGCCAGGAGCCTGCAAGAGTAGAGGATGCTGCAGCATATCCCCTCAGTAACGCGGGCTACCTTAAGGCCATCAGAATTAGCTTGTGCTTTTTATGCTGGTTTATCATAGGATATGAAATCAAGTTACCTTAGAGAAACTTAATGGCCCGGGCCTAATGCTGCTCCTCAAGTGCAAAGTAGCTTTTTGCTGGAAGGATAAAATTCACCTATGCAGAAGACAGTTTTCTTGGGGCAATAAATCTGTGCACTACTCAGACAAGCGGCACTGCCTCAGCCTGCTTTCTTTCACATATCTATGGCGTGGCATGCTAAAAAACACAGAAACAAAACACCCCACCACACACATGTCTTCCACTGGCGAGAGGATGGAGAAAGCGTGGCAGATGTCAGTCCTGTTGCTTAATTTAGTGCTAGAAGGCGGTCAGATGCTATGGTGAAGAGGGCACTGTAAAAACCTGCACAGCATCAAGGAGAAACAGCATTACATTAGCATTTCTGAGCTTTAGTTTTAACTGATGATGCCATAAATGCTTTCAGTTCTGGCTGCCTGAGAGACTAATTTCCTCTTCTTGTGCCACTGCAGCAAGGGACAGTTCCCTAAGTTCAGCTGGAGAGGGCTGCTGTCTTCAGGGCATGTGTAGACGAAATGGGGGCCTTAAATTCAAGCGATGGGTTTAAAAACACCACTTCAATTTAGGGCTGATTAAACCCCCATGTCATGCACATACCCTTCTTACTTACCTGCCTCTCCAGCAGGGAGGGGAGGGCAAGCTGCTGGCGGGCGGAGCGGTCCCTGGGCTGTGGAGTGGGCTGGTGCCACCCCCCCCGGTGGCACCCACCTGCAGGCACCCAGCTCGGGCAGTCCCAGGGGGCACTGCAACCGTGGAGGGAAGTACCAGGCTCCTGTGTAGCTCATGCATGCAGGTAGGCTCCAGGGGGGGAAAAAAAAAGATCAGGCTCGTCGCTTTTCTTGGGCTGAGCTTGCTTTCCCAGGCTGCTGCCAGGCTGCCTGCACGGGCTTCCTGCAGAGCTGCGGAGTTGCACGGTGCCTGGTGCTTCACTCCACGACTGTAGGGGCAGCAAACTAAAGCTGTTCGAAGGAGTTTTAGTTGGCTGCACCCCAAGTCATTTAAGGTGCATTATGCTGCCGGATTTCCTACAGCGGCTGGAATGAATGTGCAATACGCTGCCGAGGCGTGCAAACACCAACACCGTTAAGCGATGCAAAAAGATTTAGCCTACTTTAAAGTGCTATGCACACACACCTCTCATTTCATCTACACTTGGCCTCAATTAACAGCCCTTGATGCTACTACATGCTTGACCCTCTTGTTCTATCACATTCAGCTCCTGTTTACCTTCAGGCCGCTCTGCAAGGCCTATCTGCTTTTCTGAGCTTCTCAGGCAGTGATGTGTGTTAATGTTGAGCAGTTTGCATGTGATTTAAGTAGTAATAGCAGTAGCTGGTTTCTAGTGCATGCAGGCCCTGAGGACCAGATGAATGGATTAAAAACAAAATAAATAAAACGCTCAGTTTTCATATGCCAGCAAAATATCCTGGGAGATTTGTAAGGCCTCAGTTTGACTCTTTCCTTGCTGGCTGTTGTTAAAATGAAATGTTAGAAAACTTCTTTTTTGATGTCAAACAGGTTGTAAAGGGCTACAGCTAATAGGCAAAAAAATATGAGATGAAGTTAAACTTGCTAAAGAGTGAGAAATCAAAGTTGTAAACAGGCCCAGACTTTGGGGGTGGAAAATCTGGGTCCAAACTTTATAGCTGTTTCACAGCATCGTAAGACGAATTAGCTAAATCCCTGAATCCAAACTCTGGGCAAGGTTAGCTCTGGATGGGTAGGCAAACTTTGCAGTTGCACTCGCTCCGGCGGCTGGGAGCTGAACTCTAGCTGAGAATCATTTTTGGATAACGCTAGCCTGGATCTCGCATTATGAAAAGTCAAAGAGAGTTTTGTTGATGACTTGCAATAAGCTTTACCCTCATCACAAGGAAGCTTTGCAGGACTGCTAGACACTCAAAGCAATCCTCACTACTTACTTTATAATAGCAAACAGCTCCTGGTTTCAAAATTACTCAGTAGGGTACGTTGTTTTTCTGGCTATCAAGAGGAATCAGACAATTCCAGTCTGTGGCTCCACTCTTGTTTATCTCCTGGCAAAACTTTATGTGGCAAAAGATTATGAGCATTTGGATGGGGGGTTTTGTTTGTTTTGTGGGGGCTGATGCCATGAGGATGGGAACTGTAATAACCAACTTTTGGGAATGGCTCATTTTGGTTTATTGCCTCGTTTTATTTTATGAACACCACCTCCCTAATCCTTTTGTTTTTATTTTGGGGATTCACATTAAAGCGCAGTGTCTGCTCCTGCAGCTTGCTGTGTCATCCTTTACCTTAAAAAACCCAGAAGACTGGTCATAAAAACTTGCTCTCGTGTGAAATTTGCAAAGCCTGCTAAATGAACGTGAAATTAAAAAAAAATCAGTGGATTTTGGGAACAAGTCGAGCTGGCCTTTCCTCTAAGGTGAAACAATGAACTCGGAAGAAAAGCGAGCAGGGTAAAATCATCCATCTTTCTGCTGGATTTGTATTTATTACTCCATTTTGTAGTGCCATCTGGGCAGATGAGAATTCCCTCAGCAAAGGGAGCTCCCGCATTGCCAGTTCCTGCATTTCCTGAACGCCGGCAATGCAAAGGAGCACGTCAAAGCAAGGAGGAATACGATGCAGCCCAGTGTACCCGGTGTACAGACCCCAGCTCAGCTCTAACTCAGGCCAGCGCCAGAGCAATTGCAATCAGGGAGCTGAAACTTTCTTCATTATCCTGATGGGAATATTCTCCACTGGGTGAGGGGTTTCAGACCCATTCTGCAGAGAAGGCCAAATGATAGTGTTTATTTATGGACTTTGGACCGAGGCTGTAGACCATGCTGCCCTCCACCCACAGCCACTCTGCTCCCACTAATTGTGGGCCACTGGCCAGTGTAATTACCGTATCCGAAACAGTGCATCCAAGAGCAGTGATTGCATTCACAAATTAGGTGAGCCACGGCATGCTGAATTCATTGGAGAAGCTGCCCTTTAAGCGGCTGCCGTTAATCTCACATGTCAACGCTCCATTGAGATGAATGGCTGTGTTCACACTCCAGGATCTCTGCAACACCGCTCCATCGATTCACATGCACAAAGTTACCTTTCCAAGTACAACGGGCAGGAATCCAAGTGTGATTTTCCTCTGCTTTGCCTCTCATGTGGGCACTGGTGCCTGAGCACAATGCCAGTGAAATAAGCCCTTGGGTCAGAGTGGGAATGTTTTACGCAGATGACTGGAAAATGGCACAAGGGCTAAGGCAGTGTGCAAGTGAATAAATGTCGAGACTCTGTGAAGGGGCTGGATAAATAAATTGAGCAGGCCAGGGATATGATGGCATCCTGCCCCTACAGCCGGGTGCAGTTTTTCATTTCTCACTGTCCAAAAGCCCTTTGCAAACTAATTCATTTAAGTAAGCTCCATTCTGGCCTATTTAAAACTTACAGTGCAAAAGAGGTAGCCAGTTGGTTGTATTGGGTCAAATACCTTAGGACAGAGGTTTTCAACCTTTTTTTCATCTGCAGACCCCTAAACAATTTTGAATGTAGGTGTGGACCCCTTTGGATTGTGAGTCTGGGTATTTGTATACTTTTGATTGATCATAGTTTTCTTTCACGGACCCCTGAGACAGTGTATGGACTGCCAGGGGTCAGCAGACCGCAGGTTGAAAACCACTGCCTTAGGCTGTCCTTGAAGCTCTTTATTTGAGCGTTCACCTTCCTTTCCACACTCCAGTTCTCGGTAGAGGAACTGCTCAGGCATTTATGTCTCATCCATCAGAGCCATGTATTTGGTTCATCATAGCTGGACTTTTTGTATGAATGCCTCAGCACACATGCAGGCAAGATGCCACGGGACTTTGCCAATGGTTATCTTATGGAACCACCTAATTCAGAGTAGGGCAAGAAGGTGCCGCTGTTGAAACAGCTTCAATTCATGGATGTGTCTAGTGTCCAAGTCTCACGCTTGCTCAGCATGGTACTGAGACTAACATCTTCGTACACTTTTAATCTGGGGCAGATCTTGATCCCACACTGACTCCAAGCTTGCTTCATTCAGTCTGAAAATGGCCATGAAAGCTTTCTAAATGTGAAAAACCAAGCCTCTGTCAAACATTTGAAGTGCTTCCAAAATTAGTGAAGCACCAGAAGTTCAGTTTTTTACAATGGATGTGGATCTAGGCTGGTTCACCTCATATAGATGGTTACTGCAAAGCTGGTTGCAGAGACAGCAAAAGAGTCTGTCAACAGCTGAAGAGCTTCACTGGAATGGGTCACCAGTGCGTATCAGCATAAAGGAGTTCCTGTATAGTTTGGTTGGTGATCTTAGTCCTGGCAGGTGGTCTGAAAAGGTTACTTCATCATCCTGTAGTTTGGAAGCAAATCCCAATTCCCACATCACGGTTGCACATTGTCTTCTCTAGCGCCACGCATAGAGCAGTGCAAACAGAATCGGTCCCTGTTCGACAGTATTCATCAAAGGGAACGGGTCGCAGAAGGTCATCGTTGATCTTTATCTTGGCATGGATGCCCCCCTGGAGCTGTCTAAAGACTGACAGAAATTTCCTTGGACAATAGAAAAGTCTACATGTTTTCCAAAGTCCAGATCAGCTTACTGTGTCAAACACTTCTCCTGAATCAAGAAAAGCTATGTAGAGGTTCAAATTCTGCTCCTAATGCTTCGTCTAGATTTGCCAAGTAATGAAATCATGCCAACCATTTGCCAGAACCTGGACTGTGCTTCTGGAAGCTTTCTTTCTCCTAGGTACAACAGCTGTCCGTTGAAGGGCATCTGACAAAGGATTTTGCCAGCCCTGAGCAGTAGAGAGATCTGTCTATAATTATTGCAGTTGATTTCTCTCCTTTGCCCTTGTAAGTCAAAACTGCTTCATATTTAAGTCCTGCAGAACAATCCCAGTATCATAAATTTGATAGAAAAAGTTAGTGCAATTGCTCAGAGCAGCTGACTGTAGATTTCAGCTGTGATACCATCTGGACTGGTGTCTTACCACACTTCATGGATACCTCTCCAGTGTCCGCTTAATTGACGCTTGGCAATTTGTCCAAGGCAACACTGGCCTCCTAGTGTGGGATGCAGTCCAACATGTTCCCAGAGACACCGTGTCGACACTGAACAGACACTGGAATTGCTGGATCCAGCACTGTCTTATGCCTTCACAATCTATGATTAACGCAGTTTGGTCTGTTCTTGCCTGGCGTCATCACAGCTTGCATCGGTCTATATATCATCTTGAAAGCAGCATAAAACAACATATATGGTGTCTGTCAACCTATGCCTGCAATTTATCAGTATCAGTACTCCACTTGACACCCTGATTTGAGTTTCATGGCAATCCTTCCTGAAAGCCAGTTGGCTGTTGAGGCTCGGTGAGCCAGCACAGCTTGAGGAGTGCTCTGCTTTTGTCTGAATGGACATGAAACGGCTTCATTGCTGGGTCAAACCACTCTTGATGCTGCCTGGATACAAAAACCCACAGTTAACTCACATGTGTGGCACACAGACTCCCATATAGTTTGCCATTCTTTCTCATTATTTGCAACTTTGGAAAGAGCATCAGCAGGAGACAGGGCAACAGCCAGCTCCTTGTGATTGCCCCAGCAATCAGTTTCTCCTTGTCTAACTTTTGTGGTTGTTTCACAGCTGTTATACCATGTTTGGGAAAGACTTGCAGGGACAGTTATAAGGAAATACTAAGGTGGTCCATCCAATAGTTGGCATCATGCATGGCAGAAGTTAGTCTGACAACACACAAGTCCCTCTGATGCATGATGATATGATTAATAAGGTGACATCGGTGAGATTTTT
>JAGPOW010000261.1:10850925-10870014 GCA_030014935.1 Caiman crocodilus
ATAAGCATTTGTGATGTTTGCACAGCGCTCTTATAAAACAGGAAGGCATGCATGCTTCAGTTGATTGTTCATGCTCCGCAGCAGGTTGCCAAGTTTAATGACTATGTCACTATGGATCACAAAGCCAACAACAGCATGGTGACCGTCTCCAGCTGAGCGCCAGCACCAAAGGAGGTATTATCTATTTTGGGCTCAGTCAATTGTCCGCTGCTAGCTGAGTTTCAAACTGGTTTTCCAGCAACCCACACTGTGCTTCATTTTAGGTAGTTGACATGTGATTATCGATTTCCTTAATACTTTATGTGTAAGAGATGACCAAAAGATGTGGTAGCCCCGTCTGGCTTATGAAAACAGGCAGTTTTTAGGGACAGCAATGCAGTCCTAAACAGGGCTGCTCAGTCATCCCCAAATTCGTCAGAGGATGCTGCCATTTGGTAGCTCACTGTCCAGCTGCTGTGTTGGGCCCCCTGTATGCCTGCACCACCAGGACTCTTGTTTCATGGTTCTCCCCTTGATACAGGACTTCTTTCTAACAGCAGCAATTGTGATGCCACACGAGAAAGGATTACATAGATGGTGGCTAGCACAGCAATATCTGCCATTCTTTCTTCCCTTGGTCCTGTACCCCTTTGTCCATTCCCTTGTCCTATCACTGAAACACTCCACAGGATTAGGATCGCAGTCTATGGCTGTTGACAGAATAACTCTGAGCACCTAAAGATAGTGGAACATCCCAGTTATGGGCAGTCTGGATGAGATGTTGCTCATGGCCTGCAATGTCACTCCTATCTGTAGAGCAGGGTTCCACCATGTTCATCATCTTTATCATTATCATCATCATTGGAAATCCTTTGCAGTTGAGGAAGATTGTCTTCCATAATTGTATCTGTGAGTCTGACGGTGGCTGATGAGGCCTATCTGGGGTTAACAGATCCTGTTGCAGCTTAGGCACAGGTTTCTGTGTGGGGTAGGTGACTCTAGGTTCTTGGCTTGGTCTGTGACACGCTGTTTCTGCTGCTCCCTTTTTCATCTCCCATTGTCATTGTATGGTTTCAAAGTATTGAGATTTTTGCAGCAGACTTCCTCCAGTTGGGGCTGTCCTGGGCAATAGTCTCCCACGAGCTGATGTTGATGTTGCATTTTTTCAAGCTGACCTTAAGGTTGTCCTTGAAGCACTTTCTGTGCCCTCCTCTTGAGCATACGTTTTGGCTGAGCTGAGAGAATAAAACTTGCTTTGGGAGTCTGAAGTCAGACATACAGGTCATGCAGCTGGTCCAGAGAAGTTGTTGTTGGATAATCATGGCCTCAATACTTGTCATGTTAGCTTGCAAGAGGATGCCAATGTGCCTCTGCTAATGTTGGTGCATGTGTCTACCCGCTGGATCCAGCAGGGATTCCATCAGATCCAGGTGCCTTGTCGTTCTTCATCTGCTTGATGGCTTTCCTCACCTTGTCAAGGGTTGGAGGGATTCCACGATGGACTCTGACTAGGCGTTGTGGGATGCAGTTGAGAATTATTTTCAATGGAGACAACAGCATCTTGATTGAAAGAGTCTTCAAGATGTTCCTTCCAATGGACATTGATGGCTCTCCTTTCCTGATCAGATTTCCTCCACCCTTAGGTCTCAAGGGGTTTGGTCCCTGGGTGCTTGGACCATAGATGGTTTTGGTGGCACTATAAAAACTGTGCATACCGTTTTTATATCAGAATGATGTTCAATCTCCGTCACTTTGTCTTCCCACTATTTTTCTTTATATCACAGGTCCTCCTTTAGACCTCTGCCTTGGCTTTTTGGTGATTCAATTTCTTTTCCTTGGACTTGATGTAATTCTGCCAAGCACAAAAGATCTTGTGCTTGAGCTTGATCAACTCTTGGTCTCCTGGTCATTCTCAACAAATCAGTCTTGATGTTTCTTGGTAGAGAATCCAAATGTCTCTTCGCAGGTGCTAATGATGGTGGCCTTGAAGGCACCCCAAGTGATGATGACATTCTCCCATTGTTGTTGAAGGAATTCACCATTTCTTGTTGAGGTACTGGTGGAAGAGAGCTCACTTGATTGGGTCCTTGAGTCCCAATGTTGATTTTTCATCAGTATTACTTCTGCTGCAGCTGTTGCTTGGGAGCCAGTTTCAATTATATAACTGAGCAGATATGTCAGTGATTGGACCGGCATGTCAACTCCTATGACTGTTTGTCTGCATGGATTCCTCCACTCGTTTTTTCACTGGTGACATGTGTGCTAGAATCAGGCTTTGTCAGGAACACCACGATGGGCTGGGGGGCTTTGTGGAGTGTTATGCAGATGTTTTTTCACCAATGTGGCAGATGTGGTCTCATTGGAAAGCCAATGTTATGCTGTAGGAAAAGCATACACCAACTGCAGATGCTTCCTCAGTCTGAGAAAGGATTTTTAAACCCAAAAGCTAACTAAGAAATTTTTTTCCAACTATTTAGTTGGTCTAATAAAAGATATCAGCTTTAACCAAAGCATTGTGTCTGCCAATGTTATGTTGTATTAATTTATGTCACTTCTATCATTGTACCATTTACATCATGCTGTCATGTCTATGTATATGCTTATAATTTTGGACATAGTTTAGTCAAGGAACTAAGAGCAGCATACGTCAGGAAAAGGGAGTGAGCAGAACGGCTAATTATCCCTTTGCATTGTGTTTTCATTGATTTAATAGATGTAATAGACATTAGGGCTGAAAGGAACCTCAGAAGATCATCCAGCCCCCTACCCCAGGGGCAGGAAGTCAGCTGGGGTCAAAGGATCCCAGCAGGATAAGTGTCCAAATGTTTCTTAAAAGGGTCCAGAGTAGGTGCTTGCACAACCTCTGGTGGCAGTCTGTTCCAGGCCTTGGGGGCTCAGACAGTTAACAAGTTTTTCCATATGTCCAGCCTAAAATGGTCATGGAGGGATTTTGTGACCATTGGACCTTGTCATCCCTTGGGGCGCGCTGGTGAACAGACATTCCCCCAAATCCTGATGCACACCCCTTACCACTTATAAGCAGCCACCAAGTCCCCCCTGAGCTTGTGCTTTTCCAGGCTGAAGAGTCCCACGGCTCTCAGCCTCTCATCATAAGGCCTGTTCTCTTGACCTCTGATTATGTGTGTGGCTCTCCTTTGGACTCTCTCAAATTTTTCCACATCCTTTTTAAATTATGGAGCCCAGAATTGGATGCAGTAATCCAGCTGTGGCCTCACCAAGGCCGAGTACAGTGGGAGGATGACACCCTGAGATTTGCTTGAGAAGCATCTCTGGATGCAAGCCAGAATTTTGCTGACTTTACCAGCTGTGTCATCACATTGGTGGCTCAAATTCATCTTGTGGTCAGTCATGGCCCCCAAGTCCCTTTCAGCCATGGTGCTAGTGAGCATAGCACTGCCGAGCCTATAAGTGTGATGCGTGGTTTTTCTCTTGAGGTGGAGCACCTTGCATTTTTCCATATTGAATGTCACCAGGTTTTTATCTGCCCATTTTCTAAGCCTGCCAAGGTTGGCCTGGATCACCAGCCTATCTTTAAGTGTGAATGATTTACCCCAAAGTTTGGTGTCATTGGTGAACTTTGCCAGTCTGCTTTTGACATCAATGTCCACATCATTAATAAATACATTATAGAGTATAGGGTCAAGGACAGACCTAGGGGGACACCAATGGTCACAGAGCACCATGATGATTCACTTCCATTGACTATCACTCTCTGGATCCAACCTTGGAGCCAATTCTCCAGCCACTGGACTATGATGTAGTCAAAGCCACAGTTGGCCAACTTTTCCATGAGGTGATCATGGGACACCAGATCAAAGGCTTTTTTAAAGTCCAGATATATGATGTTAACCGCTTCTCCCTTGGTTAGGTGATATGCCTTTTTGGACATGGACAACTGTTATTCCTATTTGCAAACAGAAAGGACCACTGGTGGGATGGGCATGCAAGTTATTGCCTGTTTGTAATGGGAAAAACACCTGCACAGTAGTGAAGGGTTTGAAATAAATGGCTGGAGAAATGCCTGATGTCCCAGGGAGAGAAATTTCTGAAGAATTCTGAGACCCGGGAGCAACCAGGATGATGCTGATGGCAGGGGGCAGGCAGTGGCTTTTTTAGGGTATTTTAGGGTCTATCGATGACAGATTCATGGTCTTTGGATCCCAGGCGTTGGAGTTTCCAGGTCCCCAGCAGGAAGGGCTGGGAGATTCAGCAGGGAGGCAGCTCTCTGGAAATACTGCCAGCTCTCTCAGGAGGGTTAGATGAGACGAGACGGTAAGAAACCTTACTTGTCCTTTGTCCTGTTTCCAAAATAGAAGTCTGTTTTTCTTTTATGAATCTTTTATCCTATACGACAAACCCTTTTGTCGTTTCATCTCCTTACTTATTGCCTCGAGTAAAGAGTTATTTCTGAAGAGTGATATTCCAGGGGAGCCAATCTACAGAAAGGGGGACCTAAAATTTCTTTCACAACCCAAAAGGGAAGCCACTTAGGGCTAGCAGAGATTCCCTTGCGGTATCTGTGAGGTTTGTTATTTCAGGCTTGGATAAGGAGTTATCCCAGGGCAAGTCTTTCTCTGTTCTTGGGGCAGGGAGAAACTTAGATGGGTATCTGTGGATGGTTTTGTGGCAGGCTTGGTCACAAAA
Source organism: Caiman crocodilus (assembly GCA_030014935.1). Lineage (NCBI taxonomy): Eukaryota > Metazoa > Chordata > Crocodylia > Alligatoridae > Caiman > Caiman crocodilus. The sequence continues at coordinate 10,855,570 of JAGPOW010000261.1, forward strand.
CATTGTCATTTCTGCAGTCCACGAACTTTGCTTCCAGAGTTTGGACAGTTAGCTGAGAATCTTGTCACGGGTCTGTCTGGCACACTCAGAACTGTGAAAAGCAGGAGCTGTATGCATGAGCTAGGTATAGGATTGTAGACCATCTTGGTAGGCGGCAATACCAACAAGAAAAAGGTACAGTCATTGTGGATGCTGGTGGTATATACCCCATGCCATTACAGCCGACACAGGTTCTAGATCAGAGAAAAGTGCCACATCTATGGAAAGCAGAGTCCAACTCGACCAGTGGAATTTGGGCATTACATGACGGCTTCCACCTCTGCTACTTCTACAGGAAATTTTAGGAGGCTTTAATGACCAGAAGTGGCCAGAATCTCTCTCTCATCTAAAAGAGAATAATCATAGTTGAAACAATATGGGGTGACGGGGAAAAGGGGCTCAGGGAAATAGGCAGGGGAAGCTCAATGGTCTCTTTTAGACTGATAACCATGAAGCTAGTAGAAAGGTGCAACCAAATATTTAGAGCAGGAAAATGAACAACTAGATGTGACAGCTTACGATAGGGCAGTTCTTAAGCGTGCGGAAAAGAACAACAGAAAAGAAAGTGATGTAACTTCCTCCTTGTAACACCCGAGAAACCTTTGCTCTTCACACAATCAAATGGAGTTGCAAATGATCAAGATGCTTGTAAAGAAGTCATTGAGAGTCATCACAAGAAGAAAAATGAATGCCTGGATGATTAATAGCATTAAATGATACTAGACAGGCAGGTGCAAAATTAAACAAGCATCTTGAGTCACAGATTCTTTGAGCGATGGGAGGCAGAGAGCAAGAAAATATGGTATGATCATGGGTCTTGGAAGAACGTGGGAGAAAAGCTGTAATGTTTTTAGCAAGTAATTCTTTCCTTAGCTTTCCCTGGAATGCAGGCTAACGCATGAGATTGACAGCAGACCGCTGATGAAGCAAAGGCTTCCTGGGGATAGGTGGAAATAGCAAAAAGAGAGGGAAGAGGGCTCCCAGATTGGTATCTAACGATCATTAGACAGAGCAGACATGCTTCTGCAGCCCTGACACCAACATACTGGCAATTACAAAGGAGAAAATCTGCCTTGTGGAAGTTCTCAGTGGAGCAGGGTCTGGCAAGGCAGCGCATGTGATATTTCTGGTTCAGCAAGTCAGCAGTAGGCATTTGCAAATCATCCATTTATGAAGATCAGATAGACGCTGCACAGTCAGCAGCAGCATGGTAAATCAGTGTTAGGAGCTGTCAAGAGGCTATTCTTATTAATGTAAAGCTGTTCCTAATCAGTGCAAGGAAGGTGCTAAATTAGACTCTCCAGTGGCAAAAAATGATACACTGCACAGGGGGAGAATTGTGCAGTCAATCCACAGGCCGTTGTTTGGGGAATTTTCTCTTTGACGCAAAATCCTTTTCCAAGCTGGAAAGATACCAAAGCTGGGTCTGTCTTAATTGCCCTTGTGTCCTCCATTACCTTTCCCTTTCTGCCATCCTCAAAGAGTAGGTACTGTTCAAAAGATACAGTAGCTTTGGAGCCCATGGCAAATACAGGCAAAAGGCACAGCAAGAATAAGGCATACAGTCCTGCTGGCATTGATATCAATGAAAACTTTGACATAGACTTCAGTCAAAAAGGCTGCCGGTGAGCTGAACACATAACAACACAATGAGCCTCTCGCTACCAGTCCTTCCATTAATACATCCTTGGACATTCACGTGGCGAGCGCCGTTAGCTTACTGCCATTTAATGCAATCTGCCATTGGAGCAGTTTAGTAGAAAACAGCATACCGATTTCTTTGGATATTTTTTGTGGTATCGTGTTGGTAGTCAGAGAGCCACAAATGGAAAGAAATCTGAGCTGCTTCATAAATCAGGATCTTTATAAATAAAAATTCAAGCAGTCCCTTCAAATACACACATCAGACTGGCGGCCCTTTAAACTCTTTGCACGGGAGGCAGAGGTAATAGGGAGAATAAAGCAGTGAGGGATCAGCCTTCTGCTCTCTGCAGTCGACTAGTCACGGTGCAGGAAGGTGATTATTCCTACCCAAGATGGACCTTTTTCCCCCCAGGAGTTTGAACTCAGTGGGGAAGATGACAGGGAGCCAATATAGGTGACAGAGTAGGGCCTACAGAAGAAGGGAACAACTCTGTGCACAGAAGATGGCTAGGCGAGCATGGAGGCAGAGCTAGAAAGAAGGGGTTTGCAGTGGTAGAGGCAAGATGGCTTGGCAGCAGGGGCAAACTTGCAGGTGCCAATCATGACATGAAGAAATGGGACTTAACATTGTGGAGTTGTCTAGGTTTCAGGGGATGGGCAAGCATCTCACCCAGCATCAGCAGGGGCCTTCCTGAACCAGAAATTGCTGCTTCTTACAGCAGAGACGTGCTGCTGTGCTGCTACAGGGCCAGGCACTCTTCTACCTCCTAGGCATGCAAGTGGACGTAGACATCCAGGTGTGAGCCTGTTCCACCCACTTGGAGTCCTGAATATCCATTAATGAATGTCCTTTTGTAACCACACCATCATCTAAACATTAAGACTGAGTCACAAAACAGCAGAGAGGAGGATTGGGGACCCACCCAGAAGCACCTCCAAGATTGTATGGGTGTACCCCTGCTTCCAGGCTTCCTCCCCTTCCCCAGCCAGGGTGGGCAGACCATGCACCCCACCCGGGGTGGGCAGGCAGGGGCAGCAAAGCAACTCCCCAAAACAAGTACGAATTGCCCTGCTTCTCCACCAGCGCTCTGCTCAGAGGCTCATTCTCACCTTTCTCTTCCCCCACCATCTGCTGCTGCTGCTATCCCCACTGTCCTGGGGGCAGGGGGAGCTCCAGGGTTGCTCTGGCCCGCTCCAGCTGGGCTGTGTGGGAGCTGGGCTTGACTGGGGACAGCAGCGGTGGGCAGGTTCCCCCTCCCCGTGTCTGTGGGGAACACTTGGGGGGGACCAGGCAGGGAGCTGCTGCTGCTGTCTCAGGACAAGCCCAGCCCCCATTCCAGCTTAACTGGAGCAGGACATGAGCAGCTCTGGAGCGCTCCCCGAGACCGGGGGGGACAGTGGCAGAGGAGGGGAGACATGCCTCTGAGAATAGAGGGGAAGGGGAAGGGAACTCTTACCTGCTTGAGGGTCTTAAATTTCCCTAGTGGCATGATCAGAAATGCAGGGTGCAGCTGTGCCTCCGCACCCCCTCTGCATCCACCTTGGACCCACCTCTGTTTTGTGTCAACTGTTTTGCAAAGCTGGAACAAGGCTGAACTTAATGCATTTAAGCAGCTAATACATGGGACAGAGTCTTGCCTGCAATACCTATTGTGACTATTCTTTGACTGCCTCCAAAAAGATATCGCAGGCAGCCAGGAAGCTACCTAATGCAGTGGGCCTCATCCTCAGGTTTACCAAGGCTCCTTTATACTGTCTGCTGAGCAGAAATTGCATTTGCACTCACTTCAAGGTCCCTTTTTGCAGCCACCATGCCATGACGCATCTGTTAGTGTAACTGGAAAGTCAGACCAGGCTGTGCAAATACCCAAGCTGTATAAATAGAGCTGTGCGGGTGCATAGTATAAAAAAAGTATTCAAATACGCAATCTACTTTGTTTCAATCAAATCTTTCTCTCTCCGGGACATAACGCATTAGCTGAAAGCTGCTAAAATGCCAGGCGTATTCAGTTCCTCTAATGGTAAAAAAGACCAACCTCTTAGGGATTTTATAATTGACAGCAGGTGATTAAATAGCAAATGGAGAGATAGCCAAGGCTAATAGAGATAGGAAGTGCCCTAGGTGTTAAATACATAAAGCTGGTTTGCTTCATTGTGAGTAAATGGAATCAAGGCTCTATATCATTATTTAAACATTGTAATTAAATTCAGAATTCAGGTACTTAATGTGCACTGTGGCCCGTGGCCAGAAAGAGTTTGGTCAGAGGATAAGGGACAATCACTAGAAATGCAACTCAAATGTATTGGAGAGTAAGGCAGAAATTCATCCCTGGGGTACCGTTGCTGACATCCATGAAATTAAAGCAGAGGCCAGTCTGTCTGCATGAGCTGAGGAAGGTCTGTCCTCAGGGGTTTTTTTGCCATTTTGTGCCAAAAATGCCGCCTCTGGGCCATTTTTTAGACACATTGTTCAACTAAGAGGCAGAAGGAAAGGGCAGGGTGGCACCTTAGAGACTAATTGGTTCAGAGAGGCTGAAGCTTTCATAGGCAACAGCCCACTTCGTCAGATTTAATCAAAAGTACAAATAGTATTTAAAAAGAGTCAGATCCTGCCAGTTCTTCTCTTGTTACTACTGACTCGTACGCCCCTTGGCCAAGTGTTCAGGTGCACCTTATAGACGAACTGAATCCGAGATGAATGCACTTTTGTGAGCCATGCCTCACTTCACCAGAAGCTATCATCTGCTGATCCTAAATGTGGCATTGGTCCTGGCGGTTCCTCACTCCAATGCATTTTTGTGCAGCTCTCTTCTCATTTGGTTAACCTAAGGGGACAGCAGCATTGTGTCTCTCCCAGGCCCCGATCGTAATTGTAGTCCCCTGGGGATGCCTCAAGCAGGTGCATAACTGAAATGCAGAGCCAACCTGGCCCATGCAATTGTGTCTCCCTGTTCACCAGGAGGTGGTCACAAATTCTTCCTCTCCTACACAGGCTCAGCCACCTCGGGGCTCTCAAGCAGCTCTGGGCTGCAATTTTAAAGAGAGTTTGGGGAAAAAGCAAGTGTGAGATTGAATTTACAGTCCAGTGCTTTGGGCAGTACTTGGCACATCAGAGAGCCCCTGCTCTAATAAGTAGAGAAATAAATGTTTTATTATTTAGACAAAGTGGAACAGCTTGAACAGAACGGGCTTTGAGTGCCCCGTTTGGGAACCTCACCAAAGCCTGGCATCCAGAAAACACTGCAGGAATTGAAAGCATGTGTTCATATCCCTGAAAAAGCCTGACGCGAGAGGAACACTAGCCCAATTGCACACACACAGAGATGGGCTCCGAGTGCATGGTAACCAGTGAGGAAGGAGATTTTGGAGTCAGTGGTGCAGCTACACATGCAATTAATGCAAAGCGTGAAGCAAACTGCTACTAGGTGCAGTGGTACACGTGGACAGCAGCTCAGAAGCTAATTAGGCAGCTCTGTGTAGATGCACTCAGTATGGACAGTTTTCTAAAAGCATCTGCTAATGTCCAGTGACAGCCAAAGAGGCAAACGAAACTATCTGGAGTCATTAGGAAAGGAAAGGAAATGAACACATTTATAAATGAGCTGGATTCGGGTATCAGAAGCAGACTGGCTAAATTCACTGGTGACACCAAACTATGGGGAAGTATGGTCACACTTGAAGATATGCTGGCAATTCAGGCCGACCTGGACAGGCTTGCAAGGTGGGCAGCCTTGCAAAAACCTGATGAGAAATGCAAGGTGCTCCACGTTGGGAAAAAAAATTCACATCATACTTACAGGCCTGGCAGGGCTACACTCACTAGCACCACGACTGAAAGGGCTTTGGGGTCATGACTGAACACAAGATGAACATGAGCCACCAATGCAAAGCTGCAGACGGCAAAGCAAACCATACCCTGACTTGCATCTATCGACGCATCTCAAGCAAGACCCAGGATGTCCCATTGTAAAGGATCCTCCCATTGTACTCGGCCTTGGTAAGGCTGCAGCAGGAGTACTGCATCCAGTTCTGGCCTCTGCACTTCAGGAAGGATGTGGAGAAGCTTGAGAGAGTCCAGAGGAGAGCCACGCTCATGGTCAGAGGGCAAGACAACAAGTCTTATGAGGAGAGGCTGAGAGGCACAGGCCTCTTCAGCCAGGAGAAGCAAAGGCTCAGGGGGATTTTTGCAAGGCCCCCTTCCAACCCTAATGTCTATGAAATCTGTGACACCACAACAGAAACATCGTTCATAAATCTGTGTTGTGCCCATATCTCGAGTAATGTGCCTAATTGCAGTATGTCATCTCAGAAAAGAGACATCAAACTAGTGAAGGGCAGCACAGGTGATTAAAGCAATGGACTGACTTGCACGTGAGAAGAGACTGAAAAGCCTAAAGGGAAATATGAGAGATGTCTAAGGTCGTGCATGGTCAGGAAAAAATGCAAAGGGAATTCTGGTTTGTGATACAGGAGATAAGGGGGCACTGCCCTTGCTCTCCTGTGGGCCCAGGGTGAACCCAGGGCAGCCTCACTGGCAAGCTTTTGGCTCTGAAGCACGCGAGTCCTCCCGTGATAAAAGGGAATGGCTCCATGCGCATTGCTGCCTGACGTGGGGGAGCAGGACGCTCCCAACTTTTAGTCCAAGCGCTAGGGCACTTCTCAGGCAGCAGAAACCCCCCTCACCCAAACAGTTTCAGCCTGCATTTCCTGCTTCCTAGCAAAGCTGTATAACAACTAGACCTCGGTCCTGGCATGAACAGTGCCCCTTTCAGCCCTCGTCTTGAAGCTGACCCACAGCACCTTGCTTTGGATGAACAGCACTGGGAAACCTTCCAGACCCACTGGGTGCAAGAGATCAGACTAGAAGCCTAGGTCACATCCCTTCAAGAGAAACATCCATCCCTCTGAGCAGCTTTTCCTCTACCTTGCATGCTGCCCCACATAGCCCAGAGGGCTGTCCTCAGAAGGAAGCACACAGAAGGATCAAGGCAATATCTAATCTGTAGTCTGGTGGTTAGCGCTCTCTGCTACAAGCCTGTAGCTGCTAGATCAAACCCTGGGTGGGGGCTAGAACCAAGGTATCCCACTTCCTTGGTAAGAGCCTGTTTCATTGCTCAGCTGTCTACTTCTGCACCCAAAGCTGAATCAAATGGTGCCTAAAGGCCCAAACCTGCAGGGAGGCAGTTAGGTGCATAAAGGGAAACAGTTTTTATCCCTTGGATACCTAAGTGCCGCTTAAATGTCACTAGCGGTGCATCTACATGTTGCCGTATGGCAATGTTGCTACAGCGCCATGCTTTAGTACATCCTTTTGGAAACACTAAAGCATGGTGGTGGCTACTGCACCATGCACATGACACACAGTTAGATTTTGCTGCTACATTCCTGTAGTTGTGCGCTACACTGGAGGAGTGCACTGCTATGGTAACGTAGCTGCTGAGCACATGTAGACTCATGTGATTGCTATGTCCCCATAGCATGCCATACGGCGATGTAGTGCATCGCTACATCATAATGCAGATGCACCCTAGGTGGAACAGGATCTGGCCTGTAGTGTCCAGGACCTTTAACATGTAACATGCCTTTTAGGGATTTACTGTTTTAAATTACCTGCCTCCATTTCTCTCCCCACACAAATTTCCATATCTTTTTTGATTCATGCATAATGTATGTTTTTCTTACAACAGTTCAGTTAACCGGTGTTTTCCTTGCATACTCCACAATGCGCATATAGTTTATAAATTGGCTATAGAAACTTGCAAGACTTCTATGTTTTGACTTGTTTGATGGATTACATGTATTTGTATAATACGATACGATGTGCATATTGTCACAGACCATGCTTAATGGTTTGGAAGTAGGAAGTTTATAATCCTACTGTGAACATAAGCATCGGCTTTGTTTGCAGACTACCAGTCAAAAAGAGAGAAGTGAAGTAAAGCGTACGCTGTAAGATGGAAGTTTACTCTGTGGGCAGACAGGAGTGGTGCTGCAACGATGGAGAAAAGAGAGATTTTACTGTAGAGTCTAGTTCAGTGGCCTGAAGAGCTCTAGCGAAAACAGCTTCCCCAATCTAAACCATTTTCCTGAGCAGCTTTGCTGTACTTCCTTTTCCAATAAGTCTCATTCAGTCCCTTTCTGCGATGGCTCTTCCTTCCCTGATCACTGCAGGGGGAGAGCTGCCTCCATCCTACTCAGGCATTGTTAAGAAACACACGATGGGGCTGACTTGCCGAGCCCATTTAAATGGTGCCGATTGCAACGCTCTCATTCATTTCTTGTTGAAATTCCCATTTGGTATGAAGCTCACAGTGCTGACTCAGCACCATTCCAGAATCAGGGTGGAAGATCACCTTGTCGTTGGTTTGCAAAATGGTAAATGCCTCGCAATACAGGTTATAGACCTAAGAGTAGATTTACAGGGGGATTTAGGGAATATCTCTTTTTGATGCAATCCAGCACTTGTGCTAGGTACAAGCAAGTTGGCTTGTCTGCAGAGCTCACCAAGAGACACGTGTTGAGGCACTAGCTGAGTCCCAACACCAATACGGCTGCATCAGCCTAGCGTGCCAGCAGGCCAAGTTTGTTCTTAATCTCAGTAGCCTATTACGTGTCTAGCTGTCTGTCGCAGAGCACTTAGGTGCCCTGCTCCTAAAGAGAAGAAACAGCTAGGGAAAGAGCCCTAGCAGGGTATAAATCCTAGGGGCTGAGGTTAGAGGCAGTTCCCTACCGGCAGCCAAGGAAGAAGGAACTCTCTGCCATGGAAGAGAAGAGAAGCCTGATGCAGGAGCAGCATTTAACACTGCTGCGAAATGACGAATCCCCGGTAGGCTTGGGTGTTGTTATGGCCAAGGAGCTTCTGTTTATGTTCTAGCCAAAGGCCCGCGTTTTTGTTTGCTGTTTGCAGTGGTTTGGGTGAGGCCTTATAGGGGACTCACAGTAGTATGGGAACCCCAGCACCAGCAAGGGCGCAGCATTCGGGGTGCACAGCCCCCAGCCCCAGGGAGAAGCAGTTGAGGAGCCCCAGAGAGGGGGCATTGCTGAGAAGCCCCAGTGTGGGCACAGTGAGCCCCGGAGAGGGGGCGGCATTACTGAGGAGCCCGGAGAGGGAGCATTGCTGAGAAGCCCCAGTGTGGGTGTGGTGAGCCTTGGAGAAGGGGGCAGCATTGTGGTGAGCCCCAGGAAAAGGGGCAGTGTTACTGAGAAGGCCCCAGAGGAGAGAAAGTGCAGAGAGAGACAGGCCCGTGGAGAGCCTGAGTGCCAGGGAGAGGGTGTAGACCCAGACCAAACAACGTCTATTCCAGCTGTGAGGCTTGGGGGGTGATAAAGGGGTGGTTGGAGCCACGCATAGCCCATAAGGCTAGGGTGCTCTGAAGCTCCCATTTGCAGGACAGGACCCACAAGGGGTCCAGGTGTCCATGGGGCCAGAGGTTACAGCGAACCATGTCCAAGAAGACGTAAGGCAGCCTCCCTAATATATTGGAACACCAAAGACGTGGCAGGAAAGAATCTGAGGGTGCCCTTGGGCCAACTTGGCATGGGAAGGGGGCATTGAGGAGATCATGGTCCTCCTGCAGGACCCCGCCGTGACACTCTTTGAAGAGAGGCATTCTCTCCTTTGAATTGCCTATTAGCTTGCTTAGTTGGCTTCCCATTCAGTGGGCTGATTTCTGTGAGTCCCTTCCTGGACTCATAACTCTAATTTGGGGCAGGCAAAGTCTAGCTCACAGGCCAGAGCTGGGCTGACTCCTCACCCCCAGCGTGATCCAGCACTGGGGATGGGAAGTCAACCCAGCTGGACTGACTTCCCATCCACAGCACTATGGTCAAAATGTTTCAACTTTTGAAATGTTTTGACTAGCCTTGTTTTGTTTTGAGGCTATTTCGATGGCCTTTGTTTCACTTTGATTTTGCTGTTTTGACCTCGAAATGAGTTGAAACAGTGTCAAAACGAAACAGCCAGCAAAATTTTGCACAGCCCTTTTAGTCAGCCACTGACTCACCAAGGGCAAGAGAGACTAATTATTTCTCAAAGGTAGAGTAGCTCCAGCAGGGTAGGTTAAGAGGTGCACCAGCAGCTCAGCAGTCTGGTGGTCGGGGTACTCCAGGGATGTGGAAGACTTAGGTTCATGTCCTTGGCCACATCAGACAGAGCGGAGATTTGAAAGCACGTTTTCTGCCTCCCAGCACAGCCATTAGACCCTTGGCAATAATGGTGAGGCTGGAGGTGGGGCAAAGGCCTTTTCTTGGCCTTTTCTTTTCTCATTTTTTTTATGAGAGGGCTGGCTTGGCTTAGAGGTGCAACTCCAGGAGGGAAGTCATGTCCAGCACCCCAAGCACTGAAATGACAGGCCACCAGATGGCCCAGAGTTAAACCCCACATCTACACAAGACATCTGCTTAATGTGCAGGAGATTAATTGTACTGCACATTAGTGTGGCTGGCAAAAAAAATGCTAATATACTAATGGACAGTAGATTTAGTCTGATGTGCATTAACATCACTTAAAAAGCATCCATCTGCATTCATGTTCAGTGGTGCTCTTTATGGCGCACAAAGACTAAACTGAAAGTACTGAATAATGCACCATAATTATGGCACATTAAGGAACGTGTAAATGTGCCCTTTGACACCTACATCCCTTTACAGATTTAGCATGGAGTGACTGAGGGGCATTTGAAAATGTTACCTGTCTGAGGGCCTTTAGTGTCACAGATAAAATAATGGAGGTAGGATGTAACCTTGGAGCAGGTCTGAGTTGTGTAACTGGGTGACTATCAATCGAGTCCCAGTCAGTATAAAGGCACCATAACAACAGAGATTTCCTAGTAACCCTTGTGTGAGCTGCGTTTGCTTTTTATCTCATCGGTGGGTGAAAGCTCTCTGTTGGCTAAAAATTAAAGATTTATGGGTGTATTTAAACCTCCACAAGGTTACCTCATCAGGTTTGTGCAACATGTTGGGAATGCTTTACTCAGTGATTGCTCTCAGTTGGACTGAAATAACTGGCCATGAACTAAATATCCCAACCCATCAAAGTAAGATGCAAATACATGTAAGCACATACAGGCAAAAACATCTGGGGGTAAAATTTTCAACAGCCCCTCAGTCACTTCATGCTGAATCTATAAATTAAGGCAGGTGTCATAATGTCTGAGGCACCCTTGAACCTGCTGGAAGTCACAGCATCAAGTCAAGCTCCAGTACATGACATGAGACAAGTTAGGTGCCATAAGCAATAGACAGGAAAAGAGCAGGGGACGTAAGAGCTTAATGACACCTAAATGTTAGTCTTGGACTGGGAAAGTGGTTGCTTAGTGTATAACCCTTTTTTGGGTGTAGTTTTGTCTCTCTCTCAATCCTAAATCATCTAATTATTCCAGAATATTTAGGAGAACATGTGTTGGTTGTGCTATAATCCAGCAGGAGTCTTAGGAGTTAGAAAGCATTGTTTGTTTCAGGGTGACTGAATGGTACCAATTATGAGCCAGATGACTCAGGATACACGTTTTACACACACTAATCAAAAAACAATTTTATTATGTACTGTGAATTATAGTCTTTGGCAGAATACACAGCTATGTTGTCTAAAAATGGCATATTACCAGGGGGAGGAGGGGAAACCTCTTGTATCAATTAAATGGTAGTGTAGGCAATCCCCGCTTAACACTGCTTCGCTTAGCGCTATTTTGCTACAACTCTTGGTTTACGTTGGTACCTGATTCCATTTAGCACTCAGTGAGTTCCATTATAATGCTTGTGATCACCATCTTGGTTCATCAAAAACTTCTGGTTTCACTTAATGCTGTTTCTGCTTAATGCTTGGTTTTACGGGATCCAATTAAGAGCGCTGAGTGAGGGTTGCCTGTATTCATCTGCTACAGCCATCAGGGACTTGAGTTCTTTATCAAGGGCTGACCATTCAAGATTTCAAAGACATTTCTAAATGTCCTTTCTGGAGAGTCTTGGTCTGCAGACAACAACGATCATAGGCCCGGAAGGACCTCAGGAGGTCATCTAGTTCAACTCTGTGCTTAAGGCAGCATCAACCTTGTCTAAACCATTTCAAACAAGTGTTTGTGTAATCCATTCCCCGGTGGTGTTCAACCTCTTGGCTATGCTGCCCAGATGAGTGGTGTGGGGCCAGTCCATGCAAGGTTGGCACATGGGTGTGATCTGGTGTGCTGGTGTGACCTTATGTGCCAGATCCTTCAGTGTGACCCCACATGGAGGTGCAATCTGGCATCTGGACCACGGGGCTCCCCACAGTCCCATAAATTGGGTAGTGACAGAATGGTGGCATCATTAGTTTCCATGGCTCTGGGACTGATTCACAATGGTACCTCTCCCCACCACCCCAAATTTCCAGCCCCCTGGGGCGTCCCATGGGCTGAAGGACATAGCTCAGTGGGTTGTATCCACTCTGCAGGCTACTGGTTGAGTGCCACTGGTGACTGGAATACACAAACACTTGGATGAGATGGTTTAAACAAGGATGATCCTGCCTTAAGCAGGTGGTTGGATTCGAGGTCCCTTTCAGGCCTATGTGAACCTGTGATTGTTTTAGTTTCTGTAGCTGAAGTCCCTCCAGATAGGACATTTAGAGTCTGAGAAATCCTGTTTTATTCTCACCAAAGATCCCACGTTTTGTTGGAGGGTGTTAGGAGATGCTTTGTTTCTTGCTCTGTGTTTGTGGGATGGTACAATAGATGTTCTTGTCGATGCTGTGATTGCAGCATACCGGACCTCATAAACCACGTGGCTCCTTCCAATCCAAATGTTCCTGCAATTGCCTCTTGAATGGAATAATTTTTAGGAATGCTTTTAGTTGCTGCCCCAAAATTCAAACACACCCGAGTGAATGGACTTTCCTGGTCAATGGGGGTTTCTCGTGCTAAAGACTGCCTTACCAGACTGCACCTTCTTCATTATGCATCCAGGCCCATGGCCTTGTATCCACAACCTCTGTGTTCTCATTTATAAAACCAATTTTTTAACCTGCTTGAGTAAATCTTTCTATGTTTTGGGGTCAATCTTTTGTGTATCAGCTTTGACACTTCAGCTGTGAGACAAGGCTAGGTTCTCAAAAACAGAAACCATATTTGTCACTGTTTTCCCTTTCTCATCCCCCCTCCTGGTTCACTAATAAGCACAGAAAATTAAGCAGCAATCCCAGGCTGGATTTACAAAACACAGTGGTAATTTCATTGCCTTCTGTGAAAGTAACTCAGTGTAGGTCTAGGTAATTAAACCTCCCATTATTACCCTATCAATTATGCACCATTTCCATTTGGGAAATTATTTCTCAACCCTTGTACCATGACACTAGCAACCGGTGAAACAATAGCATCAATTTATTCCTTCAGATATCTCATAAGCTGGATCTACTCCATTCCCAAATTTGGCTCAGTACCCCATTGTTCAAGAGTTCTCATTAATAGCCAAAGGAGCTTCCTTAAAGTCTGCACTTGCCCTGAATACGAGGATCCTCTCAGTGTCACAGGTTTTAATCCAAAATTGGATTACAGATTCTACATCTGTTTTTAACTTCTGAATGCTGTAGAAAGACTTGTTATATGCTTTCCTTTCTCTTGCATTTGCATATAGCAGCTTTATAAATCTACATGTATAAAATCTGGCTATCAAATTCTTGCCTTCTAATTAAGCCACGTTTAACAGATGCATTTGTTTCCTTTTCATCCTTCTGCTTATCTTTATATGCTTCTCTATCAAACTTTTGAACACTGTCTTGCCATTGTCACTTTGTAACTGGCCTTAACGCTCTTGAACTGTCTATTGAAAAATCCTAGCATTCTGGATACCTTTTATTTATCATTAGATGAGGAGCTCTGGGTCATCATCAGTTTAGATGAGGTCTGATTCAAAGTCTGTCTAACGATGCCTATTGCCTTGATAGGTTTTGGAACAAACAGAGTAAATCTAATCCATATTTTGCATTCACACTAAAATATCCTTGTTGCTTTTAAAAAATGAAGACCTTCCCATTCTTTCAGCTTGAAATGTACCCAGGGAATACATATATTTTGCAATATTACATATGTAAAATTATATGGAGACAGAACTTACCAAGACCTTTACCAAGATACAATTTCCATTCAGCCTCAATTTCTTTCACTGCTCTGTCTCCTGTGCTAAATGGAAGTATTAAAGACATGCTGTGAGTATGTGCTTCTCTACTTAGCCAAAGAAACTGAAACGAAGTACAAAAGGTGCAACTCATATAAAAGAGCCTTAGGGTTCTTTAAAAACTAGCGTCAAATTACTGACAAAGCCTTGGGTTGCTCTGAGAACTGCTCATAAGGTCCTGTGCACCTCTGTATGTGCTCTGCAATATTTCTGAGAATCTGGCCCAGTACTAACCCTTCAGTATTTCGTACTTAAAAAAGGCTCTTAGTTCAGCAGTTTTAATTCTCATAGATATGGCTAAGATTTTTCAACAAGGGTGCTAGATTCAAAGACTTGGGCTGAGCAGACACAATATTGAATTTTGCAATACCTAACTTTGAGGCACCCTGTTGTACTGGGCTTGCATTACTCTGAAATAGGCACCCACATTCCATATGATACATGGATTCGTAGATGTTGGGGTCAGAAGGGACCTCAACAGATCATCAAGTCCAAACCCCTGCACAGGCAGGAAAGAGTGCTGGGTCTAGATGACCCCAGCCAGATGCTTATCTAACCTCCTCTTGAAGACCCCCAGGGTAGGGGAAAGCACCACCTCCCTTGGGAGCCCGTTCC
>JAGPOW010000261.1:10870114-10907078 GCA_030014935.1 Caiman crocodilus
TTCTCCTTGTTGAATTGCATTCTGTTGTTTTCTGCCCACTTGTCCAACCTGTCCAGGTCTGCTTGTAGTTGTTCCCTGCCCTCCAGCGTGTCCACTTCTTCCCACAGTTTTGTGTCATCCGCAAACTTAGACAGAGTACACTTCACTCCCTCGTTCAAGTCGCTGATGAAGACATTGAAGAGTATCGGTCCAAGGACCGAGCCCTGCGGGACCCCACTGCCCACACCCTTCCAGGTCGATACTGACCCATCCACTACCACCCTTTGGGTACAATCCTCTAGCCAATTTGCCACCCACTGGACTGTGCAGTCATCCAAGTCACAGCCTCTTAATTTGTTCACCAGTATGGTGTGGGATACTATATCAAAGGCCTTCCTGAAGTCTAAGTAAATGATATCTACCCCTACTCCTGTGTCCAGGTATTTTATAACCTGGTCATAAAAAGAGACTAGATTAGTCAGGCATGATCTACCTGCTACAAACTCGTGTGTCATGGCCTGGGATTCATAGCCAGAGACCCACCTAAACTAACCAAAAGGAAGTGTTGAGGAAAGGTCAATGGCTTAAACTATTTGACTTTAGTGTGGAAGTTCTGTACATGATTAGACTTGGCTTCCTGCACACGTTGGGAAGTGATCCAATCCATGAACCTAGGCATCTGTTTCTACTTATGCTTTGCTGTGATCCTGTCCCATCCAGGAAAGTGCTTAGACTCTGCAAAAAGACCCAAAAACTTTAGGCAGAAAGGGACCACAATATAGTGCCATATACTGACTGGGGATTAGACTAGAGGACCCCTGAGTCCTTTTCAAGCTTAGTGTCCTCTGGTATTAGCCTAGCTCATGGTTGGCAACCTTTTCAGACCACAGGCTGGAATGACACAGCTTGATTCAGGGGCAGGCAGGTGCTAGGGCACTAGAAAGCTTAGAGGTGATATAGAAGTTGGGCTTGTCTTCGAGTTTATGTTGCTCTAAAGCTTCTATTTAACTGACTTAAAGAAAAAACCCTGCAAAGTGTTAAATGCCAGGCTATCATGCTATATATCAGTGCAAGAACTCTGTCTTATTTATATGCACATTTGAAGTAGACATGTATAAACAATCACTTTGCAGTTCACAGTGCTCAGACCACAGGCTCATGTTTCATGTACTATTCTCCTTTGCATTTTTTTTTATTTAATTCAATATGCACTTGATCTACTGCACTGAATATGTAGCCAGTGTTTTAATATTACTTTTGGTGTATTAACTAGTGACGGATAGACTTCAGAACGATCCGCATAAAATTCTCCAGTCTAACATACTTCATGGTTAGGTATTTTTTTCCCTAATATTACAGAACTTAAGCACGTATAGTCCCTTAAGTATGTTATGCAGCTAATATAGAAGAGCTCACAGCTACTGTAACATAGGACAGCTAATAGAGAAAACAAACATAGTTGTCCTTGGGTCAAGATAGTAGTAGGCAACTGATGATCCCCTGGAGCATGGTGTGTACATAAGAGGTCTAAGTCAGGTGCCTGATGAATCCACTTGTATGGAGTCCTACAACCATCACACCAAGACCTTTGATGTGTACACCTTTGCAGGAGTATAGAAGAGTGGAGGCTGCCCAAGACCTACCCTTCCCCTGTTGACCGTTGAGACAGACTCCAATCTAGTCAATGTAGTAGGTGACTCATTAAAACTTTACACCCGCTGTCTAGCTAGAGAAGATCCTCGGGGTGGAAACAACATATCTGTTTAACTGCCCCGAAAGACGAGTGGTTTCATTGTTGTTGCAGCTACAAACACCAGTGGTAAATCCGTCCCTCGTTCACCACTGTGGCACCTTCAGCTGGACAGCAGGATGGATGTGACCTCCCATAATATTCTGAAAGGACAATTAATGCCTGAAGTGCAATCTTAAGTTGACAAGCTGGTTGACAATCAGCAATGCTGATTATTTACTATTAATATCTACAGGAAATATAGGGTCTCACAACCAGAAGCAGCATGGACACACAACACGTTTACTCTGGAGTAATCTGACTTTATTCCAGGGTAAGCGTGGAAAAGGTGTATGATGTATCTTCTGATACCACTGTAAGTCACTCTACTCCAGAACACAGTCACCTCTTGGAAACTGAGGAGTAACAATACACAGGAGTAAGTTATCTCAGTGTCATGGGTCTGCTCCGTTAGTTAGTTTTATTCCAAGGCAGCCGGTGCAAAAAAGCTTCCTCATCCCCACCTTGGGGACAGCTGCTTCTGTCTGTTTTGTACAATGGAGTAAATGTGCTACACAGTTAAATCAGAGGAAAAATAGTCCATAGTTATAGTATCATGTGCACGCTCCCCCTGGTAAGGACAATAATGGGCAAGAGTGGAGGCACCATGGCAGAATAACCCCTAATAGGAGAAAAGCAGACATTGAGACCATTGATTTCTTTTATTACCTTTTAAAAATGAGCCCAATTATACACTCTGTGGGTCCACCGCACTGCTGGCCACATGGGGTGAGGTCTAGCATTTAACAGCATTTATGCTCAGCTGGAAAGCAGTAACTTTGGGTCTCTGCAGCTGGTCAGCTCCAGAACGTGAGAGGAAATCCTACCATTGGCCTGCACAGCCAGACCGAGTGTGGCACAGTGAAAACCAGAAAAGCTGGGTTCCCAGGAAAAATGAGTCTCTGGGCAGCTTGGTGCTACAGGCAGACAAATCTCTCTGCTGTTGCCTAGGCATATTATGAGCGGCAGCTTTGCTTACTGGGTGCAGAGGCTTTAGCTTGGGTGTTAACAGAGGAAAGGTTTGAAGAGGGAGAAGTACAAACCTGGGGCAGAAGTTGTGCGAGGGAGGAAAAGCAGGGGAACAGGAGGTGGTGCTGGGGGGAGCAGGGACCACAAGGGAAAGTGGGTGTAGGGAAGTGTCAGTGATGAAGGCAGTAGGGACCGAGGAAGAAGGGAAGTGGGTATGCGGGCTGAAGCAGGGACTCGGAGTGTGGGGGGAGAGGGGAAGGAGAAAACAGGAGCACTGGGGAGGGGGACAAAGACCCTGGCATGGAGACTACAAAGAGGCATTGGGGAGGACTCAGGGTTGAGGGACTCCTTGAAACAAAGGGGCCTGGGAAACTGCTTGTGAGAGGGGAATGAAGGATATAGGGGCATCCTCATGGACACAGCCCAATTTGCTCAGCCTCTGGGTTCTGCAGCGTGCGCTGCCCTGGCTGAACAGATGCTGAGTCCATCGGACACGTCCTAAACAGCCCTTCGGCACTAACTCCTCTGATCACCGAGCCTAGATATGAACAGGCATGAACGACTTGGCTACTGCACCACTATTGTGCTTTCCTCAGCAAGGGAGCACTTGTGTCATCAGCACAAAGCTGGAGATCAGCTGTGCCCTAAATGTGCCATCATGCCAGCCCGCCACTGCAGATGCCCTGAGCGATGGCCCAGCTGATGTCTACAGTCTGTCAAATGCCAGCGCCCAGCAGTTCCTGGCTCCTTGCATGCTGCTTCCTTGAAGCACATTAAAAAAGACCCCAGATCAATAAAAATTAAAAATCCTACTGCCTCAGACTGTGGGCACATTACCATCAGCAAGAACTTAATTATACAGAATAGAGCAGCCTCCGTTTTTAAGTTAATTTAACAGCTGTATTAGCCTGCATAATAACCTCCCAGAAGGAAATGTAAAAGCCCATCGCTTGGCACATAGGAAACTAAGCTGGACAAACCACTAGCACATGCTCGGTAATAAAGAATAATCCTGTACTGGCAAGGAGAAGAAGCAGATGACCAAAGCAGCCTTTTTCTGTTTCACCCTTTCTCCAATTCTATAGTAGCCTCCTGCCAACAGTGAGCTGCATCCAAAACTCAAACCCAAGTTTCTAAGCACACCAGACCACAAAAAAAAGTCAAGTGATGGGAAAAATGCTTCGCTACCTGAACAATCCTTTACAGAGAACTCCTTTCACACCCACCTTTCAGTTTGGCAACTGATGTTTGAGTGCTTGGCTTTGCAAATCGTATGCTCTTTTCAAAAATGCCATTTCCTTTAAGTAAATGAAGGCAGAGGAAATTCCACTTGCTGTCATGCAGAATCATAATGAACGTAAACCGGGTCCCTGGCAGAACTGTAGCTTTTAGATCCACCAGCCAAACCCCTGTGCCTTGAGTGGCTGCAATAACCAGTAGCAGCAGTAGGCTGCTCCCCTCTATGTGGGCCAGGTGAGATACAGTCTTTGCTGGGGAGGGCTTCACACCTATTTGCTGAGAGAATATAGAGAGCTGAGACTCCGGGGTCTGGAGGGCATTTCTCACCTCCTGTTCCTAGCTCCTGTCCCCATCCCTGCTCCCCCAATTCTGCCCCTTCCCCACAATGCCTATCCAACATCCCACTTAGGGAGATCTGATCTAGAACAGAAATCCCAGGCTGTAATCTGGACCATGCACTCTTGTACGGTAGTAGAAAGAAAAAGAAACTGCTTTCTATGCCGACGTACAGGAACTAGCATCTGGCCCTATGACAGAAAATGAAGCTAAACTCCCCTGCCATGAAGAAGATAGGCAGGGACTAAGTTGAAAGGGCCATTATCTGGGAGCCAGAAGGCTATAAGGAGGGATCGGAGGGTTACAAAACCTCCTGGTTTGCGGCAGCACCTGGGCTGTCCCCTCCGTATTACATGTTCACGCAGCTCACAGGCCTCCTCTAGACAAAGCTCACGCCACTCCACAAGCCAACCTTTCCATGCCAGAACAGTTCAAGTCAACCAGTCATAGGAAGACCCACACAGCATTTATCTATGCATCCTTCAGGTTGCAAAGGATGAAAAGGAGACGACTCTCACAGGAGGGTCTGAAAACAACACCGTGCGGTAAGGGTCACATACGCAGGCTGAACGGAAAGAGCACTTGTCTTCCAGGTTTCCTCTTATCAACATTTTGTTCTTACCTAGCAGGGGATTTAAGCCAATTTCCTCCCCAGGATGTCATCTTTTTACCAGAGTAGGGAAGCATAGAAATAATTTGAGGAGTTTTGTGTGAATGTCTTTCTTTTTGTACAGTGAGTATTTTAAATTCCTTCCCCATAAGGATTTATAGGTCACAAGTTCCCTTCTGCCCGCACCCATCTGCATTTACTTCATGCCACGAAGGGGCGTTCTGGATAGTAAGTGCTGGAGCTGACTCTTTGGCACGGTTACACGGTGAATGCTGCAGATGGAACAATTTGGTTTTGAAGGGCTGGTTGACAGCGTGACAAACAGGCAGCCTAAGATAATTTGGTCACGAGAGAGGTACATGCAAGTGCCTTTGAAAGGTGTGTGGTATTTTGTGTCATTTCAACGTTTTCTCTTCAATATTCAATTTAAAAAAAAAAAGTGACAGTCACTTGACAAGTTAACTAAAAAAATCCCATCAACTTCAAAGCCAGCGGGCTTCTAGATAGCAAAAAAGCAACCAGAAGAAGGCACCTTACCAGAAGTTAAAACCTTTCCAGTGATGTT
The DNA here is from genome assembly GCA_030014935.1 of Caiman crocodilus. NCBI lineage: Eukaryota > Metazoa > Chordata > Crocodylia > Alligatoridae > Caiman > Caiman crocodilus. The sequence goes on from JAGPOW010000261.1 coordinate 10,875,602, forward strand.
GGCATGAACCTTAATGTGCATCTATTCTAAAGAGTGACTAGGTAGCAATGGCACTTTTGAATAGGTTTTCTCCACTTAGGTAAGTGGAGTCTCAGCTGCTTTTTCAACTTCAGAAAGAAGTTTTCATTCTTGTTGCTTAAAGGAACAACCAGCAGGGAGGACTCTGCTCGGTATCGAGTTTAAGAGTGCCGAGCCCACCCCCAGCCCTTTGTTGTTGTTGTTATTAGCACACTCCTGTCTTAACCTGCCAAGACTTATTATTGCAGACGCTGCTACTGGTCTCTGAGAGAGACTGCTGGTCACATGGCAATAGTTATAAGTGCTCAGTGCCACGGTGACGGTGCTCCAAAACTTGGACATACACACTCCAGTTGCCCACTGTTCAATAGTGCTGCGGGCGAGTACACTTCTCTCTAGACCAGTGGTTCTCAGCTTTTTTTGCACCAGGACCCATTTGTAAACAGTGACGGCCAAACCCAAACCAGTGCCCCTCATCCCCGAATCGCCCCCAGTGTGTGGGGTGGGGGTGGGGGGAATGCCCCAGCAACCCCTTGCAGCCTGAAACTCTGCCAGGGAGAACCCATGGCTTCCACAGAGAATCCATTTTTAAAGTTTGCTCGTGACCTTTTCATATATCCTTGCGACCCACGGGTTGAGAAACGTTGCTGTATAGCAGGGGGTTGGTGGCCTTTTAGGAAGCTGCTTTAAGAGAGCCATGTTCACAATTCGGGGGGGGGGGGCGACAATGACACTGCTGCCACTTCAGATCTCAGTACGCTGCCACCATCCTAGCTTCACAGGCTGTATCCAGTTACTTGGCAGGCCACAGGTTGCCAACCCCTGCTCTGGTGACATCTGATCATCTGCCCAGCCCTCTCCTACAGACTGTAGGACCTTTCTTGGAACTATAGATACTGTCACGTTAAATCAGACCAACAGTCAGACTTGCTTATATCTCCCCTTGAACTCAAATCTTCTGCTCCATAACCTAACCCCTTTTTCCAATACCCCTTCCTAGTTTCCCACAAGTCAAAGATACCCCACTAAGTTCTTCTCTTTGAGGGGCCACGAGGTGATATTGACAGTGTTTCAATCAAACAGGGAGCAAACTGAAGTTACTCAGTTACTCCCACTGAAGGTCTTGGCCAATCGTGTCACTAAGTTACAAAAAGTTGAGCCCCATTTACAAGGTAGTGCCATGACTCGGATTCGAACCGAGGTTGCTGCGGCCACAACGCAGAGTACTAACCACTATACGATCACGGCAAGCTACAGGGACTGCTCCTTTGTCACAGCTAACAGCCTTTGGGCCTAGGGAAAGACATTGCACATAAACTGGGTTAAGTGACCAAAAACTGGTTTAAAACTGTAATAGAACATAATTTCAGTGCACAGAAACCAGTTTCAAAATGGCTGGAACTGGTTTAAGATAAATCTGGTTTAATGTAGTAGCAGACTTAACTGATTTGGATTAAACTGGTTTATGTAATGTCTGTCTCAGACCCCTTTCTGGTTTAAGTTACAACAGAGTTTCCCAGCATCCCAGATGCTTTGCAGCCCTGGGCTGGGCTCTCTGGTCCACAATAGGGCTGGTCCTGCCACTCTGCTCCCTGACCAGCACTCCAGCAGAGACTGCAGCCACAGCAGGGTCTACCTGGCTTCCTCCTGCCCCACCACCTGCCTCGCTGCTCGCTGCTCAAGCAGGGCCCTCTGTCCCTCCCTCCCTCCCATGGGGTGGCAAGTATCCTACCCCATGGACCCTAGGCATGTGGTATGCTAGCTAATGCTGAGAGGTGTCTGCGTGCGTGTATTCAATTTCATTGGGACAGGCAGTGTCTGCTTAGGGCTTTTTGGAGCTAATCAGCAAATCAGCTGGTAATGTCCCTCCATTCCTTCCTTGAAAAAAGCTGTTTAAGAGGAGCCTGAACTAATGAAAGAGGCTTTTGTTTTGTTGATGGGCTGATAAACATGGTTATCGGCCCTCTGCTGGCTCCTTCCCGTGTCAGGTTTGTAGACAGTATGAAGAAGCAGGGAGAGGGAGATTTAAAAGCTCAGTATCATGAACAGATGTATGCCCTCCACATCCTGCCCTTTGCCTCTGAGTGTTAGCCAGGGCCTGGGTCTGGTAACACTCTCACCCCTTGAGCAGTGGGTGGGGAAAAGCCTGAGATGGTGCAGAAAGGGTGGGGGCTTACACCTCTGCCTAATTAGAGCATCCTGCTGGGGCCTGGTCGTGCCCCACCTTAACTCAGCACTATAAAAGGGAAGGGAGGGCTCCTCTAGTGGCCTGATGCTTCTAGCCTGAGCCACTGCAGGCATAAGCCTGCATTTCCTCAGTCAAGGGGGAATGTCTCTACAGTTGCAAACTGGTTCAACCTAGGCAGGTTAGATTAACCTGCAAAGATTGAATCACTTTTGGCTCAGTCTTTGCAGGCAGGTCAGACTGACCTGCAAAGACTGACTCAATTGTGGCTCAGGCTTTTTGAATGTCTGACTCTAGCTTGGGAGGAGAAGCTGGAGTCTCTTCTTGTTCGTTGTCAGTTGGACTCCTAACTTGAAGATTACTTCAGGATGCAAGTCATCAGCAGAGAAAAGACTTTATGTTCATAAATGAGATAACCCAAAGATAGGGAACATAGGAGAAATAGGAGCAGAATTTGTGGGACTGGCAGGAAGACAACATATATCTTACTTGTTAAATCTGGCAGATTTGCTCCAGCATTACTGAGAAAACCATGCTAGAACCTAATGGTGTCACCACCAGAAAGAAGACCTTTCCAGGACACAAATTCATTTCAAGTTAAACAGCCTGGTGGCTCAATTTATAACAACTCCTTTTCTTTCAGAATACCGCTGAAAGTATTCTGCTTCTGCTTTTTTATTGCCTTCTAATAGGGACAACTCTCCTGCTTCCCCTGTAGAAAAGGTATACCCAACACAACGCTCGAGTGCAGTGGATGGGTATGAACTGAAGAGGTATGTGGAAGACAAGAAGGTAAAAAGAGTGATCCCTCACAGAGGGGCTGTGCAATCTCTGTCCAGCTGCCTCTTGAGCTTCAGTAGAGGACAAAAATACTTCCCTTATTGAGGGAGTGTGGTAAAAGACCATCAACCCTGCTTCCATCTGCCCTTCTCTTCCATATTGCTCACCTTTAACAGCTCCCCATGGAGCAATCGTATACAGCATGCAGGGGGTGAAGACCTCCTTGAAATCAATGGGTCTCCTGGCAATGTAAGTCAATGCTCAGATGAATAAAGCTGGCAGAGGATCTGGCCCAGTGAAAGTCTTGTTGAATCAGGCCCTGAGCAACTGAGAAAACAAGAAAAAACGAGATCTTAGAAAATGTGGGCATCGGAAGATTCTTCACTGTAATTAATTAACTCTTCAGTTGTGAAAATATGCGCAGTCAATCACGCGTTTTCAGCTATAGAATCATGTCCAGAGCCAAAAAATAAATATATCCCTGAACTATATTTTCATCGCAGCAAACATTACAGCCCGGTTCTTGGTGGGGGAAAAAAAAAAGAACCTCAGTAAGTTATTCTTGGAACCCGAACGGAAGTGGTGAAAGCAAATGTTTCTGAAGTATACATGGTACAGCTGGAGAAGGAATTTTGATGAGGGGATGTTCTGACATTTTAGATGACAAAAACAACTCATGAACATTTCAGCAGGGGTTTAAAAAACCCTAGAGTATTTTCCTGTCAACTCTCCTAGTATTTTAAATGCAGTTCAAATTTTCACACGGAGTAGAGCAAAAGCAATGAAGTTACTGCAAGCAACAGCCAGTAAAGTAACACAGATGGAGACTGCTGAGTATTCGCCCTTCTCCAAATTTCTAGCAGTCCAGCACAGAACAGGTCCAATTATCCATTTTCAGGCTCAGTAGCTGGATAAAAGAATCAGAAAGAAAAGTCAGGGGGTAAAACGTCTGATTCAGGTCAAATGGTTTTGGGTCAACATAAGTGGATATACTTTGACTCCAAAATAACTCCCCAAAAATATTTTTTGTTTCATTGAACTCTTTGAACACACTCCCCCTCCCCTTTTGAACATATAGGACACATTTTAACATGAAAAATAGCATTTCAAGACAAACATTGACAAGTTTTGTTCTGAAAACATAACATTTCATTTACACAAAAGCTGAAATAAAATGTTTTGATATTTTCAATGACTTTCCCTACCAGCGACTTCCCAATTAAAACTATTCACTGAATTCATCCTGCATTCATAAACTCTTCTTCTTCTGCTTCTGTCCTTTTTCTTGGTGAATTTACTATTAATAAAATAAACAAATTAAATTTTAAACAAATAAGTTGCCCAACTCTACACTGAAGACATTCTACTTTTAAGTGTATTGTACAGGCAAAATCCCTCAGCGTTTCCTCTCTCAGGTGAAGCATCTGTACTCTGCCTTCATCCAAAATGCTTCTGGCACTATGGAAAGTCAGCTGTGAGTGCACAGAGAGCGTGATAATACTCCAGAAATATGCCAGCGATGTGTGTGAGGGGTTGCTTTTATTGCAAAGTGGCCTATCTGAAACCACTGGGAGATATCATAGCTTAACAGTCAGAAAAATAAGAAGGGCAAATGGCGTTAATAAGTGGCACAATGAAAAAGAAGAGGATCATCTTGCTACGATCTTCATGAGAAATAGGGAGTAAAGACTCAACACAAAGGACAGACGGAAAGACATAGCAGCACAGGACGCATCAGACTATGCTGCAATACTTTTCACAGCCATGTTTTCAGCTTTGTGTTTCACCATGTCAGCTATAACTAGTTTATTATATAAGCAAGAAACTAAAACAAGTCCAAAAAGGTAAAGTTGTTTTAGTCTCAGGGGACTATGGATACGAATGCTATTTTTTTTTTGGAAAGAGACATCATGAAGGATGATGATAAACAGCAATGCAGCGATTTAGGGTTAGGTGAAAGAGTAAGAAGAGTAAAACAAAAGACCCAAGGCAGTCATTAAGATACTAATTAATGCAGTGGAGAGGGGAAGGTTTAAACCGAACGCACATGACACACAGAGGCAGTGAAGGCTGAGGGATAATGCAGATGCACCCAGAAAGGTTGGTAATATATGGATGGAAAACAAAGCAAGACTCAGTTATAAATATGTGAAATAGCTGAAATAAGTGCATAAGTTGCTAACATGAAAAAAAACCCAACTATATTCCAGATATTCACAACTGGAAAGCAGCCATGTTGTGAAAGCCTGATAGAGAAGACTGAGCAAAGATAGGCGTATTACATACTGGCTAGGGATAGAAATTACACATAAACCAGTATAAATGATTGGAAACTGGTTCAAACCTGTAGCACAATAAGAGTTCAGTGCGCAAAAACCGCTTTCGAAATGGCGGAAACTGGCTTAAGATAAACCGGGATGGATGTAGTATCAGTTCAAATCAATTTAACCTAAATCAGTTATTGAACTTTTGCTCTGGATCCCCTTCAGATTCAAGTTAACTCACAGTTCCCCAGCATCCCAGGATGCTTTGCACCTCCCCTGCGCCCCGCCCCCACCTTCCTGGCAGGGTGGGCAGGCTACCCTTGTCTGCTCCAGCTGAGCGGGGAGGCATGCTATAGCACTCCCCGGCTTCTGGCCTGGGCCACTGCTGGCATGTGGCTGCATTTCCAGAATCCAGAGTGAATGCTTGTTCACTAGCAGACTGATTCGATCTATGCACGTTAGACTAACCTGTGAAGATTGAATTGATTCAGCCTCAGGCTTTTTGTCTGTCTGTACTTAGCTGTAATGGAAGAAAAAAATGGGTACTGTGGACTTGGACTGCAATCTATGAAAGATTTGTGTTGTAGAGCAGGCAAGTAAAACCCTCCCTCCTTCTCCCTCTGGTTTGGTGTAACTGAAATGTGGGCTCCTTTCCACCATAAAGAAAGCATCTGGCTGTTGAGCATTTCTGGATTCACACCAATAATCGTTCGAGTTTGCACAGATTCATTTAAGTACAGGTTCAAGAGAGCTAAGAAATGACAACAGGATACCATGTTAGTAAAAGCTACAAGTAATGAGGATAGGATGATATGATGAAGTATGTTTGCTCGCGTGGCGCCCTTCATGCTATGTGGCATATGGAGCCTGCATGGAAATGTTTCCACCCTCTCTGTCAGCTGCTCTGAAGTATGATGAAGTATCTTGTGATGCAAATGGGCCTAACTACCATAATGGAAATAGGATGAGAGTAAGAAAAATAGCTCGACAGCGAAATCTATTAGTCTGAAGTATGGACTTCTCCACAGAGCACTGAGCATTTAAAATGGGGCAGAACACAAGGAACGTACCAGCGGGAATAATGCCGCGCTAGCAGGGAGATGAGCTGCTAATCTCTCTCTTTCTGTGAAATGCTCGGAGAGGCACACCAATCACTCAAAATAATCAAACTTCTTCCATTTCGCCTGCAGTGCTTGTCTCCCAGAGTTGCAACTGCAAAATGCTTCAAGTTAGTTTGCAAATGTTTTACTATATCTGTGTAATCCATCCTTGCCCATTCCCGGTGAGGGTCCTGGGGGGGAGAGAAATTTTCACCCGGCACAAGTGAGAGTTGTTGATTTCTCAACCTGCTCTTTAGAAATGGAAACTATTCCTAACATGCACCAGGGCTGAGCGCTGGAGCGCTTTTAAAAACTGCCTCTTAATGCTGCGCATTCAGAAATGGCGCGGAAAAGGGAACCGGTGAAAAGCCATCAAGAACACGAACAGACACTGCTCCATACAGCTGGTCAGTGGCAGCTGGTCAGTGGCCCTGTGATCTACCATTTCATGTGCCATTTGGGCAGCCTCGAGATGATAGAGAATAACAAGCTGCTCGGACAGAGACCCAGTTCACAGCTACGAACCTGAAGAAACATAAGTAGAAGCCCACGATGTTCTACTTGGCAGAGCCTAAGAAATTTGAAAAAGTCCCTGCCAGCCGTGAAAAGAAAGGACAACATTTAATAGCGCTGCACAGCTGGCTCATAAGCAGCATAGCATTGTTCCAGGGAACTTCATCCAAGGCAGGTGGAGGGGAGGTGCTGAGCGTCCTCAGCACCTAATGGCTACTGTCGTATGACTGGAGCTCTGGAAACCCAGAAACCTTCTCTCCATTCCCGTCTGGGTCCCATCAGCAGTAGCTTACACCGGCCCAGCGGGCCCCAATTCATGCCCTGCACGCTGTGCTATGCAATCAGTCTGGGGGGAGAGAAGTGAAGACATGAGCAGAAACGTGTCCGTATGGCTGAATGCTGCGGTGTTTCCTTCTGAGCCCCGTTTCAACTCTTGCTAAGGCCGTGCAAAGAAAACACCTCTGGTAGTTTAATAAGATGCCGGGTATCAGAGTCCCTCCCGTCCCCCAAAAGCAAACAAGCAGAGAGTCCTGATCATTTCTGGTCCTCCTGGTTTTGAGGTTCACACTCTGGAAACAAGAATTATAATTCCCCATGGAAAAGAAGGGAGATAAAAGAATGGGAAATGGCTGTCCACATCCTAAGGTGCAAGGGATTTTCCAGACAGAGGTAGCAGTGGATGCTAGTTCAGTGCAGGTTGCTGTCAGGGTGCGCCCAGGACCACTCTCTATTGTAAAAAGTCATTGCCAGTTTTTGAACATTGGCGCTAGTCTACACAGAATATTTTTGTTCTGGGGGGTGTGTGCTTTCCTTTTTCATGCCTTTGTGACAGGGTATTTAGCAGAATTTGCCAGTTCTTCGGACTCTAATGTGGCTGCTTCATGAGCACTTCTGCTGTGGCCTCAAACCTGCCACCTCTAGGCTGTTAACTGGGTGCCCTAGCACCTGCGCCAGCTCAGTGTGCACGTATGCATGTGTGCGTGCATGTACCGAGAGTGGTAGGAGGGGATTTTTATTGTTTTCCCCATTCACGGTTCTGCAGCGAGGGATTGCGTGTGCTCGGACTCAGCGCTCATCTGTGGCCGCAGGACCCTGCGCTCCGCCAGCAGAGTTACACTGCTGCTCCCGAGCCGTGCGCGGCTTCTGCTGGGTGCCTGGCAGCCATCGGAAAGCACATGTAGACCCCTTAAATCCTTCTGCCAGCTGCTGCAGTCCCTTCAGCAGCTGGTCCCTTCCCAGTGGGCACTTCATCACTGAAAGGGCCTGTGTGTGTGTGTGTGTGTGTGTGCGCGCGCCTGCTCCGGCAGGCAGGTGGTAGGTGGTGCTGCCAGAAATTTAAGAGCAGACCTTAAAAACTATTTCGGATCCATGGAAGGTGGGGAGGGGGTTTCAGTTTCACACGTCAAGCCCTGAGCTACAGGTATAGGGTCAGATCCTGAAAAATGAGGGGTTGAGTGCCTTTGACCCTTGAAAGGTCAAGCCTTAAGTTTACCGAGCGCATCCCTGATCAGAAGGAACCCCACTTCCCAGGGTTTCCACTCCAGTCAGCTTTCGAGCAAGGCCTACTGATGTCAAGGTTGGCAATAAAAGCCAGGCAAGGATTTGAACTGTCCTACGCATAGCCTTCTGCTTTGCAGTAATACATTGCATTTTCTCAACACTTTCTTTAGCTCAGAGGTGAGCAGAGAGCATTGCCATCTCCATGTGCAGGATGGAGAAGAAATGTGGTGGGGTTACGGGGTGGGCCCATAACAGGGCTTAGAGCAGCGCTCCGATTCCCCGAGTCTCAAAGAGGTTGGAAAACTGTTTTCCATCTTAACCCCCCTTGAAAACTGGAGTGAAAATAATTATCTTGGATACTGGTAGAGGGTGGGGGGGAAGTAAGAGGGACACAACCAAGCAAAAAGTCTCCTCTCTCTCTTTCTCCCCTCACCCTTCCCTTACACACACATGCACACACACACATGCACACACATGCACATGCACTGGAGGTTTTGCATGGTAAATCAGACATTTTCAGTGAAAGTTTCTTTGGTTGAAAACCCAATTTTCCACAGTTTCCGCCTGTCTTACCCCCAGGTCCTGTCTGTCACTGGTGGAACATGAAGCCTCACTACCGTGACACTGATTTCCTCCCAGATTATTATTTTAATAACTCACCAGCACCAGAGAGCAACTGATCAATTTATTCAGGAGCTCCAATCAATAAGTGTCAACTGCTGGGATTTATGAACTCCCCGTGCGTGAAAACGTGCCATTCTGGAGCGGGCTTGAAAGCTTTGCTGGGAACAGGAGATGACATGGCACTTGGATGAGCTCCACATCCTAAGTACTACTCAGTGTTTAAGCCTTCTTCAAAGCTTCGCAGGAGCCTGACATGCCCGATCGCTGCCCGAATGACATGACTTATGCTGGAGTCCAGCAGCTGACAGTGCACAGCCCTCTGTGACACATGAAAATTGTGTTATCTTCAGGATGGTAACTTGCTTCCTTGCTAATGGCATAATAGACTGAAGTAAAGCAGCCCGACCGGAGCGTGTTGGGTAGGATCTAGCTAAGCTGTACTGTACTTTCATACAAGTGTCTAAAAGAAATAAACTTGTATAAGTTTCTGCTGCACTCTGACTGTTGCACTCTCCTTGGGCTGTGATGAAGCATTCGTCTCCAAATTTTAATTAGGCAGTAACGATTGGAGATGGGAGAGTTTGCCAAGCTTTGTTTCAGGCCAATAACCTCATAATAAAACACATCCTACCTATGGATGATACTCCGCCTGCCCTCCATCCCCCACCCCGCTCTTTTTTTATTAAGCAAAATGAGAGTTGATTTTTTCCTCTCCATGTGGCAATGCACCAGACCGCTTTAGGGACAATGCCAGTGCTGCTGTAATGGGCCTGTCAAGAGAATTCAAACCCAGTATGGGATCCAATTAAATTTTTGCTTTTCATCTCAATTACTTCTATCAGAGCTATAAATATTAAATATTGCCCATTCTGTGAATAATGAATGGATCCTCTGTAAAAAAAAAAAAAAAAATGGAAGCAAATAATAGCGAGCCAATATGTTCTTGCTTTGAACCAGTCTAAATGAGAATTCCTCTTTAACCTTTCCTCAAAGAGGCAGGGCAGCTGGCTTGCTTTTATGCACACGGAGTTCAAATGCCGTCTCCCTGCGGAGAAGGTTTAGCTGTGTGGAATTATCTCAGTTTGGCTGACCCTTGGGGAAGGATAATCTATTGAATAAGTCACACCAGCCTGGGACTCATGAGCCCCACCTTCATTTTTCTAGTTTGAAAACAAAGGAATAACATCTGTGCCTCAATTCCTGTTACGAAACAGGGATCATACCTCCTTACCTTCACGAGCTGATGAGAAGCTAAACGCCTAGCGAGCTGGGAGGTGCTCAGACACTGTGGCATAAGAAGGAATAAATGTGTTCTGCCCAGAGGGCTGCACAAATAATCCATCTGAGGGCTCATCTTCCAAACAGAAAAAAAATTAGATATAAATTCACATCAGAATGACCCAGGATATGTTTAGTTTTGTTTTCTCATTTCCCTTACCTACACAGGGACAACAATATTTGGGACTGAATGAAAGGTTTGGACAATACTGAGACAGATTTTCAGTTTGTTTCAGCGTTGTTTCACCTTTGGAGACATGTAATAAAATCCAGGGAAACAAAGGCCTGGGTTCCTGAAATACAGATGTGGCTGGGAGTCAAAAGGCCTATTCATTAAAATATTCATCCAGAACAAGGGAGACCTTGGTTCAATTCCCTCTTCTTTTGGAGGAGTCTTGAGCGTAGACCTCTTGGGAAACTGGTTTAACCACAATACTCGATGGTAGTCTGGGGTGAACCGTGCTTGGTCTCCCCTAATGATGCTGTTCCCCGCTGTTTAAAATGCTTACATATTTCCTGGATCAGGACCTCTGAGCTCTGGACTCCATCTTCCAAGCAAGCACCATAACCATGAAATCATGAAGTTACTTTCTGTCCCTTTCTGGATTAAAAAAGTACATCATTAACTATGGACCTGAGGTCAGCAAAGATCCCTTTGAATCATTTGGTAATTTTACTGAGATAAATTGATTGTGTTTGGGACTTTCCGGTCTTCCAAGTCCTATCACAATCCACATTAAAAGGCCCAGTCAAACTTTTTCCAAGGGCAAGTCCTTAGTTAAGATTTCCCACACTCCCACCACTGTTGTACAGCACGCTGGGAGCCAGGGAGCTGCTACTCTCTATGCCAGAGGCTGCTACAGCTCATCAATTTTAAGGCCAGAAGGAATAATTAGGATCAACTAGCCTGGCTCCTGCATAACAGTCCAGAGACCCTCATTCACTAATCACTGCATGAAAGGCATAAAATTCAACAGTGCTGCATGGAAATGGTAACAGGTCTTTGGATAAAAGGTGCAGTGGGACAATAAGCTATTACACAGCGCGTGCTGCTTTAAAGGCTGAGGCACCTCTCTCTGTGCATGTATGCCCAAATAGTACAAAGAGATGAGTAATCTCTGCTTGTTAGTACTTGGAATGACCACATTCTGCTTTCACAGCAGCTGCTAAACTACCTAAGTTTAAAAATAGGAGACCATCTGGCCCTTCATTATTCCTCACTTTTTCCAACCCCAGAGAAATCTCTTTTCAAGGATCAGCTTGGAGGAAAGGGACTGAACCATGAGATTGAAAAATGTAGCCCCTATTTTTCATGGTTCGGGTGTATGCAACAAAGATATTATACACTGTAAGATCATGAGAGCTATATCCATGTTACGCTATAGGCACGCATCTGTGAAGAACCACACGTTTGCTTGCAATGATTTACAGTATTCTGATCTAACCAATTCCAGGCATACACTCGTATGCCTCGAATGACACTCTGTGGGAGGGTCACCCTGTGATGATGACCTGGTCACAGAGCATTAGTGGAAAGGAAACACGAGGACTTTTCCACGCGGAGCTCTGTTGATACGGAAGTTGTAAATGAGGTAAACTCTATGGACCTGGCCCTGCAGTTTTGCAAACCAGGCATAGCCCTGTTGACTTCAACATTGCTATTCACATAAAGACCACACCCTAAGTCAAGGCTGTCCAGCTGGTGGCTCAGGCAGCCCCTGAAGGGTTAACATGCAGCCCGTTGGTTACCAGTTGGTCTGACAGTCACCCTTGGTTGTTCCTTCCATGGTGGCTGGGAGCAAAGCAACGCTGGGCTGTGTCAAGTGCAGCTGGGTGCTGTGTGCAGCTGGGAGGGGGGAAGGTGCTTTTTTCTTGTGGACTGAGCACTATGTGCCTGTAAAAAGGCAGTTCTCATTGGGAACTGCTGCCCTTTACACAGGTGATGAGCTGTCTCATTTTAGGCCAACATAATCCTTGCAAACTCTGGGGGCATGTCCATGTCATCCCCAGAAGTGACTCCATGGCTAGCGACAAACATTCAAAAGGCCGAGCCTAACCTGAATCAATCTTTGCAGCTTAGTCTAACCTGGCTAGGCTGAACTGCTTTGTAACCACAAAGACATTCCCTCTGGACTAAGGAAGTATAGGCACATGCCTGCAGTGGCTCAGGCTAGAAGCTGAGGGGTGGCAGAGCACCCTCCCTTCCTTTCCACAATGCTGATCCGAGTGGGGGAGGTGTGGCCCGGTCCCAGCAGGCTGGTGTAATTAGGGAGGATGTATAAATGCACACCTTGGCCTGTACCATCCCAGACTTTTCCTTGCATGCTGCTCAAGGGGAGGGAGGGTTGCTGGACCCCAACCCCAGGCTAGAACTCTGAGGCAAAGCAGGAGGGGATGGGGGAGGGAGCACTATTTGTATGCAGTTCATGCATCTGTTGATGATACTGGGCTTTTCAATCTCCCTCTCCTTGCTTCTTAATACTGTCTGCAGCAAACCTGACAGGTGAGGGAGCTAGCAGGGAGCTGATAACACATCTTTTATCACCCATCAACAAACCAAAAGCCTCTCTCATTAGTTCAAGTTCTTAAACAGGCTTTTCCAAGGAAGAAATGGAGGGACATTACCAGCTGACCTATTGATTAGCTCCAAAAAGCCCTAAGAGGACACTGTTCTGTCTGCCTGTCCCAGTGAAATTGGAGACACACACAGACACCTCTTAGCATTAGCTAGCATACCACATGCCTATGGTCTGTGAGGCTGGGGTCCGTGCTAAGGGAGATGGGAGGGAGGGAGGGGGGCATTGCTTGAGCAGTGAGGGAGGGCTGGGGGAAGCCAGGCAGAGCCTGCTGTGCCTGCCGTCTCTGCCAGAGCTCCAGCCAGGGAGCAGGGGGTGGAGCCAGCCAGGTCCTCTGCAGCAGACAGCCCAGCCCAGGGTTGCAAAGCATCTGGGTTGCTGGGGGACTCTGGTTTAACTTAAACTAGGAAGGGGTCTGGGACAGACATTGCATAAACCAGTTTGACTCAAATCATTTAAATCTGAAGTTACAGTCAACCAGGTTTATTTTAAACCAGTTTCAGCCATTTTGAAATTGGTTTATGTACACTGAACTTATATTCTGTTAGAGGTTTAAACCAGTTTCTGAACAAGTAAGCTGGTTTATGTGTAACGTGTGCCCCTAGCCCTTGAGGTACATCTGGTTTATCTATTCCATACTCTGTGCATGCCCAGTCCAAGAAATGGTGCAACTTCCTCAGTTGTACTGCTTCCTCGCTGTACTGCTGAGTGTGTGTTCATAAGCTTGTCTAGAACAGGACTAAGTACCATTCTTCTTGCATTTATTACCCGAGAAATGGACTGAGGAGAAACTCTGAAACCCAAAAGTTTCATATACAGATAATTACTGTATTTTCACACATATAGCCCACCCATGGGTAAAAGGCACACCCGTGTATAACCCACGGAAAATGGTATTTTTGTAAATTAGTCCATATATATGCCGCACCCTTATAGTCCCTGTGGCAGCCCGCCCTGGCCCCTGAGGCAGCAGTGGCACAGCCCAGCCTGCCTGGGCCCAGCAGGGAAGTGGCGCAGCCCACCCTGGCCCCCATGGCAGGAGCAGTGGCAGTGGCAGTGGTAGCACACCCTAGCCCACCCAACCCCCGCGGCCATGGCAGAGCAGCCTGCCTGGGCCCAGCAGCATTTTCCCTATGTGGGAAAAAAGTCCGTCGATAGCCCGCACTCCCATATAGCCCACTCTCATCCATAATTTTTGCAAAATCATGCATACCTTGCAGGATATGTACACAAAAATATGGTACTGTGGATTAGACTACTTAGCTCCACAGTAAAGGGTCACCATCTACATATATGCTGGTATTAGGCCTCAGTAAATGAATTAACTCCGCCATAAGATTACTATTTTATTACCTAATACCAGCATATACTCCAGAGGCTTCTGTCTTAGGGTGGAGTCATTACATGTGATCAAACACATATGGAGATGGGGACTGCAGATGTAAATTGTACCTGGTCACCCCAACCAGCTAGGGGCCAGACTCCTGCCTGACCCCCGTGGTGCAGCCTGCCCCTTAGCAACCCAACGCCACCACACAGAGCCCAGGACTCATCTTCTGTGCCCCCTGCCAGCCGGGGCTGCTCCATCCAGCTCAAAGCGCTGCTGTCCTGGGCGCATGTGTAAACGCTGAAATTCGACACTCAGAAGTGTAAGGTGCTCCATCTGAGGGCAAACAATCCCCAACATACCTACAGATGCAATGGTAACAATTTGAAAGGGACCTAGGGGTAGTGATTAAACCATGGCATGAACATGAGCCGGGAGTGCAATGCTGTGGTCAGCAGTGCAAACAACACACTGGCATGCATCAACCGTTGCATCTCGTGCAAAACTAAGGAACTGGTACTCCCACTCTACTCTGCACTGGTGAGACCACAGTTGGAGTACTGCGTCCTGTTTTGGGTGTTGCACCTCAACAAGGATGTGGAAAATCTTTAGAGGGTCCAGAAAAGAGCCATCCATATGATCAGGGACTTGCAAGACAAGCCATACAAGGAAAGACGGAGGGACCTGGGCTTCTTCAGCCTAAAGAAGAGAAGGCTGAGAGGGGACTTGGTAGCGGCTTACCGCTATATCAGGGGATTACATTAAGAACTTGGTGAGCATCTGTTTACCAGGGCATCCTTGGGGAAGACCGGGAGCAATGGATACAAAACCCTGGAAGGCCTCTTCAGGCTCAATTCCAGGACAAACTCCTTCACAGTCAGGGTGTCCAGGCTGTGGAATAAGCTCCCTCCAGTGTGTTGCAGTCACTTACCTTGGACATCTTCAAAAGGAGACTGGCCAGTCACCTTGCCAGGGTCGCTTGACCCCAGGTGTCTTTTCCTACCTAGTGCAAGGGGGCTGGACTCGATGATCTACAAGGTCCCTTCCAGCCCCTAACAATCATTGAATCTGAATCTATGACTCTGGCTGAAACTGCCCCAGAGTTTGTTACTTCACTTTAATTCACATGTAGATGCACGCAGTGAGAACAGTATTTTCAAAGACTCTGTACACAGGGACTGTGCTGTCTCAGGGAAAGTCTCATTATTATCTCACAAAGAGCTGGTCTTTTCAAGAGAGCTGATATTAATGAGGTCTAAAGGGAAACTCTAGGTAGCTGGAGCATTGACCATCTTAGTGAAAAGACCCCATTAATGGGTTTTCAGGCTGTCCAGGATCCAAACTAACTTCTGATCCTCTTACCAAACCTATTTTTTCATCAAGGTTTTTGCAGAGTAACTGAAGCTAGAGAACTACAAGGAGTGGAAGGATATTATTAGCACGATCCAAAGCTATGTGGCTAAACTCAGATATGCAAGAGAAAAATCCACTTGAATCCTATTATGGGTTAGTTAGTGTACACTTCTGTATCTTGACAGCTCAATATTGCCGTGATGAACACCCTCTAAATACCTGAGAGAAATAAGAGTTCAGATCCCCTTGGTAACTTGTGTTCTGAGTTAATTGCCTTACTGAGTGATTTCCTGCTGGTCTAATGTCCCCAAACATTAAATCACTGAAGTAGTACTTATTTTTTTCTGAGAGATTTTCCACTGTTTGATAACTTCAATCATCCAATCCTACCTCTCCTACAGCAGAGATTGCTTTTCCCATATATATAAGAAATATAGCTCCGAGCAGAAGCCTCTAGTGGGAGTTTCCTTTTTTTGCACGATTAATTCAGAATAACCTGTGAAGGCCCTTTTGTTATACTTATCAGAATTCAATGATTATCCTCTTTCCCCCTGGAGAGCTTCAGATTAAAAGAGGAAAAAAAAATTACCCCACTGCTATCCATTTTCTGCATGAAAAAGGTGTCTTACAAGCACAGATAAAGAACTGTTCACCTTTCCAGACATTTTATTTGACTAGGACTCCTCAAGGACTGACAATGTTAGTCCACGAGCTTTCTGTTATTTTCTTGGGTGGCTTCATTTCTTGGCAATGCTTTGATTTTCCACCATCAACTCCATGTCTGTATGATCTTCCAAGAGCCTGATGCCACTGGAAAGTGATATATTGTGACTGCAGTTAAAAGGCTCGAGCTACAGCTAGTAGTCCAACTTGAGTTGGCTTGGCAGTGTTCCCCTACTAAAACGAGGGTTTCATTTGGAAACAAGTGCTACCTAAAAACTAAAGGCACATCCTCAGGATGCGGGAGAGCCAGGGTCATTTCCAACCTCCGCCTGAGGCGGTTCAAACCTGCAGCTCTTGCAAGTTCGTTAGGTTACTGGCTGTTCTCAGTAGGGTGCACTTTACCCCTCCAATTGAAGCCTTAGCACGGTGCATGAAGAAATTTAAGATTTGTTGGGCCAGAAAGCTGGTGCAGGAAAGAGTGGCCAACTAACGCAGGTATTATGGCACTCACCTGAGCAAGGGGAGCCCTGGGTTCCAGCCACAGATCCAAGGACAGTTTGTGCATCTTGTCCGGTCATCATCACTGGTGGCAGTCTCCAGACAGCAGGATGACAGCCTTCCAGCAATCAGGGAAGTCATCGTTGAGCCCACAGACACCTGAGGAAGCCGATCTGAGATCTGCATGTTGCAGTGAATCAAAAATGCATTGACTCTTCTCAGAATTGAGACTGGAATGAAAAGGCCCCGATCCCTCCCTTCCAGTGAATGCTTTAACCACTAGCCTACAGAGTCATGCTCCTTTTTGCTCTTGCAGTCTACCTCCTGAGCCAAACATGTCTTGATTTTTTTCTGGCACATTTGGCACAGGAGGAGTGGAGAATATCCACACCCAAAAGAACCAGGTCCCTGGTGCCTAGTCCTTCTCCAAAGAGGGGAGACTTCAGACGCTCAGGAAACTTACTGGCAAGAACCTGTACGCCTCTGGGGTGAGGCATGGGTTTTGAGGACTGCATTTGGACAATGAGGTTCCACCTGGATCCCACGTGAACCCAAGTAACCTTGTGGATCTAGCCCTAACTGCCTTGTTCAAGGTCACAGAAGAAGCCTGGCACAGGCCATGCTCTGGAACCCGTGTTTCCCAAGACCTCGGCAAGCTCCCAACTAGTGGACCACTAACAAACCAATTGCTTCTACCCACTGTCTATTTTAATCTATTGTTAATAAAGATTTATAAAAGTTTAATCCAAGCAGTAGCTCTGAGGCCAACTTTAGTATTAGCATGAAATTGCCATTAGTACTCTTCAGTGATCATGCTTGCTAAGTCCTCCTGAGCTACTTGAATACTGGTTTATGACCAAATAACTGCTTAATATTCCAAAGGGGTATTTTATTATAAGTGTGCTTTTTAAGAGAAAGCAGTCCCTGCTTACGCTGGTCTAAGATCCTCTTTATTGGTGAGATGTGAATTGCCATTGTGCACTGCCCTCTCTTTAGCATAAGTCGCAGAGGTTTCCATATTTAGCCAATAATTCATTTGCTCTATTAAAATTTTAGGCTATTAACTCCATTAAAAAGCATCATCAGCAGATTGGTAGGGCTTTCATTAGCAACGCCTTCGAGAATGTATTGCAAACGAGAGCGAGGACCAATTCAAAACGTTGTTTTTAAAATAGCAACCTAACTGCTTTCTTGCCCACTCAATACTGCTGCACATAGGCTTAAAGCAAGACAGTGAGTATAATATAGTATAAGCGATGAGAGTGCTGCTTGTATAAGCCAGAGCTGAGCGTGGTACAAGAGTTTGTTTTGTTATTACTGGATGCATCTACACGTGAGCTTTACTGCAGAGTTGATTAATCAGCTCCGTAGCAAAGTGTCACTGTCCACATGTACACCAATATTAGGGTGCAGTAAATTACTTAACTCTGCCATAAGATCGTACGGTTAGGGGCAGTGCTATCCTATAGTAGAGTAATTAACTGCAATCAAACACTTGTGTAGATGGTGACTGCTAGGTGCAAATTGTACCCCGGCAGCCCAGCCAGCAGGAGGCCAGATAAAATATTCATTGAATGACTTCAGATTAAATATTCATTCTGCTTCTTATTTCTATTTCAATCCAATTTCAAGCCCCTGGTGAGATCAGTACTACGCAGTGCTAGGCACTGGACTCGAACTTGGTAAGAGACAGGCCCTGCCACAGAGAACGTTGATATAAATAGGACGGATGAAAAAAGCCAAGGAAAGTTATCATTTGTTAAATAAGAACAAAATGCAGAGACACTAGGCGTGTCTACATGTTCATTAATGTGCAGTAGTTACTGTGCGTTAAATTTAGCAGTTGGTTAACCAAGTACTAAATCAACATGCAGTAACTTGTGCTACTGTGCAGTAGTGCCAGTGCACGGGTTTTTAGTGACACTTACTGCACAGTAGCTTAGTACTATTGCACAGTAGAGTACTAGCATGGTTTTTGCCCAGCACGCTACTTCACAGTGTTATTAGGCTACTGCACAGTTAGCGTCTCATGTAGACGCGCACCCTGTCTTCCACGCTACTGCCTTACCCACAAGATAACCCTTTCTTTTTGGTTGAATTAGCACTGTGGAATTGAAGGAAGAGGTGCAGTGCCTTGATCGGGGAGATTCAATAAGAGTTTTCAAATACAGTAAGGGAGCTTATGGAGAGCATGGAGAGGAGCTTTTCTCTGTGGCTGCAGGGGACAGGACTACAAGCACAGTCTCAAGATGGAGCAGAAGAAACTTAGGTAGGAGATTAGGGGGAACTTTCCAACTGAGTGTGGTCAAGTGTTAGAACAGGTTACCTAAAGAAAGTGTTGAATCTCCACCCCTGGAAATTTTCAAGAGCAGGTGAGATGTACATTTGTCTGCGATGGTTTAGTCAGGGAAGATCCTACCGTGAGCAGGGGCTGGCCTAGATGACCTTGTGAGGGCCCTTCTAACCCCAGGGCCAGATGCAGGAGGGATGCAGTGGAGCAGCTGCACTCCCCACTTTGATTTATGCTCCACTCACACTTTAAAACCAAATGCCAGGGAAAGGGGAGAGACATTTCTAGTCAAGCAACCCTGATCCCTAAACCAACTGACTTAATGGATCTTGATAATCTACCTGATTTCTGCTAATATCTCTTGATTTAACAGTTGTTAATGACCCTCTTTCCTTTTTAATGATCTTGACATTATACTATTCAAGCTATAGTTTCTTTTGTGGTTTTGCTGTCTGTTAGCCATTCTTGGTAATGTCTCTCTTCTCATTCACAGACCTGCAAACTGTTTTTAGCTTTAGCCCAAACCTTTAATTCAGGTGCGGAAATGACTGGCTGGAATGTATTTAATTGTACTACTGCATAAGGGCCAGTGGCGCAATGGATAACGCGTCTGACTACGGATCAGAAGATTGTAGGTTCGACTCCTGCCTGGCTCGCAGAGTTTCTTTTGTGAGCCAACAGATCTCTTCCAGGCTGACCTTGGCAGGCTCAGGAAATGGGCAGGGGAGAAACTGATGGTGTTTAACAGTGAAAAGTGCAAGGTTGTCCTCCTTCAGAGGGAAAAGCTGCAGCATGTCTATAGACTCGGCAGTGCTACGCTGGCTAGCACTATGGACGAGAGGGAGTTGGGGGTCAGGATTGACCAACAAATGAATGTGAGCCTTCAATGCAATGCTGCAGCTAATAAAGCAAGCAAAATGCTGGCTTGCATCCATAGATGCTTTTCAAGCAAATCCTAGGACGTCATTCTCCCAATGTACTTGGCCTTGGTGAGGCCACAGCTGGAGTACTGCGTCCAGTTTTGGGCTTCACAATTCAAAAAGGACATGGAGAAGCTTGAGAGAGTGCAGAGAAGAGCCACGCACATGATCAGAGGTCAGGAAAACAGACCTTATGATGAGAAGCTGAGCGCCATAGGGCTCTTTAGCCTGGAAAAGCGCAGGCTCAGGGGTGATCCGATGGCCACCTATAAGTTTATCCGGGGTGTTCACCAGGATCTGGGGGAACGTCTGTTCACCAGAGCGCCCCAGGGGATGATGCGGTCGAATGGTTATAAACTCCAGCAAGACCATTTCAGGCTGGATGTAAGAAATAATGTCTTTACTGTCCGAGCCCCCAAGGTCTGGAATAGCCTGCCATCAGAGGTGGTTCAAGCACCTACATTGAACACCTTCCAGAGAAACCTGGATGTTTTTCTTGCTGGGATCCTATGACCCCAGCTGACATCCTGCCCCTGGGGCGGGGGGCTGGACTCAATGAGTCCAAGGTCTCATCCAGCCCAAATGTCTGTGAAATCTATGACATTTAAGAAGGCTACATTTTGTTTTATGACTCTAAACAAGAGATACACATTTTAGTATAGCTGCTACGGTACTAATGTACTAATGAAGCAATTCTCTTTTGACTAATTGTTGCCTAGTTTGTTGTGCTTTTTAAACATAATGTGTGATCTAGGAAGTTAATGCATATTCTAGTAAAGTTTTATTTGTTTTTGCTTTGATCCTAAACTGAATGAATATAGCCCTCGGCCCCTAGCATATTTGTAAAGCTTCTAGTTTCTCTTTTACTGGAGGAAAAGGAGTGCTGTATTAAATATGATGAGCCCTCACACCATCTGCACCCTGTTTACACAATCCTAGATCTGCCCATGTCCAGCCCTGCTTTCATATGATCTTATTTAGGGCTTTTACTGTGTTGAGATCCTAAGGACCAAGGCAACCATTACTGAAAGTGTTTGCTGTGTTTGGATTTTAATCCAAACCTGCCATAAGAGAATGCTGGCAATACCTTGGAGACAGCTTTGTAGCCAAATTAATCTTGCGACAATTACAGTATAATAGCTCTTTTAAGTTAAAAAAGTAGATTATACAACTTGATCTGGCTAAATACAAGCTTCCTGTTTGTAATGCTCCCCCAGCTAAAGCAGCTGTACTATTTAGACTGATTTTATTTCTCAACAAAAATTCCCTCTGAGATGCACTAAATCTGGACTCCTCGGGGCTCTCTGGGGTTCTGGGGCCTGCAGCCAGGACATTTATGGGATTTAAAAACGTGGGGCTAAAACCTGTCTTACTGTTTTGGGAACTGATGCACAGCTGAGATTTTGTTTCTACCTGCTTGCCTCCTATGGCTCTACTACGACTACGTGGGCTCCCGGGCAAAACGGGATCACCTGGTATGTGCATGGTTCAGTTCAAAAGCACAGTCAAATTACAGCCACAGCATGACAGAGGAAGGACCCTGTACCTCTTTAATCCCAAAGCCTAGTGGTTAGACCCAGATCCTAGCCCCATCCCCATCCAGAGGGAGCATGAACCTGTATGTCCCCTTCCCAGCCAAGCACTTTAACCCCCAGTCATGGACGAGGCATTGTCTCTGGGTCTCCTTTTGAATTTTGGCCCACTAGGGATGGGGGTGGGCAAAATGCAGGCTGTGGGCCAGATCTAGCCTGCCAATTGATTGGATCTGGCCCCTGCTGCCCCTGCAGTGCTCAGCACGGGGCCAAGCCCCACGTAGGGCAGCCAGCGCTACACTCCTGCCAGTGCCCTCTGGGCCCAGTTTCCGCCAACGCACACAGCTTCTGGTGGGGCTGCAGCCCCCTGGGTGCTACTCAGCTCCCCTCGCTCCAGCAGCAGCTTCTCCTCCTGCTCCTGCAACTTCTCGGGGTGGGAAGGGAGCTTCAGCTGGGCAGAGAGGAAGCTGCATGGACTGCACTGCCCCAGCAAGCTCCACTGCACATGCCACCTTCCTCCCGCCCTACCCCACCGTCCCGGCCAGCTCCCGGGACCTAGCGCCCACGCAGCCCCCCTCCATACACACGCACACATGCCTCCCTCCCGCACCCCACCCTCCCCACCAGGTACCATATGCTATCTCTGCCCCGCGATCCTGGGGTCTCCTTGGAGACTGGCCAGGAGCGAGCTGCATGGGCAGGGAGCTGGCTCTGGAGGGGGTGGATCTTGGGGCCGTGATATAGCTTGGGGCTGGGGCCTTGGGCAGAGATTCGATCTGCTCTCTGTACACCCCTGCCTGCAGAACCTGTGCCCATCGCAGCCCTGTGCAGGCAGCAGATCATGTCTCTGCCCCGGGCCCTGGTCCCGCACTGTCACTGCTGTGTGCCCCTGCCCCGCGATCCTGGCCTCGATCTCCTGTCCCAACCTGAACATTGCTCTCTGCCCGCCTGAGGCCACATCCCACATTAGGGGTTTTGGTGAGTTGTTGTGGGTGGGGGGTGGCGACCCAGCCCATTACAACTAATAAGAATTCCCTATATGGCCCCCAGGCTCAAAAAAATTCCCACCCCTTTACTAGGCACCCAGGAAAGAAGATACGCGAGGCTGAAGAGGGAGGGGGGCTCAGTGAGATGACCACTGCTGGAGAAAGAAGGGGCTCCTAGGTTCTAGCCCCGACCCCTGCCACTAATGGGGCAAGACTTTATTCAGTGCAAGGTGCAGAAAGGCTTAGATGCATAAAAGATTAAATAGGATTTGCCTCTTACTCCGCTAGCTCATGAGAAAGCATCAGCCTTTAGCCCATTCGTTTATTTGTTACTGCTTCTCCCTCCCACACACATCCCCATTTATGAGAATTATCACACGATATGTTTAGGGAAGGAGGAAGAAAAGGATAAGAAAGGCAATGGCCTGAGTATCTAGCTTAATGGGCTACTTTTTATTCCATAATACATCCCAGAAACAGCATTTCAGTGCTAATTACAAGTCCTGTATAAAACAGATCAAGAACTTTATTGATTATACATTATGCATCTTGGGTATTGTAACCAGAAAATTAAGAAACCTCAGATCCTTTGCCATAGGGCGAGCCTAATAAATGGATGGCTATATATCACCAGCAATTTTAAGCTATCACTTCTGAACTTTTAATGGGTTAGAGGGCATTCACATAACTTCATGTGTGAGAAAGCAGGCATAATTGCATTGTCAGTACTTAATATAAAAAACCATGGAATACCTGCAAAGGGAAGTTTATGTACCAAGTAATAGTGGGTAAAGTTTATGTCTCGGTGATGAATGCTCTATTAGACATTGCGTTCTTTCCTTGTGTAAGGATTGGAATATTATGTTGGATTTAGTTTCATACAGTCAGAGAGTTTACCAGCACTCCCTTTATCATGCTATTGTCTTGATTTACTTTTTCCTTATGCTACATATCTGGTTAAAAAATGTAAGGCACCCTCAGGTATAACCAGGCTTTTAACAGCAATCTATTTTGGTAGTACTTTTGTTGGTATCCCACATATGTAGGCAATCAATGTGACAAATTATTTATAGGTACTGTAAATTAACAAATGAATGGAATAAGTTGTAAATAATCTCAGCTCATACATAAGTCTATGGAGGTCTATCAAGGCTAGCGAAGAGGAACTGGACGTGAAAAGATCTATAGAATAAAAAGGAAAATCTATTTTTAACATGATAATGATGCCAAGAGATAAGCCTCTATACAAAGAAAAAAATCTGACCTCAAACTTCTGAGTAACAAAGAAGATGTGGCCTTTTATTCAGAACTTAGAAAATATGAAGAGTGAGAAAGCGTTTCTCTTCCATAGCAGAAAGGAAGAGACGCCTTTATCTTCCTCATTGGTTTATTAAATTTTAATGTGGGGTATTTGACTCGCAGTAGGTGCATCTACACATGCATCTGATCCGGGATCAGTTTACTTGTGAATAAACTACCTGAAAGTAAATGCTCCTGGGCAAGCTTGTACATATGCAAGGAAGTGGGAGCAGATCTGCTGCTAATGGCAATGGGCCCCTGCCACCCCCACAAGGAGCTCAGGGCTCCCCCGGGGTGCTAGCCCAGGGGTTGGCAGGGAGCACGAGAGCAGGGTGTCTCCTAGCCAGGGCTGGAGCACTGTACCCTGCCCTTGGGGAGGCTGCCTGCTACCAGGGTGGGAACAATATTCCCCTGCCCCAACAGCAATCAAAGGGCATGGGGCTGGATCTTCCCCCTGACCAGGACAGTTCCCAGTCCCTGCTTCACAACTGCAGGGTAGAGGCTAGGGAGGCGATTCCCCACTCAGATCCATGAGCATGGAGCTGGGTAGGGAACAGGACGGAGCTCTCAGAGCGGGGGGCTTGGAGCGTAGTCCCCACCCAGGCTTTCCCCAGGGCAGGGAGCAGGCAGCTCCTGGGAGGCAGGGAGCAATCTCCCACCCCCTGGTAGCCGGCTCACTGGGAGCAGATTTGCTCCTGGTCAGGCATCTACATGAGTGCCACTGTGGCATTACTAATCACGATGGCAAATTTGCTACTTGCATTTGCAGGTGGCAAATTTACTTGTGATTAGTGAGATTTACTGTGCGCAAAGCATGTGCACTTGTAGATGCACATGCTTATTGCGCAGTAAACTACACTACTTGGCAGTAAAGCCTCTTGTGTGGGCGCGCCCACTGTCACCTGTACCATTCTAGGCATGGAGGATACTTTTGTAGCCTAAAAATGGACTAATTGTTAATCAAAAATAGCTAAGAAGATAAGATTGGTTGTAGATTCAGTAACCACCTTGCTTGTAATGGAATAGTGCTCTCATGCTTTAGATGTAGAAGATACTTTAGACAGAGCTGTCAGTTATTGCCCATATTACTATGCAACTCAAATCTGAACACTTCTCAGAACATTTATTATGACCAGAGAAAAAGAACATAAAATATGTTATATGGATTCAAGCTAACCTTGAAAAATCCATTCACTGGTTATAAACTTTCAAATAATTATTTGTGTATAGTTTAAATTTAAAAAAAAATCACTTCTCCTCTGAATTATTTAATTTGTTTAAGTGAGTCTGCCAGTAGCTAAAAAAATGCTCCAGTTGTTTCGGTAAAGGAGAAGAAAAATATGGGAAGAGACCATATTAACCAGTTATTATGCCACTACAATCCTATTTCATTCATTCAAGCTGATTAGTGCACATATGGTGAGACTTAACAACATGACCAATACTAAATTAGGCATCTAATTATTGATCTCCTCTCAAGAATCTCATCCAATTTAGTGTAAAAGAAGCTCCCAGTCAAAAAGCCCCATACAATTATATCTCCCATTGGTAGGCAGAGGAAAACCAAAAGTGGATTTTGCTTCCCCCATTCTCCCCCCTGCTGACTATTATACTGCAAACAGCGTTCTGAAAAATTACTCCTTTAGTGTATATACTTACTATCTGTTTGCTTGGTCCCCTTAGAAGTTGTGTATCACCAAGAAAGTAGAAACAGGGGAAGTTATTATGGCACAGAACCGATGTAAGTACAAAGAAGCCAGTGAAGCTGGGTTTGGAGCTGCTTCTTATTGCTAGAATGGCATAAAGAAGCCTAAACACAATAACCAATCTGTCCCATGCCCTCTTGCCCTTTGATTTTACAATTAATTCCAGGCTAGGTGAAATTACTGTAAAGTAGGTACACACCAGGTAAGGAAAACTGTGCTCAAATGACCATAGTGGGAGGAATCATTGGGCATGTCTACACAAGAAGCTATGGCGCCATAGCATCCATTGGCAAAAGCCACGATGCTGTGGCTATGTCACTGTAGCAATACGCTCCCTCATTATAACATGTTGCTTTGGAGACATAGCCACCAAAAATAACCATGCACAGCCAGCACTGTGCAGTACAGGCTGTTACTGTGTCATCTTTGAGTACTTCCAAAATAATGACACAGTAACAAAGGCACCATATAGCCACGTGTAGACGCAGCCATGGAGTCTGACCCAAGAATGTGTCCTGTATCTGGTACTGTTCAGTTTCTTTACTACTGACCTGGAAAATGGAATCAAGGGTATAGTTAGAAAACCTCTGAATGGCCCCAAGCTGCCTGGGATAGCGTGCACTTTGGACAACAGGGTTAAGATTAAATAACATCCATGATAAATCAGTAAAAGGTGACATTCATTAAGGACAAGTGTGAAGTATAACGCTTAGGAGGGAACAGTCAGGTAATCAAACACAAAATGGCAATGGGCTAGGCTGCAGTTCTGCAGTAGAGGATTTGGGATTAGGGGCAGCAAACTGAATACAAGTCAACAGTCCTTTTGTTTCATTTTTTGTTTTGCAGCAGTATTAGCAGTCACAGGAAGAGACTCTTGCACTCTACTCAGCGTCACCTGGAGTACTAGATCCAGTGCTGGCTACACGCTGCACTTCAAGAAAGGCGTGGTCTGACTGGAAGAAGTCCAACAAAAATTATTAGGGGTCTAGAAAACCTCTAAAACAAGGAAAGTTTGGGAGAACTGAGAGTAGTCAGACTGGAAAAGACTTAGTATCAGTAAGTGCATCTATACATGCTAATTTACTGCTCAGTAACTGAAATTACTGCAAAATGTGGGCACGCTTCTACACATGCACACCCATACTGTGCAGTAAATATGATGACTTATGCTGACTTGAGTGTAAATTTGATCTGTGCATCATGCAAGTATCAAATTTATGCCAAATTAGTTACTGCGCAGATGCCTTACTACACAGTAACATTTTGTCTGTGGGCTGGCTTGGGAATAACTTTACTCCTAAATCAGTTCACATGCAGAGTTAATGCACTTTAATGCCTGCACGTGTAGACACTGGCCTATTCCCACTTACTGTGCAGTAACTTACTGCAACCAGTAAGGATTTAATAGCAATAGGTGAGGGTTTAATAACAGTCTTCAAAGCATTCTACCAAAGAGGATGGCGATCATTTGTTCTATGTCCAGAGCAAACAGGATAACTAGTGTGCAGGCTTAAATTGGAGCAAGGGAGATTCAGACTAGATATGATGAAAAACCTTTCTAACTGCGAGGATAGTTAGGCACTACAACAAGCTACCTAGAGAAGTTGTGCAATCTATCTTTGGAAGTTCAAATCCAGATTAGACAAACAATTATCTGGAATGGTCTAGACAGGAATAATCCTGCTTTGAGCAGATCATTGGACTAGATAACCTCCTACGGGCCCTTCCAGCATTATTCTTCTACAGTTCCCTATCAGTAGAAAGCTCATGGAAAGGTTGGAGTGAAAGCAGTTGTTTAATTGCAAACAGTACTGCACCAAGCATGGCATTGAAAAGGCTAAACATATCCATGAGACATAAATCCACAAAAACCAATACTTGTTAACAATTAAATGGAGAGGCTGACAGAAGCTAACATACCCTTTCTGTTAATCCTTTTACCACAGTGGAGGACACACCTGAAGTCAGCCACCAGCTCAAGATGCAGATCTTCTATATTGTGTAGGCTGTATCATTATTGCACCTGTGAAATCTTAAATTAGCTGCAGCTGACCCGATTCAACTTTAATAGGAGCCGATTGTCAGGAAGCAGCCGACCAATACCTCAGGGATTATTTTACCACCAATTCTTTGCACAAAGTCTGAAGGAGTTACCCTCAATTGCCATGAAATGCTACTTTTGGGGGCTGGGATTGGGGAATGAAGATTCCTGTACAAAAAAAGCGGCGGCTAGAGCCACTTCCTGGGAAGTGGGAGACCCAGATTTCCTGGCAGCTCCCTTAGTCTGAGGAGGTTCAACTTCACATAACCTACCTTCCAAGGCAGTGCCCGAATCACCAGGCTACGGGGCTGGGGAAGGGTGGGAGGCGCTCGTCACTCCTTCTGATGAAGCTGGGTTAGGCAGCTGCTGACTAGGGGACTGTGCACTTGAGATGCCCGCTTCCAGGTTTAGGCTCCTAACTTACAAGGACATCTAGCTAGTTATCTAAGGCCAGATGCCCCCCCAAAAATATCAATTTCATTTTCCAATTCTCCTTAGTAGGAGACTTTTGCCTGAGTCTTACTTAATATAAATTAGGCTTCACTGTGCTCAGAGCCAGATTTATTTATATCAGCTGGGAATCTAACTCCCAGCTTCTAACTCAGTTTCTTCCCTTTGCCCCCCCTGAATGGATCATGTATCGGAGAACCGCAAAGCCAAGAAAAGTAGGAAATCGGGGGTGGAGAAAACACATTTGACTTGGAAATGCTTCCCTTCCACTTTCGCATAATAACTTGTGCCCATGCAAGCTGCGAACAAGACCAGCGCATGCAAATTCTCTGTTCGCGTGCACCAGTTG
Source organism: Caiman crocodilus (assembly GCA_030014935.1). Lineage (NCBI taxonomy): Eukaryota > Metazoa > Chordata > Crocodylia > Alligatoridae > Caiman > Caiman crocodilus. The sequence continues at coordinate 10,903,854 of JAGPOW010000261.1, forward strand.
ACGAAGACTTCAGGAACCTCGTCATGCCAAAGGAGTGTATTAAAGGCTGCATCTTGTTTCTGTTCAAACAGCAAGTATCAGGTGATCTTGCAAACGCCCTTTTCCACAAGCAAGATGCAAGATAGGTGCGTTCCAGAGTCTGATACTAAAAGCATGCCTATCTTTACAAGTGTACTTTTCGTAATGCACTTGTAAATCCCTGCTTCTTGTCTGTGCAAATGGGTGTTAATGGGTATTTCCTAGGAACCGATGCAACCCAACTACATTTTGGCTGCAGGGTGATCGTACAGGCCCCAAAGCAGCTGGCTCTGCTCTGGGAGCGTTGTCCCCCATCATCCCACTGTTAGCAGAACTACACGTCCCGCTTAAAAGCATGGGGCAGTTAGAAGACATTAGTACATGTGCTCTGTAATCCTACTGGTTAGCTGTTGTGTTCGTGAACTTCAGAATTAATGTTCAGTTTATCTACTATGAAAGGTGCTTTGACGGGTAGGGTTGTGGCATTTTAGCAAGCTATCACAAAACCGGTTTTACTAACCCGAACAGACAAGCAATGCCATTTTCTGTGCTTTATTTCCAGTTGGATCTTTCAGTAAATGGAAGTGATAATGGCCAGTGATACAATCTTCGGTTCGGGAGAGAGTGTAAATACGAGTTACTCTCTGTGGACCTTTTCCTCTGAAATGTCTGTGTATGCTGTAGCACCCCTTCAAAACAGCACCACTTCAATGCTCCGTTTAGAAATGTTGTGATAAAAATAATCGTTGTTAGTATTCAGAGAGAAGCCAAACTGAAGAGCACTTGGCCACTGGGAGGGATGATAAGCTGAATGGTGGGGTCAAATGAGCTGCTGAACAAAGCCACTCTCCTTCAACTGAGCACAGACCTGGCAATTAAAATGCTGATCATCAGGCCCTGTGTACAGCAAGAACTAGGCAGCAGCAGAGGTTTTTCTCTGCTCAGGCTCAGCTGGTGGGGGAGCGTGTGCACAGCAGGAGGTAATGATCACACTGCAGGATTCAAAGCAGTATAAGCAAACTGTCCCTGACCAGCCTTGGCTTTTTTGACACTGGTGTCATGGCCTGAAGGGCCGCCTTTAGGGGTAGCTGTAAGGCTTCTGACACCCAGCATAGCTAAAGTCCAAGGCCAACGTGCAGAGGGAAAGCCAAACACTGTTTTGCAACCGAGTCAGTCTTTCACATACACAGTCCTTTGCACTTGGAGGTTGTTTTCAGGATTAGCCATCAGGCTGGCTTTCAGTGAGACCTCCTTCCTCCTTGTGCAAGGCAATATGTAGGGGCACAAACTGACACAAAAGTAAATAAGAGAGGATGTTCAGTGTGTGGCAGCTTCAAGACGAACAGCTGGCGCCCATGGTGAATGAAAGCAAGCCCACGGCAGGTTAGCCCTTGCTGTGCAGGGTGCTAGTGCGTCCTGGGAAGTACTGACCGCCCGCAACATCAGCCGAAGTCAGTGGGCACCAAGTGTCCTGAGCACCATGCAGAGATAAGGCCCAAAGTTCCCAGGGATCTTCACACACTCAAAACTTTTTTGCATCATGTAGTCAGAGTAGGAGCCAGGCTTTATAGCGGACATGCCAGAAATTAGCCCTGTGCCCTCCTCAAGTGCCACTCCGATCACCTTCCCCTGCCTAATCTGCGGCTCAGCTTTCCGCTCCCTGCCCCGCGCTCCTTGCCCAGTCCGTTGCTCTGCTTTCTACCTCTTGCCCAAACGGTTGTTGTGTGCCTTGCTCCCTCCCCAATCTGCCACGTGTCGCACAGTTTTCCTGTGCCACTTGTGGGGGCAGGCTGGCCACCCCCGATGTACTCCATATCACATTGCACCCACTGAAGTCAATAGCACGGCTCCCTTGAACTTCCATGGCACGCAGCAAGGCCTGTATGATTTTATGTCTCCTTGAAAACTAGTTAAAGATCAAACAGAACTTTCTTCTTTGCTCCTGCAGAACAGGAGGGCCTCAGGTGCAAAAGGAAAGTTGAAATGAAAAAAATGCAAAAGAAATATGGAGAAAGCATCATATTCATGATCTGTCGATACAGAAGAACATTTCTTATTGCATTAAGCCGCGTGGCGGGGCTGACTGCAGAGCTTATGAGTCAGGCTGGGTGTTGACTTACGCGCTATAATGTAATATTGATTTTTCCTACATGGAGTTTCATTATTTGCAAGCACTCTTAAGGTTAGCAAACATGACAGAAATAGAGCATCCCTGGTGATGGATCTGAGTATTAACACTTGAGTGTTGCCTCACCACTGCAACATGGCTTAGCGTGCAACTGCTCTGGAGTTGTTCCCAGGCTCCAAAAAACTGAACGGTAAGAGTAGTTGAGTCTTAAAACTTTACCTCTTCAGAGTAGTGTGTAAAGCTTTACCAAATCACCCTCACTGTGCTCACGAGAGGCAGGTAAGCACTGTCGTAATACTAAAGAGAAGGCACCTGAGGGAGAGAAGTGAAAAGACAGGGCCAAAGCTACGTAGGACATCAGTGGCAAAATTAGGTTGAAGCTTCCTGCTGCTCAGGCCCAGGCTAAATGGTCAAGATTGAGAGGCTGCTTTCCATGCAGTGGGATGGAAGACGATGACCAGTTAACAGAACCCTTCCTGTCAAACAAACACATGTAGATGGTCTTGAAAGACAATCTTGCAAAATCTCCATCGACTTCTCCGGGAAGACATTTAGCTAACTCCAGTACAAACTGGGTAGCGGTGCTGTTCCAAGTACTGTATTTTCTCATGCATACCACTCCCTGAATACGCTGCACACCCTGTTTTTGAAAGGCAGGATGAAGAAAAAAAGATCCTTCCTCACAGTAAGTAACTGATTAACAGGAGCTGGGTGGGGGGCAGCTTGCTCACTGTTTTGCTCCCCACGGACTGAGTGAAGTTACTTTTGCTTTTACCCAGCAGAGGCGTAAGCTGTTGTTACCATATTTTATTGCCTATAATACACATCCCAGTTTCCAGAAGCTGTCTTTTGGAATAAAGGGGTGTGTTGTATGTGAGAAAACATGGCATTGAGCATTAGCAAGATAGCTGTTACAGACATATAGACCCCTGTTTCCAGGCAGTATCTACTAACCAAGATAGTTGTAGCTCACTTGGCTTCAACCTGCAGCTAAACCTGTTTAAGATGCAAAATGATCACTTAGTAAGATAGTTAAGAGTGAAAATACAATAGCAGGCATTCCCAGGTGTCCTGGGACC
>JAGPOW010000261.1:10907475-10921227 GCA_030014935.1 Caiman crocodilus
CCATTTCTCAGTCTGATATAGGAGTTCCAGATACATTTTCTTCCTGGATATTCAACCCAAGTTTCTCTATTCTTAATTTTTTCCCAATTCTTACTAGATATAAACCTCTGGTCAAGCTGTATATTTCTAGCTTTTCCTTGATATTTATTATTTACCTCTGTCAAGGAATTGTCAACTCTTATCCTCTGTCTTTTATCTGGTATTTCTGTGGAGAGCCAGGAGTCTGCGAGGTGTTACTTGAAAAAAATCCCAGCAGGCGGATTTCTGTACAGAAATCTCATTTCAACTCATCTAATGCTTCCCCCCCCCCCATTTTAATGGCAGTGGTGGGAGAAATTAGACTGCTGGCTAAAAATTAATATCTTTGAGTTATCTGTGCTAAATTCATGTTTATCAAACCTGACTTAAAGAAAGGATGCAATATATCAGGAGTGCGAGTCTATTAGACACGAGAGGCTTAGCACCAACACTAGTGTCATAACGGATCAAAGAAATCAGGCGATACTTAGCATCCGGATCCAGCACAGACTTCCAATATGTGCTTAGCTCTCTTCTTGAGGACCATCTCAGCAGTGCTCATATGCAGAAGCACGACTGAACTCCAAACAAGGGGTTAAGTTTTGCAAATGCTGCTTCTTGGTTCATGCTTCCGGCTCAGGAGCCTGCGTTGACGGTTTGCCCCAAACCTTGTGCCCATTGGGCTACCATGGTTAAAACACTTCGGGTGCTGAAGTCAGGGGTACATAAGGGAGTGGTGCGGTTGGTGTTGTGTTTGCCTTTGCCCTTTCACCCCAACCCAATATCCAGGAATATATTTGCAGCTGGGTCACTTGGGGCAGCTTTCAGCAAGAGTCCAGATATTCTGCTAGCTTATTTTGGGGGAAGGACGGGGTAGGGGTTTATAATATCAGCTGCTGCATGATAAGTGCCCAGCTATATGCTCATCATCTTACCACAGTAGCACAGCCTTTGGTAGAAAAGAAATAACCTGCCACTGATTAGCTTCCACTTCCCACAAATTGTTCCTATGGCCATTCTTCCAACCTTGTACCTCTGGATTGGCGGCAAGACGCCTTAATTACTCTGTCTTTACAGAGTATTCAGGAGCTCTTGCTAAGTTATTTCGCTGTCCGTGACTGAAACCAGGGGCTTTTTAATCATCAGTCTGTGATAAAGAACCAAAAAAAAAAAATGTTGCAGGGGTGTGCAAGTGTAGCTTTTCATATTATAAGAGAGACAGATGCAATGTCATTATTTTTTAGCGAGGAAATGGGTTGACAGGAAATTGGATAGCATTTAATTTTGTTTTCCTCTACTCCTTTTACTGTTAAGTTAATTAACTGGAAGGTGGCCAGTTTTGTTGGCGTCTTAAAAATGTTTGGGATTTTAGCACAAAAAGAGAGAGAAGCCCGTTCTTTTGTGGAATAATTAGATGATCCCAAATGCTCTAAGGTCCTCTGGGAGGAAGAGTTATATAAGTGTAATCTGCTCGATATTAAATGTCGTACTATTAAGTATTAACAACCTTACCTCGAGGCCCCAAATGACATCAAAACCCTAGTGGATGCTGGGAAACGTAGAGACTCATCGGAGACAGACACCGCTCTGAAAAGCTCACTGTCTGAGCAGTGCAGCTAGAGAGAGGAAACAGCAGGGAAAGAACTTGCCCAAGGTCCCTCCAACGGCCAGGGGCAGAACGGGGACTAGACCTCGGGCCACCTGGCTCTCACCTGGTCTGAGCTCGAAACATTGGGCCCCCAGTCCAATGATGGGAGGCAACCCCTGGCCGTTGCGGGTACGTGCTATGGAAAAGACCGTGTGAAGAGCCGGGTACCATCACTTTACATCTACTTAAGAAAACACCGGGGTGCACGAAGACTGTAAACCCTAGAAGCCTATATCTCCATGTAGCTCAATCCTGCTCCAAGTCCCGAAGACAGTCCGAGCCTGCCTGTTAGCACTGGGGAGTGGACTGCATCAGACTGATCGTGTGGAGATCTTCCTCCACGTGTCAGAAGTCCTCTCTCCACGCAGGCAGGAGGAGACAAGCCCACCTCTCCACCCAGGTCTCCCTGTGCCTTACACGGCTGCCACTGCACCATGTCAAGAGTGCGTCCCCAGGGGTCGGCACGTAAGTGCAGCACTGCCGTCACGACCAGAGAAATCTGCTCGCTGTGGCTCCCCAGAATCTGAGTGTGTCCTGAGAGCTTACTACCTATGACAGATGTGCTCTTCCCTGGCACAGGTGTTTGACTTGATGAGGCCTCCTGGCAGGGCCTCCGCGAGTGGAGTACAGCAAGGCTGTGAGACCTGCAACCAAAGAAGTACCTTACAACTATTCAAATCCATCTCCTTTTGGGTGCTGGGCTGGAAGCAAGCTAGCCAGATCTTTGGTTTTAGTGTGTTTTGTTATATACAGGTATCACACAGGCACCTGTATTTAATCCATGTTCCAAAGTAAGGCTTTCAAGAGTTAGGACAGGGAAGGATTAAAGCAGCTTGCAGAGCTTTACTTCAGCCCCGATGTTCATATGCAATGCGATGAAGTTTTTAATTACATTTATTTTTTACTTCACAAGACCAATTCATCATTTTAATGTAGGTTTTTTGGGGCATTTCCTAGGTTTTTAAAGCAGCTAACAGGAAAGAAAAAAAGAATGGAGCAAAACCAACCCATGCAAAATTCATCATATGGCTGCATAGATATTCACTAATCATTCACATAGTTGGATGCTTTACATCCACCAGACTTCTTGTGGGCATAAATACTCCTGCCTGTCCCCAGAAGACAACCCTCCAACAGACAGTTCCTCCTCCAGCCTGTTCCATCTCTTGGTCCTTCCTATAATCTCTTCCCACTCCCACGTCTGTCTCTGCATATTATCTGCCCAGGCTACTGCAGACTTCCCTCAGAGGACCTCCATATCCTTTCGGGACCGTGGCAGTCCCCTTTTACAGGCTGCCAATCTGTCTTGTGACTCATGGTCACCTGGCTGGTGCTCAGCTAAAACCTAGAGACAGGATGCTGCATCGCATACATGAACTCCAAACAAGAGATGCGACTGCTTTGTCAGCATCCTACAATGAAAGAAAAGGTTGTCCGAGTGAAGCTATTTCATATGTTGCATCGCTGAGGTCCTGTGCAGCTACTCCTTGGTAATAATCTCTCTCCATTAGAAATCCAAATGACATACTGTTAGCATGACCCTCAGTTTAAATGCACCTTTCATAATATTTTGCATGTCAATACTGCTTCCTATCAGAATACATTATAAATATTAATGAAATCAGCCTCACAATCATCCTCTGAACCAATAATGCATTAAGATTTCTATTTACAGGAGAGCAAGCTTAAGCGCAGAGGGGTTAGGAAACTTGTTCTGCATCAAACCTTGAATCATAGAGCCATAGAGCATGTCTACAGGTTGCCATATAGTGATCGTGCTTTAGTACATCCTTTTGGGTTAGATTTTGCTGCTACCTCGCCATAGTGGCCCACTATATTGGGGGAGTTTGTTGCTATGGTGACATAGCTGCCAATCATGTGTAGACCCAGGTGATTGCTACAATGCATTCATGGCAGCCAATGACCTGCTTCTATAAAATGTTGTCACTTGGAAAAGAAAAAGGTTATTAGGAGCAGACAGCATGGATTTGCCGAGGGCAAGTCATACCTGACCAACCTGATTGCTTTCTATATTGAGATGACCAGCTCTGTGAATGCAGGGGGACTGGTGGATGTAAGGTCTACCTTAATTTTAGCAAGGGTTTTGGTACAGTCTCCCACAACATTCTTCCAGGCAAGCTAAGGAAGTGCGGGTTGGATTAATGGACTGTAAAGTGGATAGAAAACTGGCTGGAGCATTGGGCTAAAAGAGTAGTAATTAATGGCTCAATGTCTAGTTGGCAGCTGGTATCAAGTTGAGTGCCTCAGCGGTTGGTCTTGGGGCTAGTCTTCTTTAATGTCTTCATCAACAACCTGGAAGATGGCATAGAGGGCACCCTCAGCAACTTTTGCAGATGACACCAAGCTGGGGGGAGTAGTAGATATACTGGAGGCTAGGGCTAGGATTCAGAGTGATCTAGACAAATTGAGGATTGGTCCAAAAGGAATCTCATGAGGTTCAACAAGGACAAGTGAAAAGTCCTGCACTTAAGACAGAGCAAGCCCATGCACCAGTACAGGCTGGGGGCTGACTGGCTGGGCAGCAGCTTTGTAGAAGAGGACCTGAGTGTTACAGTGGACAATAAGCAAAATATGAGCCAACAGTGTGCCCTTGTTGCCAAGAAGGCTAATGGCATACTCGGATGAATTGGTAGGTGTGTTGCCAGTAGGTCAAGGGAAGTGATTATTCCCCTCTATTCAGCACTGGTGAGGCCATATCTGGAGTATTGCGTCCAGTTTTGGGCTCCCACTACAGAAAGGATGTGGACAAATTGGATAGAGTCCAGTAGAGGGCAACAAAAATGATGACAGGGTTGGGTAGCATGACTTCTAAGGAGAAGCTGAGAGAACTGGGCTTATTTGGTCTAGGGAGGAGAAGACTGAGAGGGGATTTAATAGCAGCCTTCAAAGGTGGGTTCGAAAGAGGATAGAGCCATACCGTTTTCAGTGGTGGCAGATGACAGAACAAAGTGCAACAGTCTCTAGTTGCAGCAAAGGAAATTCAGGTTAGATATTAGGAAGAATTTTTTCAGTAGGAGGGTAGTAAAGCACTGCAGCAGGTTACCCAGGGAGGTGGTGGAAGCTTCCAAACCTAGCCAGACAGACCTTTGGCTGGGATGATCTGGTTGGGGATGATCCTGCTTTGAGCAGGAGTTTGGACTAGATGTGAGTTCCCTTCCAACCCTTCCCTCCTGAGTTCCCTTCCAACCAATGGTGAAGCATGGGTCTCTGATCACTGAGCAGGGGGGCAGGGGAGAGGTTCCCCAGTGGCTGATCGTTTAGCCCAGAAACACCAGTGGTGAAACCGGAAGTGCCAGCAGCAAAACCAGAAGTGCCACCAGGGACTGAGTACCCCTTGGAGGATGTGGCTGGTGCCCCCTCCTCAGGCCTGTGCCTGGGGGCATAGCCCACCTCCACCCTCTCGTCACTATGCAACTGCTTCCAAGCCTAATTTTCTCCGATTCTATACGTTAGAAGTGGGCAGTTATTTGGACTGGAGGGCCACTTGAAGAGTTTCAGCGAGCTGTTGCTGGCTGTGGGGGTGCTGACCTGACTTGGCTTGGCATGCTGTGGGGAGGGAAGGCAATTGATCCTGTCCGGCCCTGGGCCCATCTGCCATGCACTCAATGCGAGGGGTGCCAGATGGAGTAGGCACATGGGCAGGTTCTCCACAGAGATCAGCTCAGGACCCTCATGGGAAGGGTGCGCTTAGCCAGGCGGTTGGGATGAGGCTGTGGACAGGTGGGGAGCAATGTCTGGGAGAAAGATGGATGGGCAGAGCTGGGGCTGTGATAATGTGGAGCCAGGGCCTGGGGCAGAGCTATGATGCACTCCCCACACATCCCTGTGACGGGCATTGGTTCTGCAGAGAGGGTTTTGTGGGGAATGGATTGCAGCTCTGCCCCAGGCCCCCAGCCCCATGCTGTCACTGCCCCAGCCCTGGTCCTGGTCCCCACCCGCTCATCCTGCTCCTGGGATGCCACTTCCTGCCCATTCATGGCTCCATCCCATCTGTCTGGCCAAGTATTGCCTGCCTGCAGGGGTCCTGGGCCAGTCTCCATGAAGACCCTATCTGCCTGGCCACCTACCTGCTCCTTCTGGCACCCCCAGTGGTGGGTATGGGGTGGACTGGCAGTGGCAGCCAGGTAGAGTGAACTGCTGCTGCAAGGTCTGCTCTGGTGGGAAGCTGAGTCTGGCTGCAGTGCTGCTCCTGCCCACCCACGCAGCCAGAGGCACCCAAACTGGCCACATGAGCCACAACCCAGAACGACCCCTGCACCTGGGCTGGGCAGTGCCGAGGGACCTGCCGGGCTGGATACAATTCCTTGGTGGGCTGGATTCAGCCCGTGGGCCATGTTTGTCCACTCCTGACCCTCTAGCCAGGGAACTCCGACTTTGGACCCGAGTCAATGTCTCCTGCCTTGGCTGTAGCCAACAGCCAGTGCTTCTTGGAAAGCTTAAAAAACACCCTGACTCACATAGCAGAAAGGGGCGAGGAGGGTCAACCAGCAAAGCCCAGAAGCATGGGAAAGACCCATGATAGAACATAGGCATAGGTACACATGGATCATCCCTGCCCAGTGGCTGCCTAACCTCTTCTTCAACACCTCCAGTGATGGAGAGTCCACAACTTCCCTAAGCATCAATTCCACATCTAGGCTCTCCATATCTGAATTTTGTGTGTTGCCCATTGGTATAACCTTCAAAGTCCTGATCCCAACCTGACTGAAGGCAATGGAGAGGAATAGTCTAAACGTTGGCTGATCCGTTGTCCACAAAGCTTTCTTCAACCTACTTGTAACTTTATGTGATTGGCGTTTATTTGCCATGCCAAAGAAAACCAATTGGAGGGTATTTCTACACTACAGGCCCCAAGCTCAGAATTAGCTGGGGGAGCGGGAGCAGCATAGTCATGTTTGCAATGGCTATGCAGGGTTTGGTTTGCCCCAGAGTCTCAGGGTACCTTGTAGAGCAGAGTAACACACTCACACGACAATACTCAAGCTGGCTCAGGTATCTCTACACTGCTCTGCACTGTCCCATGTAGACTCAATATTCTCCTCCCCTCTTTCCAGCTATCTGGCCTTTGTAGCAATGCATAAGTAATGTCTTTCAGCAAGGATTAATTATTCATTTTATCTTTTGCTAATATTAGACACAGATTCTGTCGCTCTGTCTATTTTGGGCATACCTTAGTTTGCCCAAATAAGCATTAAATAAACAGATACAGGAACCCTTTATACACACAGAGACACATCTTATTTATAACTTTTAGGCATTGGCTTATTTGTATTTAAAAGGCCAACATTATTAGTTTTACTAAAACAATCTCTTGTGTAAGACCAAACAGGCAACACATTCAACACATACATTGGGAATGAAGAAAAAGCAACTCATAAATTTAATAGTCCAAAAGTCACCACAGATAACATGGCTTCTCCAGCACCAATTAGTTGTCACGTTTCCTGTCAATTGAAAGAATCTGCAGTTCCACAAAGTCACTTCATAATGGAGTAAAAAGGCCATTTGCTCCTACGGGCTCCCCGCAATGGATTGATTCTGCAGTGAATACAATTATTTTTAAAAAAAATCAGATCTTAGGTTGTTGGCTGCGGCTGCTGCTGTCATTGTGTCATGGACACGAGCTTGTCCCTTTGACCTCTCCAGTGCTTTCAGAGACCAGCTATTGCACCTCAGGTGTCATCCTCATTGTCCAACTGTCCTATCATACTTCCTGCTTTAGATAGTGAAAACCAAAGACATTTCTACCAACTGCTACCCTTAAAACTACCCTTTTGTGTCTTGAAAAACAAAATCGATCTACTTAGACTGCCTAGGACCATGACGTCCCATCTAGCCAGGGTTGTGGATGTACCCAGACCAATGGAAAAATGGTACATCACAGCCTACCTCTGTGCAGAAGTATTTTAAATAAGGTTTAAAACTAGTCACACTTTTCCTTTGAAGAGCAAATGACAGTTTTATCAAGCAATGGCTTTCTTCATTGCCTGAAGTGTCTCCCCTTTATTTCTGGGATTCATTATACTGCACACCAGTTTTCCTACTGTCCTTCCTCCCACCAGCAGCTTTATTTCATTGCTAGTTCACATGTCCATCTGATCTGTCCTGTATTTAGGAAAGGTCCCCATATACGTAATTATCTGAGGATTGGTATCAGAGGACTCCTCTAAACCCTTTTAGCAATAGGCTGCAAATACAAAGAAGCATGTAATAAATTATTTCAGCTTGGAAACCAAAAATATTTGGATCTGAGGCTAGGGTAATGAATGGTTTCGTTTAGGACAGGCCAAGAAGAATGGAGCATAACAAGAAGGTTATTGGTTGTAGTCAATGAAGCTGTACAGAGGTGATTAAAGGCAGAATTTGGACAAGCAACATTTCTAGTTACGGATGTGAAGCTGTTTTCTGTTCAGTTCTGTTGATTTGTGTGGTTTGGGTAGTGAATTACCATGAAAACCAATTTGGAAAAGGAATATTAAGCATGCAATTCAGACACAGTTTTCCATTTAAAAGATGCTGTTATATAGGATATGTTTAGCCAATCAGCTACAGGCAATTACCCACCAGATAAATGGTGTTCAATGGATAGTGCGACAGCTGAAATGGGGGAGAACCATCAATACTCATACCTTCAATAACTGATACGCAGGCCTTGCTCTGATTTATTTGATTCTCAGCCTGGATCTCCCAACATTAGCCCAACTTTAGTTATGCTTCAAACATTTCATGTCAAGTACATTTAAGGAAGCGTTTTGGACAGGGGTACAAATTCAAGAGACTCTTCCTATTTAGAAAATTAAGGTTTGCGAGGAGGACGGCCAGTTTCCTGAGCCTTAAACTCATCTAGGCTTTATCTTGTTCCTGACATTCTTCCTGAACTAACTTGCCTTTCCTTAGGCTGCATCCTTACCTCTGCCAAGCCGGGTCTTCACCCCCAGCTCTCTGTTAGTCCTGCACATGCAAGCTGTGTCCCAAACACTAAACTTTCTGGGAAAAAAGAGCTAGACCCAGAGAAAACGTAGGTGTCTAAGTTCAAAGCTACAACCCTGACAGTGGCAGGCCTCTCAGGTTAACGTCCTTTCAGGGGTAGTTTTTCAGCTTCTGAGTAGATGAGCCAAAGCCAACGGCTTTGATTGCCCTTGCTCTAGATGTCCTGTAGTTGCTCCACTTTGTGTCTGTTGGATCAAAATGGGGTTCTTTTCACTTAATGAGCTGTTAGCATTAGCTGTTGAGAAAATGGTGTTTGGCTGAATTGTTCCTGTTACATCCCAGTTTAACATGGAGTACTTACATCAGGGACCTGAGACTCAGTAGTTAGCTACATCTCTTCTGAACTTTATGTCATGCTACCTTATGCATATTTGCACAGTCTTGGCTAAACTCCTGATCATACATTCAGGAGTTGTAATAGCAATGTGGTCTTATAGGGCGTCCAAGTCCCAGATAGGAGTGTGAAAGGTATCAGAGTCCTTCACTCACTCAAATAATGGGGATTGCAGCATGATCTGCTGGGCGAGGTACAGGAGCAGAGGTGGGGTTTTCTACCCAACTCTGCTACTGATCTGGCATGTGACCTTAGGCAAGTCACTTCATAGATTTCATAGAGATGAGGTCTGAAAGATCATCAGGGCCAGGCCTCTGCTCCAGGGGCAGGAAATCAGCTAGGGTCAAAGGATACCAGCAAGATAAGCATCCAAATGTTTCTTGAAAGTATCCAGAGTAGGTGCTTGCACCACTCTGGGGTGGTGGGAGTCTGTTCCAGGCCTTGGGGACTCTGACAGTAAAGAAGTTTTTCCTTATGTCCAGCCTAAAATGGTCTTGCAGGAGTATGTGACTACTGGACCTTGTCATCCCCTGGAGTGCTCTGGTGCAGGTGTTCCCCCAGATCCTGATGCACACCCCTTATGTAGTTGTAGGCTGCTACCATGTCACCCCTGAGCCTGTGCTTCTCCAGGCTAAAGAGTCCCATAGCCAGTGTTTCCTCTAAGCTGTGTGGCATGCGTGCCTGTGCTGGTGTGCCCGCATAGCTGTGCAAGCCATGCAGCGTAAAGGGAACACTGGCCATAGCTCTCAGCCTCTCTTCATAAGGCCTGTTCTCCTGCCCTCTGATCATGCGCGTGGCTCTCCTCTGGACTCTTCCAAGTTTCTCCATGTCCTTCCTAAATTGTGAAGCCCAGCATTGGATGCAGTAGTCCAGCTGTGGCCTCACCAAGGCCGAGTACAGCAGGAGGATGACATCCTAGGTCTTGTTCCAGATGCATTGGTTGATGCAAGCCAGAGTTTTGTTCGCTTTGCCAGGTGCGGTATCACATTGGTAGTTCATATTCATCTAGCGGTCAATCATGACTCCCAAGTCTCTTTTAGTCATGGTGCTAGTGAGTGTAGCATTGCTGCGCCTATAAGTATGATGTGGGTTTTTATTCCTGAGGTGGAGCACCTTGCATTTCTCCGTATTGAATGCCATCAGGTTTTTATCTGCCCATGTTGTACGCCTATCGAGGTTGGCCTGGATCACCAGGCTATCCTCAAGTGTGGATACTCTTCCCAAAGTCTGCTGTCATCAGCAAACTTGGCCAGTCTGCTTTTCTCACTAGTTTCAAGCTTGTTTACGAAGACATTAAAGAGTGCAGGTCTGAGAACGGAGCCTTGAGGGACACCACTAGTCACCGAGCGCCATGTTGGTTCGGTTTCGTCTACTACTACCCTCTGGGTCTGACCTTGCAGCCAGTTCCCCAGCCATTTGACTGTTGAGTAGCTGAGGCCGCAGTTGCCCGGTTTTTCCATGGGGACACCATGGGATAACAGATCAAAGGCTTTTTTAAAGTCCAAATATATGACAACAATCTTTTCCCTTTTGTCCAGGTGTTACATCTCCTGGTCATAGAAGGAGATGAGATTGGTCAAGCAAGACCTACCTGCAACAAGCCTGGACTGGCTGTCCCTCAGGATGGTGCCTTCTGTTAGCCTGTTAAGAATGGTTTCTTTGATAATTTTTTCCAAAATCCTTCCAAAGATTGAGGTCAAACTGATGGGCCTGTAGTTTCCCGGGTCTTCTTTCCTCCCTTTCATGAAGATGGACACCACATTGGCCCTCTCCAATCTTTCGGCACTTCGCCTCAGCATCATGAGTTCTCAGATATCTTTGCCAGTGACTGTGCTATGATGTCTGCCAGTTCCTTTAGCACTCTTGGGTGCAACCTATCCAGACCAGCGTTATGGGGGTCCAGCCTCTCAAAAAACTTTACTTCAAAAAACTTTACTACTTTTATTTCTCCTCTTATCTTTTATCTATCTTGTCTAGTTAAATCGAAGGTCTTTGGGACAGGGACAGTTTCTTTTCACAATTGTTTACAGTCTCTTGCATTATGGGGCCATGATCTTGGTTGGCATTTGTACGTTCCATTAGCAGCCTGGCAACAGCCCGCAGAGATTTGCCAAGGCGCCGAATGTGACAAACACACTTGCCAAACGTGACAAACATGCTGGTTGTTCTTTTCCATCGTATTTGCTTGTCAGGAAACACACCGTGACATTTCGGCTTATTCTGCATTTGAGATAGTAATTGGAAAAACAATTGAAGGGCATCATGCACATAGTGAGGGAAAACAATGGGAGGCAAAGATTCCTTCAGCAGAAAACATTGCACGCTATGGAATCGTAATACTTCTGGATTTAATAAGGCAGGCGAATAGACAGGAGGAAACCAAAGAAAAGTCACAATGGGGACAAAAATTGCTTATTATGGCAGGAAAGCTAGAACTGTTAACTGTCAGCTTATGGTGATAAAATATTACAGCATTACCAGTCCTGTCTCCCAAAGAATGTAAATTATGTGACAAGAGACATGGTCCCACACTGAGATAAAGAAAGTGCATACAGTTATGTTTCCAAAAGGGCAAGCAGATAAGACGAATCCAGTAAAAAAAAAGTCAATTTATCATTTTAAAGTCCCCAGCAATGGGGAAAAAAAAGAATGAATGAAAAAAACCCTGGAGTAATATAGATTGGAAAAGTGCTTCAGGTTTAATTTATGCAAATATAAAAAGAAAGGAGGCTCAGTTGATTTGACTTTAGGTGAAATTTAGTGTGCTGCCAAGTCAATCTAGCTTCACCAAGGCAGGGTGATTCAACTGTCAGCTAAGCCTGAGAAATATTTATCAATCAGGCAAGAACAAAACCAATTCTGATTGATTCTCTCTTGTAAATGGGTCTAGACATTAACCAGGGGCCTATAGCGGGCCTGCAAACTTGCAAAAGCAATCAGGGAGGAACTGAGGGAGGTTGTGGGAGGGAGGGAGGCAGGGTGAATACTACAATCTCCTAATGTGTGTTTTTTAAAGTGGAACCACAAGATTGCATCTACCTTTTAGGAAGAAAAATGGTGTTGCATTTTTGCAGTTTAAAGGAGCCCATTGATAATCTAAAAAGCAGAGTTACACATACCAGTGCCATTCCCTATCAAGAACCTACTCTAGCAGATCAGAAGGGAGTTCACTATAGATTGGGAGTGCAATTGTTCTGCCTATCAGACTGATGCAATTACTCCCTATTCATTTCAGAGGGCTTGTGTGCATATACAGAGGCCTCCCTCATTTTTATTCCAGAGGAGTTTCTCATGGAGACTGCAATTCCTAGTATGGGATGCTCCATCCTAAGCTCAGAGAAAGACTTCTTGACTCTTGAAAGACCTCTACATGCTTAGACCTGGAGTTTCCACACACCATGACTGTGACACCTCTACTCCCATTTATTTCAGACAAGTTACATGCATCCCTTGGGCCCCTGGCAAGCTGCTAGTGCAATCCTCTGCCTGGGAAATATTGGGGATCCCTGCTGTCACAGGAAAAAACAAGGAGGACTGAATGTGGGTGAGAAACCATTCTCTTATCCCACATAGCTCTGCTATTGCAGATGTTCCTGTTCTGTACTGGTGTTACCAGATTTGCCCATCACTCTGGGCTGTGCTCATTTATTAGGGATATATTTCTAGGGTCTTGGTAATTCTATCAATGTGCTGCTTGTGTACTTGTGTTTCTATACGGAGCTGTATATCTCCCTTCTGCAAGTCCTCACCCCCAGTGGAGCTATCTTGCAGGACTCCATTTCAATGCGGCTGGGTTCCTCCAGTCACCAAATCAGTCATACACACAAACACACACAGATTAATGTGACACACCTGACTCGGCCGGGTTGCTCAGCATGGACAGGCTGACATCCTCATATGCCACGAATCAGTTCATCAGAACAACAATAAACTGCAGTCAGACACAAGCACACGGGCAAGCAGAATACCTCTGAATCCAGCTGGGTGTCCAGCTGACACCCTCATGGGCCAGCATTCAGTTCATTAGGGCACATCTGAGCCAAACTGGGTCAACCAGCTTGTACAAGCTGATCCCCTTATGTGTTTCAAACTCAGCACATCCCAATCTTTAGCCTCTTGATAAGCAGACCCCACAGTATTTCCGGGCTTCACAGGGATCTTTAGCTTAGGTAAAAGAAGTGTTGCTGCAGAGCAAGTGGGGAAGAAGTAGAGAAGGAAAAATATACCCAGCTACTACCAGTTTGACTATAAAAGTTATTTATTGCTAAGTAAATGAAATATATAATGGTACTAGTAGTGATAGACATGCAAAGGAAAACAAACACAAACAATTACAATACTACCCTGGTTTCACTAAGTATTTGGGGAAACAGTCCAAGGCACTCGGGTTGCAGTGCTGACAGGTAAAGTTCTTAGCACAATCCTTGAAGGGAGACGATCTGTTTCTTCCAGCTTCTCAGGAACAACAGTGGGTGATGTGAGGGAGACTTCTCCTTGAAGCACACACACATTTTGCTGCTTTTTTTACAGGTTTTTATACCCTCAGTTCAGCTTCTTCAAAGCATTCTTAATAGTATAAATAATTGTCTTTTCTCTTGACAAGGGGTTATCTGGCTTGGAACATCTCAAGAAACTGATTGATAATCAGGAAAACATAAGGTTAAGGAGTAACCAGACACTTAGAAGCCAGCTTGAAATTCCTATGGATAGCAGATATACTGATGGGATATCTCATGGTTTC
>JAGPOW010000261.1:10926904-10940967 GCA_030014935.1 Caiman crocodilus
TATAGTTAGGCTATAAAGCTGCATGTCTGCCCAGCCTTTTGAAGAAAGATGGAGTCATGAAGTCCTGAGGGAAGTTATGAGCATCTAAGTGGGGGAGCAGTATGGCAAGAAAAAGAGCAAGAGATGTAATCATAGGCCCTTCAGAGATGAATGGCACACTGGCAGGACCAGGTTAGGAGAGGTGGACACATGCGTGTTTCCTTCCTTTGCAGCAGAGAGTCATGGGATTCCAGTTTCTCAGGCTTCTCATCCGACCACAATCTGTGCACGCTAAAATGGAAGCCTTTCATTTTTAAACGGTAGCCTGTTTTTTTTCCATTGCATGCCTGGATGCTTTCTGAAAAGGTATTTTACAGTACGTGCATGGAATTCCTTCTCTTTTATCAAAAGCTGATAACAGTAATCATTTATTCAGGCCGGTGTTGGGCAAAATGGTGGTTGCAGTGCAATACTGAAAGGTAAGAGACCCAAACCTTTCCTCTGGCCCCACTACCTATCGCTGAGCTCTGAAAACCTGTGTAAAATAAAATGGTAAATTGGAAAGAACTCACTAATTAAATAGAGACAGGTTCCTTCAGGGAAGGTAATAATAAAAATCTCCAGCCTTATCTGAAAAATGATCCAGTGCTTAGAGCTGTTAGAACTGCTACCTATACGCCTGTGCTTCCAGTTCAAATGCATTCCCCCCCCCAGATAAGTAATATCAATCCCATTTCCACATCTGGCTATGCTAGAAAGCACATAAATTTTATACTTGCTTAACAGAATGTATAATACACGGAGGCGTCTGTGTGCATTTCAAGTACTTTGCACCTATAGGAATCAGGCACCACATCTCACCGCCACAATGTGCTATAGACTTATAATGGGGAATAGCGTCTAATGTACTGTGCAGCACAACTCCACTGGTCCAGCGCACAAAAATGATGGTGTCGAGGCAGCACGAAGCACTCCCATAAAGAGAAGGAGCAGGAGGAACCCTTTCAGTCCAGCTCGGGCAGTTGTTTTCTTGCTGATAAGGAAGTAGAGCTAATGGTCTGATCCACGAGGGAAATGGCAGCAATCTATCTGGCTCCACCCCCAAATGCCCATGCCACACCCATCAATGTTATACAAGGTGTTCTTGTTGGATTCAAAAGGCATAGTAGATATATACTTTTAGGCTAAATACAGACAGTCAAAAAGTTTGAGGGTGAATCAGTTCAATCTTCACAGGTTAGTTTAAACTGCATAGGTTGAATGGACAAGCAAGTGAACAGACATTCACTTTTGATTACAGAAGTGCAGCCACATGCCTGCAGTGGCTCAGGCCAGAAGCCGGGGGAGCACTAGACCATGCCTCCCTGCTCAGCTGGAGCAGACAGCTTGGGCCAAGGCTAGCCCACCCACCCTGCAAGGAGGGAGGGTTGTGGGGGTGGTACAAAGCATCCTGAGATGCTGGGGGACTGTAAGTTAACTGGAACCTGGAATTGAAGGGAATCTGGGACTGAAGTTCAATAAACTGATTTAACCTAAAT
Source organism: Caiman crocodilus (assembly GCA_030014935.1). Classification (NCBI taxonomy): domain Eukaryota; kingdom Metazoa; phylum Chordata; order Crocodylia; family Alligatoridae; genus Caiman; species Caiman crocodilus. The sequence goes on from JAGPOW010000261.1 coordinate 10,928,422, forward strand.
CAGTTAAGTCTTCTACTACATCCATCCAGGTTTATCTTAAGCTGGTTTCAGCCATTTTGAAAGTGGTTTATATGCACTGAACTTCTGTTGCATTATGGATTTGAACTGGTTTCTAATCACTTATACCAGTTTATGTGTAATTTATGCCCCTAGCCGTATAGACCAACTAAATAAGATATATATATAGAGACAGTCAGAGCGAGAGAGAGCACAAGCTTTCATAGTTTCATAGTAGTAGTTTCATAGTTTCATAGTAGCTAGGGTCAGGAGGGACTTGATCAAATCATCTAGTCTGACCCCCTGCCACAGGCAGGAATGAATGCTGGGTTCACCAGACCCCAGACAGGTGATCATCCAACCTCCTCTTGAATTTGCCCAAGGTAGGGGCAAGGACCACTTCCCCAGGAAGTTGGTTCCAGATCTTGGCCACCCAAACTGTAAAATATTGCCTCCTGATCTCTAACCTAAACCTATTCTCCATCAGCTTATTACCATTGTTCCTTGTCACCCCAGGTGGTGCTAGGGAGAATAGGGATCTTCCTATTTTCTGATGAGCTCCCCTGATGAGCTTGTAGGCAGCCACCAGGTCCCTCCTCAGCCTCCTCTTGCTGAGGCTGAAGATTCAGGTCCCTCAGTCTCTCCTTGTAGGGCCTGTCCTGCTGCCCTCTCACCAAGTGGGCGGCCTCCTCTGAACCCTCTCCAGGCTGGCCACATCCTTTTTGAAGTGAGGCGCCCAGTACTGGATGCAGTACTCCAACTGGTGCCTGACCAGTGTCGCATAGAAGGGGAGGATCACCTCTCTGGACTGGCTTGAGATGCACCTTTGGATGCACAACAAGGTCTGGCTGGCCTTGCTGGCTGCGGTCTGGCATTGGCGGCTCATGTTCATCTTGGAGTCAATAATGACTCCAAGATCCCTTTCCACCTCTGTGCTTTCAAGAGGGGAGCCCCCCAGCCTGCATGTGTGCTGTGGATCCCTTCTCCCAAGGTGCAGCACCCTGCATTTGTCTACATTGAATCCCATCCTATTCTCATCTGCCTGCTTTTGTAGTCTGTCTAAATCTAATTGCAGCCTCTCTCTCCCTTCAGGTGTGTCCACCTCATCCCACATCTTAGTGTCATCAACAAACTTGGACAACATGCTTTCAACCCCCTCGTTCAAGTTGCTGATGAAGATGTTAAACAGTGTGGGCCCAAGGACCGAGCCCTGGGGTACCCCACTGCTCACATCTCACCGGGTTGAGTATGACCCATCCACCACTACTCTCTGAGTGTGCCCCATCAGCCAGTTTTTTACCCATCCAACTGTGTAGGCATCAATGCCGCAGTTGCCTAATTTATTGATCAGAATGGTTTGAGAGACACTGTCAAAGGCCTTCTTAAAGTCTAGAAAGACTACGTTCATGGTGACACCATTATCCAAGGGTTTAGTTACTTGGCCATAAAAGGCGATCAGGTTGGTCAAACAGGACCTGCCTTTGATGAACCCATGCTGATTGCCCCTGAGCATGATCTCCCCTTCAGGCCCCCCACAGGTGTGCTCCTTGATGATTCTCTCCAAGAGCTTCCCAAGCACCGAGGTGAGGCTTACAGGCCTGTAATTACTTGGGTCCTCCTTCCTCCCCTTCTCGAAAATTGGGACCACATAAGCCAGTTTCCAACCCCCCGGTACCTAGCCAGATGACCACAAATACTCGTATAGCTGGGCAAAAGCTCCACAATGACCCCTGCCAGCTATCTCAACACCCTTGGGTGGAGGGCATTTGGACCTGCAGATTTAAAAATGTCCCACCCTTCCAGAAGATCCCTAGCTATATCTGTGCTGACTGAAGGCATGATAGAGCTATCCCCAAGATAGAGCTGTCCCTACCTCTGGTAGGTGGGATATCCCAATCCCTGTTCAAGAAAACAGAGACAAAGAAACTGTTAAAAATATCAGCTTTCTTGTCTGACATAGCCACAAGATTACCATTTGAGTCTTGCAGGGGCCCTACATTGCCTGGTGCACTCTTCTTGCTTCCAATGTACTTGAAAAAGGACTTTTTGTTGTCTTTAATCCTGGACACACTAGCCTGATTTCCATCTCTAACTTGGCCTTTCATGTACCCAAGTTCACTTCATCTGATGGATTCTGTCACACTTGGGATATGCGCCCTTCACCTGGTAACCCTCCTGCATCCAGTCCCTTCTTGTATAGTGCAGTCCACCAAGTCCCCTGCCAGGTTAACTTCCATGGCTGAACAGAACAGGGCTGAATTTGTTCCTTTGGGAATATAATATATCTCCAGAGATATTCAGGATAGAGCTTTTATGTTATCTACCTTATCTTTATTTGCACAGAAAAAAAATCTGATGGAGGAAAACATATTTTGTGTGTAGAAAGAGATCAAATGGAAGAAAAGTTATGGCTGAAATGTCAGAGATGATTAGGGGGAAAAGGTGGCTTGCAATTATCAGCATAAAATAAACACTTTTTTTTTTTGCCTTCGATTTGCTCTTGTTTGTTTCATATGATTAAAATGTATCCACACTGTGTGCCCAAGCCCCTGCCTGATAGGAACTAGAAATATTGAAAGGGAAAACAAATCAGAAAGGAAAATCACTCTTTCTGTTATTGCAGTCTTGTCTGGTACTAGGGAATTCAGGGGCTTATTAGTATTTTCAAACCTGACAAGAAGTAATTTTTCCCCCCTTTGGCAATAAAAGTATAAAGCAAAGGAAGCAAATATGAATCGGACGCATTCCACAAAAGGACATAGTCTGAGGTGAAAGCCATTAAATATTTGCCTAAATCGTGAAAGCACAACAATGACACAAATTGTCACAATGGGACAGGGGGAGGCACTGAGTAAAGATGCTTTCCCCCAGGAGGCCGAATTTTTATAGAAGGAATGTGGTATCCCTGAAATATCTTTAATCAGCTCTCTGATCTTAAAAGCTCTGCAGGAATCCATAGAAGACTGCATGCTACTCACTGTCAAATCAAACTATACTTGCTAACTGATTAGACTTTTTCAAGGATGACTTGCTAACCCTTGCTTCCCACCCAATCTCCCAGTCATGAGATCTTTACTCTGAGGTGACAGCAGCACGTGAAACAAGGGATAATGCAAATACGTACCTAAACATTTGGAACAAGTGATAATTCGAGTTCATGAGTCTCACAGGCTGAGTACAGAAGACCACTGATGTCTTGTATAGCTTGATCTTGCGATGGCTGCCTAAGTGAGAGCTCTACGCTCGCCTAGACTTCAAAGTTGGGAGTGCTTAGCTCCAGGCAGATGCTTCTCAGCACCACGTAGGGCGGGACCAAAAGCCTGGTGTCATTTTATTGGTTTCTGTGGGCTTCAGATTAGATCCCAACTGTTCAGAACCAGGCACCAAATTGGGACCTCTTAAACACATGCCTTGTACCTGTACTGAAAAAAGTAGCCATAAAGCAGTGGACTCTGGTGTTAGCTGATACTGCGTAGACAAACCTCACATAATATTTCTATTTCCTTTAGCTCAGTCCCTTTTGTAACATATTGCTTAAGACGTGGTCTCAAAGCCTGCTGAAATCAATAAGATTCCCATTGACCTCAATAATTGTTGGATAGACCTAACACAATTCAGCATCTGGGTCCATCACTATAGCCCCATATTAACTCAACACAAATAACTCAAGAAAACCAAATGGGAGAAAACCAAATGCATCATGATGGTGCAAAATATGGGCAAAATCATATGAACTGTGTCTGCAAACACCAAAATGGAGCCGTTCCTTGTCATGCTTGGTTGTAAGTGGCCAGGTCTGGGAGTCACCCAAGGTCTGGAGAAGCAACTGAGATCAGAAAGAGTGTACAGGATCTTAGTGGAGGAGTGCTGGGGAGGCAGAAGTCAGAAGACCCATCCAAGGAGCTAAGTCAGAGATCCGGAGGGCTGAGGAGAGCATGGGGTCAGGCAGCCAGCCAGGTTGGGTATCCAAGAGATCAAACCAGGAGTTGGGTTAGGGAGCAAAGGGTCAGGCTAAACATAGAGTCCATGGATGAGTCACATCAGGTAGCTGAGAATCTGTCAGGGAGCCAAGAGAGGCATGAGCTGAGAACAAAGCAGCCTACATACAAGAGTGAGCCTTGTTGCAGACAGTTCAGGGATTCTCATAGGAAAGGGTGAAGGGTCAGCTGACACTGGCTGGCCATTCCAGTGGCAGGCAGTGGGCAGGTGGCTGGGCTCCAATGGAAAGGTTTTGACCACCTGTGTCCACTTAGATGCTCAGCTGAGGAGCTGGGGAACCGAGATGAGCAGACAAAGCCCTTTGGTCTGAGGCTGACAGTGCTATGCAGTGAGTCACTGTACAAGACCAAGCACAGGTGGGGTGAAAATGAGTCACGTAACATAAAGTCAACTCACGCTCGGTTCTTACTCTATTGACACCTTCCATGGTAACAGGTCCTCAGAGAAAAGACTAAGATGCAAAGAGAGGCAGTTCTGCACAAAGGATCTTATGTTGAAAATAGACCAGAATGAAACAAGGCACACTGGGAAAGTCACTCATCTTCTCTACCCTACGTTGTCAAATAGAGATGCGAAGGAAAACTGCCCATGGGCCTTGTGGAAGAAGTCTTACCTTTGGCAGTGATTTGCCTGGGTAATGGATGGGTTTGATGCACCAGGACTTATAAGGCAGGTTATGCATGGGGACAGCATGGACGATGACACAAAAATAGGAGTGTGAGTAGGGCCTGGGTAAGGTGCTGACGCTGCTCAACTGAAATCATGAAAGGGTGCAACATGGATTCTGCAAAAACAACAGGTTCTGGTATGGGCAAACAACTACCTAATATGCTGAAGGCAAAAGGTTCAAGCTGCACTAGGAGGGAAATAGCCAGTATGCCAGGCAAGATGGGTAATTTTAGCAGCTGCATTTTGGATGGAATAGAGAAAAGCATTTAAGGAGAGCACAGAGGAAGAGGCTAGAACCATCAGGGCAGAGCCTTAGAGACACCAACATTAGCTGTCCAGGTAGAAAAGAAAGGGAATGGTCCTGATGTGCTACACAGGCAATGAATTTCCTCTCTTGATTCCCTTTCTGTTTCACCCTGTGGCTGTGCAGACACCTGAAAGATTGGACAAACACCTGGCTGGGGTCATCTGACTCCAGGACTCTTTCCTACCCAGGGCAGCAGGGTTGGACTCAATGATCTAACAGGGCCCTTCCAACCCTAACAACTATGAAACTATGAAAAGCTGGGTGGAACTAGCGCCTTTGCTTGCTCTGGACTAGTCAGTTCTGTTTCATACTCAGCGCAGGAAGAGCCCGCACCTATGAGACCCCAAGCATCTTTGACTAACTCTTGTCTAAACACATCATTTGGGCCCTTACTCTGGGCTTCATGTTGCAGGGGCTGAATGCCTTCCCTGCCGGATGAAGTCAATGAGGCAAAACCTGGAGCATCTACTAAAGAACCTCTAAAAACCTATTTATAAAATAAGAGCTCTACCACCTCATACATTACATAAGACGGGGAGGGAGAAAGATGCTCATGTTTCAGGCATTTTGGGGGGTCCCTTGGTGATTCCACTTCATATACTCTCTATCAGTTGTGAGTGAAGCTGTCATGGCTGATTCAGGAAAACAACCTGGACACTTCCAGGTGAGCACGGCTGTGTGGTATGTAGCACTGCAGATACGAGTGCGGTGTCACATACTGCACGTTCAGGTTTTCTGTGAGCTGCAAAATAGTAGCACTGGGGAGGGGCACAGGGGGAGGGATGACTCTGGGAGATCCCAGGTTGAAAAAAACCTGCACAAAAACAAAAGGCAGGACGGTGCATGTGTAGATGGCATGTACCGCCCCCAAAACTGGAGCCTGGCTAGCCAGAACCACACTCTGGCTGCCTACCAGACTCAGGGTAACCCACCGTGCACCAAAGGGTGCGTGGCACAGGCATTTCCCAGGAGCAAGAAGCAGTGGTCCGAGGTGTGCCACTGCTTCTTGTCCCTGGGGAAACAAACATCCATGCTTATATGGTCGCGGCCCCTGTGTCTAAAGGTCCCCATATGAGTGTGTATATGAGTGTACAGACATACACTCAAATTGGACTGCATTATGACTGAGACCATAGGTCCATGTAAGGAAGTAAGAACTCTTCTTGCGTCCCTGTATGGGCTACTAGCCGCTGTGCAGGAATAAGTAGGCACTGTATGCCTGACTACATCCCCTTTTAAAACAATGAGGATGGAGTGGAAGGGTAGGGAATGGACACGAGCTGAGAGAGAAAGTGGAGCTAGTGGAGACATAAAGGCCTCTCACTCTTCTCTGGGCAAGCAGGGGAGACTATGACTCAGAGGGATGTCTCCGAATCACAGCGACTCCCATGCTGCCTCTGTCTTTCCACACTATCCCTTATTATAGTCTCCAGTCAGTACACGTATATATTTATTTACTTGGTCCCTTGGTGAGAATGTCTGTGTCCTTCCATAAAGTGGTATCAGGGTCCTCTTTGTCTCCTTGGAATTAATTTTAGAAATAAATCAAAATGAAAGGGAATGTTGGAAGTGCAAACATTTCTGACGCTGCCATATTTTGCTTTATCATATCAATTTTGTGTCATTTTCTTAGCTGAATGAGCTCTTTCAAATGCCACTGAACTTGGATAGAATAAATAAATACAATAAAATAGCTGTTTTCCCTCTCTTTGGTGTGTCTGCTGGCCCAAGATATTCAAGCTTCCAAACAAGGTCTTTGAATAGTAATTTTGATAATGCACTGCTGGTTATCTTTAGATAAGAGTAATGCATATAAAAGCCTCCTAATTATGTAGTTTCCCTGACTCAGGTGTCAGAATGTGTAAAGGTAATCATACTGTATAAGTCTGGAAACCGTCTAACAACGCAAAGAACAATTTATAAATTTACATTAATATCATCAACCCATTCCTGTTCACTGACACTTCAATAACTTCTCTACCACGGAAAGTCTCCAGGTTAGGACATGGAAGTGGAGGTCTAATGAATCTCTTTTGTTATATAGGAGTATATATTAAGAATAAATTCTGCTGAAATTAGTAAGCCTCACTAATGCGATTGGATCCTTTTTATCACATGAATACTCCCACTGAGCCAATCTCTGCTGTTGGTTATGCCTGAGCAAATGTGGATTAACTTGGCCAGATCGTAGGGTTTAACTTCCATGGGGCAGTTTGATGAGACACGAAAAGGCTGCTTTAAGACACTGTTGCCACCCGCCCCGGGCACTGATCTGGGACTGGTGGGTGCACAACATAAGGTTGCTTTAGGCTTTCCCAGCGGTCCGTGCTCCATTGCAGCTCAGAGTAGCTCAGTGCTAGGACGATGCCGATGCCATGTTGGGAATTTGATAGAACCACAGAAATGATTTAGAGTTTCCAGGGATCCATTTAAAAGACTGGGCAACAACCAAAAGAGACTCTAGACCTAGCCGCGGAGAAATGAGAAACATTTGCCTTACTTGTTCTCAGGTTTCATTCTAGTCTCCATCATCATCATACCAGAACGCCTTCCATGTACAACACACAAGCAATAGCAAAGGTGCCAGGGGGCTTCATGGCTCTTCTCTCGTATGGGGTTATGAAAGTTAAAAAAGAGGATAATATTTGAGTTGCTCTGACAGGGTGTGACTAGGAGTAACAAGGTAAAAGGACTATGTAGGAAGAACAACAAGAACATCTTCTTAACAGTAGGCCACAACTTGGTGTACACAAAGCTCTGTGCCCAGATGCGTGGCTCAAAAGCAGCAGCTGTCTGTAGGGCACCCTTCTCCCAGCACCTGCAGAAATCTATTGTTAGAAAGGGCATGGCTGGAGCTGGAGGTGATGCGGATCATCTTCTCTTTGCTGAGAGAACCCCCTTCAGGAGGTAAAGGAACTCTACACAAACAAGCACACGGCTCTGGAACTGGCATAAAGGCACAAGGTCAACGTGTGGGTGGCTGTGACTTGAGTAAATTCTGTTTAAGTGTGAACTCTATGTGTGTTTAAGTCTCTCTGATTATCAGTATTTCTTCTTCCTTCAAGTTCCTTCAGTTAAGAAGATGCGGAGAGGGGGAAGAGAGGGTGTTAGCATGTTTAGGTTTGTTAATGGATTATCAGCATACACTGACATTTGGATAGACCTGTGTGGCAGGGCACTGTTGGTGTCTGCCACTTTAAGATTCGAGGCCAAGCAGCCAGCAGGTGCTTAATGGTGGCGACCATTTTAGAGCTCTGGCTGCCCATATAAACAGGGCAGTTTGCTGCTGGCTGCCTAGGCAGCAACATTGTCTGGCTATGGGCCTCCATAACAACCTGGAGGTGAGAGAGGATCTGCAGGGGATGGTTAGGAGGCTCCTGGTCCTGGCCATGACCTAAAACTGCACCCTGCCGGGAGTGGGTGGCCTGGTGGGGCTCTTAGTGGCATGGGAGCCCTCAGGAAATGCCAGGCCAGTGATCACCCTGGTGAAAGGTGGGTAGGGGTGCCTTAACCCTAGCTCTCATCTTTCGGTGGGTTTATGTAACATTGGAGAGGGTGGGGGCGAGGCACAACTGAGGCCACCTGAGCCCTGTGGGGTGCAGTGCCCCAAGGAGGAAGAGTTGGGGCTAGGCCCAGCTGCAGACACCTGAGCTCTGCGGGCTGCAAGACCCCAAGGAGGTTGAGTGGAGGCCAGGCACAGCTGTGGCCACCCAAGCCCTGTGTGGGGTCTTTGGCCTCAGAAACAGGAACTTGGCAAGTGTTGAGAAAAAGGCACTTAAATGGTGCTGTGACACCTCTGTGGAAGATGAATGTACTTTAATTAATGAGAGAACTCTCCATACATAGGGCCTGACCTCCACTGTATATAAACTAGCAAAGCTGTATTGACTTCCCTTGAAGTGGCTCTGAATTACGGTAGATGATAATCTGCCCCTGAGAAATTCAATAGATTTAACCATAGATGATTAAGTGCTTTGTTTTTTACAAGGGCCAGGAAGTGAAGGCATTATGCAGGTCAATACAGGAGAATTGCAGCACGCTGCTCACGCAGTAATTCACCACACTTTACAAAGTGCGTTACTAGCTCTGCTGTCAATACACCACACGAAAAAGAACAATTGGGGGAAATAATGATAAACCAAACATTTTGCAAAGCAAACTGATGAGGAGTTCTTAAAGCATTTCTGTTTCTTGCAGATATTCTCAAGAATAGCTCCCCTGCTGCCCTGAGCTTGGTTTCAAGAGCTCTTCAAATAACAGATTATTACCCCCAAAAGTGCTCAATTAGTGCCCAACTGCCATGTCAGCCAGCAAGGTCCAAAATCTTGATCTTCAAAACTCTGCTCGGCTGTTTCCTTATCATAGAGACATCTAATTGCCTAATGCACCTAAGAATTCATACGTAAACTTCCAGAAGCACCAGTATTTCTTCCATGGGGTACGCAAGCAACCAGGACAGTGCCAAACTGTTGGCTATTTGGGGTCTAACCCAGAGGGATTCGCACATGAAATATGAACACAGAACTGAGAGGGGAATCTGGATTCTTTAACTGCAGTCCACTGTCATTGTGAGGAACCACATCTTATTATCCGTTTCATAAATGTACCAAACCCCATCTTGAAAGTAGTTAAGATTTCTTCACCTCACTACTCCTGTGGAAAGGCTGTTCCAGAATCTCACATCTTCTAATTTCCTGATTAAAGGTCTTTGAAAAGACTTTACACCATCTTATAAAGGCTTTATACCATCTGTCCTTGTGCACTTTCTGAATTTTCAGTTATAGGAGTAGGGACCGTGAACACCATTGCACATTAAATAGGAAGCAGATTAGCTAAGCAGAGAGGCTAACACTAGGAAAAACCAATATAATGGTGCATGCATACACCATGCATCTGCTACAGCCTGGTACAATGTCGTATGCTCGACATTTCTCTGAGAAGCATGTAGGTCACTGAGCACTTCCCCTTACCATTCATTGCTTGTCAGGTCCCCTCACTGACTGTCCCAGGAAGGCAAATTCAGAAGGGTCTTTGGCCAGCGAGGGTCTCATGCTGACATGAGTTCTTTGGTTGAGAAAGGCTGGGTGTCTTGTTGGGCTCCATGAGTCTACAAGGAAGGAGACACCCCCCAATGTTTGTGACTCTTCTGCAAAATTATGAACAGCCCATCTGACCTCAGACCTCTTTTGTCTCTTCCAAAAGCACTGACAGATGAAGAAACAAATGTTGGTGGCCCGTTCACTAGACAAGGAGGCTACAAGCAGCAGCTTTACCTCACCCCAGCCCACATGAACATTCACAATTTCCCAGTGTCGTGGTCTAACATGGCAGCTGAACATGTGCCATGTGGCCCTGGGGAAGACTCACTATTTCTATTGGACAACTGAAACTTGTTCTCATCTTCTGTACCACGAAGCCTCTAGCCCATAAGTCAGAAGGAAGGCCAGTGGTGCCACAGCCTTTACCACTAAGGCAGAGCACTTGATGCCTGACAAGACGTTGTGGTCCTTGAGGACCAGGACAATGAGATGGCACAGGCAATGTTGTCCATGTGGGAACAACTGGCCTAGGGTGGCTTTCATCAAGGAGTTGCTACAGGACATTTTGCAGGGTCTGAATATCGCGCAACAGAAAGTGCATTAAGTGAGGCTCTCCCAAAACCCAAAGCAAATCTTCATTAGCTTCAGTCACGTCTCTGCCTTCAGCTATGGAAGGTGCAGCCCAATCAAGTTGAACAGTCAGCCGATACTCAAAGAAGGGCAGGACCAGGAGACATGCCAGCCATTGGGGGCCCAAATTAGTATGCCAGAGACTACAGAGAGTCCTAGTGGTGATAGAGTTTCTTCAGTCCTCAGAAGGTCCTGAGAGCAGGTTCGATGGCTGGCCTACTCCTCAAAATCAAACCCAAAGCATAGGTGTTACAGCCCACTTAGGCCTTCTGCAACCATCCCACCCAGGAAGAATTGCAAACAACAGCCTAGAGGCAGACAGTCCCAAAACAGGCCACTCCATATGCTCATGGAAGGGAGGGATGCACCAGAGACCACAGGCGGGTCTAGCAGCTGAAGCACAACAGCATCCTGTAAGGAGGAAGTAGAAGCAAATGATTCCAGAATTCTGCAGTGGAAAAATATCCAAACAGAGCTTTCTTGGGGTGTGAGACATGACAGCACCGTGTAGTTGCTAGATTCTGTTTGAGGCATTTAATTTTCCAAAGCTCAAAAATTTGGAGCAAGCGCCTGGTCCTCCAAGCTCTAACAGTGAGGGAAGTGATCCTTGCTAATTGCTGGTAAAGGATTTTCCTCCTTTTACAGCTAAGTTGTGTGGGAATTAGATTCAGTCTGAGGTGCAAAGCTCCTTTGGACTTGATGTTTTGCCTGTGACACTATTAATGTTTACTTGACATTGTATACTATTATTTTGCAAGTGCATTCACAGCACATGTTCATTATACTTCTTCTGAGAGTCACTGAGTACATCGATATGTGCAATTAGTATGTAGCAATAAGCTCTGGTGCAATTTGTGCTGGAGTTTATTTCGTCTGGACACAGCCTTTACATGTGCTCCCAGGACCACAGCATAAGAGGCCAGTTTCTGCTCTTATTTGCAGCATATAAATCAGGAAAGGCTCCATTACAATCTATAGGGTTTTCTTCATTTACCCTGGTGTCAGCTAGGGCAGAAATCATCCATGTGAGCATCTGCACAGGCCTATTCTGGTGTCCGCGGTAGGGGAGCCATAAAAAGGCAGGACTTACACTGATCTAGAACTCCTCCATATACCCTTGGACTGCCCTCTGAATTTGGTTCTAAGACTGTACTTGCAAAGGCTATGGATGCTTTCCCTTGGCAGTTGAGTTAAGTCTGGAAACAGAGGATTATAATGAAAATATAGAAAACCTTTAACCGTCACAGGGCAAGTGACTGCCAATATGCTACACTGAAAAATCAATCATGTTCTTCAGAAGCTTTTGTTATTCTCTAATTTTTTCTCATCCTTTCATTACTACAGTAATCTCTTTCTTCATTAATCTCCTGCTCTTGTACGTGCATGCAAAAAAGAATAAAACAAAACAAATGGGAAATGTAGTGAAGTTCTCCTCATTTATTTTCCCTGACTGTATTATTAGGAGTCTCTTGCAAATGTGTGAGACTAAGGCTGTCTTATTGCTTTTTGTGGGGAGCTTTCCTCTCCCCATTCCCTTTACCAGACAATAGTCTCCTGCCCAATTTAAAATTTAATAGGGGCATCTGTCTTTTCTTCAACAAAGACTAGTGAAAAGACATTAGAAGAGTGCTCCTTTTAAGAAGGCCAGACCCTTGCTACGCGGAATAAAATCTGCCAGTCAGGCACAGAGACCACTGATAAAACCCCAGAAAAGTTTGATGAATTTACCTAGCATAGCATAGCATAGCATAGCATAGCATAGTACCTAGGGTCAGAAGGGGCCTGGAGCAGGCCATCTAGTCTGACCCCCTGCCAATGGCAGGAAATGAGTGCCAGGGTCACAGGACCCCAGCCAAGTACCTATCCAATCTACTCTTAAAGATGCCCAAGGTAGGAGCAAGAACA
>JAGPOW010000261.1:10943512-10959730 GCA_030014935.1 Caiman crocodilus
CTGAACAGGTTCAGGCCCTTTAGCCTCTCTTCATAGGGCCTGCCCTGCTGACCCTTGACCACGTGAGTGACCCTCCTCTGGACCCTCTCAATGCTAGCCACATCGCTCTTGAAGATCCCTTTTTACCACCGTGTTATCAAGAAGGGAGTTCCCCAGCCGATAGGCATGTTGCTGGTTCTTTCTCCCTGGATGCAGCACCTTGCACTTCCATCCTATTCTCATCCGTCCATCTCTTGGTTGCCTGCGGGAGCTCCCTCGCTCACTGCTGCCATGCCCCCGCTGCTGCCACAACCACCTGCAGGCAGTCACTGTGCCCCCCAGCCTCTGGGGGCACGAGTTGTGCATGACCCAAGTTGCCGTCTCCCTTCCCATTTTCAAGCAATTCCTTCCTGTTTGTGAGCAACCAGTTGAGCAGTTTCCCTCCTTGTTGGCTTCTCTAGGATCTGTATCAAAATAGGCAACCCCAGCACACTTCAAGACTTTGCTGGACTGTTTGTGCACTGCTTTGTTTCCCTCCCAGCTGTCATGTCCCGATATTTGAAGTCCCTCATGAGAACTATGTCCTGCAATTTAGAAATAACCAGCAGTTGTTTGAAGAAGACCATGTCCACCTCTTCATCCTGATTTGGGGGCTATAATGGACACCCACCATGAAATCCCCACTGCTAGTCTCCCCCCTGACTTTTACCTTTTCACTTTCAGCTGGCTTACCTTTCACTTTGAACAAAAATGTACAAAAATGTACTTTATCTATAGGGCAACACATCATTTTTTCCCCTGCCCAGCCTTCCTGAATAAGCTATACCCACCCATGAGCATACGTCAGTTATATGAGCTATCCTACCACATTTTCATAATTCCAATATCATAATGCCTCAATTGTACCTCCAATTTTTGCTGTTTATATGCCATGTTTCTTCCATTAATACATAAACATTTAAAGTATCTAAGGCTTCTACCGCACGTTACACTTAATATGTGATTAACCAGTTAATCACATCTTAAATTGTAACCTGGCCACATATTAAAGCAATTAATGTTTTCATAAAACAAGGAATAAGCAATAAAGTTACTCCACAGAAACGTGTTATAACTTTGTGGGTGGTTTCTAGTCAGCCATTAATTGAACATGTGGCCGGGTGCGCGCCTGTGCCTGGGAGCCCCATGAGTCGAGGAGGGCTTCCAGTTGCAGGGACGTGCCGTGCACTCGCACGACTAGGAGCCTGGAGGAGCTGAGGAGGCTCCCAGCTGCAGGAGCTTGTTACTTGCAGGTGCAGGGGGAGCCCCAAATCATTATCATCCCAGGATCCACCTGCACTAGCCATAAGGCATGATGGGATCTGGTGCTGGATTTCACAATCATGCCTCCTGCCGTGCACGAATGCCATGGAAGGAAGTGCGATTGTGTGGATTGTGTATCATAACCCATCACACCTTTACCTGAACATCTAATTGATTATCCTCTCTTTTTCCCTAGAAAATTGCTAAGGCTTCCAATATTGCTTCCCCATACCAAATTGTTATCCAGCCCCCCCAACTCTTTATACAGGAGAAGATGTCAGAGAGGGACACATTTCAGTGTGGTTCAGGAAGATAAAAATCACAGTAAACTGTTTTTTCTCCCTCATGCCCAAGCTAACACTATACGCCATTCACCACCAGGCACTACTCAGCACTATTCGAACCATTTGCATTTTGACTGGATTTTCTCATAGCTTGTCCTTTCATGGTTACTTTTGATCAGAATATTCCCATGTGCCTGGTTGTTAATTTTTTTTTTTCGGTCTCTCTTGTTTAGGATTATTTGTCAAATCCCTCTCCCAGAGCTGCTGCATTGCTTTTCCGTTATCTCCTGTATGTAGGGAAATTGTAAACATGGCTGTTCTTATCTCCTGGGAAAGGTTAACAATCAGCAAGTCTAATGCCTTCTCTCCTGGCAGAATCATGGTGAATTCAATCCTCAGTGAAACAGCTGGACAATTGCACCCAATAAATAAACATATTAGTGTAAATATCACTGAACTAATTGATGCTCATCTGAACCAAAAGAAGGAGAACAGGATACTTACATGTTGTTAACAGCTGCTTGTATAATTTACTGCATTAATGACTTCTTATCCTAAACCATTATCACGGGCACAAGGATTCTGGGATCTAATTTATTTTCTTGATCAGCGGAGCTGAATGCAAAGATGACACACAGTGCTTGTTGTATAGTAAATCACACATCTACATCAATAAAATGCAGGCACTCTTTAATATATATCTATATATATATATTTCTTGAGGAAAAGATCACATCAGGATTTAAATTTTGCAGCTGGTCTTCGCTATTAAGGGCTTTTTGTCTTTCTCTCTCCAGTTAAAGAGAGAGGCACAAGTTCTTCCCTCTGGTGTGCTGATGTAAATCCTGACCAGTGTTCACAGGGGGTTATGAGGATTTCAAGGGCTGGACTTGAGAGTAGAATTTGCCCTTGGAGGGTGAAAGTGGTGTCACATTGTCATTCTGGCAGCAACAGCGAGTGTGATTCTCCTTCATGCATCTGAGTAAGGAGCATCACGCTTTTAGGCTAAAGGCAAATGAACAAGTGACTGAGTTTAAAGGGAACAGCTGAGTACCTTTTACATACTGCATCCCATGGCATCTGTCTACATACTCATACCCTATGGCAAGTGAAAACTAAGCTGTGGTAGTTCAGCCCCCAGTGAAAGAGTGCTAACCTACCGGTGTGTAGTTTCCACTTACTGCAGAGTAAGAGTAGAGACATGGACAATCACCGTGGTGCAGTTGATATGCAGTGGGTGCATCTACACGTGCTACTAAAGCAATGTGATAAACTCCAGGGCAGTTTGCACTGGAGTCAGTTGCTCCTGGCACAGTGTCTGCACATGCATCTGGGACAGCAGCAGTTTGAGCCGGGGCAGAGCAGCCCTGGGCGGGCAGCAGGCTCAAGAGTTGAGCCCCAGCCTCCAGGGTGGCAGAGCGGGTGGCTGGGGCACAAGGGTGCTGAAGTGTGGAGCCATGTGGCAGGCAGCCCCCCACACTTCAGCATCCTCCCAGCCCATCACTACCCAGTCCCAGTCACCATCACATATGTATTTGGGTGGAGTTAAGTACTCCGCTGAAAGATAGTATTTCCAAGACAGTACTACCTTGCAGATGAGATAATGAATTTACTGCACCTTAACACCAGTGGATGTGCTGACAGTGATGCTTTACTGCAGAGCTCATTAGTCAATGCTGCACTAAAGCAGACATGTAGCTGAACCCAGTATAAAACAAAGGACCTGATTCTCATTTAATCTGCACTGCTTTTACAGTAGAGTCAAAGCTTCTCTGCTTGGGGTCAGACCAATTGCCACATTAGGGATCAGGGAGGAATTTTACACCATGGTCAGTGGGGCTGTGGAAAGCTTTGGTCCCTGATTCGATTCGGCAGAGATTCGGTCTGATTCGGTAGCCGAATCTCTGAATCTGAATTGAATCAGAGGACCCTTTAATCTCTCCAAATCAAATCGGAACACTCTGAATCGATTCAGAGAGATTCAGAAAGATTTGGTGATTTGGACATAGACACAGCTTAAATGCTTTTTCTACATACCTCTAGGTAGCAGGCGGATTGTGAATGCTGTGGTTCTGGGGCACATTGAGCGTCCCACAGAAGTGCTTGGGTCTCCCCAGCGTGCTCGGCAGCAGACCTGGAAGTGGACCAGAAGCAGTACTTCTGGATCCACCAGGGAGCGCTCAGGGGGCCACCCCCCGCATCCTCCCAGCTCGGCAAGTGGTGGCTCCTGGGTCTGGGGGAGCACCCAGGGTCCTCCCCAGTGTGCTCCCTGGTGGACCTGGAAGTACTTTCAGTCCACTTCCAGGTCCATTGCTTAGCACGTGGAGGGCCTCCACTCCTGTGGGACACTGCATCTGCTCCAGCACTGCAGCCATCACAAGTCGCATTGGTACCTCGAGGTACGTAGAAAAAACATGTAAAATTGTGCCTATGTCCAAACCACTGATTCTCCAAAGCAGCATTGAGTCTTCAGATTCAGCTGAATCAAATCAGGGACAGTGATCTGAATCAACAAATTGAATCATTGCCTCTGATTCAGGCCAAAGACAAATCCTTATTGAATAGGGCCCGCTTCACACACCCTTAACGGTCAGATTGGTGCAGACTGTTGAGGGGTCTTGCCTTCCTCTGTAGTGGGTGGTGTGGCCCTCTTCCTTAGATCTCTCAAGTGCATTTTCACAATCCTTGCAGCAGCAGGACATTGACCAGCACTGTTCCCCTACTTCCCCTGGGACAGTTCGGGGTGCTATGTCTTGTTACTCTGTCAGGGTTCACTATGTAGTCTAACTAATAAGTTCGACAATTGATTTGTATAGGGTGGTTTGGATAGGGATGATCCTGCCTCAGGCAGGAGTAGGGCGGCCATCATAGCGGACATTCTGGTTTTCTGCTGCTCTGTCCTCTATTGATATGAAACTGGACGCCTTTATGTCCTCTATTTTTCTCTTCAAGAAAAGGACATAAAGGCGTCCAGTTTCATATCTTAAAGAGTTTCTGCATTTCTCTTGAAGAGAAACATAGAGGACATAAAAACATCTGGTTTAGTATCAACAGAGGATAGAGGACATCTGGACTGTCCTCTGTGATGGCCACCCTAGGCAGGGGTTGGAGTAGATGACTTCTGGAGTCATTCTTGTCAAGTATCTTAGTTCACTAGAAGAAGGTTACTGAGCAAGGACCTCCTCCTGCCACCCTCCTTCATCAACCTCTGCCAGGCAGCAGACTCCACGTGTTCTTCCGCAGGTGGCTTCCCATCTCATGTCCTTTGCCTTGATGATGAATGAAGAAGCTGCGTTGATTCTTGGTGAGCAGTGCTAGGAGTCGTCCACTGAAATGTGTGCCCTCTTATCAACCCTGCAGCTTGAGGTGAGCTGTAGGTTTGAAGGAAAGGGGAGAAGAATTCAACATCACAGGCCAGGTTCTGCCAGCTTTTTAGCTGGCCAAAGGTCCTGAAAAATCTCTCTGAAAAGTCAAATGCAAGTCTGAGCCAGCTTGATCATAATATCACCATTTTCTTAAATTGTCAGTGCTTTGGGAAAGGGATGGATATAGCAATTAGCACCAGGAGTACTTTTAGGCACTATCTCAAAACCAACAGTAAACAGTAATGCTCTTTATGAGTATTGTGGAACTGCCTGGTTCTGGTTGGTCCAGAAATATAGTTAGAACAGAAATTCTCTTCGTACAGTTTTCATTTGAGGACAAGGAGAGATTTCAGTGTAGGTAAGACTCAGTTGTCAATCAGTTTTGGTGATAGAAAAAATGGACAAGTTCAGATAATGGAGAAAGTATCTGATGTTAACAGCCAGGAAATGAAAACAATACTTCCAAACAATGTATAACACCCTGTTCCCTATCTCCTTCCAGAAGTCCAAGTCTGTGGGCACAGCATAATTCAAGATTTAAAACATTTCAGCATTTCAGAAATCCCTGGACTATTACATTTCTGTCTCCTCTACTTCTCCTACCTATTTTATGTGTTTTCGTAAAACCGTGACAGATGCGTAAAATTGTTATGGGATGCAGCACTGACTCAAGTAATCGGTGATAATTTTCTTGCCTAATAGATAACACATCCTGCTATATTGCAAAGCCACTTTCAGTTTAGTAATGTCCAATTCAAATTCAAAAAGTGTGTGACTATAATATTGCTATACTTCACTCTGAGCTGTCAACTCAGTTTTCTTTGCAGACTTAATTCTTACACCATAGTCTATATGCTCTTATAGAAAAAAAAGAATCTATTTTTATAGCCATAGAGGAACTTCTGCTCATGACTTCTATTTTAACCTTGTTGCCACCAAATACATTGTGATATGTATAGCTCATTGCTTTCTATTGCAGGAGAATTTTCTACATGAAAGATAGGAAGGATATAAGATTTGGATCTAAGACTCAAAAGGATCCCGATGGCAGCGGAAGAAAGAGCCATGATGGTTGTTCATGAAAACGACACTGCCGCTTTTCCTGCTGGAATGGATCAAGGATGACTATATAAGGTTGAGGAGACTCGAAGACACGGAAACTTAAGGTCGAGTGATCCTTAGTAGAATTCTCCTACTCCCTAGACAAGGAACTATAAAGATTTGTATGCATAAAGATTTGATGTTCATATGAAGGATTCAGTATGTCTGATGCTTTCATTGAAAGAGGCGTCTTCGCAACAGATGGACTCCATCAGAGTAAATGTGACACAAGCCTTCTGGGATTGAGATGAACATGACCTTTAAAGTAAGAAAGTAGGGGGAAGGCAGGGAGAGACCATAATGTCTGGTTTTAAGGGCCTTATTACACGTTGTTCTTTGAGTTGCTCAAATGCTGACTGGTGCTAGTGCTAGCTTGAGTAGGAAGCAGTCACATCTTAAGGCTAAAACCTCCTCTGACTGTCCCCCACCTGCACAGCTGTGACTGGCACCTGTCTGCCAGCTCTCTAGTGGCAAGACTAGGTGCTACAGCTGTGAGTTGCTGCTACAAGGCTTTTATCCCTGTTATAGGTGGAGGTGCGTTGCAGAGGGTCCGGGGGGCAGGAACATGAAGCTGGGAGGGGGGAAGTTAATGGGATGGGGGGTGGGTAATGAAATGGGAGGTGGAAAGGAAACGGGGGTGGGGGAAAGGTGGTGAAATGAAGGAAGTCAGCCATTGAAGGATAAACTAAAAAGAAGTAAAAAAATAAATAAAAAGAAAGAAAGAGGAAGTACATTAAAGAAGGTGTCATGTTGTAATAAACTGGGATTGGGGGTAGCGGGGCTGGCTGTGCTTTCTGCGGTGGCTGGAAGGTGGGGGCAGTGAGGGAAGGTGCTTTTGGGGAAGATACTGCTTCTCCCCAGTAAGAAAGCCCTAGTTCAGCCCCTAACTTATTTTCCCCCCACTGCTGCCCTGGCCCCAGTCCTGGACCCGTCCATGCCCTATGATGTGGCCAGTTGGCACATGCTCTGCAGGCTGTTTGCATGATGTTGCACCCCTGGGGCTGGTAAGGTCACACCGTCAGAGGTGGGAGGGGGACTTGGCTTGATGCTAGAACCCCACCCCCGCCAGGCAGTAGAGTTCAGGGGGTGAAGTTTGTCCACACAGAAGAGGAGGGTGGGAACATTGCATGCATTCTGGGATGCTGGAGGACTGCAACATGGGTGGCTCGTCTGGGGGGAGCGGTCACACATGAATGGAACATGAGCTGGGTAACACAAGTCAGAGATAAACCTGCTCTGCTCTGCTCTGGAGTGACATAACTTTAAACTTCCTGAAGTGTGCTTAAAACTAGTTTCAGGTGTTAATGTATGGAAAATCCAGGGGTTAAGAGCTCCTGAAGCCACCTAAAATGAATGTGTAACATTCATGGCTCTAGTATACAGGAAAATCAGGAAAATGAAGAAAAAATCAGGAAAATGAGGATTCGGTTATGGATAAAACACTATTGGGTGAGGGGCAGTAGGATGGGCAGCAAGGAGAAAAGATGTACTAATACTGACAACTGGAAGTCCAAAGTAGGGAATACGTTTAGTGAAAGGTCTGCACCTAATCCAGCTAAGAGTCTAGGTGCTGCCAAGTTTATGGATTAGCACAGGCAGCATGGGCAAAAGATGGAGAAACTAGAACAGCTGATATGGGATGTGGTTATAAAGAGCAAATCTACCCTGCCTTCTACTTGAACTGAGACTAACACAAGTTAGTACATCTCTCCTTACAGACAGAACAGATACGGCGGTACAGCAATCATGACATGCTGACTGCGTCATCAACAAAGATGAAATAAAAAAGAGAGAGCGTTTCAGGCATCCACGTGATATCATCCCTTTCATAGACTGATGAGGCTCCATTCTAAAAGCGTTTGGTGGGGTGGGGAGAGGTTGTTTTAACTCTGTCACTCCTATAAGAAAGACATCCCAAAACTCCACTCCGATGGTTTGAAATATTCTTCAGACTGTGGAAGGGTCGAGTCTCTGCAGTTTAAGTTGTTTTGTTGTTTTGAATTGCCTCTAAAGCAGTGGATGTAGATGCTATGTGCGCTGCTAAGGAAGGTACTCAGCCTACTCTGTGCTTTACACAAGAGACAGGTGGTCCCTACCTTGAGAGTTTATAATCTACAATTAGAGAAATGCAGGAAGCACTGACAATGGATAGGGCATGAAAAACATGTCAATTATGAAGCCTGATAGATCAGATAGACAATTAATTAGAGAACTGCAGAGAGAAAACCTGGATAAGGCTGCTGAGTAGGAGAAGGTGAAAGAACATGGAATTTCAAGTACGCAGAGCCTAATTTGATTACTGTGAGGGTTGTGGGAAATGGTTCTTCAGAGTGGGCATGTCTACATGTGAATTTACACCCACCTAAACTTAATGCATCTTAGTCTAAGGCGCATTAAGGCGATTTAGGTGCGTCTACATGTGCATGCTTTAAGGCACCTTAACACTGCTCACTGGGTGAATATGTCTGCAGCTAGCTTGCCCTGGGCAGCACCTGGACAGTCTTTGGAAGCCCGCAGCAGCATAGCTGGGCAGTGCAACCCAGAGCCGACTGAGAGGGTGAGGACCTGCTGCCCTCCTGGATGTGATTGGTCCAGCCCCCGGCCTGGGCCTGGCTCTAACCCCCCTCCCTGTGTTCTTGCCTTCACCAGCACTGGATGAGAGCAGGCCATAGCCAAGCCCACGGGGCTCTGCACTGCCACCGGGCACCAAGATGAAGATGCGGCACGTGCTGTTCCCCAAGGTGCAGACGCTGGACCTGGATGGAGGTTCTGGCAGCAGTGGTACCTGTCAGTGTCCAATCAACTTGAGGCTGAATAAGTCAGCAGAGGGGTCAAGTGGCATGAGGGCTTCTGTCAAAGCACAAGGGAAAGCCGCCCCACCACCATGACTTCCTTCAGGGGAAAGGGGCAACGCAACTTGGGCAGGGCCTTGCTAGTGGCTCCCCACACCTTTCCCTTAGGTTGGGTTTGTTGACTGGGCAATGCAGCCCTGCAGAGAAGGGACACCTTGCTGCCCACCCAGGATTCAGGCTAGCATATAAAACCCAGACTGGGACTCCCACTTCAGATGGTGGATGGGCTAGGATTGCCTCTGGCATGGCTTTTCCTGCTCCACCTACCTCCATCCTGGGCAAACACCTGGCTTCCCTGCTGCACGCTGCTTATGGGAGAAGTGGCATAAATGCCTGGGGGCTATGCTCGGCTCAGCCCTGGCAGGCTGTGTGCAACATGGGTGGGGGCTTGGCTGTGGATCAGGAGGGCCAAGGAGAGAGCCGAGCCCCAAGCTGTGTTGTGCCCAGCCTGCTGGGACTGAGCCATCAGGAGCTCATGCCACCTCTCCTATGGGCAGCATCCAGCAGGGAGGGCAAGTGCTTGCCTGGGACAGAGGTGGGTGGAGCAGGGAAAACTCCACCAGGAGTTTGTGCCAGGCATTTCAGGCAGATGCAGTCCCAGCCTACCTGCTGTCCTGGGCGAGGGCCTCAGTGTGGGCTTCTAAGGTAGCCTGAATCCCAGCGAGATGTCCCACCTCTAAAGGGCTGTATTGCCTGGCTAGCAAACCAGCCCAAGGGAGAGGCACGAGGAAGCCGACAGCAAAGGCCCTGCCTGTGCTGCACTGGCCCCTTCCCCTGCAGGGAGTCATGGGGGGAGGCTTTCCCTAGTGCTTTGACAGGAGCCCTCATGCCTCCTGCCCCCTCTGCCGGCTCAGTCCCAAGTTGGTCAGCACACTAACAGGTACCACTGCTGCTGGACCTGCCACTCCAGCCCCAGCACCTGTGTTCTGGAGAACAGCACCCACTGGATCTTCTTGGTGGTGCCTAGTGGCAGTGTGGGGCCCTATAGGCTCGGCTCTGGCCTGCTTAGTCAACACAGACAGCATTAAGGCACCTTAAGGTGTCTATAAGTGGGTCTTAAGTAATTGCACTGAAATTTCAGTATCAAATTTAAACATGATTAGCCTAAAATTCCCATTTGTAATGCGCATTAAGGGTGCATACATGTAAACCTGCACCCTTAATGCATGTTAAAAATGGCTAATGCACTTCAAATCGGCACATGTAGATGTGCTCAGTGGGTGCATCCACAAATGCACTTTATTGCAGTGTTGCCTAATTAGCTCGGCAGTAAAGTATCACTGTCTGCATGTGTGCCAGTATTAGGGTGTAGTCAATTAATTTGCTCCAGGAACAGTGCTATCTGACAGCAGAGCAATTACATGTAATGACATGCATGTGTACATGGCAACAGGGACTGGCTGGGGCATGAGGGTGCTGACGTGTGGGGACTGCTGCACAGGTTCTGCCCCCTCATGCCCCAGCCAGCCCCTACACCACCACCCAGAGCCCAGGGCTGACCTCCTGAGTCTGCTATCAGCCCATGGCTGCCTCGTCCTGGATCAAAGTGCTGCTGTCCCAGGTGCACATGCAGATACTGTGCCTGGGAGCAGTTGACTCTGACTTAAACAGCTCCAGAGTTTATTGCTTCACATTACTTGAATGTATAGATACATCCAGTGAGAAGAAAGTAAGTCAGACACAGAATAGTTCAAGGAAATAAAACATCAAGAAATATTAAACTGGCAACAGTTTTGGTTTTTGATTCACTTTAATTAGAGCTGCTAGATAGTCTCTTTTCTTCTTACATATCAGGCTTTGGGATAGAAATTACCAGAGGGTAATAAATAAAACCATGCAAAATTATTCCAGGCTCCAGCTCCACCCCTTTGCTAATTGCAGGTGCATTTCTTCCTCTTCAGTCCAGGTTATTTGTTTTCCAGCATAATATCGTCTTCACAATTCATTTCCATGAATGCGATTATTTCCATTTTCTGCTTCAGATAATGAATCACATCTTTGTTTCGAGAGCTTATCTCTCAATCCCCTTTGGGCTCGAATGCATGAAATTTGATGCATTAGCTGTTCTATCTCATTACCTTAATTAGGAATGAAGCTCACTTTTTCAGAAATCACTTGAACCTTACAAAGCATTCATTAAAATTGCTGCTTTTTAAATATATGTCATTGCAAATTCTTGCAAAGAAAATACAAGTAGGAGAAACTGTGCATTAAAGCAAAGGATAAAAATCAAGCTGATACTGTTGAATGCTGACATAACTACTTTGGGTATAGCATTTATTATTTGATATTTTAAAGGGATCAAAGGTAATGTGGTAGGGAAAATCCCATGCAATTTGCTTACCAAGACTTTGGAGCAGAAATTGTAGCTGAATAAAATTTCTGGTGCCCAATCTGAAGCCCATGAACAAGCTCATGTCTTCCTCTGGCACTGCAGATATCTTCCAGGTGGTTGTACTGGTGAGGGCCCTTGGTGCTGAGTTGGGGCTGCATGGGTGTGGAGTGTGGTACCAGATGCACATGTACTATGCAAAAACATGCTGCAGGTTAACAGGCAGAGGCGGGCAGCTGGGAACAGGGACAGAGGACCTCTTTAGAGAGAAGACAGTAGCTGGTCCAGATGTCTGATATGGTCCAGCACACCCTGCTATTGGCCTTTGTCTGCCTACTGGATGTCCTGAATGCCTAATAGTCTCTTTCCTGCCCTACCTGTGTTGTTACTGCTAGTTAAGGAGTAGGCCTGCAGTTCTGCTGGAGGACAAGCTTACATACTTCTCTAAAGGTTCACGTCCCAGAACAACCCCTTCTCTAGCCCATATGGTGCTAACCCTTTGTGGACACTACACTGGCCTTCCAGGCTTACCAATTCCTCTGACACATCAGTTATCACCAAGTCTTTGGCCTAATCAGCAGTTCCCAGGGACTGTGCCACTTCAGCGTGCTACTTGGTTTCCCAGGGTTGGTGCTCCTTCTTCTGTGTCCAGGGCTTGCTAACCCAAACTACTCTGCAAGCAATAACCCCCCCACATACTCACTCAGGGTACTCTCAGCAGTCTTGCAGCTCCTCATCCAGCTGCCCCATGCCTCATGGAGTGGGCTTCTACAGCCAGGAATCCACTTTGCAAAAATCATGACACAATCACACTGAAATTCTTCTGGGGTGTTTGCCTCCTGGCCCTCCCCGGACATGTCAGTCCTACTGGGGTTATCCCAGCTCCAGCCCCCTGATCTGACTCATGCTTCAAATTCTCAAGTCCAGCTTCTGCAGCTTGTAGCAGGGAACTCCTCTCTCCAGCACCATCAGGCACTGCCTGCCTAGCCCTTCCCCAGAGCTGAGTTTATGTATTCCCAAGACCTGCTCCTTCTGGCTGAAGAAACCCTGCCTTAAAGGTAACATTCCAGCCTTTTCTTCTCTCACCTCTACACGATGGGGCCAGGGGTTTCCCATTACAGGGACCATGCAAAGGGCCAACCACTGACATGAAGTAGCCTCTTCAGAGCAGCTCCTTCATGGCCAGGAAGGCAGTGAGAATTCTTTTCTCCCTTGCCTTGTGTCTAGGACATAGCCTAGGCATTTAAGAAAGGACATTGGGATCTGGATTTGACCCTGAAGCTTTGATTCAGCAAAGCCCATGCTTAACATGCATTGGAGCCAATGAGATTTCAGCATGCATTTTAAGGCTTTGGTGAATAGGAATGGATTAATGCATGTACTTATGGCGGCCTTTGCTGATTTGAGGGTGTGAGTGCATAGTACCAGTTTTGTTCACAGAGTGTGATGACCTATACATCTCCAGTGTTTAGTTATACGCCTAGGCAGTAAAGACCAGTATTTTTAAAGACTCTGAATGATGTTTCCTCTTTATAGCAAATTAACAAAAAACAACCTAATCAATATAAAAGGATGGTTCATCCTTCTTTCAGATCTGGGGCGGCGGGGGAAGTGAGTAATCACTGCAAAGCTCCTTCAATTCTTATACTTTTTGAGAATAATGATTTTCCAAATGAATACCCCTGGGAGGAAAAATCTGGAATCCTAAGCAGTAGGGCTGCATGCAATTTCACCGGCTGTTTCATTTCAACACCATTTTGACTCATTTCGAGGTCAAAACAGCAAAATTGAAATAGCTAGTTGAAACGTTTTGAACGTTGAAACATTTTGAGCATAGCGCTGGGGATGGGAAGTCAGTCCAGCTGGGCTGACTGCCCATCCCCGGTGCTAGATTGGGCAGAGGACAGGAAGTCATCCCAGCTGGACTAACTTCCCATCCTCGGTGCTAGGATTGAGCTTGGGAAAGGAAATCAGCCCAGCTGGTCTGAGTTTCCATCCCCTGCACTAGGTCAGGATGGGGAAGGGAAGTCAGCCCATCCCCAGCCTGATCTAGCATGGGGGCTGGTACTTAGCACAGCTGGGCTGAGTTCCCAACCCTAGCCCCACCATCCGGCTGGGGAAACTCAGCCCAGCTGGGCTGAATTCCTTTCTCAGGCACGATGGTTGGGTGAAACGTCAAAACAGCGTCAAAATAACTGTACTGTTTGGACAAAGCGAAATGGTGAGGCTGTTTCTACTCAAAATGAAATTTGATACAAAACACTGTTCTGTCCAGACCTCAGAACTGAAGTCAGAACAGAACACTGCCGTTTCGCGCAGCCCTACTAAGTAGACACTTAGGTTAAAGAAAATTAACTAAGAGAATCAGACCAGGAAATGCATACAGTTTAAATAAGTTTTGGCTAAAGTGTCTGAACTCTTAGGTGTTTATCAAAAAAGAATGCCAAAGCTTGCTGTTGTGTTTCACGCTTCTGGTACACTTCTTTCTGACTTGTTTTTTCACTGCATGCAAGCCAGCAAGAATCTTGTCTCCACCGTTCATTTTGTTTTCATGCTTTCTGTTTCTTTCCTTTTTTCATTTCTTCCTAGATAGCAGTGATGAGCATATTTATATGGAATGCCTAATAGGCGCACACATTCCTGCATGTGCTCTAATGTGTTTTCTGTCATGTTGTTCATTATTCCTTCAAACTTTAATAATGTTCTCAGCTTGATATGGTTAAGAATAATGAAGCATTTATTCTCATTCAAGAAGCTAATTAAAAGGCTCAGTTTTATTTCTCTGAGATGTGTTGATGGCTTAATTATAGTCCTACTATTCAAAAAAAACCCCTCCCAAAACCCAACCCTTCTCTCTATTTTTCGTGTCCCTATGTAACTGTATAGCATCTCTACTTTTCATTTTCTCCGCGACAGTATGTATTACAGAGCAGGAAGGAAGATCAATGTAATGAACGTCAAAAAGAACAATGTTCATACAAGCACGCCGTGAAGTTATGACATGCAATTGTTATATGAAACTTAGACTGAAAATTGTTTGGAGCAGAGACCATCTTTTCATTTCAGGTGCCTGCAATGGAGGCACCCCATCTACAATACAGACAGAGTGAGTCATGGGGAATAAATAGTGAAACATCCTTCAAAGTGAAGTCAGCGCGAGCTAAGAACATTCTGTGTTTCACAAGCTTGAGCTCTAATTACACAGTACATTGGAGTAACTCTGAATTATTGTTTAAATGGGGCTTTGCCCATTTCACCTTGTATTTGCCACATTTTGTCCCTTTTTATGACTTCAGAGTAAAACAGTACATGACTTCTTGAAATGCTCAGTAAAGGCTTACGGGATCCTTAGGCCACCAACATCATCTGATCACTGTACTGGTAGGAAGGCAGTCATAACTATTGGGTACACAACTCACATTCATGGTTTTATGACACTGATCATTGTGTATTGTGGCCAATTTAGAAGCAGGGAGGAGGGCAAAGACATATACTGATAAGGGATCCATTTATAACAGTTTTTGATACTTTTTGTAGCGATGGCCACTCCCTCCTTTTGAGGACGTTTGGGGAGTGGCTGCCTGTCCTAGATGGGTGTTTCAGCTGCATTTTGTGTCATCATACAACCGGATCTGAGGAGTCTCCAACACACTAGGAGTCAATTATGCAGAAGGCAGGATAGATTTGCACTTCATAGACCAGCCAAAGTAGATATATATAGCACCAGCTTTTGTGAACTGAAGCTCGCTTCTTCAGAAGCTGTGAAAGGCTGAGCAGAAAGCACAGTACAAGAAAGAGATAGAAATTAGAGTACAAAAGACGAGAGAGGGTGAGCAGGGGTGAGAAGTGGGTGTGAGGGTTAGTGCTGGGAGAGGCAAACAAACAGGCAGTTAAACCCATGGCAACAAAAGAGTAAAAAATCTAGTCCACATAAAGGGATATGAATCTATAGTCCTTGTTTAAATCATACTTAACTCAATCCAGTCTGTGGATGATTTCTTGTTCTGAAATTCCTGTTCAGTTTTTAAAAGTCAGTTCTGTAGTTCTGAGTGCCTGGAAACAACACGGTTCTTTGTCTGCCTATGTCCATAGACCACCACGGCTACAACCAACACCCCGGAGCACATGAGAATAGACACAGTTTGCAAGCCCAGATTTAGGGAAAGTGTGTCCATGCTTACCTGGAAACATCCTTTCTTTGAGCAAAAAAATCCACAGTTGTGCTATGGTAAGTAACTCAGCTTGCTTGCAGAAGCAGACACAGCAGCAGGGGAATCTCTTGAATTTCCATCAAGCTACAATAACTTTCAGAGCCAGGATAACTCAAAACCACTTCCTTATATTACAGATGGCTTTAAATGACTGTTGAGGAAACAAGCATAACAATTTCTGGTCTTGCAGATCAGGGTAAGTTCCCTGTGTGGTGATGTGGGGACTTCTGACGTGGGGACTTTGTTGCTTGTGAATTCTGTTCGATGCTGAAGCACTTGACGTGTGACCGTCTGGTGCAAACTCCATTTTGGATGTCTGTGTGGTTCCTTACTATCTCTGTTGTTCTTTTGTCTTCATGGTGGACTGGAATGTCAAAGGCTGGTGGCAAAGAACTACCAATCGGGCATCACTGATTTAAGGTCCCTACCACTGAAACCAAGTAGCTCTAACCAACAGGCTGGCTTCCTCCCAGGACAACTGCTTTATCATGTGGTAAGACTACTGAGACCCAAGTAAGGTTAGAGAACACGATGTAGAAACATATGCCATCAAATCAAATGGATCAGATGTGCCAGGAAGATCTGCTTCATTGGGTAAAACAGACATCACCCATTATCCCTAGTCATCCTTTAAGGGGTTTGGCCTAGATAACCTCCTGAGGTCCTTTCCCACCCTAATTTCCTATGAATCCATGATCCTGAGCCCCTTCTGCTCCCAGGAGCAGTATTAGCCCGAACCAAGAATCATGATGCTCTTCTGCAACTAGGAGAACCCTGAATTTCCCTGCTAGC
>JAGPOW010000261.1:10967179-10977990 GCA_030014935.1 Caiman crocodilus
GCAAAGAAATCATTAAATATGTTAGATTTGTCGTCTGGCGCGACGACTAAGTTGCCCATCGTGTCCCGCAGGGGCCCCACATTACCCGGGACCCTCTTTCATGACAAACAAGGTCATGCATCAACTAACTGAAAACGGCAGGGCAGCAAGTAAATAACCCAAGGTTTGAATCAAGAGAAAAGAAGACCAGTAGGTTTATCAATCTGGGACACATTTTACAATGCCCAAATTAACAATCAAAATAAGCGCTCTTAAAACAAAGCCACAGGTCTTGACGATATTTGCACAGAACAAATGAAACACTTTGGACCAATCTCAAGGGCCTGGTTACTCCAACTGTGTAATGCGTGTGTAACCACATACAAAATACCCAACAAATGCTTCCTCCATAGTTGCCCTCTCATCCCTCTGGAATACCTCAGATACCTTGATGATGTCTTCATTCTATGGACACATGAGAAGACATCTCTAGAGAAATCTCACCAAGATATTAGTAACTTCCAGTCCTCCATCAAACATTCTGGAATACTCTATGCAGCTGATTCATTGCCTAGATATTACAGTGCAGGTTTGCAATAACCACAGTGCTGCACCAGAAACCTACCAACAGGGCTGTCCCTAAGCGGGGTGAATCAGGACAACTGCCCCAGGCCCCATGCTTTTTGGGGACCCACAGAGCTGGGTGGGGAGGCTGTGACTGCTGATTTTGAAGGGATCCCTCCCGGCCACCCAGCAGGTTGGGCGGTCTTTGCCTGGTCCAGCCAGAAGCTCTGCTGCCACCTGTCCCATCGTATCTGATGTGCCAGGGCTTTCACTCCCTGACATAAGTGTGCTGTGGGATGGGGACCCTGCACAGGCCCCACACTCTGCTGGGATCATCTCTGCCTACCAACCACCACAGCCACTCATGCCATCAGCTTTCATCCTAAGCACACTAGATCTATCCTATACAGCAGGGGTGGGCAAAATATGGCCCTCAATGCTGTTCTATCTGGCCCCTGGACCCCACGAAAAATTTAGAAAATATTTATCTGCTCCTGGCTGGCTGTCAAAAATGACAGGAGCCAGGGGAAGTATTACCCAGGGACAGCCTCAGCAGGAATGTAGCAGCTTGGCCTTGCCCCACCCTCAGCCATTTCCCTGCCTTCCTGCCCCTGCACTGCTCCGGCACTATGTGGCCGCTGGCTGCATTGCCAGGCCAGAGAGCATGGGGCCTACAGTTGTATGGGCGGGGTGCAGGGAGGGAGATTGTGTGTGTGTAGGGAGGGAGAGTGTATGTGTAGTGAGGGTGTGAGAGTAGGGAAGGAGGAAGTCTGTGCGTGTGTTTGCAGGGTGAGTTCCACATGCACACCCCACCAGACACATGCACCTACATCTCCTCTTGCACTACCATACACGCAGACTCCCATACTCACACCTGCTCACACACCCCAGCCACCCTCCTCCCACGAACTGCTCCCCTAAAACCCCATACCCACTCACCCCCCACCTATCCACACCTCCACATGCTCCCTTACCCCACAACCACACCCCTACCTATCCACATCCCACAAACCCACTGACATCCTCCCCCACACCTTACATACCCACATACTGACAGTCCTCCACAAACCTATACCCACTCCTCCACAACATACAAGAGGCCCATACCCATGTGGCCCTCCACAGCTTACCAAAACTCAGTAAGTGCCCTCTGCCCAAAATAATTGCCCACCCCTGATCTACAGCCAAGCTCTACATGACAACCAGACCTGTTCTGACATCACTGACTGTGAGGAATACCTTAAGTATCTACAAGCGGGATTCTAACAATCCCCAAATTGTAGCCACTTTGATCAAAAAAGCCAGACTCAGACCTCACTCTGACCTGCTACAATACCAACCCTGGGACACAGAAAAGAGAAACTCTCTGGTTATTCCCTACAGTCCCTAGCTTAAACTTTTAAGACACATCATTCATGACCTCCAATACGTCCTGGGGAAGGATGGCCATTTTAAGGCTGCCTTTGGGGACAAACCTGTCTAGGCTTACAGAAAGGCCCCCAGCCTCACAAGGTGTCTTTCGGACAACAAGCTAATAAGGCACCAGACACCAGGCATCAAGCATCAGACCTTCTCACCAAGGCACTAGGCCTTTCAATGGACCTAAATGCCTGCTGCATCCCCACATCAGCATAGATCACACCATCACTGCAAGTTTCCTGATCACACAGCCTGGTTCTCAAAGGGGACTTCAATCACTCTGACATCTGCTGGGAGGGCAATACAGCAGGGCACAGGCAAGCCAGGAAGTTTTTGGAGAGCGTTGGGGACAACTTACTGGTGCAAGTGCTGGAGTGGCCAACTAGGGGCTGTCTGCTTTTAACCTGCTACTCACAGACAGGGAAGATTTGGTGGAGAATGTAGTGGTGGATGGCAACTTGGGCAGCAGCTACCACAAGATGATTGAGCTCAGGATCCTGAGGAAAGGAAGGATGGAGAGCAGCAGAACAAAGACCCTGGACTTCAAAAAACAGACTTTGACTCACTTAGGGAACTCATGGGCAGGATCCCCTGGGGACCCAGTCTGAGGGGTAGTGGTGTCCAGGAGAGCTGGCTGTACTTTAAAGAAGCCTTCCTGAGACTGCTGGAACAAAGCAACCCAATGCACATGAAGACTAGCAAGTACGGCAGAAGACCTGCTTGGATTAGCAGGTTTAGCTTCAGTAAGCTAAATCACTACAAGGAAGCTTTTAGGAAGTGAACACTTGGACAAACAACTAGGGAGGAGTATAAGCGTTTTGCTTGGGCATGCAGGCATGAAGTCAGGAAGCTCAAGGAGCAATTGGAGTTGCAGTTAACAAGGCATGTGATGGGTAACAAGAAGGATTTCTACAAGTATATTAGCAACAGAAGGAAGGTCAGGGAAAATGTGGGTCTCTTACTGAACTGGAGAGGCAACCTAGTGAGTGAGGATGCAGAAAAGGCTGAAGCACTCAATGCCTTTCTTACCTCACTCTTCATAGGCATCATCAACTCCCAGACTACTGCACATGGCGGCACAGTTTGGGGAGAAGGAGAGCAGCCAACAGTGATGAAAGAACAGGTAAGGGACTATTTACAAAATCTGAACATATACGAGTCCATCGGGCCAGGTGGGATGCACTAAAGGGTGCTGAGGGAGTTGGAGAGCCACTGGCCATCATCTTTGAAAACTCATGGTGATCAGGAGAGGTCCCAGATGATTGGAAAGGGGCAAGCAGAGTGTCCATATTTAAGAAAGAGAAAAAAAAGGATCTAGAGACCTACAGACTGGTTAGTTTCACCTCAGTCCCTGGAAAAATCAGGGAGCAGGTCCTCAAGGAATCCATTTCTAAGCACTTGGAGAAGAAGGTGATCAGGAACAGTCAGCACGGATTCACCGGGGGCAAGTCATGCCTGCCCACCCTGATTACCTTCTATGATGAGAAGACTGGCTCTGTGGATGCAGGGAGACCAATGGATGTGGTATATCTTGATTTTAACAAGGCTTTTGATAGGGTCTCCCTCAACTTTCTCATAGGGAAACTAAGGAAGTATGGGCTGGATGAATAAATGGTAAAGTGGATAGAAAACTGGCTGAAGCATTGGGCTCAGAGGCAGTAATCAATGGCTGCTCTTTGTCTAGTGTGCACCTGGTATCAAGTGGAGTGCCCCAGGGGTCGGTCCTGGGGCTGGTTTTGCTCAATGTCTTCAGCAATGACCTGGAAGGTGGCAGAGAGGACACCCTCAGCAAGTCTGCAGATGACACCAAGCTGGGGGGAGTAGTAGATATGCTGGAGAGTAGGGCTAGGATTCAGAGTGATCTAGACAAACTGGAGGACTGGGCCAAAAGAAATCTTGTGAGGTTCAACAAGGACAAGTGCAAAGGACAGAACAATCCCATGCACCGGTACAGGCTGGGGGCTGACTAGGTGCGCAGGAGCTCTACAGAAACGGACCTGGGCATTACAGCTGAATAAACTGAATATGAGCCAGCAGTGTGCCCTTGTTGCCAAGAAGGCTAACGGCATCCTGAGCTGCATTGGTAGGTGTGTTGTCGGCAGGTCAACACTTTTCAGCACTGGTGAAGCCACATCTGGAGTACTGGGTTCAGTTTTGGACCCACCACTATAGAAAGGATGTGGACAGATTGGAGAGAATCCAGCAGAGGGGAAGAAAACTGGTTTGGGGATTGGGGGACATGACTTCTGAGCAGAGGCTGAGGGAGCTGGGCTTATTTAGTCTGCAGAAGAGAAGACTGTGCGGGGGTTTAATAACAGCCTTCAAGTACCGGAAGGGGGTTCAAAAGAGGATGGAGCTAGACTGTTCACAGTGCTGGCAGATGACAAATAAAGAGCAATGGTTTCTAGTTGCAGCAAGGGAAGTTTAGGTTAGATATTAGGAAAACCTTCCTCAGTAGGAGGGTAGTAAAACACTGGAACAGGTTATGCAGAGACGTGGTAGACTTTCCATGCTTGGAGGATTTTAAGACCTGGCAAGACAGCCATGGCTGGGGTGCTCTATTTGGGGATGGTCCTGCATTGAGCAGGGGTTGAACTAGATGTGACCTCCTGGGGTCCCTTCCAGCCCTCATTTTCTATGATTCTAAGATCCTATGGACTTAAATAACCAGGAGTATGACAACCAAGGTTCATTTATCTACAACTCTACCAATGTCATATACACTATCAGCTGCTTACAGTAGCCTTCTGCTGTCTTTGCTGGAGGGATACCTCTACATGAAACAACGAATGGATGCCAATCTGACATCAGCTGCAGAGAGACTTAAAGGCCTGTGTCAGAACTCTTCAAGCTCCCTGGACGCTCCAGCTGCTGACCTCAGGATTGCTGTTCTCAGGCATAAAAAAATGTAAATACCAGTTTGAACAGGAAACTGCAGAACGAAAAATCATCAGCAAACTGAACTGTATTAAGTATGGTTTAAACAGGGACTATAGGTTCTTATTTTATGACCTGAATTAGTTCTGTGCTTTGTTCCTATGGGATTACCGTGCACTTCCTTTTCTCTCCCAGCACTACTCCCCTCTCCACTATCCCCCTCTCTCTTCCCAGCCTCCCGCATCTTTTGTATGCTAATTTCTCTCTCCATCTTATCCTCTGTTCCCCAGATGCGGGGGATCATGCACCAATGAAGTCTTCATCAAATAATAGTACACGTGGCATGGCAGGAAGTGTGATTGCTGGGATCACACAGAACATCCCATTGTGCCTTTACTTGCGCATCTGCCAGGGGCCTGAGCCTGTTTTTGTGCAAAGGAAGGTTATTTGCCTCAGTCAGAGGTTGGTGGGTCTTAAAATAAGCAGCTGCAGTTCAAACCCCACAGCCAATATCCTACCTCCTGCTTCTTTGGCAATCCCTTGCAATCATGGATGATTACCTTCCACGATCTGTGGGTCTGAGGCTGATCTGGGATTGAGAGACTGTTGCAACTTGGGCATGTGTTTCCATGCAGCGTGGGTGGCTCTGGGTTCTTGATTCGGTCTGAGACACGCTGTTCCTGCCACTCCTGCTCTTCTCTCTCCTGTTCTTGTTGCAAAGTTTCAAAGTACTGAGGTCTTTGCAGCAGACTCCTCCTCCGTTTGGGGCAGTCCTGAGTGAGACTCCCATGAGTTGATGCCAATGTTGCATTTTTTTCAAGCTGGTCTCAAGGACATCCTTGAAATGCTTTCTCTGCACTCCTCTTGAGCTGAGCTGGGAGACTAACACTTTATTCTATCCACCTGTGGGCTTTGTATTATGCAAGGGGAGATTCAAACTCTACTTTGGACCTGTACAACACACCTGCCTTAGCTAGCTACTACAAATCCTTCAGCCCATCACCCCCAGAACACTCCAGAGAAGAGATGGGCCTGCCTTGCATTTGAGGGCCCCTTCGCATGTGCCAGCCGTCTGCTTCAGTGTATGCTAATTAGCACTTATTGGAGCAGACTAGATTCACAGATGCTAGGGCTGGAAGGGACCTCAACAGATCATCGAGTTCAACCTCCTGCCTAGGCAGGAAAGAGTGCTGGGTCAGACAACCCCAGCCAGATGCCCATCCAGCCTTCTCTTAAAGACGCCCAAGGCAGGGGAGAGCACCACCTCCCTTGGAGGCGCACTGAATGAGCTTTAGTTCAATTGTCCCCACCTCCATTTGAAGTGAGCGACACTGAATACGCCTAACACTACGGCACTTTAATCGGAGCACCTCTTGCAGGTGCCTAATGGAAGTGCCCCCTCTCCACCCCAGAGCACGTGTACAGATGCCCCAAAAGATTAGCAAGGTCTGGGCTCTGTTAGGCATGAGTTACAGAACGGAGCTCATCAGTGTGGTTCCCCATAGGAGCTCCACACTACCCCTGCATATGTATGGTTCATATATAAAAACCATTGATCCCACGTGTTACAAATGCCTTTTCCAGCGGACTCCTATACATGTTTTCCTGGCAACTGGCTCATGGCAGAGTGGCCAGTATATGGGAACGCACCAGGGTGGCTTACAAGCACCTTAGCCTAGCCAAATGCTCCACAGCTACAGATGGGGGGAAACATTTGTCTCCACAATAATATCTCTAAGACTAAGAAGAGGCGCTGGCAAATGTACAACAGCACAGAAGCTAGACTGAACAGCACAAAGCAAAAATAGACCGTCATGTAAGAGAGTCCAAACAGAAAAGGATTAGTAACCAAGGGATGGTCAGGAATGAGTTGGGGGACGCTAGCTGCCCCGTAGTTCCCTTGCTGATTCAGAAGGGATAATAAGTAATCTGCTGGTTTTCAGTCCCAACAGGAATTTTACAACAGATTGTACTACAGATGTCCTTGTTTGAAAGATTTTTTTTATAGGCTGTTTTTGGGGGAAGAAAAATGAAGTGGCAAACAGCATTTATTGTTGGTAATTACCAATGTTATTCTTGGAAGCGAGCAATGATGTGAATTTCTGGGCAGAATCTAGGTGCATTTTTAACCAAACACTATTTCATTTCAAATGACACTAGATCCATGAATGTGATGGTAGGGGTTAGGGAAGAGTGCTAGCTGTAAGCTTTAAAACAAATGTAACTGGGAAATGCTGCAATTACGCATCACATTTTCAAGTGCTTATCGAGAGAAGTTTAATCATCACTCCTTCAAAAAATGCCAAAGAATTAAAAAGGAGAAAACCAAATGGTGAGAATGCTTCAAATTCCAATACATAAACTTTGGCATGAAATATTCTGTGTCTCACCTTTGAATGTATTTAAACAAAAAGGCTTGGGGCAATATGTGCCAAACTGGGCATTAGTATAGCATTAAAAGTAAAGCCACATTATAAAACATATAAGAGCATTCAGATGATTAAAGGCATCGCTACGCTCCTGCTGAGGTCAATGGCAAAACTCCTATTAACACTGATAGAAGTGGGATTGGCCCCCAGGGAGAAAATAAAATTGAAGATAAAAATCAGTTATCTTTCAGGTGAAATTACGGATAACCGTTGACCTGTTAGAGCAAGCAAGATAAGTTGGCATCTAGAAGCAGGCAAGAAGATCAAAAGGTTAGCAGGAACTTTATTGAGATGTTTGAAATTATGGTAGGCATGATGAAAACCTAGAAATCCCTTTCATCCTTTTTCTTGTAATAAAAGAGCACAAGGAGATACTTGAAATGAAAAGCAGGTGAATGCAGAGCAAACAAAGAAATATGGCTTCATGTGGCATATAGTCATCATACGGGATTCATTACTGCTCAAGTAGGTCACCGAGTCAAATGCTGCAGCCGAATTATTAAAAGTGCTCTCTAAATCTTCCTGTCCAATCATCTCTGAACCCTTCCCAGATGATCTTTGCTCACATCAAGACCGCTATTGTGTTTATAGTCTCAGCAAAGAAATCAAGCAGAAAATGGGCATGGATGTTGAACTCTCCTTCGCCTTTGTAATGGTGGTCTCAGGTGCATTGAGATAAGATACCTGGGCTGGGAAGGCCTGCAGCACATATTCTATGGATGCACAGAGGGTTTCAGTCTCAAGGACATGCCATCCAATATCTTTCCAAATTGAACCTTTTCTTTGTTGATAATAAAGTTCCCATCACGACATGTCCATGAATGAGGTCAGTTGTGCTGCATGCCCAGTGAAAGCAAGGTGGAGGTCATGCTTCATGACCCTAGATGATAGCCTCTCAGGACAAGGAAAGAACTCCACCTCTTCCAAGCAATGCACCAATAACCGACAGCATGACAATAAATAGTAGTACCAGGCTGAGTAACACCTTACTCCAGGAGTGGTGACACCATTTTCAGCCCAGCAGAGTTAAGTGCTGCACCACATAAAGGATAGCAAGAGAGTTGGGCACTGGGTGTATTATGGATTTTTTGCACTTTTCTTTTGAGTCTTTGGTGTGCTGCACCAGTGATTTGATCTGGGATAGTGAATCTTAGGCCTTTATCAAATTTAAAACCCAGAAGACGAGCTTATCAGCCAAGCAGACTCTAGGAGTTACTTGGCTTGCTAACTGAGTATTAACCACTGTCAGGACCCCTGGGTTCAAACCGGGAACTCTGGCACTGATGGGCAGTGGCATAACTAGGGCAGGCTGACTGGAACAATTGCTTCGGGCACTGAGTTGGCGGGGAGGAGGGGGTAGAGGGAGGATTGCTGTCGGCAGCCACATGTTTGCCATCATGATTATGCCAGTGATGTGGCAGCAACTGTCTGTGCTCAGACCAGCCTGGTGGCCTTCTATGACCAGGTCACAAAAGCCTTGGATGCCGGTGTCATGGTGGACATGGTCTTTCTGGACTGTAGGAAGGCCTTCGACACTGTCTTTCACCCCATTCTCACTAAAAAAATTAGGCGATTGTGGTGTCGATACCTACACAGTCAGATGGGTCACAAATTGGCTGGAGGGCCGCACTCAGACAGTGGTGGTGGACGGGTCATTTTCGACCTGGAAGGACTTGGGCAGTGGGGTTCCCCAGGGCTCGGTCCTCGGGACTGCACTGTTCAACATCTTCATCAGCAACTTGGACGAGGGGGTGAAGAGCACCCTGTTCAAATTCACAGATGACTCTAAGATGTGGGGAGAAGTGGGTATGCTAGAAGGGAAGGACAAGCTACAACGAGATCTGGACAGGTCACAGGGGTGGGCGAATGAGAACAGGATGGGTTTCAACACTGACAAGTGCAAGGTGCTGCTCCTGGGGAGGAAGAACAGCAGCATACCTACAGGCTGGGGAACTCCCTTCTCGCCAATGTTGAGACAGAAAAGGATCTTGGAGTCATCACTGATGCCACAATGAACATGGGCCGACAGTGTGGGGACGTGGTCAGGAAGACTAACTGCACCTTGTGATGCATCCAGAGATGCATCACAAGCAGGTCCAAGGAGGTGATCCTCCTGCTCTATGTGACACTGCTCAGGCCGCAATTGGAGCACTGCATCCGGTTCTGGGACCCACACTTCAGGAGGGATGTGGACAGCATCAAGAGGGTCCAAAGGAGGGCCACTTGCATGATCAGGGGTCAGCAGGGCAGGTCCTATGAGGGGAGGCTACAGGACCTGAATTTGTTCAGCCTCCACAAGAGAAGGCTGAGAGGCGATCTGGTGGCCATTTACAAACTGGCCAAGGGGGACCAGCAGGCATTGGGGGAGCACCTGTTCCCCTGAGCACTACTGAGAGTAACAAGGAATAACGGTCATATGCTGACTGAGAGCAGGTTCAGGCTAGACATCGGGAGGCGCTACTTCACTGTCGGGGCAGCTAGGAGCTGGAACCAACTTCCAAGGGAAGTGGTGCTCACTGCTACCCTGGGGATCTTCAAAAGGAGGCTAGATAATCATCTATCCAGGGTCGTTTGACCCCAGTGATCTTTCCTGCCATGGCAGGGGGTCGGACATTGTGATCTGCTCAGGTCCCTTCCAACCCTACCAACTATGAACTATGAAACTAGGAGTTGTCACTGCCCCTGTGCCCCAGGCACAGGGCTGCATTGCTACACCACTGCCTACAGTGGAAAGCTCAGGCTGCAGCAGCACCAGGCACTCAGCCAAATGCCACCCCCATTCAGACTGGCCCCTCTCATGATGCTCCTTATGAAGGGGAAGGTGTTCTGGAATTTGTGCCTGATGATTACCCTTGTTCCTGTTGTGGACCTCCCAGGCATGGTCAACCACTTGGCCTGACCATGACCTAGTCTTGACCTATGTCTTGGGCTCACACCTGGCTTGCCTTTGGTACCTCTCCCTGTGCCTGCTTCTCCCCATGCCACCCAGACCCTGACCTGAGTGCCCAGCCCCGGGGCTGAGTCTGGGCCTGGGCTCCCCGCCCTGCTCCCAGCCCTGGGGCACCACTGCCTCCCTCCACTGGATGCTGTCCTGGATCAGGCGGCCCAAGCCACCGCCAGCACGGTGGGAGATATTAGCAGTGAAGTACGCAGCCTCTTTCTATTTTTCCTTTTTCTGTCTTCTTTGCCTTTCTTTCTTTTTTTTTCTTCTCTTCTTTTTCTGTTTTTTTCTTTCTCTTTTTCTCTCTTTTTACTCTCTCCCCTCTTGTCTCCTTTTTCTCTTCTTTTCTTTCTCTTCTTTTTTATTTCCCTTTCTCCCCTTCTCTCTTTTCCTGTTTCTTCTCTTTTTTTCTTTTTCTCTTTCTCTTCTTTTCCTCTCCCCTTTTTCTGTCTTCTTCATCTCTTCTCCTTTTTCTTTCTTTAGCTCTTTCTCCTTCTATCTCACTGCTTTTTTCTCTCTTCTCTATTAATTCAAACAGCCCATGTAGCTTGCCGTGATCGTATAGTGGTTAGTACTCTGCGTTGTGGCCGCAGCAACCTCGG
>JAGPOW010000261.1:10978090-10994105 GCA_030014935.1 Caiman crocodilus
GAGTCATGGCATGGTACTACCTTGTAAATGAGACTCAACATTTTAGGCCGCGGTGGGGGGGCTCGCCTCGGGCAGGGCCCAGGGCCTGCCTGTGTAATTCTACAGAGCCTTGGGGGCCAGCGTCTTCCGCGAGAGCCTCGTTGCCGGGACCCTGCCAACCAGCTGCCACCGGGCTGTGCTCACCCTGCTGCCCAAGACGGGGGACCCCGGCTGCCTGAAGAACTGGCACCCTGTCTCCCTCCTGTGCACCGACTACAGGATCCTGGCCAAGGCACTGGCGAACCGCCTCCGCACCGTCATGGCCTCCGTCATCAGGCCCGAGCAGAGCTACTGCGTGCCGGGCAGGACCATCCAGGACAACTTGTTCCTGCTGCGGGACCTCCTCGTGGCCGTGGAGCTTTTCGGCCTCAATGTCGGCGTCCTCTCCCTGGACCAGGAGAAAGCCTTCGACCGCGTCGACCACCGGTACCTGCTTGGCACCCTCGAGGCCTTCGGCTTCGGGCCGCTCTTCACCGCGGCGCTCTGTGCCCTGTACCACGACGCCTCTGCCCTCCTCAAGGTGAACGGCGCACTGTTCTCCCCGTTCCCTGTGCGGCGCGGCATCCGCCAGGGCTGCCCCGTGTCGGGCATGCTGTACGCCCTGGCCGTCGAGCCGCTGCTGCACGTGCTGCGACGTCACCTGACCGGCCTCGCCCTGCCACTGGCACCGGGCCCAGCCACCGGCCCCCTGCTCCAGCTGATGGCATACGCGGACGATGTGACCATCTTCTTGGGCAGCCAGGAAGACGTGCGGGCCCTGGTGGACTGCCAGCGCGCCTACGAGCTCGCCGCCTCGGCCCGCATCAACTGGGGCAAGAGCAACGCCTTCCTACTGGGGAAGAGGGCAGGCACGCTACTTCCAGACCTGCCGGGAGGCCTCGCCTGGTGCCGGGACGGCCTCAAAGCCCTAGGCATGTTCCTGGGGCCACCGGCCTTTGTGGCCCACAACTGGGAGGGCCTGGCGGAGGGAGTGGAGGCCCGCCTGCAGCGCTGGCACTGGTGCCTGCCCGCCCTCTCTTACTGCAGCCGGGTCCTCGTGGCCAACAACCTGGCAACAGCCATGCTGTGGCACCGCTGCGCGGTGCTGGACCGTCTGCCAGAGCTCCTAGAGACAGTGCAGCAGCTCCTGGTCGACTTTGTGTCGGACGGACACCACTGGCTCCCCCGAGCCACCCTCTACCTGCCCACCGGGGAAGGGGGCCAAGGCTTGGTCGACCTGGCCAGCCGGGTGGCCGCCTACCAGCTGCAGGCCCTCCAGCGGCTCCTGTATGCCGAAGGCCACCTCCTGTGGCAGCCGCTGGCATGCCGGTTCCTGCGACGGGTCGCGGGCCTTGGCTTGGACCAGGAGCTGTTCCTGCTGGACCTCGGTTTTCTGAACAGGGTGGTCTTCCCCCCGTTCTACCGCAGCATGGTCCAGCCTGGCGAGCGGCCTTCCAGCTCTGCCCCCAGGCCAGGCGCCTGCGGTTCCTGCACCTGCTTTGGGAGCCGATGCTCTACAACCTGGCCCTGCAGTGAGTCGCGCTGAGCCTGGCTTCTGCCGGCCTCGCGGTGGCCCTCATCGAGGCGCGCACCATCCGCCTGGAACACCTCCTGGACCCTGCTTGGTTGGCGTGGCTGTCCCCTGAGGCCCTGGCCACCCGGCTGGCGCTGTGCTCCATCCGCACCGCTGACCATCTTCTGCGGACTGTCCGGGGCGCCTTCCTGGCGGAAGCAGCGACCACCCTGGAAGCCCCTCTCCGGGCTCACCAGACCCTGCCTGCCACAGACGCCACGCTCGATGCCTTCCCGCCGCTGCCCGTCGTCCCCGCGGTCCCCGGTGAGCTGGCTGAGCGGCCTGACACGCTGCTCAGGCTCCCGGTGCCCCCCAGCAGCGAGGTGGGCTGCCCTTTTGGTACCCTGCACCGCAAGGGCCTCTACCTGTGGGAGGTGCGAGCCCGGCACGGCCAGGTGCTGGCCGGCTGCCCCAACACCATGTGGCAGCAGCGCCAGGCGTAGCCTGGGACCCCAGCATGGCGCACGCTGTACAAGGTGTCCACCGCCAAGAAGACCAGTGACCTGCAGTGGTGACTCGTGCACGGCATCCTGGCCACCGGCACCTTTGTTCGCCACCTGGACCTGGCAGCCTCGGCGGCCTGCCCCTTCTGCCTAGGGGTGCTGGACGAGGACATATTCCAGGCGTTCCTCGATTGCCCCCGGCTGCAGCTGCTTTTTGCTGCCCTGGGCACACTGCTTCGGGCGCTGGGCTGGGACTTCTCTGACAACGTCTACATCCACTCCTTCCCCTACCGGGCATCAAAGCAGGCTGTGGTCAGCCTGGCCAACTTTCTGCTGGGCCAGGCCAAGATGGCCACCTTGAAGAGCCAGCAAAACTGGCTCGCCGGGACCGGGACGGTCAACGCCCAGCAGCTGTTCTGCCTGCTGGTGCTGGCCAGCCTCTCCCTCGAGTTTGAGCACGCAGTCCTGCGGTGGATGGTGCCCGCCTTCGAGGAATGCTGGGTCCTCGGGGGGGAGCGCTCTGCCTAGTCGAGGTGGGGTGCCTGCTCCTCACCCTGTAACACCTCCAGCTGCTCCGGCTGAGGCGATGCGTCTAGCGGGTCGAGGCCTCAGACTGTGCTTCACGCGGGTCGACCGCTGAGAACCCCCCTGTGGGGGTCTCCGCTGGTGGACATTTGAATGTGTAAATATGTAAATAGTCTGTTGGTTCGCTAGGGTGGGTTTTGCTCAAGAATGCATGGGCAGGCCTTGCAGGCCGTGAGCCCAGGACCATGTCTGCGAGGCCCAGGTGTTCGGGCCAGCCTTTAACTACCCTCTACTGGTCCCGATGGGTCACCCTCCCTGGAATAAACGCCTCTTAAAAGTCAAAGTCTTTTTCTCTTTCTCTTCTGTTCCTCTCCCCTTTTTCTGTCTTCTTTTTCTCTTCTCCTTTTTCTTTCTTTATCGCTTTCTCCTTCTATCTCACTGCTTTTTTCTCTCTTCTCTACTTCTGCAAGCATCCTATGTAACTTGCCGTGATCGTATAGTGGTTAGTACTCTGCGTTGTGGCCGCAGCAACCTCGGTTCAAATCCGAGTCACGGCACTACCTTGTAAATAGGGCTCAACATTTTAGACCGCGGTGGGGGGGGGCTCACCTCGGGCAGGGCCCAGGGCCTGGACGGCCTGCCCGTGGAATTCTACAGAGCTTTTGGGCCCAGCCTCCTCTGCATCTTCCGCGAGAGCCTCGTTGCCAGGCCGTGCTCACCCCGCTGCCCAAGACGGGGGACCTCAGCTGCCTGAAGAACCGGCACCCTGTCTCCCTCCTGTGCACCGACTACAGGATCCTGGCCAAGGTGCTGGCGAACCGCCTCTGCACCGTCATGGCCTCCGTCATCAGGCCCGAGCAGAGCTACTGCGTGCCGGGCAGGACCATCCAGGACAACTTGTTTCTGTTGCGGGACCTGCTCGTGGCGGTGGAGCTTTTCGGTCTCAATGTCGGCGTCCTCTCCCTGGACCAGGAGAAAGCCTTCGACCGCGTCGACCACCGGGTGAACGGCGTGCTGTTCTCCCCGTTCCCCATGCGGCGTGGCATCGGCCAGGGCTGCCCCGTGTTGGGCATGCTGCACGCGCTGCGACGTCACCTAACCGGGTGGTACTTGTGGGTGGTACGAGCCCGGCACGCCCGGGTGCTGGCCGGCCTCCCTGACACTGTGTGGTGGTGGTGCCTGGCACGGCCCGGGACCCGGGGCGGTGCACGCTATACAAGGCACCGA
Source organism: Caiman crocodilus (assembly GCA_030014935.1). NCBI lineage: Eukaryota > Metazoa > Chordata > Crocodylia > Alligatoridae > Caiman > Caiman crocodilus. The sequence continues at coordinate 10,981,877 of JAGPOW010000261.1, forward strand.
CTGCCAAGAAGATTGGCGACCTGCAGCGGCGACACGTGCACGATATCTTGGCCACCGGCACTTTCGTTTGCCACCTAGACCCAGCGGCCTCGGCACTTTTTCTCTTTTCCTTTTTCTTTCTTTATCTCTTTCTCCTTCTATTTCGCTGCTTTTTCGCTCGTCTCTTTTTCTCTTTTTTATTTCTCTTTCCCTCTCTCTCCCTCTCTTTCTCTTCTTTCTCTCTTTCTCCTTTTTTGTCCTTTTTTGTCATCATCCATGGTTAACAAAAAGGAGTGGACAAGAACAAAGGTAGCATATGACGTTTCATTGATTGTCACCAAGTTTAGAATTTTTAGAAAACCTGGTATTTACTGTTAAAAAGGAACATTTATGATTATTAACTATATTAATATGAAGCACGTCCTGCCATGTACCCTCTGCCCTGGTTTTGTTTTTCTGGCATGCCAGCACTCCAGCATCTTACAAGGTAGACACTATGCATTTTTTGGAACTCTGACCAAAACCATTGCCTACCCCTACATTAGACACTTCTCTTTCACAGCTCCTTTCATGGCAGTCATTCATCACTTCCTAACACTTGTAGCTCTCTCAGGTTGCTATGATGACTCACCCATCCAGATAAGTGCAAAAGATCCTTTTTTTCAAATTTTTAGCTCAACCCATCTTTTACACCAGGCATAAGCACCTAAGCACCTCCCAAACACCGCCTTCTGTCCAAAAATCTCTCCTTGTTCATCCTGTCTTCAGCTCTTCTCCTGGGCTCAGTAACCAGCAAGACTAGATTTTAATTAACCTTTTTTACTTTTGCATGTTGTTCTTAATGGCACTGACAGAAATGGTGGTTTGTCAGGCTATCAACCCCCACTCTACAGCCATTCTCTGCCAGAAATGCACAGCTACAGAGGGCTTTAAAAGTGCCTGATCATAAGACAAACTCTCTCTCATGTAAGGAGGACTCAGATGAAGGTGCTCCAAAGTGGACAGTCTTCATTAACTTCTGTCAGTCCCTGCACACAAACAGTTATGGGATGATGCAGCCCATACCCACCCCAAGTGCTGGCTGCATGATGGAACTGGGGAGAAGAGATGGGAGGGAGCACAAGCAGTCATTAGAAACACCAAGTAAAGATATTTTTCTCTCTATCACACACACACTCCCCCTCCAAACCACACCTACACCCCCCCAATGTGTGCATGCCCCCCCTCCAAACTGTGCACACTTTCCCTCCAGGCCACAGACACACTAATACTCCCTTCCCCCTATTCAGTCTTCTCCTCCATCACACACACACACACACACACACACACACACACACACACACACACACACACACGTGGCAGGTACTATTCTCATATACAAGGATGCACATGCTGCCCCCAGCTTGGGGTGATCATGGCTTGCAGAGCACTGCAGAAGTGGCCCTGCAAGGTGACTTCTGCCATACCCAGTGGAACAGGCTACAGCCCCACTGTCCCTCCCCTCCTATCCTGCAGACAGCACCAGAGCTGGGGGTGAGGGGTAGGGAGGGCTAGCGGAGAGAGGCTGCAGACAGGAAGCCCTTCTCTGCTGGATTGGCTCCAAGGTAGAGCTCAATCCCTCCTCCCTCTTCCCGCAATAGCAATGTCTGTTGGGTTGTGGGGGAGGGGGCTCGCTCTAACTCACAGCACTGTCTGTGAAGTGCCATGAGTTAAAGTGGGGAGCTACACATCTGTCTGTACCTCACTGCATCCTGACAAGGAAGACCCCACCCACTCTGCTCTCAGCTCCCTACCCTGAAAACCCCAAGCAGGTGGGCTGGGTTGCCTGCCCCATAGCTTTTTGCTTTTCCTTCCCAGGGCATCTTCTCATATTCTGTCTTCTCCCAGCCTGGCCTCCTCATTAATTATTTACTAGCCAGACCCCTTGCTCTTAAAACTTTGCCCTCCAGGTCTATGCTTTCAACTGCCCTTCCCATTCTTGAAAAGACATTTACTCTCCAGAAACCCACTGACACTCAGCCCCAGCGTCCCTTTGACCACAGGCTGATTTTATAACTCAGCAAGCCTGCTTTTTAGTCACTCATTCCCCGGGCTATGGCCCCTGCCATTGCTTCTCTCTTCTGGGAAGATCAGCTAAGCCTGGCACATCATTCATTTCAAGACTGCTCCTCTCTTGCCCATGACAGGTCCCTTCCGGCCTTACAATCTGTAGAAAATCACTTGGTTACAATTATTGATGAAGACAGGGCCAAAGTGCCCAAATGAGCAATTCAAATGAATACTTTCTTTGCCATGTAAGTTCAGCTCCAGTAAATTAGGGGGAAAAAAAGAAAGAAAGCAGACCCCCAAAGTTCCTGGCATTTCAGAGCAAGGGTCAGCTTTCTTCCAGGAGTTGGAGCCAAGGACCTTGACTCATACAACTTCAATTTTCTTGAGCAAGGGAGGCGGAATCTGATGTTGTGATAACTACATTCATTTATGGCCTCCATAAATCCACATATACAATCATTTCCACCACATCTCAGAGGTTCCTTCTGCATCAGCCTCTTAATCCCCCATTCCTCATGTCATCCCAACATTTTCTGGATTGTTTATGTAGAATTTCAGATAACCCTGGTGTCATTTAAAATCAGTTTGCATCTGCTCACCCTCGAGTTGTCTTGCCAAATTCATGAGCAACCCAAAACTCTAATATGCAGAAACAAAATTACATATCTATTTCATTTAGCTGTTCTCAAAACTGCCAACATGACTTGTTTGCACTTTGAATGAATAACCAGGCCATTTAATTTACTATATTGTTACTGTCATTTCTAGGAGTTTTGGAAAGGCACAGTGTGCTTTGGGTGCTGTTTAAAAATATATTTTCTTTTACATTTATTATAAAATTTTCCCAAGGGTAACAGTATCTCAGTGCTTCACTTCTTTTAAGAATTAGGATAACAAATGACTTGTCACAATTTTGTATTTAAAGCAGATTGTGTTTAGTTTGTGATTACTCTTTTGAGTAAAACCATTACACCCGAACAACCTACTAACAAAAAATGCCCAATAATGTCTGATTTCCAGTTCTTAAAGATATCCTGCAATTATCCTTAATTGGAACTAAGCTTACAATTCAACCGCAAAAACACTGACGTATTGTAGAATTCATATTCTTTTGAGAGCAGAATATTTCTATGTTTACGAGAGAAACCTTTTGTTAGCTAAAAATTGCATTATTTTAATAAGCGGATGCCAAGTAATTACAACATTCTTTAAAACCTCATTGTCTCCTTACTTATGTTTATAAGAAATCTCCATAAAGGTAGGGAGCAGACATACCGATGACTCTTATGTTGACAGATGCTGATCAGAAATGCACCTGAGATTGACTGAAGATGTCTGAATATGTCTTAGGCCTGGCTGGTTGAAAGACCTTTTCAAGTCTGTACCTTCTCCAGCCCAAGGATGGATGCACCTGAGTATCAAACTATCCAATATTCCTAAGCACTCAGTTAATTCACCTGCATGCAGATCTGAGCTGCATTAGAGTCTCTTTCTAAGGAAGGTGATCGGCCCATTTCAACCATGGCATTGTAATACGCTAAACTCGCACTTTATCCATCTTTGTCACTTTTGCCTCAATAAAGCATTGCGCCTATATAGCATGGACAATCTCATCAGAGATGATCAGAGCATTTTAATTCACAAATCAGGAATTAAGCCTGTCCCTATCTTTTTCTCTGTTACTCTCAAGACCTGCGCCCAGGTCTCCCCATGCTCAAGCTGCTACACTTAGCATTCCTCAGCTAATCCATACTGCATCTTCTTGCCTGCCTTGTCTGCGCAAAAGCAAGTTCATGATTTAATTTAATTAAACATTATCATTTAATTCAGGGTGTTAGTGCTGCAAGCACCACTCTATCACCATTACAAGTACATTTTCTCCAACCACTGTCACCTCATCTCCTCAACCTGTCATCTGCACTGGAATACTGCTACTATAGCCAGCCAGTACTAAATTTTAAAGCTGCAGTGGTACAATTAGCTCTCCTTGTGTAATCCCATGATGCTATTCATACTTTTGACTGGCCAGTAAGGGCAATCTTTATAGTTCAAAACACTGGGGGCATCTACACATGCACTTTATTGCAGAGTTGATGAATTAGCTATACAGTAAAGCGTCACTGTCTACACTTGTGACAGTATTAGGCCAGAGGAAACTAATAAACCCTGCTATAGGATTGTACTGCCTGATACAAGTACAGTAAAATCCCTGTCACCCATCATGACGACAGGGATTTTATGGGTGGCGGGAGGGTGATGGCAGCAGCTGTTGCTGAGTGGCTACAGCCAGGATGGTGTGTGACAGCAGTGGTCACTGCATGCGAGCTTTCCTACCCCAGCTGTCTGCATCCATCTGGCTGGAAATTCTGGTTAATAGAGTGTTAGTTACTCAAATGCCGGATAACAGGGATTTCCTTTCCCCTCATCCCAGTGTGGCACAAGGCTTGGAATGGCACAAGCCGGTGGCACTTCAGGGATGGGACGAGCCGTCTGTAGTGATTAGTGCTGGAGACACAACGTCAGGGATCCTGAGCTCTGACCTTGACTCTGCCACTAGGTCAATATGGGAATTAGAGCGTGCTAGAGGCAGGTCCAAGGAGGGATTAGGCAGAGCAACTCACAGCATCCCACCGGTAAACACCAGGCCTCCTCGGTGGAGCCCACAGCCTTAGTCCCTCCAGCTCATGCACATGGGGAGTCAGAGACTCACAATACGGACAGCAGGGATGTGCTTTGCTCCTTGCCCTCTCTGGGGCTCAGGCATCTCACTGAGCTACTGGGTAGTGCCTTCCTCCAGCCCACCTTTCAGCATGGGCCAGTCTTGGAAAATGCCACCCTGCTCTCATTTTCTCCCACTATTTTGTTGCACGATCAAGTGTAAGACTTCTCACAAAAGCACCACTATGCTGTTCTCTAAGCTAAAGGTGGGGCATCGTGAAGAAGGAAAAAGGGACCGGTGTTAGCTTTGGCCGTTGTGTGCTTAATTGTACACCTGTAAGATTCTCTCTCAGTATGTTTTTAAAGAAAAATAACACCAGCATGGCTCTTTTCATCTTCAGAGCACTCGAGACATATTAACTAATCGCTCCTCGCGGGGCCCCTCTGCGGCATGCATGTATTTTTATCCGCATTGCACAATGGAAGAACTGCAGGTTTTCTCATGAGGAAGATTGCTCTCTGGAGATTTCCTGCCTACTCATCTCCACCCACAAGACCTGGATACACATCCAAGGGGAAATCCTGTTCTACCAAAGGCAATCAATGTTTTGCTGTGGCTTCAACAAAGCCAAGACTTTGGATTGCTCCTGTGAAATGAACCGAAACTTTCTGTCTCGGTTACTTATATAGCCTCGGTTCCCATAGTACCTGATGCTGTTCTTAATAGTACAACGCAATTCTTAATAGACTTGTTCTTCACAAGATGCCTCTGAAAAAAGGAACAATTGTTATCCTCATTGTGGTCTTCCAGCTTCCCGGCTAGCACCAAATCATTCCCTCCAACCTAAAAAACAATCGAGTCAGCCCTTATGGCTACACTTAGCCAGAAAGTTGGGCCCAAATGAACATCCCAGATCTAAGTACCCTGGCCTTTCCTTGGGAATGAGACTTGTGCTTCAGATCCTCAATGCATATCAATACATAAAACTTTTTCCCCCCCACTGTAGCGAACAAACGAAAATGCTGGGTCTGCATAATTTCATATTTAGCAGGCTGGAAATCCTGGCCTGGACCTCAACTACTGAGTTCCTCTCTGAATATGTGACAGCCCGCAAGGAAATAACCCCCTGCAACATCTCAGAGTGAATTACAAGTAAATCTCTAACTTTTCTCAGCAATTGTTGGGCCATATATATTTAAGAGGAGAAATAGGCTAGGAAGATAAGATCAAAGAAGGACTGGTACCATCTCGGAAGACGATTACAAAAAGACACAGATTCATCAGCATCCCTTCATGTAAAAATCCCTGCACAAACTTTTGGGAGCAGAAGGTATACGGTTTCCTATAAAGCAGAAGGCATCCTTGAACTCCAAACCCCACGCCTACATGTTTCATACCCATACTGGCTGAGGAATTATCTTTAGTTGTAATAGGAGAGTTTAAACACACTGTACCTTCCCCAGAGAAAAAAGAAAAAACCCTGTAATTTTTCAAGTAATCCTCAATTTGCTGCATATCAGCTCTCTGCATCTCAGCCGGAGAAGAGGCTTTGCTTGTCCGTGGTGGAATAGAAATCAAATTACCTTCATTAATCGGAATCTGTGGGATTATCCTCATCCACGTCTGCGTGGGAAGGTAAAGTCTAAGGGCCATAATCTATATGCACAGACAAGTGTCAGCCCGTAGCAACCCTCTTGGGTTCAGCCGTTGTGGGTTGATGCTGTCATTATTCAGAGAGCCGTGGCAATGTCGGCATTGCTTGGAAATGAGATGCTGCGGCACTCCAGAAGAAATGAAATTGGGTGCTTTGATTAAAAAAAAAGTGGGGGGTTAAATTTAGTAGATTTGTTGTTTTTTTACTGTAGTTAGGAGAAGCTGCTCTTCCTTTTAACTTTTGCCTAAACCCTGGAAAGTCAGCCAAATTCTCCTTTTGGTTAAACAGAAGCAAAATGCAGTGGGCTAAACTCTGCTTATAGTTCATAGGTTCAGCTGACTTCATTGGTTTGCATTACGAGCAGCATTTGGCCTGAAAAGCTTGAGGCCTAGGCTGTGCTGTCAGCGAACGCTGCTGTGTGTGTTGTTAAAGCCGTCCTTTAAAAAGTTGTAAGGTCATTCCTTTTCACATAGGGCCAAAGTTTTCCCTACACTGCATAGGGATGAACCAGAAGCAACATCTTTGATCGGTCATAATGTGGTACCTTTTCTCATCACATATTTTTGAGAGATTTGCACAACCCCGTCGAGATATTATAATAATAGAGACTGTGTATTAGGTAACGCACTCCACCGTTCACTTCTGGAATTAAGAACTAGAGCTAAAGGGTTTGAAAGAAGATTGTTAAAAATTCCTTATATATACGCCTATTGGCTGATGTTTTATTTCTTATTTATATTTGGATATATTTTGATGAATTCCAGAGGAAAAAGCTATGAGGTTAGAAGAACCATCCAATGGGAGTGAGGGGGGGGGGGCAGGAAAATGTGATACAACTTCATATTTCATGAGCTTACAGATGATCATATGCTTAACAAATACCTGTTGATTGTCTTGGCTGACGAGGTATGATTTGTTATAAACTCTCAAGAATGGGTTTTTTGTATGTGAAGAAAGCCGGCGGGGAGAAATTCTTTTATCTTCTCCTTGTCTCTGCTTTTTAAATAAATTCTTGAAGATTATTGAAACGTGGCAATAATTACATTGTACAGAACACAGCTGTTCTAATCGCAAAGCTATATTTCCCTGCCCCCCCTCCCAACCACTAATGTGCCTTTATTAACACTTCCATATTCCTCTCTCATTAAGACTTTATGCATTAGTTTAATCAACTTATTTGGAAATGTGCTTAACTGCATAAAAATGAGGGAAAGGCATGAAATCCACAGCTCGCTAGCTATTTGCACTGCTTCCAGTAAAAACAAATTAAATGTTTTTGCATAATGGTTTTTTTCCCCCCCAAAGTGGACAGCAGCACCGAAATACTTGTGTCCAGAAAAGTGTATTGAGAAGGCCTAAGAAAGAACAGAAAGGGTAGAGCACTTCCAAAATCATACGGCAAACTCATTGGACAAAAAAGAGGCAGAACATAAATTAAGGATTGAAATAGGTGCAGTTCCTGGTCTCAGGTACGAAATACATCTAAAAAAGGTGTAGAGAGAATTACACTATCACCCACCTGGCCAGGGCAGGATTCTGCCGTTTCTTCAGAATTAGAGGGATTTTCCAAGCCAAAAAGGACGTTTTGTTTATGTAGCTTAGTTTTCTGTATATCACAGGCCATTACATTTCACCGAGTTACCCTTATAGGTTAGACCAAAGCATTTCAAGCCTCAGAAGATAAAAATTGTTTAGTGCCATAATCCTCCTCCCTGATCCCTGAAGGAAAATCAGCTGTCACCCTGAAGCGTGAGATTTGATTATTGGCATTGCTTTGTTCATGCCGACCTGAAGTGTCTATTATAGGCATTCAGAGGTACCCATTCACTCTGTTGTCCATAAAGAAAGGGAACACGCAGGGGGATGAATAGTTTTTAGGGCTGTGCGAAACTTCGGCAGCTGTTTCATTTCAGAGGTGTTTCGGCCCATTTCGGCACCCGAAACACCGAATCCAGAATGAAACAGGAGGCTCTGAAACATCTCCAAAAGAAAACGAAACCAACCAAAACGTCTCTGCGATCTGTCCCTGAGGTCCCTTCCAATCCCAGTGCTCTGGGGGGAGGGCCGCGTGCTCTCATCCCGCGTGCAGATCCGCGCACAGCCCTGCAGCCCTCCTGGGGGGGGTGGCGGGCAGGCCCCTGGATCTGCGTGTGGGATGACAGCATGCTGCTGCTGCCCAAGACTGCTTGGCACAGCCCCCGCCACGCACCAGAAAGAAGCCAGTGGTGCTGCTGGCCCCAACTGGTAGCGGCAGCCTTTTGTCATCCTGCATGCATATCCAGGGGCCCATTCCCCCTGGGAAGAGCCCAGCACATCCCTGCAGCCCTCTGGGGGGGTGCAGGCCCCCAGATCTGTGCGCAGGGTGACAGCATGCTGCCGCTGCCAGCAAGTGACATGAGTTTTGCTTTGAATGGTTTGAGGTACAGTTTTACAGAAACTCCTACATCTATCTCCTTGAATCTTGGCAGACGTCGTGCCCTCAGAAGGGACTACCACCCTGCTAATTTTCATCTAAATAAGGCAAGGAATGACAAAGTTATAGGTGTTTTAGTGATTTCCCATTATAGCCTACAGCTGAATCACCAAAACAGCGTTGAAACTTCGAAACAGATTTGGCCGAACCGAAACAGAACTGTGATCCAAAACACCGAAACGAATCACTGTCCCTCCAAAATGGCCAAATCTGAAACTGAGTCAAAACATAGCCATTTCACACAGCCTTAATTTTTTCTGGCTTAAAGGAGAACAGCAGGGGCACGTCTACATGATGCCCGTCGGCAATGTTGCTACTGAGCCATGCATTAGTACTTCCAAAAGGAAATCCTAATGCATGGCACAGTAACAACATTGCCTTTTGGAAGCACTAAAGAACAGTGCCGTAACTGCCCGCGCTGTGCTGAAAGCACGGCACATTGTTATTTTTAGCTGCTACTTGGTTGTAGCTGTGCACTATCTTGGAGAAGCATGCCACTATGGCAAAGTAGCTGCTGATCACATGTAGATCTATGTGATTGCTATGTCACCGTGTCATGATACCACGGCAATACAGCACATCAGTACTATAATGTAATGCACCATGTAGTTGTGCCCAAGAATCAATAGGGCCACCTGCCAGAAGAACCATCAGGACCTTCCGACGCAAGCCCTCAATACACAGAAGCTGGATTATACTACTGCTTTTTGGAGATATTTTGCCTATAAGTAATTGCAAATTCAACACCTCTTGTAATAAACTCTACCAAAGTTTCATTGTTTTAGGAAATTGAAATCTTATTTCAAGATTGCCTTCCATTAATTTCAATGCCTAGCAAAAGGACCTACTTACGTCTTTGTCAATAAGGCTGAAAAGCTCTCCATTATCAGAGAAGCTTTCATGCAAATGCATCAACTCTCAGCTTTCTTTCTAATAACCTGGAATGGTGAAGCTCCTTAAGTTTCTCCTTGTAAGGCTGATTTTCCAGTCCCCAGATTATTTTCTTCCTCCTTTGAACACTCTCCAATATTCCCCGCTTTTTTTAAGTGTGAGCAGCAGAACTGGATGCAGAATGGTAGTAGTGCTCTGGCTGATGTGCAGGGGCAAAAGCAACTTCCCTGCTTCCCCTTTTGATCTCATTATTGTCACCACAGCCTTGCACTGAGTGCTTTTGAAGGGCTGCCTACTATGGTGTAAATATTGCTCTAAGTCACTGATTTCTGAGACAGAAAGTCTCCCACGCAGTAGACACAGCCTGCTTTCCTTGTTCCCAGGTGCATGGCTCTTAATCTCTTGGCTATATTAAAGTGTATTTTGTTGATTAATGATGATTTCACCCAGTGATTGAGGTTGCTCTGTAACAATACCCTACTCTTCTCATTGTTTACTACCCCACCATCACTGCGTTCCCTACAAACTGTACCAGCAAAGCCTTTACATCATTGTGGACATGGCTGATAAAATTATTAAATCATGTTGTACCCAAAATCGATCCCTTGGGGATTTTGCGAGAAATGGCCATCACTCACCAATGTCAGTCCACTAACAACTACGTTTGAGGTCTGTCAGTGAATCTGTTTCTAATCCTTCTAACATGTGCCCTGTTAGTTCCCTATAATGCAAGGCATTTTATCAAAATGTCAGGCTGCACCAAGCCAAATGCCTCGGAGACCACAGGTTTTACAGTGCTAACACGGCTGCCTTTGCTGGCCATGCCCATAATCCCACCAAAGAAGAAAACAGGGTTGTTTGACAAGATCAACCTCACGTGAACGTATGTTGACTACCAGTGGCTATATATTTAACTTCTAATCCTTTGTTAATGGAGCCTCAGATTACCCATTCCATTATTTAGCTCTGCATCAACATTGGACTAACTGGTGCATGGCTGCCTGAGCCATCCTTTTTACCTTGGCAAGTGCATTATCAACTCTTCAGCCGTTCGGAATATCCCGGCTTCCCGAGTTTTGCTGAAATGAACATTCGTGGTTCAGCACACGCCTCGGCCAGTTCTTTCAGGTGTGCTGTCCAGACCTGTTGATTTGAAAATGCACAACTTGAACAGGTACTGCCTCAGCTCTTCACTTAGGCAAGGTGGTTTGCTTACTTTTCCATCACCGGTATTGTTTAGAGCGAACACATCCTTCGGCTGCCAGCTGAATGCGGAAAAGAGACATCCATCGGACATTTCTGCCCATCACTATTTAGAACGTTATTGTTTGCTAATAGCAGCTGACTCTTATCCCGACCCTACATTCATTTTTATTTCTAATTGTTAAAAAAGTCTTTTTTATTGTCTTTAGCCATATTGATCACTCTTTTTTCACTTACTTCTTTGCTTTTCCTTATCAGTCACTTACATGTTCATTTTATAACTCATATTCATTGTCTTTTCCATCCCCAGTCTTTCCTCCAATGTTTCATTTGCTTTTGTTTTATCACATTTCCTTTTTACAAGGATGGTTGTACCCAAGATAACTTTTAATGCTCTGTGAATTGTGAATTTTTGGGCAGTTTGCCCTTGAATAATTCCTGTCTTCTGTTAGCGCTTTCCGCTTTAAATAGAATGCTCTTGGGAACTCCAACAATTTGGCTGAACTTGAGAACATTGTTCTTTCATCAAGCTCCAAGTATACACTAGTTGGTGACCTTTTTGTTTGCACACGGGAAATGTAATGAGATCTGAATCCCTGAGACCTACACACATGCTCATTTTTAGGTCAGAATGTCTGGCAGCATGAGGGCATAAGGCCTCCTTCCTGGCACTGCTCTAAGAACAAAACCCCAAATATCTTCCTTTAACTTTACTTACCAACCAAATGTAACCATGAGTGTCAGCTACCTATGTGCCAACTCTCCTCTCTCAATCAAGGAACATGAAGGATTTGCAAGATGCTCATCTTATTCCTCTCCTTCAGCTGCCTTCCAGACCCCTGAAGTTTCCTTGAGAAGTGGTGTTTGTTGTGGCCTCTTTGGTGCCAACATGGGTGACTGCCAAAAGCATTTATCTTGCTAACCTCAGTATCTTCCTCACTTTTCTTCGTGAGGATGTCTACTGGGCCATACTGCTGCTTCTTTCAGAATCATAGATTCATAGAATCACAGAAGTCGGGTCGGAAGGGACCTTGTAGATCTTCAAGTCCAACCCCCTGCCTGGGCAGGAGGAAAACTGGGCTCAAATGACCTCAGCCAGGTAGGCATCAAGCTGCATAAGACCCGCAGGATAGGAGCCAGCACCACTTCCCTTGGAAGTTGGTTCCAGATCCTAGCCGCCCTGACTGTGAAGTAGTTCTTACGGATGTCTAATCTAAACCTGCTCTCCAACAACTTGTGGCCGTTATTCCTTGTTATCCTGGGGGGCGCTAGGGGAAACAAGGTCTCCCCCAAACCCTTCTGGTCCCCCCTAGTGAGTTTA
>JAGPOW010000261.1:10994205-11030294 GCA_030014935.1 Caiman crocodilus
TCTCCCCCAAACCCTTCTGGTCCCCCCTAGTGAGTTTATAGACAGTCACAAGGTCCCCCCTCAGCCTTCTCTTGTGGAGGCTGAACAGGTTCAGGTCCCGTAGCCTCTCATTGTAGGGTCTGCCTTGCTGCCCTCGGATCATGCAAATGGCCCTTCTTTGGACCCTCCCAATGTTGTCCACATCCCTCTTGAAGTGGGGTGCCCAGAACTGGACACAGTACTCCAGCTGTGGTCTGACCAGTGTTGCGTAGAGGGGGAGGATCACCTCCTTGGACCTACTTGAGCTGCACCTGTGGATGCACGATAAGGTCTGGTTAGCCCTGCCGACTGTGACCTCGCATTGTTGGCCCATGTTCATCTTGGAGTCATTGATGACCCCAAGATCCCTTTCTGCCTCCGTGCTCTCAAGAAGGGAGTTTCCCACCTTATAAGTGTGCTGCTGGTTACTACTGCCTAAGTGCAGCACCCTGCACTTGTCCGTATTGAAATGCATCCTGTTTTTGTTAGCCCACCCCTGCAACCTATCCAGGTCTTTCTGCAGTCTTTCTCTCCCTGCTAATGTGCCCACCTCATCCCAAATTTTGGCATCATCAGCAAATTTGAACAGGTTGCTTTTCACCCCATAGTCCAATTCGCCGTTAAAGAAATTGAACAGTGTGGGCCTAAGGTCCGAGCCCTGGGGGACTCCGCTGCCCACTTCCCCCCAGGTCGAATATGACCCATCCAGCACCACTCTCTGAGTATGACCCTTCAGCCAATTACCAATCCATCTGACTGTGTAAGCATCAATGCCACAGTTGCCTACTTTTTCAATGATGATGGGGTAGTCAACAGTGTCAAAGGCCTTGCTGAAGTCCAGAAAGACTATATTCACGGCGACATCTGCATCCAGTGCTTTTGTGACCTGATCGTAACAGGCAATCAGGTTGGTCTGACATGACCTGCCCCTAATGAAACCGTGCTGGTTATCCTTGAGCATCATCCCTGATGTCAGCCCATCACAGATGTGCTCCTTGATAATCTTCTCAAAGAGTTTCCCCAGGATTCAGGTAAAACTGATGGGCCTATAGTTTGCCTGGGTCCTCCCTCTATCCTCCAATCATCTGGCACCTGGCCCGAGCACCACGAGCGCTCGTAAAGCCATGCCAAGGGCCCTGCAATAACCCCTGCTAGCTCCCTCAACACCCTGGGGTGGAGAGCATCTGGACCTGCTGATTTGAACATGTCTACCCCCTCCAGAAGCACTCTAATCTGGTCCTCCTCAACCTTAGCCAGAAGGATCTTTGGCTACTAAAGAATATGGTGATAGATGTACAGTGCAGAGCGGGTCACATAACTAGACATCTTATGCCCTTTGGACTTGACATACACTGATCTAAGTAAGAGCATATCTAATCCCTAAGTGCCCCATGGAAAGCTCACATGGCACCAGGTATAGGGGGGTTGTGCAGTCACAGGGTGAGCAGGAAGGAAGAAGAGCAGTAGAAATGGACCACAGAGATGCAGCCCCTACACTCGGACTGCGCTGTGCGTGCGCAGTGAGATCTCTGCACTCACTGCCCGATCAGCACCAGGGGTCCAGATAAGCAGTGAGCGCTGAGCTCACCAGCTGATTGAGGTGGGCCATGGTCAAAGCTCCTGCTCTCCAAGCAGCTCCAGAGCCCATAAGGAGAATGCTGCTGCTGTTTGCCCATCCTCTCTCTTCCTCCCCTGATAAATTTGGAAGCAGGGGAAAGGACAGGATGAATTTTGGGCTCTGGAGCCATAAGAAAACATGGTTTCTGGCTAGACAAGAGCTCATGTGTGACAGCCAAAGGAGGTGGTATCACCCTGCCATCTTACCCCCTTTGCATTCACCCCTGATGAAGGGGCTCTATCCACCCTCTTCCTCTACTAGGTAGCAAGTGGATGTCAAAGTGGTTGACTGGTTTGGGATGACTGGAAGAAACAGGTTCCCTCAATACTATATGTTATTCTGTTATCGTTATGCGATTGTGTCACTATGCTGTGTCAAAACAATATTCATAAGCACAAATGAAAAATGGGTCTTCCCGGGGAAGATGAGAAATGTGTTCTGCTGTGTAAGTAAAGGTGCCTTTGTGATTCATATTAGGCTTGCAGATGTCAAATAGAATCAGACCGAAAGCCGTAGCACTTTTCACTTGAATTAACTTTCCCTCCACATCAACTAGCAAATAAGCTAGAGAAATGAGAGAAATGCTGGTGTGATTCAGTCTTGACAACCCACTCTCTGTTATTAAAGGGAAGCGACGTATCTAGTATGTCCAGTGTCTGGTGAGTTCAGTGGTTCTCTTGTGCTGAAACCCTCCCCAGGTACAATCATTTTCAAAAGTGATTGATGCCCACCTATCTCTTCTCTCCTGAGGCAAAGAGAGATTTTTCATGGACCTAGAGAGAAACAGTGACCCTGTGGTTGGGCTCTAGCCAGAGTCCAAGTCAGGGGCTGTACCTCAGGTTTCCTTTGTTACCACAGACATGACATTTAGTTTGTCTGTGCTTCAGTTCCACACTGGTAAAACGGAGTAAATGCTACGTCTGAACCACAAAGAAGCGTTGCAAGGATGTATGCAGTAAAGGTTATAAGGACCTGCATTATACAGACTAAAAGATACACTGCACTGTCTAAGACTGGACTTTGCTGGAATGACCATTGGGCTGAAACAGAGATTTTGAAAATCTTACTGATATTATCCTCTATTTAGAAGTGATCTTAGTTACACTTTGGATAACTTTCACATTTGGAAGAATAAAACTGATCTAAGCCGTGTCCTAAATGCAGCAGGGGAAAACAAAGCTGAATCCAGGTAATAAAATAGCTCTAGTCCTGAGAATACGACAGCTATTTTAAGACACAAATGGAGGGCCTTTCAATCATCTGCTGGCAGTGTAAACAATCCTATAAATTAGGATATTGTCCATTTAAGAACAGGGGCAGGTCCAGGGGGTGCAGTAGCACCGTCACCCACCCACTGCCACTGCTGTCTGAGCCTGGCATGCCACGCGGTCAAATGGAGCAGGGCAGGAGTGGTTCCTGGGCAAAGAGGGAGTCATACTTGCTTCAGGGACTCCGAAGAGCTCCTGGCAGCTGCTGTCATGGTGTGCTCTGCTCGCAGCGTGTGGAGGATGGCTGCTGCCCCCCCTGCAAGGCCAGTCACACCTCCCACACCCTTTTGGAAATCCTGCTGAAGCAGGAAAAGAGATCTAACATTAAGTGACATAATTTCTATGCAAGGATCCACACGCACTTAGACACTCAGCAATCAAAGAGCTAGTAAAAAAATGAAGATTTGATTTGGTGGGAAGTTTAGAAGTCATTGCCATTCCCCAGAGTTTAAAACCTCCTGGGTTTTGTGGCTTTTCTCTCCAAATGTTACTAATATTATCTACAAAAAACCCCCAGAACTCTTGGTTCCAAAATGATACCTTATCTTAGACCAACTGGGAAGTGGCAGGAAAATTGCCCTTTTTATATCATCTAAATATATCTACTAATATGAGCTATATCATTTCCTAAATGTTGCGTTTACCAAAAACTGTGGTTCCAATGAGGAAATGCGGTTTTCCGTAAAGCTGGATGTTGGCTAATTCTCATATGCTTTAACATTTCAGTCCTAAAATGGCATGAAAAAAAATCTGATTTAATATTATGGTAAAAATACATGGAGAAATGGGCCTATTTTACAACGTTAAGGATTTTTACACGACGCAAATAACGTTTGCATCTCCTCCCCCCCTCCGCCACACACACACACTTATTCACATGTTTTCAGCCCTTACAAGAAAATAATCAACTCCTTCCTGAATCAGGCTGGATATTAGTAAGACATGGAGAGCTGGAATAAGTACGTGCTTTCACTTGCTTTATTCAGTGGAAGTCAGAGAGCGTTCAGACATGTTTTTGAGAAGAAAAGAGGCAGATGATGGCCCTGCGCTCTGGTTTGGGTGCAGGCTGCATCCCCACACTCCTCCCAAGTACACGTGCACTTAGTATAATCCGCATTTCTCCCATCCTGACACTTCCTGTGCTATTATTATTGTTACAGTCGTTTGGGAATCAGAATATCTGTTCCGTGTTTTGATGCATCTCGAATCAAACGACAAAGTGACAATCAGGCTTTTTGGGGGAATGACAGTTGTTCAGGACTTTCCGTTTAAAAAAGGCTGACATTTCATTTTGTTTTGCTTGAGCACCCAACTGCATCCACCTGAGCTGCTGCAGTGCCTCGTGCCTCATTCTCCTCTGCAGACTAGTTTCTCCAGCCAAACTGTGTGACCTGGGATAGTGGACCAGAACTTAACACCCTTTCCCCTCCAACGTCATGTGTCTTCTAGGCACCTTATGGGGCACCATGAAAGAAGCAGTACATGTAGGAACCAACTGGGAGAGGAGAATGGGGAAGGTGACAGCCAAAGCACAGCTTCCTCTGAACCATAGTGGCAGATCAGATAATATCAGGCGAATAGCAAACTGACCTGGAACTAAATGTCTTGGTTCTCTTTGACCAAGCCAAATATTTTGATTCATGCCAATCCAACCTAAGGGTAATTATTTCATTTCAGTTTCCCCAATGGAAACCTTTTGTCAAAACCGACTTTTTCCTGCAGAAAATTTCCGTTTTAGAGACGATGCATATTTGATCAAAAAAGTGTTGACAGGAAACTCCCAATTAGCTTTCGTTAAGTGAAATAACAGCATATTTTAGCTTCAGCAGGAGGTTGGATGTTTAGTCTAGGGTTGTTCCTGCAGCAACCATCATTCTTTAAATCTCCCTTTTGAACCCTGTCTCAGAGAAATACACGTGGATTGGACGTAATAAATTCTTTTGTCAGTCAACCGAAGAACTTTTACAACTTCATGGATGAATCTTGCACCAAGTAAGTCAAGAGCCCGGGCCTTCATTCTGGGGGTCCTAGAACGTGACAGTGTGCTACAAGCCTCCTTTGTGAATCCGCCTTTGCTATCATGAAGATGACCATCATGGAGTGTGATCCGTGGGCAGGATGACATGGGATCCTGTACATACCTCATCCTTTGAGACTCTTTTAGCACTCTGGTCCCTTCAACATCCATATTCCGGGCTCTTTAAATATATGGAAAGCAGTTTCCCTGCCGCTTAGAGATCACTGGGCATGTCTACACGTGCATTTATGCCAGCTTGAATTTACTGTGCTGTAAGACGGTGTGTAGATAAAATGAGAGGCGTGTGTGCACGACACTTTAAAGCAGGCTAAATGCTTTTGCATTGCTTTAATGGTGTCAGTGTTTGCATGCCTCGGTGGTGTATTGCACGTTAATTCCAGCTGCTGTAGGAAACTCGGTGGTGTAATGCACTTTAAATGACTCGGGGTGCCGCAAGCTAAAACTCCTTCGCGGAGCACGGGTGCAGCTCCATGGCTTTGCAGGAACCCCACGCGGGCAGCTTGGCAGCAGCCCAAGAAAGCAGCTCAGCCCTGCATGGGGGCCCGGTGCAGTGCCCCCCAGGACCACCCAAGCCGGGTGCCTGAAGGGGGGTGCCACCTGGGGGAGCCACGGCTGCCCCAGAGGAGAGCGCCAGCCCCCCGCCGCAGCCCAGGGACCGCTCCACTCGCCAGCAACTTGCCCGCCCCTTCCTGCCGCAGAGGCAGGTAAGTCAGCAGGGTGTGTGCATGACACAGGGGTTTAATCAGCCCTAAAATGAAGCAGTATTTTTTAAAACCCACTGCTTCAATTTAGGGCCCCTGTTTCATCTACACATGCCCTAAGTTATTGTGGAGTAAGCGGGCATAGGCCAGAGTCTACACGTGCAGGCATTAAAGCACATTAACACTTTTGTGTGGACTGACAGGGGACTAAATTTACACAGTGTCACTGCTCAGTAAGGCCTCTACTTGTGCATTACTGCGCAGTAATTAATCGGGCATAAATTTGATATGTGCATGATGCAGGTATCGAATTTATGCTCAAGTCAGCATAAGTCACCATATCAGTACGGGCATGCACATGTAGATGTGTGCCCATACTGTACAGTAATTTTGGTTACTGCAGAGTAAATGGGCACGTGTAGCTATGCCCATCATCTGCTTAATGAATTTTCTCAATGCTCAAGGAAATAAAGTCTCCCTCTACTTTTAGGGAAAAAAACCCAAACACCTGTCAAAGTCTTCACACGTGAGGGCTGACAGCAAGAGGAACTTCTGTTCAGCTCCATCTGGAAATGTAATACATATGGAAGAGAGATCATAACCTGAGGATTAACATGAGAAAATTTTCAAGAGTGCCATTGCAAATTTTACCTGGAAAGATAAAGTTGCTTTCACTCAGACACCACATTAGAGGACGTTTCACAACGCAAGGTTAATAGCAACAGCTAAGGTGTCAGAGACATGGGGTAATTATATCAGAGAAGAGTGAACTGTGGTGTCATGGATGGAGCTGCAGCTAATTATCTACTACTGCGGGAAATTCTTGCAATACACTAAAAACAGGAAACACCTCCCAAGCACCAAACAGATGGCTTTAAAACAACCAACCCTCTTTCCCTAGTTTACAGGGTAGCTTTTTTGCTTCTTTTCATTTCAGCACCAGCAGGAACCTACTTTTCTGAAGCAGAGGAGGAAAACATGACGTCAAAGAGTAGAAACAAGACCACCATAGCAGGTGGCCATGCTGTCTGTATGCTTCTTGGTCCCTGTGAATAAGACAAACACAGCAGAAGGCAACTCCAGTGTTTGAGACTAGCCATATGCTACCGGGAAATCCAGCAGGCTCAGACCGCAATGAACTGTACTGGGTAGCATGACATCCACAAGATTTTGGCTTCATCTGGAGCTTGTCCCTTCCAAAGCATCCGTCCTTCCCATTGTGCTGTGAAGCCTTCACAGAATTTTCTTTTGCTTTAGAGGAATGCATATAGTCAGAGGTACACAACATTTGCCAAAAAAAGTTTCCACTCTGCCAGCCACCCATGAAAGAAAGACTTAAGCATTTCCTCATATACAAATGCAATAGGCATGACTTCAGAGTAGGCTGCCCCTCAGCCTTCATTTCTTTTTATTTTCTCATCAGGTTAGGTAAATTAATGTAAGAATAACCCAATCCTCAAAAAGGACTGACCTGTACTGAAGTCACTGGGTATTTTGTACGTAGAAGGTACTGGCCATGTCTACACGAGACGCTGACTGTGCAGTTGTTACTGCACAGTAGTGCCGACAAATGATTTTTTGGTGATGCTGACTGCACAGTAGTTCAAGACTACTGCACAGTAGCATTGTGTCACAGTTTCTGCCATGCAACGCTACTGCACAGTAGTCTTGGGCCACTGAGCGGTCAGCCTCTCATTTAGATGCAGCCACTAAGGATGAGATCCCTTGAGAAGCGAGTCATGGGCAGGTGGGTATCAACACTTGATCCAAGAATCCATGCTATGTAGAAAGTGGCCGGCCCACTTAGATCAATTGGGGAAGGTCCAACTCTTCTAAAGAAAAAAAATCAAGCATCAAAACAAGTTGTCCTGCTCAAATTTTGACTCGAGCAAATAGATTCTTCCTACAGTTCCTCCAATTCACTCTCTTATTTCTAATTCGAGCTGCAGTCTTCACTTCTTATGCTGAATTGTACAGCCTTGCTATGCACTGGTTCATGGCTGCTTCTTTCTGTACCATACATAGGTGGCTCTGTCTCAGAGATGGCCCAACTGCTCACATGAGTATACAGACTCGTATAACATTTGGGGAAGCTTCCCGAAAGAAAGATAAAAAAAAAAGCCATGCTGTGCTGGTGTGAAGTAAAGCAATGCGTCACAAGTGCACAGTAAATAATGAATTACTAATTGCAGGATCAGAGGCCTGGGGAGACTGCTGCCAAATGAAATGGTGGAGTCTGTAGACGTAAAGTTGTTAAAGGTGGGGACCAATATGAGCCTGCAAACACTGGTCAGACAGTGTTCTCCCTCATAGAGAAAGCATCCGTGGGGTCCTGGAGGGGCAGGCCTCTTCCATGAAAGCTCTGCCATGAAACAGTCATGTCAGTGGACACGGTCCTGTAGCCACTGCAGTCTGACTTGGGCAATAGAGATGGACAACTTCTTCTTGAACTGTAAGTTCATGGAAAACTCAAACTTTAGCAGCAGCTAAACAATCTAACGAATTTGTGTCCAATTATTTATGTATAACGTACTTCCTAGGGAAAGAAAACCCTCTCTTTGTGTTAGTGCTGCAAATATAGATGCATATAACACAGGCATTTTGGGGAGGGTTAGGAACATGTGGGTCTACTGAATCCTTCTGAGGTCTAAGGCCTGGTATTTCAGAAGGTGAACTCAAAGTATGCTGACCACAGTGGCCTCATGTCGCTCTCCTGCATATAATGCCAAAACAGTTCATTTTTTAAAGGACATTTTTCAACTTTTCATAGTAAAATCAATTTTCTTTACAATAAAAGAAGCAAAATGGTTAGTGGACCTGAACATAAACCAGAAGCTGCCTCCACCCAAGCAGCCATAAATGGATGCCTAGTCATTTTAGCTGGGGGTGGGTAAAAGATGACCAGATGCAGAGCTGGTCATATCAGCCCAGTCTTGTTGGCACTGTGTATCTTGTATACCTTAACCATGCTAGCCCCAGGGCCTCGGGATCACCTATGACCTTTCTTCAATAGCTGAAAGCATTTTACAAAGGAGGTCACTGTAGTTATCGTCATTTTTTATAGCTGGGAAACCTGTGAGGCAGAGAAGGGGGGTGACTTGCCCATGGTCATGCTGAAGACCAGTAGCAGGGCCAGGAATAGAAACCGAGACTCTTCATACGAGGCCGAGACTCTAGCCTAGGCCATACAGGCTTGGGAGGGTAAGTATCCTCCTTGCAGTGAAAATCACCATGGCTGGAAGCTATGGACACCTTTCCTGACCACTTGTATTCCCAGCTGCAGACAGAAAGTGCATGGTAGGGAAAAAGAGGTATGGCTCAGCAGACTCCCCCACAGATGGTTGAGACGTTGACTTACCAACATAATTGGAATTGGTGAATTTAAAATAATTTATTTTTCTTATTTTTTAATCCTGCTTTACAATGCTCTTAAGTAAGAGCAGCTTTCAGAAGGCTCCCGTTTGTCGTGGAGCCAGCTCAGTTAGCTATATGGAGACACTCAAAGCTCCAGCATGAACTCTGCGGCCTGTGGAGCATCAGGGTCATCTTTGTACTACCCCAACCCCCCATCAAGCTGTGCCAGGGGTCTCCCAGCTGTAGCTCAAGCACTTCTCTAACCTGTCCTCCAGCAGCTCATATGCTTGCATTACCACCCTTGTTTAAGAGCACTGAAATATTCTAACATTACTTCTTTCGGTGCATCGGGCTAATTCCTTTATTTGTTTCCTTTTACTAAAAGCAAAGTCATCATTGGACCGGTTTAGTTAGAAAACCTCACTGCATTCACTACACAATGAGTTTGCTCATTTCCTGATCTGAAACGATCCCCGCTTATGTATCAATCAGCTGCCTAATTCCCACCACAACACAGTATTTGCAGCTTCTGGCCCTAGCTCAGTTCCTCCATGCATGTCTAAAACACAAGAGGAACTACTGCCTGCCATTTGGTAGCTTATAAGAGGATAATTGGTGTGTTATCTCCTTATCAATCTGGTTTCAAGGGCTTCCTTCAGCTGTTACTGCTGTGCAGTTTGCATATAAGAATCAAAAGACCTATTTAACTTGAAAATTGCTTATGGATCCAATACCAAAACTCAGAGGAGGAAGAGGTACAAACTGGCTCATCTTCATCTTTCAGAAAAAAGGAGAAGTTAGCTTTGTAGTTTTAGCAAACTCTCCCCTATCCACCATGCTATTTTTACATCTAGGATCTGCATACTAATTATAATTTACGACTACCTTGAACCATCACTCCCTCCTCAGCCCATGACCCACAACCGGGAGGAGCGAGGAAAAGACCACCTGTGCCTCCAACACCATAAACCTTGCTCCCAGAGCCCTGTAGTCTCTCATGATTCGGCTGGGATTGCTCTGAGCCATGTTGTTTGTGCCCACATGGATAAGGAGCATAGTATAGGGGTTGGAGGGCCAGATAATTTTTGGGATCCTCTCTACCGTGTCCCGGATGTGAGCCCACAGGAAGTAGCAGACCATCCGGGCTAAGGGGTCGGGGTGGCAGATTGGCCCCTCAACCCCCCTCAGGAGGGAGTCTCCCATGATGACCACTCTGTTTCGTCTTGGGGAGAGTAGGGATGGGCGATCCTCCCTTGCTTGCAGGAGCTGGCATCTCTGCAGGCTCTAATGGAGCTCCAAGAGGTTTGTACCAGCCGCAAAGCCCCAGAGGGATGGGGACCTTGGTGCAGTGGCCCTTGGGGCCCTTGATCACCTTGGTCAACCCCCTGGCTGGACAGTATGGGAAATCCCCAAGTCCTCCCTTGTCCTGGAAGATGAACTTGGTGTACCCTCCACCTCCAGGAGGTGAAAGGCCTGGCAGTAGAAGTCTATCTCCCACTCACCATCCCTGATGGCACACAGTCTCTGGACTGCGGCCTGGAGCTCCTCTAACTGGTGCCCCAGAGACTCCAAAGTGGAGCAAACCTTGCAAGGGGAGGTGGTCATGCTCCCAGTCCCATGAGCCTGGAAACGTGCCAGGCAACCCCCGCAGCCGAGAGGACCATGGGCTCCATCTGGGTAGAGGTCTGTTTGCACATCCTCTTTGTGAGACTCCAGTTGCATGGCTCCTTGCGGGGCTGGACAAAGCAGGAGCTGGGGGCAGGGAGGCATGACCCTCCTCAGCTCCACTCAGCTGCCTCCCCATAGCTGAGCTAGGCTACATCCCACCCACCACAGACCCCTGCTTACCTACCAGCAGACCGGGACTCAGCGGGGGTCCTGGGGTCACTTGAGGGGCCCCTGGGCTTACAGGGGTGCAACGGGCTTACACCCATGCATCTTGCACCAGAGCCAGAGCCTGCATCTTGCCGGAGGTCTTTCTGAAATGCTTGGGAGCTTGAGCTAAAAGAGGCAGTCACTGATATAAGCAATCTGGTTGCTTGCATCAGTGCATTATGCTCTTTCCAGATAAACCCCTCTGACCAGGGACGGAACAGGGTGATTCCCTGTCATTTAACAGCACTGGCACTTGAGATGCCCTGTGACTGTAACACAGACATTTCCAAATTGCTTAGTCCATGCGTACTCTTACTGGAAATGTACTCATTCCATAGCACGTCCTTTGCAATACCATGGTGCTATATAGAGCCATTGCTATTTCTTTAACAGAACCTCCATTAGCAATATTTCTCTTTATCCATCTTACCTTCTTCTCTTATCCATCCATTCCTTTACCCTGGGTGCGTCTACACAAGACGCTTACTGCAGAGTTGCCAGATTAGCTCCTCAATAAAGCATCACCATCTACCTGAGCGCTGCTATTAGGCCAGAGTAAATTAATTAACTTTGCCATAGGATAGTACTGCCTAACACAAGTACTATGCTAGAGCAGCCTTATTTACTCTGCCACAATGCATGTGTGGACAGTGACTGGAGCGTTACAAGGGCATTACAGTGCAGGGCTGTCTGCCAGCTAGCCCCACACTGCAGCACCCTCATGCCCCAGCCAGCCCCTCAGCAGCACGTTGAGCCAGGACGGAGCAGCCCCAAGTTGGCATGCTGACCCCTGCCTGGACCCATTGCCAACTGGGGCTGCTCCAACCCAGCTCGACATGCTGTGGTCATAGTATCATAGTATCTAGGGTCAGAAGGGGCCTAGAGCAGGCCATCTAGTCTGACCCCCAAAGGTCCTGGGCACACGTGTAAACACTGCGCCTGGGAGCAATAAACTCTAGTGAAAAAAGTGCTGGAGTTTATTGCGTCAAATTAATTCCATGTGTTGTTGCGCCCCCTGCACACCCAAACCATCCCTCCCGGTTCAATCACACTCCACCCGAGAGATGATGATGTGAAGCCGTTTGATTTTGCTAGTGAAGTGATGAGGCACTGATAGTGTGGGCCAAAAAGGCCAAGCAAGCTTTGAAATAACTGGGTTTCAGTGGACTTGGTAATGCTGGCCATGTTTTAAATTTTCCCCTTAATTATATCCGCTCCAATCCAGTGCTTTAGTGCCATTGTTCTGGATTTATTCTGGCATAACTGACTGGCATTTGACATTAAATAAATGCTAAGTATAAACATCTGAGTGCTATTGGATTGCATCCTGTTACGTTTGGGTGTGAGTTTACTGGACCTTTGGAATAGGTCAAATTAAGAGCAATGACTGTGAAGTAAAACCCACGTGGAAGTAGAGAGCGAAATCCTAAGAGCCCACCATTTCTCTTTGGTTTGTTTGCGCCCTTCCCCCAGTGCTTTCCATCAGCGGCTCTCTGAGCCTTTTGCAAACATTTCTTAAGCCTCACGGCAGCACTGTGAGATAGGTATGCGCTAATAAAAATCAGGACCAGGTGTTATTTCTAAAAGAAATCCTTGAACAGAAGTGATGGACTTGATAAAAGAATTATTGAGTGAAATTCAATGGCCTGTGTTATACAGAAGGTCAGTCCACATGGTGATAATGGCTTCTTCTGGTCTTAAAGTCTCTGATTCATCATCTCTATTTAGAAGCACAGAGAAGATTGAAGTTAAAAAAATATTTGCCCCAGGGGAATCTGTGTCTCTAACAATGAAACCACTCTTTTGGGTGCCCAGCCCTGAAAGAGGCATTTCACACTGAATTATTATTTGTTAAATAAAAGTGTCCAATACGTACGTACAGATGATGCAAAACAAACACTCCCAACTTTCTTCCAAAAATGTAAATGTTCCTTTAATCGCAGCAGAGCAAGAAGTGCAATGGGCAAATCACAATAGCATGGGAACTTCTTTACATTCATTCTAACAATATGAAAGTGATGTACTGAATTTTCTCTTTTTTGGCACAATGGATCAGCAAAATGCCGTGTGAGGAAGTCTTGAGCATCCTGTCTAAGGAATTAGGAGATGCATACCAGCTTGGTAGCTACCCGGCCATTGTATTTTTGTGCTTGTGTGCTCTACCGATTAAAAAGAACATGTTACGTTAAATCAGAGCTCAATGTTTCTTTGGTGCTACATACTGAACCTCGTCCTTGGTTCTTTGCTCTTGGCTTCCTGGCCTCTGTTCTACTGTACAATCAATAGACCTGACCCCAATCATCAGGCACAAATTTTGAAAAAAACCCAATTGTTAAGGCCCTCAAATCCTATGTCAATGAGGGACTGCAGCCCTGACACCCCGCCCCTCCCCATGGTGAGACAGGAGGTTCTTCCAGTCTTACCTTCTTTGGACAAATGGAAACTACGCAGCTGAGGATCCAAAATGCAGGAACAAGTCATCCGCCAGGTGCCTCGTCACATGGCCAGGTAACTAATCGGCACGGGCACATCACAAGAGAAAAACAGTCCCGTGATGCTCCCAATTGCCAAATGTTGGGATTCTTGTAGGACTGAGTTCATTATGGTCACAAAATGGGTACATTTTGACAGAACGTGGCGTTTGAACTCTATTCGGAGGGAGTGCCTGGGCAGTTGCATATTTATCTGCACCTCTTAAAACTTTTACATGTGTAGGACACAGTGCTCACATGTAAGATTTTTTTGGAGCTCCATGTTGTGCCCTGACTGAAAACCAGAAGTTAAACTTCAGAAAAGGTTTGGCTTGAATACAGTGCCTGTGGCGAGGTTCTCCAAGCCACTTTCACCTACCTTTCTTATGAGCTGAAACAACAAGGGTCACACATTCAGCCTCAGTGGGCTTTCATGCACACCTAAACTTAATGTGCATTTGTCTAATACATATTAAGGCAATTTAAGCGTGCGTCTACACAGGCACGTGCTAATGTGTATTAATGTAGTGTGCAGACCAGCTAGAGACTAAAGTTAGTCCCAAGTCAGTTGATATACACAGTGTTAATGCACCTTAGTGCATCTACATGTGTTAAAGCGCTTTAGCTATTTGCACCTAAGGTATCAGACAGGCGGAAGTAGGTTAAATTTGCTATTTTAAGGCAAATTAAGGGCTCAGACATGTAGACCTGCACCCTTAATGCACTATAAAAATGGCTAATGTGCCTTAAATTGACACGTGAAGCTGTGCCCAGTGAGTGGTAAGCAGTGGAAGAGCAGAAACAGACCTGAAGCTGCAAATCTCTAGCCTGAGTGAAAATCATGGGGAACCCTTGTCTCAGCAAAGTTGTCCTGTATCTTTTTGTACAAGAGGGGAAGGTCACAGAGAAGTCTTTACTCCTAGGCTAACAGTGCAAGGGCCAGGTGGTGGAGGGATCCATCAGGTCACCACGACTTACCATGTGCTGGTGACTCACACCTGCGTAGTCCCTGGCCTACCCTTCTTCGTGCAGACGCTGCGCAGAGAATCTGAGAAGTAAAGGCCACCTCGAGCGATTGCTGGTGAGGCACCGATGTGCTCATCGGTGGGGGATGAGGATTCTCAGCCACACATCCCCCTGTATAGGTCCGAGCTTCTCTTCTCCGTTTGGAGGAAACTTTTCTCCAGTCAGGGCACTCTACATACACACAGAAGCCATTTCAGAGGTGACACAGGTGCCCTCACAGAGGTGACACTGTAGCAGACGTAGTAGAGAAGCAGATTATATCTCTCTTCTTGGTCTGCTTTCTCCTGGCCCACCTCAAAATAGCATCACCAACACAGCACAGGTTTTACAGAGGGGGTAAATGAAGGACAGGCTGCAGCCCTGATCCATTAAAGTGCAGATGTACGAGAACAGCCCCACCGACCTCGCTCAGACTGCTCACCTATTTCAAGTACTGGTTTATGTGCTTTGGTGGTAGGCCCGTGGGAACATGGCAAGCTGCCTGTCTACAATGCAGAGTTCCCGGCCATGGACTTTATTATCAGACCCTCTTTCCTGCTGCTTCCCTCTGTGGGCTTCTCATTAAGGAGAAGTCGAATGGTTCCCCTGTTGCAGTGGTCTCCTCTCCTTACAAAAGGGAAACCACACTTACTTGCACCTTAACAAACAGCCCAGCAGCTTTTCACCAAACCACTGCGGGATGAGGGAAGGATGGAGGACATGTCCCCCTGGAACAAGACCGCAGAGGGGAAGGGGTTGAGGGAAATCCCTGACAGACTGGATGTTTAAAAGAGCAGTTTAAAATGTTGATGCCCTTCATAAAATATACACCAGACACAAAGAAAGGAAGGAAGACGTGGCTTGTGATGAGGCAGGGAGAGAGGGGTGGGGGGTTAAGTGGAGCCTGCAAACTCAGACAGCCCATTATAGGTAATTCATTACCATCACAAATCTCCCAGCCCCATTCCCACATCCATCTTCTCAGTTTCTGGGAGCAGCTGTCCCTGATATATCTTAAATGGTCCTTTGTTGATTCTGGTCCTGCAATTTGTAACGCGCCAGCATCCGTATGCAGAACAACAGGGGGCCGGAAAGTGGTCAGGAAGACATGGACAGTCATTAGGGAAACAAGGGTCACAGCTATACATCACAGGATACACACGGCCCCTGGCTTAGGGAGAGAAGGATTGGGGATCAAATAGAGGGGGTGTGGGCATGCAAACTCTCTATCCTGGGGAAAGGGAAAACTGTAGCAAATATGACTTTGAATGCAGGGAACCGTATACCCTGGCATGGGGAGAGAGGGCAATGAGGATGCAGAGCCTGCAGCAGGAGAGAAAGAGGGAGGGCTGCATGGAGACCCTGAGACAGACCGGCCTGGGCTGGGCCCCAGGGAGCTGGGGATGTGGAGGGGTGCACAGGACCCTCGGGGAACGGAGCAGCCGATCCCCCAGCTCCCACCTGAGCATCCCTCTCAAATGCGACTGCACTTTTCTTACTAAAACCGTTTTGGTCACTAGGTGGCAATGCAACAGCTTAGCTCACATGCCACACGTTGTGCGTGCGGCTCCCGAGCAGGCTATGCTGGGGATTCTCCCTGTCAGGTGAGGGGCCAGCAACCGACGGCTTGCTGGAGCTGTGACAACCTGGGTCCTTGTGGACTTGCCGACACCTGTTCTCCACTGTGAAAACACAAGCAAACCCTGCTGCGATCAACCCCTCGCACCCAGAGCACAAACTCACAACAGTCCCATTCGCTTAGGTGTAAAAGCCACAACTCTCCTTCACCCTAACCTTTAAAAAGGGCTCTTCTAAATGGCCTGGAGCAGCCCTGGTAACACTGCAAACCTGAGCAATACAGGCGGTGTTGCTCCTGGAGCTGTGCGACCCGAACAAATCCCAACCATTCTTAGTCTGGGCTTCCCTGTTCATTGCAAATAGATGAGAGACAGGTGACAGTTCGCAGAAATGTCATATATACAGCATAGACAAACACGCACGCGCACACACACACACACGCGCCCCCAGGCTGTTCGCACAATGACCTTCAGCATGGGATTGAGAATGGAGTCCGGTTCTCCGGCGGCGTTAGTGGCATGACTAACACTTATCCACCAGGGTTGAGATCACAAGCTTGCCGTTAATTACTGACACCAACCCCATTTGGGGTCTCACTGCTACATCAGTGCCCAGGACGTTTGGGAGCATGGCGTGAGGCGGAGGGCAAAAGCTGTTAGACCTACAGGCTCCTGCGATGACAGCCATCGGGGGCTCCCAAGAACACCCCTGCGCTATAAGTGCTTCACTAGGGCTGTCAGGAATAACTGGTGCAGTTGCCTTATGCACATTTGCCTCAAAAATTGCAAACCAAAATTGAGGTAACAGTTCCTAATTAAGTCCTTAGGAGCAGTAGGCCAGGAATATGGAAGGTGAGAAGGTCCTCGCCCATATAAGCTGGCCCTGTGGTCCATCTGCTAGCAACAGGGCATGGCTTTTGCCCAGCTCTTAGCTCTCTGGTTTGGTCTCCAGTCAGCTCTCAGGCTACTGCCTCCTCTGAGTGTCTCTTGCATCAAACCATTGCCTATGTCATAAGCTCGGTCCCCTCCAAATTCATGTTGCATGGTGATATTTGCTTATTGCCATTTTGAGGGGATTGGTAATGGTGGCTAATTATCTATGAGCTAGCTATTTTCCACTTCCGGAGGTGCTTTGCTTGCCATACCAGACACGGTGAAGAAAGGGTGTGTGACTTCTCTAATGAAATTGTACAGATAAATACTTAATGCACACTTTCTTATTACAAACATTCAGAGTGCTTATTATATAAGAGTTATGTGATTATGAGGGTGTGAAAGAGTCGCTCAAAGATTTCTGCTTTGAACTCTTACCTGCACTCTTCACCAAAACAGGAGGCAATTTTGCAAACATTTTGCAAATGTTTCACAAGTGTCAGTGGGCTTGATAGATGTTGTGGAGGGCATAGTTCAGCACCTTAGGAACTTACTAATCATCAGGATCCAATTCTGCTGTCATTTAGTATGTGTGTACCCTTGGAAATGACTCTAGCAGATGATGAATTGGCCAAAGCGTTTATGTACAAAACAAGTGACCTCTGGGTATAGCACAGCAACTAATAGAGGTGCTATAGCTCAGTGACTAATAAACCAGATATCCCTATTTCTCTTCCCTGCATTCTGGGAGGCTACAGGGCCCTTTGCTGAAGGGATGCTAACCTGGCGTATTACTGTGGTCCACAGGCTTCATAGTTTCATAGCTGGTAGGGTCAGAAGGGACCTGAGCAGATCACCAAGTCCGACCCCCTGCCACGGGCAGGATGGCTTATGACATCCTCAGTCTATTCATGTAGTGCCTGAACATGCCTGACTCGTCTCAGTTAAATAAAAAGATGCCTTTCAAAGTAAGAGTCAATCCAGAGCTCAGTGAAAAGGACTACACCCTGCAGCAGGGAAAGGCTGATGCACAACCACCCTGGGGGGGATGACAGCTTCAGTCAGTAGCAAGGTATTGCTCTTGGAGACCTGGAAGCCAAAATGCTGAGCACAATTCAGATTTCACTAACGACCGTCCGTGTACGTCAGGATTCCAGTGCAACCACGTCGGTGTGGCCCCAATAACAGACACCAGGCCACTCTCTGGCAATTCCCTGAATTATCCACTTCCCACTGAAAATCACGGCTCTCAAAACAGCTTCCACATTTATAAGAAATCTCTAAACCAACACGGA
This sequence comes from Caiman crocodilus, assembly GCA_030014935.1. Taxonomy (NCBI): domain Eukaryota; kingdom Metazoa; phylum Chordata; order Crocodylia; family Alligatoridae; genus Caiman; species Caiman crocodilus. The sequence continues at coordinate 11,012,299 of JAGPOW010000261.1, forward strand.
CCTGGGAATGAACTTTCAGCTTTCTCCCCAGCCAGCTTTCCTGCTCTCAAACCCTGGATCTCTTTTTCAAGTCACACCAGGTAATGCTTCAGCCTTCCCCACGTGAGACTGTGTGACTTGTGCCAGAAGACAGTCAGGCTTGTGCCACGCTGGCACGAGGAGCATCATCCCCACAGCAGGTGAAGGAACCCACAATTTCCTCCCTGCTCCAGGGGTAGACACTTGCTGCTAGGCCATACAGCATCCATGCTGCCGCTCTTCTCCTGGTCAGCGCACTGCAAAGAGGGAGGGGATCACCCTGTCACCCGTGACTTTCTCCTGGTGGGGGCAGAGAAGGAGGTGCAGGCCCAGTAGCTGACACGGACAAAAAGAGTGATTGTTTTATGGCCGGGGTGTCAAACACATGGCGTGCAGGCCAGATCTTGCTCACAGAGCCCCCAAATCCAGCCTGCAGTGCTGTTCCATTGACCCACGCATAGTACACCAGACCAACCTTGTGTGCAGTGCCCAGGATGTGCACCACCCAGTCCCGGGTGGTGCTGTCCACGGGGCAGCTGCAGTGTATACTAGATCGGGCATATGGGTAGGGGGCCCCAGGTCTGAGCTGGCCTGTGGATTAAGCCCATGCCATTCATGCAGTCCACGGGGCCAGAAGAGTTTGTCATCCCTGTTTTACTCCCTCCACATCTGAACAGTCATTCACTCCTGGGGACAAGCTGACCCTACCTAAATATAAAGCATCGTGTTTGGGGGCCCACATAAGCCACAGGGGAACCAAAAAAACAGTGCTGCTGGGTGCAGTTTCTTCTTCCAGGTGGAAAACTTAATAATATTTACTTTTCCAAATTAAAATTAAAACAGTTACCATAAGGGCATTGCTTCTCTTCCTCCCTTCCTGTCTATTCCTTCCAGTTTATGCTTTCACACCCCAGTTCCAGCTGGGGCTATGCAAGCTTTTATCCTCTGACAGAAGGTATTGTATATCCTTCAGCTGTTCCTAATATTGTAATCAGCATTTTCTCCAAGGTTAATGAACAAAGTTGATGCTATTATATATATTCTCCTCCTCATGGCGTTATCTGCCACATGCACATTCTCAGGCTCCACATTGTTTGAACACCCTGCAGCACCGTTTTATTTTTAATAATACAATAATAACCCAAAAGAGTAAAAATAATAGAGAGAATGTTTCTTCTTCCCGGCTGCCTGTAGGACACAGTTTAAGCTTCCAGGATTTTACCGCGTGCTTGCAAGGGAACAGCTTGCGTTAAATCTCAGGCGTGTCACCGTCCAGGCTGCGTGTTCTCATCGCTACTTGCCGTGGCAGCAAAGAGAGGAATGCAATAAGGTGGACCTTTCACCAACAGCTATGCAAGTCAACTCGGATGTTAATTCTCATGCTGACACATCCAGAAGATAGATAGGAGTTATCTCTATTTGGGAAAACGGGGTAGGTGGGTAATTCTATTCATGGCCCCATCACCTTGTGATATTTAATGCGTCTATCATCACGGCGAGACTGGGATGTGCAGTCACGTCTGTTTTAGACATGGAAAACTGAGCCACAGAGACGCTAAGTGACTTAACTGAGTTCCCACAGAAAGTCTGTGATGAAGTGGGGAATTGAATCCAGGTCATCTGAGTCCCAGGCCACTGCCATAGCCACCCAACCATCTTCCTCCGAAAATCTAGACCGTGAACCGTGTAGTCACACTGGTAGGTACTTACTGACTCGAGTAGTTCCATTGACATTCATGGGACTACTTGTGAGAGGTCCTGTTCACCAGTAGGAACAAAGAGTCTTTCCTTACACGATTAGCCCAGGGTTAGGTGTTCAGACTTCTGCTGCCTCGTTTGCATAGGTCTTGCAAGAAAACTCTTTATTCCATGCCTGGTTCCAACCGGCTGTGCATAATGAGCTACGCAGCTCCTCCCTTGGACTGGCTGTCTGAGGAGCTCAGCCTTGAAGTCACAGCCCCCAACAGCACAAAGGTCTTCCAGTAGAGATGGGCCAAAGCCAGACGCCTTACCACATGGATGGGACTTGGGATTTGACTCTCCAGATGGCAACTGAACACTACGATTTTGACTCTGGGTTGAAAGCAAGCATGTGAAGGCTCTGCATTGCACGTTTCTGAGGAACCCATTTTCCAGAATTTGGCCTAGGCTGGTACAAGTCTTGGAAAGAAATGATCTTGTTAGATTTCTGCCTCTCTGGGCTGGAGTTCTTCAATCAAGAAAACTCCAGATTTCACCCAGTTGAATGCTGGTCCTGTCTTGATTTTTCATCCGAACCCCAAGTCCCATTTTTAAAATAATTTGCGCAACCTTCTTTTTAGGCCAGCCATTGAAGTTGTGGGTCCTGATGTGTTGAACCCAGAATGCTTTACTGTTCACTTTTTCCAAAGTACCCTTGCAGCATACTTCCACAGCCACAGCCACAGCCACGATAAAATGCCAAATTTCACGTCACAAATAGCTCTGCGCAAATGATATCTTCACTCCTTGGAGCAAAGTGGCGCTGATCAAAAAGTCTCCCTTGATGAAGATGGGCCAGATCTGATACCCCTGAGGATGGATCCTGGCAAAGAGCGAAACCCAGAAAAGTTCCCCTTGCAGAGCTTTCCCAAAGACGCTGTACTTCAGCTTTCCCCCAGATGGAAAAGCTGTATGTTGTTTAAATGAAAGGATAAAAAAAGAAAAGACATATTCTATGCCACTTTTTTACTAGTGCCCTGAAACTTGATTTCCTTTATACACACCCCTGCACTCACACGCATAAAACTCCATCTTCCCCCTTGGTTTTACTGCTGGTGCATCTTTCCCACTGTGCAAGCTGCCCTTGGCTGTCTCACGGTTTGATCATTATGATCTAATTCCCCTCTTCAGCAAAAACAGAAACAGCCCACAAGACATGCTCCTTAAATGAGACTCAAACTCAGGTCATGACCACAGTGAATCAGATAAGTAAACCTACAATCACCTGGAGTACAAGACTCCACAGGTCCTGATAGGGCTCGGCTCCAAGAACCATACACCAATCTGCTTACATAGCCTTCCTCCGAAGAAGGCTCTTAGTGATTTTAGTGGGAAGTTTGTCAAGGAAAGGACTTCAGGACTTCACCCTAAGGTGGAAGAAAATATAACCTCTATCTCCAAGAAGAGATGTTCAAATAAGCACTTTCTCCTTTCTCAGCAGTACATTACGCTTCATTCTTTATTTTCCTAAAGAATATGGTTTCTTTTCCTACTTAATTGTTTCCCTAGATGATCAGAAATGCTTCCTGCTGGCTCAGGCATCAACCATGTGATGAGATGGTTCTCGGCTGTCACAGGTTCCATACAACGGGTTATATTACTTCAAACTTCCCCCGGTTATGTTAGTCTGATCAGATGCCTTGAATCTGCCTACAGCTTATCTTGCAAGTACAAAAGAGAGTGAGAGCGAGTGCAGAAGTATGCATTTTTCCATCCGGCTCAAAAGTTGGAGTTTTGGGGTCTAGTAAACATGCTAATATGTTCTCAGGTCCTCAAGTGCTTTTTCTTGTTTGGTATTTGCCTGGCCAAAGAGGCAGTGGTTGGGAGTGTGACACCGGCCGTGTCTACACGAGACGTTGGCTGAGCAGTTGTTGCGGCGCAGTCATTTAGTACTTGCATGCACAGGTGCTAAATGACTGCGCAGGAACCGGAGTTGTTGGTGACACTGACTGCGCAGTAGCTCATTACTACTACGCGGTAGCTTGTTACTGCTGTGCCGTACAGCTGTCACGCTTCATGCCATGAGACACTACTGCGCAGTAGTAACAAGCTACTGTGCAGTAGTAATGAGCTGCTGAGTAGTCGGCGTCTCGTGTAGACACGGCCACCGAGAGTCATAGGGCTACTGAGTTTTATTCCTGGCTCTGCACCTGATTCACTACACATCTGTGAGCAAACCTCTTAGGGCTCAAACCATAAAGGGATGTAAATGCTGAATTCTGCTACCCCGAACTATCACACAGCGGACTCCTGTGGTGGAGCCCAGAACCCCGTTGGCAGCCTCTTCACCTCAGAATAGGATCCAGAAAAAAAAAGCATAGAGCCAATTCAAAGGAAATGCTGAGAACAAGGGCATCGTACTTCCCGCCCCTCTCCGGGATACCTTCTTGCACTCGGGACTCTCAGTCTGGACCCTCCCCTGAAGGGAGGCACATGCACCTTTTCCTTCATAAATGGAGAGATGGGGTGCGTCATTTTTTTATTTTTAAATGATAGGGACCCTGCTAGTGATCGCTGATATAATCCTAGCCAGTCACTCCACGCACCTGAGAAATGGGAGACTCATGTTCAACCCTCTCCAAAGGCAGAGGGGATTTCAATCCACTTCTCTTCCTCCCAGAATAGTGTCCTAAGCATCAGACCACGAGTATCCTCCACCAGGGAAAAAGAAGAACGCTTTCCTCCTCCGTCCACAGCTGTTTTATTGTGCGGGAAGGACTGAATCATTGGGCGCGTCTACATGAGATGTTTACTGCAGAGCCGCCTAATTAGCTCCGCAGTAAAGTCTCTTGTGTCTACACATGCAGCCCTGGGCTGCTCTAATTCAGATCAACATGCTACAGTCCTGGAAGCACATGTAAACGTGGCACCTGGGAGCAATATACACTGCAGTTTATTGTATCACATGACTTTCACATGTCCTCCTTGAATTGTTGATGGTCAGGACACTCCTGAGGGTGATGGGGATTTGAATCCCCGCGTGCAGAGGAAAGAATGAAACTTAGACCTCTGATATCCTGAGTGAGTTTATCAGCCCCTGAGTTCTGTATAAATAAGCCCTGTTACCACCATACCTTTTTGTGCCCTTTTTTCAGAAGAAAGCAGTGGTCACTACTGCTTTTTTCTGGCGGTCCCAATCCTATGTATGTTAGGCCTGTTCTGGAAATGCCAACTGAATTAGTCCACTCGTGAGAGAGAGGCAAAGGAGTGCTTAGTTTCTGGCTTCTGATGAGGCCAAGGTGTGAGACAGGCCCTGTGGAGCCAAGATTGGCAAGACTAGATACGTGCAAAGTAGAATTTGATCTACTTGGGGAGCTCTAAGGCTGAAAAATCAAACTCTCTGTGGAACATGGGTCTCTCTAGAGCTGGTATGTGTGGAATGAGGCAGTGTCTGGGTGGGCCTTCTGAATCCTGCAAGCATGAACAATGTGTGCCCCCAAAGGCTGGGGGGCACGGCGACCACCCACAGGCGGCAGCAGCGGTGGTGATGGCAGGGGCACGGCAGTGGCAAGTGGGGAGCTCCCGCAGGTGGTGGCCACGGTGGTGTCAGCGGTGGCGGGGAGGGTGGCAAGTGGTGACCGCTTGCAGGTGCCACCAGCAGCATTGGCCAGTCGCAGGAGGTATGCCACCAATCTCAGGGAGCGCACTGGCAAGCACCCCTATGCGTCACCAGTGCCTGCAAGTTTGGATTTTGGTGCCTAAATCCTATATAAACCCCATATTAGATGCTCAAGTCTTTTTTTTGCATCTGGCCAAACTCGGGGGGACGTATACTCACCTCTCGAAGTCCCTGTATAAACTAATAAATCAGCGATCTGATTTTCAGAGTCCCCTAGCAGCCGCATCGCTCATTCACTTCAACAGAAGCTGGATTGAGATTTAAATTAAATCATACACAGATAAGTGTCCCAATTGCTGCTCTTATTAATCCTGCTGCTTAGGCTTAGGTTGAAAAGGAGGCATATGCAAGGCTTATTTGATATCAAAATAGTGAAGAAGCTCTTAATCTGTCACTGTCACAGGCAGCTGGAAAGAGCCACCTGCAGCAATATTTTGTACATGGAGCAACTAAGACAGTGTGAAAAGCTGCCATGACAAACAAAAGCATGGGGATATTGACTGTGCAGTGTGTTCACCTTGTCAGAATGGAATAAGCTGATCTCGGAGAACTCTATTTCACCGTGATCACCGAGACATGGAATGGAAATCCTAAGACGCTACAATGCGTCTGAAGTGCATCCTTGTGAATCATTTCAAGTATAAAACTATATATATGATTAAAATGTAATAAATATCAGCATCAGGGGTTGTGGTAATATTTGCCCGTCCTTTCTGATGTGCTGAGAGCCATCGGAGCAATGTTAAAATTGATTTTTATGTCTGCATCCTTTTTAATATTGGGGAGTTGACTGAGAGCCAAACCCATCCATTAACATGATGTAAAGCTGGACATACCAAGTCCCTAACACTGGAGAAAAGCTCCTGGAGGCAGATGTCTACACTCAGACAGGGTCCTGTTGGCTTCACTCATGCTCCCTGCAGGTGTCTGCATGGTTCGGTATTGCAGGATTGACAAGTCTATTTTTCATATGGGGTCACCCTTTGCGCTATGGAAGTTAGTAGAAGTACCGCTACTAGTATTTATTGGTCCAGGCTCGCAATCTTTGTGCCTTTTCAAACACCGGCTCCAGTCAGGTGTCCGTGAAAGCCAACAGAAAGATTCCCACTGGCTCTAGTTGGCATTAAATGGAGGTTTTTGTGTGTAGTCGGTTTTACTTGCATAGTCTCAATAAATCACCTGACCCTCTTGTGTGTGGGACTCAGGACCCATCAGACTGGTTCTGACCCATTGCTTCAGAGGAAGGTGAAAGAACCTCTGCTGCAAGCAGATGTGGGGACAATCTGCATCTCCAGGAAAGACTCCAGTAGTTTACACCCCAAAACATGAGACTGTGGTCTTTGTTACACCTTATGCCGTGAGCCATACATACGTTGATCAGTGTTAGCGCTAGCTTGGAGTTTGGGGCAGTCACACCCTTAGTCTAGACCAGGGGTAGGCAATTATTTTGGGTGGAGGGCCGCTTACTGAGTTTTGGCAAGCCATCAAGGGCTGTATGACAGGCAGCCAAGGGCAGATAGATATTAATTTTCTAAATTTTTTAGGGGCCCCGTGGGCCAGATAGAATGGCATGGCAGGCCACATCTAGCCTTTGGGGCACATTTTGTCCACCCCTGGTCTAGACCCTTCTCTGACTGTCCCCTACCTGCAGTGCTGTGACCTGCCACTAGAGCCTTGGTGAGCAGGGGCAGGACTAGGAGCTGTAACCAAATTACCTCTAGAGGGCTGATGTGCCAGGACAGGCTTTGAGCCCTGCTCTACAGGCAGGCGTGAGAGATTCTGGGATACTGGAGGACTTCAACTTGGGCAGCACATCTATGGGGAGTGATCACACTTTAATGGGAGAGGAGCTGGGTAGTGTGGATCAGAGATAATCCTGACCTGGAATGGTGTCACTTTGAGCTGCATAACAAGTGCTTAAAAAAACTTTAAGGTATTAATGTGCAGGCAGTCCAGGGCGTTTATGTGCCAAAATTACTGTGTAACGAGGCCTTGTCTATGCTTTCCAGAACTTGTCTTATGATTTCATCCTTTTCCCGGACACAGAAGAGAGGATACAAAACCCAGCAAATGTGGTTGCAACAGCGTGAAGCTAGGAAAGCTCAGACCTGGTTTCAGTTCCTAAAGCTATTCTCAACCTTTTTTTATAAACCTACATTTTAACTTTGTGTCTTCCCTTTATTAATAAAATAATAACTATTCCACTCCCAGAACCCCACAAAAGTGTGTCATACTCGGATGAGAGACTTACATGACTTGTTAGTGGCATTTCATCGCCCTCCAAGCCTGTAGCCAGTTTTGAGTACTCTTCTGATCCATCCACACACCTGACATTTGCCATGCATTGCACAGAACCAAAAAGAAATGCAGCCCCTGCCTCAAAAATTTTGCAACCTACAGACAAACAGCATCAGTCAAACACACAAGCAAATGTTGCCTTTAAGCCTTCTGCCTCACAGTACCCATCTGTGAGTGTGAAACTGGGTAATACCTCTCACTTTACAAGGGTGTTTTGCAATGGACCGTGTCGTTAATCTTGGCCAGAGATGGAGGCAGCACTATCCAGCACAGGGAGTGCCAGACTCAGAAAACCTGGGATCAGTTCCTAGTTTGGCCGCCAACCTGCTGTGCAATGTTGGGCAAATCATCATCTCTCTGCTGTTTCTCGTCCTACCCTGCACATGTTTTCACTACTATATTAAGACTTAAACTCTTCAAGGCAGAGACTCTCTCTTAGCATATGTTTATACAGTACCTATCAAAGTGGTCCCTGATCTCCATTGGGGTTTCTAGCCATTTCTGCAATATTCCAAACAACCATGATATAGGCTCTGGGGATAGAAATAAACATTTAGGCACTATTAGATAACCCAGCAGGACAGAATTGCTTCCATAGAAAGCTCTGTGCATTGCATACCTTTAAGCCCAGCTGGCATTTTTTACTTTGGGTAAAAGATATTCTCCTTTATTATCTGTGTTTCACTTTTACTTAATTGTTTTGGTCAGCCATGTGCAAAGTTCAATGCGCCATCTCATTATAACAGGGATGTTTTCTGAGGCTAAAGCACTAGTGGTTCAAAGTTATTCTGCAAGTTCCACCCACACACAAAAAGACAAATAAACTTTTGATAAGAAACAGTTTTCCAGGTTAGAAAAAGATTGATCGTATTTAAAATTGCATATGTATTAAAGCAGGTACAATGGCTCTGACACAAATTACTTTGATGCATTAAGTGTGAAGCCGACTATGATTTTCTTTCCTTTTTTTAAGAGTGTTGTGCTCTGCAGAGTGATTGTGATTTATCTTCCATCCTCTTAGTTTTGACATGGAATCTATGCTTGCATTTAACTATATAGGGGGGTCTAGACTAAATGCCTTCTGTCACTAAAAGGCATGGGTTCAGAGTGGCAAAGTAATTTTGAACAGATTTATGGAGGGGAAAAAAAACACCTAACAAACTATTGATGCTAGCTTCTACCCGAAGGCAGTGGGAATAGTGTTCAGACTCATGGAAGTGTAACTCTCACACCAGACCAAAAGAAAAGCTGGCATGGTGGCTGCTCCAGAAATCATCAAGGGACTGATTCAGCATTGTGCGTGAAGCCAAAACCCTCATGGTTTTTGAGGAAAGCAGCATTGGCTCCAGGGATGAAATCACAGTTCATTCTGACTCTGTTTGAAGTGCTTCTAATGTTGATGAAAGTACATCAGGGAAATGATCATGTTCTGCTCAGGCCCTGGGTTGAAAATCAGACTCACCCCAAATAAATCTTTCCATCTTCAAGGATGCCAAAGTGTTTTGCAAATGCAACACAAGTACCACACGTACCACACGAAGTAAAATGCTTTACTCAGGCAAAAACACCTCTGGGATTTCAACAGTACATTTACTGAGAGATCTTGTCTTGACATATAAGCTGCGCTAAGGAATCGCCTCAGCAGCTACTGAAAATGTAACCAGCTCCAGGGTAGACTGTGGAACATGTAATGCCAAGCAACTGTACCATCAAGTCAGCCTTAAACTATAGCTTAGGCAAAGACAGCATGAAAATATAAAACATAGGAGAGCAGGGCTGGAAGGGATCTCAGGAGGTCATCCAGTCCAACACATGGCTCAAGGCAGGAGCAGCCCTACCTAAATCATCCCAATCAAGCATGTGCCTAACCCACCGTTAAAACTTTCTATGATCCCACGCCTGTCCAGGTAATCTGTGATCCACGTGGAAGAAGACTACAGCAGACGTACAGGGCTGGACTCTTCTTAGCTTTGAGAATTTAATGGGCTTAAGTCTGCTCTCATTTTCTTGCAAGTAAATTCAGACTCTCTTACTGAAATCAAATATGCTAGGGTAGTGTGAAAGCAAGTATGAGACCTTTACCCTCTCTCACAGAAATAGTGAAAATGTTGGTGCTTGGCCAGGTCCATCTTCTATTATATGAACTACAGTATTTTCAGTCCAATTCTTCTCTTAGGTACAGTTCTGCAAATCCATAAATAAGTACACTGAAGTCAAAGGCATTATTCCCATCTTTTGCCATAGTATCAGCACATGCAGAGTTTTCGTGGATATTTATGGGTTTTTTTTCTTTAGTTTATCTGTCCAAATAAAACGTATGTAACATTTCATTCAAACAAGGGACAAATTTTGTACTTGAGGTGCAGGGCATGTCCATGTGATGCTCTGAATCTTGGGGTGCGTCCAGATGAGCACGCACGTGTGGTACGTGGCACTGCAGACCTGTCTGTGATGCTGCGCACCGCATGTGCTGCACATGCAAGCATTCCCCACACAGCTAATTTGCAGCTCAGGGGTTTTTTTGACCAATCATGTGCCCCAAAACACTCGTGCCTAAAAAAAGTGTAGTGGAGCACTTAGTGGTAGTATGCACAGCCCAAAACTGGAGCGTGGCCATCTGGAGCCATGCTCCAGCTGCTGCCCAGGCTTCTGGTTGTCAGATTGCTGTGGCTACAGATCCCAGAGGTCCCCAGGAGCCCAGTTAAGCTGCTAGGGGCAGCCCAGGTGCTGGTCCCAGCCTTCCCTACCCCCCCAGCCCACCCACAGCAATGAATCATCTGCCAGCATAAGTGCATGGGCTTTCTCCAAGGACAAGTAGCAGTAGCGCATGTTGCATGATAAAGGGAAGAAAGCAAATTCTTTATTTCCATTATTGAACTATAAAGCTGGATTCATATGTGCAGGCCCACGCAGTGCCACAAACATCTTTTAAGCACCACAAACTGCACACCTGGCATATTAAAATATTCCCCATGCTGCAAATTTGCAGTGTGGAGACAAAATTTGCTACCCAGGAATTTTTCTACACAGGGCAGAAAATGGCAGTGCGGTGTACACGAGAGGAGACTGTATTGGCAGACACAGAGGCTGGGTCCTCCTGGGAGATGCTCAGAGCATCTCCACTGCTTTATTTGTCCCCTGGATCCTCCAGCATGGTGAGAAGCAGGAGGAGTGGGGAAACAGCTGTTTCCCTGAAGCAGAGCAATATGCCTCACACCAAACCACATGTGCAGGGGTGTGTGCACTGGCAAGAAGTAGCAGCATGAATCTGTGCTGCTACTTCTTTTGCCACCGGAAGTGCATGTCCCTGCATGCGGGGTTGCACCCTAAGGAACCACATTTAGACCTGTCCAGAACTTCACTGGGATCTCAGAACAGAAACCTTCAGACCTTTTTTTGAGATTCATCCCCTATATAATAGGTTCAGAGCCTTGCTCACTTGAGACTTGGTCCCTGCTTGGACTCAATAAGCAAAGGGACTGGTTAAGGCTGGCCTCTAACCACTAGGTCAGTTAGCATTCTCTAGTGAACCAGCCCCTCTGTGTTTCTTTCTATACAACATTTAAGCAGCTAACTCAGAAGAAAATTTGCAATTCAGGGCCTTGATTGAATTGTCACTTAATGGACTGAATTAACTTTGACTGAATTGGGCACACCAGAAGGGAGGAATAGGATGCAATCAGACCTAGACAGGTTACAGGGGTGGGCGGATGAGAACAGGATGGGTTTCAACACTGACAAGTGCAGGGTGCTGCACCTGGGGGGGAAGAACCAGCAGCACACCTACAGGCTGGGAAACTCCCTTCTCGTCAGTGCAGAAGGAGAAAAGGATCTTGGAGTCATTATTGATGCCAAAATGAACATGGGCCGACAGTGTGGGAATGCGGTCAGGAAGGCCAACCGTACCTCGCTGTGCATCCACAGATGCATCTCAAGCAGGTCCAAGGCGGTGATCCTCCCCCTCTATGCGGCACTGGTCAGGTCACAGCTGGAGTACTGCCTCCAGTTCTGGGCGCCGCACTTCAGGAGGGATGTGGGCGGGACCTGAACCTGTTCAGCCTCCACAAGAGAAGGCTGAGGGGGATCTAGTGGCCATTTACAAACTAGTCAGAGGGGACCAGCAGGCACTGGGGGAGTCCCTGTATTGGCACTGGGGGAGTCCCGCGAGCACTACCAGGAGTCACTAGAAGTAATGGTCACAAACTGACAGAGGGTAGATTCAGGCTAGACATCAGGAGGTGCCACTTCACTGTCAGGGCAGCTAGGACCTGGAATAACTTCCAAGAGAAGTGGTGCTGGATCCTACCCTGGGGGTCTTAAGAGGAGGCTGGATGAACACCTTGCTGGGGTGTTTGACCCCAGTACTCTTTCTTGCCGTGGCAGGGGGTCGGATTTGAGGATCTGTCAGGGTCCCTTCCGACCCTACCAACTATGAAACTATGAAAGTATGAATGAAGTTTGACTTCCACCCTCTGCTTATATCTGATTCCTGGGTAACTTTAACAGCTTCTTGCTACCCAATTCCTAAGAATCCCTTTTTACTTTCCTAACTCCCTGTACAAACTCTATTGGACCCAGCACCTAACTGGGGCTGAGGATTGCTACACTGGACATTCAGCACCTATCTTTGAAAGCTTTGGGTCTCAACCCATTTAAAACGGAAGGAAATTGGACATCCAAGTCCCACAGGCAGTTCTGCAGAATGCAGTCTCAGTGTCTCACTTAGTAGAGAGTTCAAACATCGGCAGGCATGAGAAACACTCCTGCCTCATAACTTGGTATCATCTGTGAACCTGAAATGCTAATGCTGCAGTGAAGGCGCTGATAATGTGAATAAGCCCTTTCAGCATTAGATTCAGAACAAGATAAAGACCCAATAACTGTTTCTACATGCCCATTTAACTGCAGACTATGTTAATTAGCTGCAGAGTATAGCATCATCATCCATACATGCAACAGTTTTAGGCCACAGTAAACTAATTAACGCCACCATAAGATAGTGTTGTTAGGCACGATACAATAAAGCTTTGTTATCCAGCACCCATGGGGAATGGAGGGTGCTGGAAAACAAAATATGCCAGATAACTGATCGGCCTGAACAGGTGTCTTTGCCTGTCTGGGCTGCCGCCCCTCCCGCCACATCGCCGCCCCTTCTGCAGGCCCTGTGGGCCCCGAGGGACAGGGAAGGGGGACCCGCACAGCCTGCTATGCCCCTGGGCTGTGGGGGCTTGGCAGCGCAGTCTGCTTTCCCCAGGCCGTGGGGGCTCTGAGAAAACAGAAGTGCCACGGTGGGCACTTCCGGTTTCATTTTTCCATTACAAGCCCTTAAAAGCCGGCATGCCAGTTAACAGAGCATGCCGGCTTGTAAGGTGCTGATTAACATAGCTTTTGCTGTACTATCTTATGGTGGGGTAATTTATTATGGTTAAACTCGTGAATAGATGCTGACTGTAGGCATAAATTGTGCCCAGTCAGCTCAGCCAGGAGTGGGCCAAACTGCTGCCTGTAGCCTGGCCACACAGCTGCATACTTTCAGCACTCTTGTGCCCCGGCCAGACCTTCCAGTGCCCAACACTGCAAGCCAGAGCCCAGGGCTGACCCTCCCATGCCCCCAGCCCTGGCATAACTGCTCTGTCCTGGCTTAAATTTCTGCTGTCCCGAGCACATGTGTAGATGCTGCACCTGGGACTAGTTTACTCCGGCTCAAACTGCTCCAGCGTTTATTGGTTCAAATTAACTGTACGCATAGATGCACTCGGTGGTATCGGCACCCTGCACTTGTGACTGTAGTAAATAGGAGCTGAATGGACTTGTAAGCTACGCCTCTGAGAGCACACAGAACGCACACATTGCTTGTGCAGCAAATTCAGTTGCAGACCAGCGGGCCTCATTTTCATTTCATTTACGTTGCTGCATCACAACCGACTATGGAGAGGTTATTCCCAATTTATACCAACACAGGCCTACTTCATTATAACAAACCTCACTTTTAACACTGGCAGTGATGTGGCACATTGACTAGCCCTCCTTTAATGAACTGTCTCATGGGAATTCATTATAATGACATTGTATGGTCTTAGAAAGAGCTGGATCTGACCTGGCACCTGATCCCTGTCTGTTCAGGTACACTCTAAAGCATCGGCATGTGTCAGGTGCATTTTTTTCATTAGTGCCCATGCAGTACTGAAGCTATGTAGCTGCCACTTCCTTAACAGGCTTTCTCATCCTCTGTAAATTTACATTTCCTATTTATTCGGTGAACATTGACAACAGTGCTCTGTGAACTGCTTCTGTCTCTGCGCCTCTTCTGTTAATAAACTGATGGAGCTTTTGGCAACTGGATACACTAGGCAATGCTTCATTCCCCAGTGCATTTGAATGCTTGTACCCACCTTTCCTGCTCCTGAGGTGTGCCTTTCAAAGACTGACTGCTCTGTTGAGTAAAGTGCATCCAGATCATGGCAAAATCAATATCTTAACATCTTTGTCCATCTGCTCAAATATTTTATTGAAATTATCACATAAACTGTAATAGACAAAGATATTCAAAGGCAACAGCAGAAGAATAACAAAGCAACAAATTACGGCTCTAAAAATACGTTTTTGGCAATATCACAAATAGAAAAATATGATGCCCTCGAAGCAAAGACGTTATTTGGAAATGTCATTCTCCACATCCCAAATGGCTATGTAAATAGAGCCATATGCAAACAGAGACAGAGGAAACCAAAACCAAATGAAATCGCCCCCTTTAAGAAGGCCTAAGGGAAGGAACAGTGTAAAGGCTGTTTATAAAGTCTTCCCTTAGTGCCTCAGGAAGACAATACTATGCTTCCAGCTTGCCAGCTGGGTCCCAAAGAAGAAAACAGCTCTTTTTAGAAGCCTGGCAACTCTTTTGCTCCACACTCTGCTGCTCAGCATAGATTCATAGCTTGTAGAGTCAGAAGGGACCACAAAGGATCATCGTGTCTGACCCCCTGCCCCTGGCAGGAAAGAGGACCAAGGTCAGATGACCCCATCCAGGTGCCTATCAAGCCTCTTGAAGACCACCACGTTGGTGATAGCACCACCTCTCTTGGAAGCTCATTCCAGATTATGGCCACGTTACTGTGAAAAAATTCTTCCTAATGTCTAACCTGAATCTACTCTCCACTAGTTTGCACCCATTACTCCTAGTTACTCCTAGGGGTGCCCTGGTAAATATACAGCTCCAATTCTCTGTTGTCCTCCCTTGATAAACTTATAGGTGGCTACAACGTCACCCCTCAGCCATCTCTTGTGAAGGCTGAAGAGGTCCAGATCCCTCAACCTCCCCTCATAGGGTCTTTCACAGAGGACACTAATCATGCAAATGGCCCTTCTCTGAACCCTCTCCAGATTTCCCATGTTCCTCTTGACGTGCGGCACCCAAAACTGGACACAGTACTCCACCTGCCACATAGCAGGGGAGCATCACCTCCCTCGATCTGTTGGTCATGCATCTACTAATGCACAACAAGGTGTGATTGGCCTTGTTGATGGCTTTGTTATACTGCTGGCTCATGTTCATCATGGAGTCAACTATGACACCAAGATCCTGCTCAGCCGCTGAGCTCCTGAGGTCATCCTCCAACCTATAGGTGTGCTGGGGATTCCTCCTCTCTAGGTGTAGCACCTTGCATTTATCTTTGCTGAATTGCATCCTATTTTGCTCTGCAGATTGTCCAGATTGTCAACCTGTCCAGATCAGCCTGTATCTGCTCCCAGGCCTCTGGCGTGTTAACTTTGCTCCATAACTTGGTATTATCTGTGAACTTGGAGAGGGTGCTTTCCACACCCTTGTCCAAATCACTGACAAAGATATTAAATAACGCTGGTCCAAGGACTGAACCCTGCGGGACCCCACTGGCAACCTCTTTCTAGGCTGAGAACGACCCGTCCACTACCACTCTTTGGGTGCAGTCAGTTGGCCACCCACATGACTGTGTAAGCATCCACTCCACAGCCGGCTAAGTTCCCTATGAGAATAGGATGTGAAACTGTGTTGAAGGTTTTCTTAAAATCCAGGTAAATGACATCAGCCTCATCTCCTGTATCAAGGCAGTGTGTAACCTGGTCATAAAAGGCTATAAGGTTTGTCAGGCAGGATCTACCTGTGATGAGCCTGTGCTGGTTTCCTTTCAGCATTGTTATCCCTGCTGGCCCTTTACAAATGCACTCTTTGATAATTTTTTCCAGTATTTTTCCAAGGATAGAGGTAAGACTGACTGGCCTAAAGTTACCCAGCTCATCCCTTCTCCTCTTCTTAAAAATGGGCATCAATTGGCCCTTTTCCAATCCTCAGGGACCTGACTGGAGCACCATGAGTACTCAAACAGCCATGCCGGTGGCTCAGCTATGACACTGACCAATTCCTTCAGCACCTGTGGATGGAGGGCGTCTGAGCTGGCTGACTTGTACCCATCCAGCCCTTCCAAGTGCTTCATAACTAAGTCAACACTGACCTTTGGCAGGCTGATGCCTTTTGGACATCTGTCTATGTTCAAGGTGGGGATAAGCAACAGGGGCCTGGGTAGTACTAAGATTAGAGGGCCAGTGCACGCATCTTCAGGAGGCCTCAAATGCCTCTACACTAATGCTCGTAGTATGGGGAACAAGCAGGAGGAACTCACCCTCCTGCTAGCTGACACCAACCCAGACATCGTGGGGCTCACCAAAACATGGTGGGACCCAATGCATGACTGGGCAGTGAATATCAAGGACTATAGGCTGTATAGGAGGGATAGGACAGGGAAGAGAGGTGGGGGTGTAGTGCTGTACATCAAGGAGAAATACACATCCTCAACAAGTTGCATAGGGTTAGAGGAGGGGCACACTGAAGTGCTCTGACTTAGAATACAAGGCAGCAACCCTGGACTTCAGGAGGGCAGGCTTCAATGAGGTAAGAAGAATAGTCAGGGAAGTATTGAGGTCCCAGAGGGGAGAGGAGTCAGGTGTCCAAGAAGAGTGGCCATTCTTTAAGGAGACGATCCTCCAAGCCCAAAGGGAGGCGATCCTAACATGGATCAAAGTGGGCAAGAGGGTACAAAAGCCCCCATGGCTCCCCAAAAGCATATGGGAATGTCTCCTAGCTAAAAAGGAGGTATACACCTAATGGAAGGGAGGGGCCATGACTAGGGCGGACAATACCTTCGTTGCTCGGGGCTGTATCTGAGTTGCCTCGGTTGCTTGGTCAGGAAGGCCAAGATGGAGATGGAACTGGGACCAGCTACCCGGATCAAGGACAACAGGAAGTCCTTATTAAATACATAGGGGGTAAAAAGAAGGTACCAGGTAATGTGGGGCCTTTGCAGGACACACTAGGAAATCTAGTCATCACACAAGATGACAAAGCTATCCTATTTAACAATTTGTTTGCCTTCATTTTTCTTAGCAGAGACCAGGTCACCCTCCCACCACCACCACCACGACCCCCATAAGCCCCAGGGGAGGTGCACCCAGACCTAGGGTCAGTAAGGACCTAGTCAGAGAACTGCTAGAGGGAATGGACGTATTTAAATCAGCTGATCCTAATGATCTCCACCCAGAGCGCTGAGGGAATTAGCAGAGGTCATTGCGGGACCCCTGGCACGGCTTTACGAGCACTCGTGGTACTCTGGTGTGGTGCCAGAGGACTGGAAAATGGCCAGTGTAGTTCCCATTTTCAAAAAAGGGAGGAAGGACAAACCAGGTAGCTATAGACCAGTTACTTTTACCTCGATCCTGGGTATGCTTTTTGATAGAATTATCCTGGCACATGTCTGTGAGGGGCCAGCAGGGGAAGTTATACTTAGGAGCAACCAGCATGGGTTCATTCGAGGCAGGTTCAGTCAGACCAACCTGGTGGCCTTCTATGACCAGGTCACAAAATCCTTAGATGCAGGAGTAGCAGTGGACGTAGTCTTTCTGGACTTTAGGAAGTCCTTCAATACTGTCTCTTACCCCATTCTCATTAAAAACCTAGGTTCTTAATGCACGGTGTTGACACCTATGCAGTCAAATGGATTGCTAACTGGCTGGAGGGTCACACCCAGAGAGTGGTGATGGACGGGTCTTATTTGAACCGGAGGGGTGTGGGCAGTGGGGTCCCCTAGGGTTCGGTGCTTGGGCCCGCACTGTTCAACATCTTCATCAGCAACTTGGACAAGAGAGTAGAAAGCACCCTGTTCAGATTTGCAGATGACATGGAGATGTGCGGGGATGTGGCATGCTAGAAGGGAGGAATAGGCTGCAATCAGACCTAGACAGGTTACAGGGGTGGGCAGATGAGAACAGGATGGGTTTCAACACTGACAAGTGCAAG
>JAGPOW010000261.1:11034447-11048576 GCA_030014935.1 Caiman crocodilus
AGGAATAGGCTGCAATCAGACCTAGACAGGTTACAGGGGTGGGCAGATGAGAACAGGATGGGTTTCAACACTGACAAGTGCAAGGTGCTGCACCTGGGGGGGAAGAACCAGCAGCACACCTACAGGCTGGGGAACTCCCTTCTTGTCAGCACAGAGGCAGAAAAGGATCTTGGAGTCATCACTGATGCCAAAATGAACATGGGCCGACAGTGTGGGGACATGGTCAGGAAGGCCAACCGTACCTTGTCATGCATCCACAGATGCATCACAAGCAAGTGCAAGGAGGTGATCCTCCCCCTCTATGCGGCATTGGTCAGGCCCCAGTTGGAGTATTGCGTCCAGTTCTGGGCACCGCACTTCAGGAGGGATGTGGACAGCACGGAGAGGGTCCAGAGGAGGCCATCTGCATGGTCCGGGGGCAGCAGGGCAGGCCCTACGAGGAGTGGCTACGGGACCTGAACCTGTTCAGCCTCCACAAGATAAGGCTGAAGGGGATCTAGTGGCCTGTTACAAATTAGTTAGGGGAGACCAGCAGGCACTGGGGGAGTCCCTGCTCCCCCGAGCACTACCAGGAGTGACTAGAAATACTGGTCACAAGCTGGCAGAGGGTAGATTCAGACTAGACATCAGGAGGAGCTACTTCACTGTCAGGGCCGCTAGGATCTGGAACCAGCTTCCAAGGGAAGTGGTGCTGGGGGTCTTTAAGAGGAGGCTGGATGAACATCTAGCCAGGGGCATTTGACCCCAGTACTATTTCCTGCCATGACAGGGGGTTGGACTTGATGATCTGTTCAGGTCCCTTCCGACCCTAGAAACTATGAAACTATGAATTGTCAGCACTTAGGAATATTGAAGCAAAGAACTCATTGAAGAGCTCTGCCTTTTTCCTTGTGTCAACCACCAGCTGCCCTGATTTGTCCTGCAGGGGCCCTATACTACTCTGCGCTTTCCTTTTGCTCGCTATGTATCTGTAGAAGGGGTTTTTATTGTCCTTAATTGTTGACGCCAGCCTAAACTTCAGTCCTGCCTTGGCCTAACTGATTTCCTGCAATAGCGTGCCAGGGCGGTGTATTCCTCCCTGCTGGCTGCATCCTGCTTCCACTGCCTATAAATCTCTTTCTTTGCCCCCAGGCTTTCCTGGACTTCCCTGTTCAACCAAGGGGGCTTTTTATCCCCTTACCCTCTTTCCTGCATAAGGGGATAGACCTCTTTTGTGTCCCAAGGAGCATTCCCTTGAGAAACCTCCAAACCTCCTGGAGCCCCATTTGCTCGATGCTCTTGAGTTCAGCCACCTCACTAACTAGCCTTCTAAGTTTACTAAAGTTGTCTCTTCTGAAGTCTAACACTTTAGCCTCACTGGCTATTTTTCCCACCCTTTGCTGGATAGTGAGCTCTACCAAGTGATGGTCACTATCTCCCAGGTTATTGTGTACTTGCAGGTTCCCCATGAGATCATCCCCTGTTGCTAAGACCAGGTCTAGCAAGGTGCTACCCATGGTGGGACTGGACACCACCTGGGTTAGGTGGAGGTCCTGCACACAGTATAAGGACCTACGTAAGTGATTTGTTTTGGCTGTCTGCTCCTTCCAGCAGATGTCCGGGTAATTTAGATCCCCTGTGACCACTGCCTCCTTGCCTGAACAGCCTCTGAGAGCTGCCTGGGGAATACCTCATCTAGCTCATCATCCTGATGAGGTGTGTAGTAGACTCCCACTACCAAGTCCTTTTTCCCTGGTCCTCCCTGGATATTGGCCCACAAAACCTTGGTATTCCCCTCCTCTACCCCCACCTTGATGATGGAAGATGTGTACTGTTCCCTAACATAGAGAGCTACGCCCTCGCCTTTTTTCCCCACTTATACAACGTGTACTCCTCAATACCCACCGCCCAGTCATGCATAAAATCCCACCATGTGTCGGTTAAGCCAACTAGGTCATACTGTGTGCTAGCAAGTAAGACTGTGAGCTCCTCCTGCTGCGAGAAGCAACCTCATCTGCTTCCTTTGCACCCTATGGAGTCCAGCTTAGGCCTAGATTCTCCTAACCTTTCACCATTGGTTTCATCATGATCAAAGCGTTACAGCCCCTAGTCCAGAGCCAGCCTGAAAAGCCCAATCATCCAGCCCTTGGTGATGCCTGTGGTTCTTGGCCTAGACCCATATGCCACACATAGTGCACCCCAGACTGGTCCCACATGCAGAGCAATCCAGCCCCAACCCTGCCAGCTGCATGCTGTACAGGGGGTTGGTTTGGAGCATACTGCACATGGTGTGTGGGCCTGGTCTGAGGGTGAGGGCTGCATGCACCATGCAAAGCTGATCTGCCACATGCTGCATGTAGTGCATGAGGCCAGTCCAGGGTGCACATTGAATGCAGCCCCCACACTAAAGTGCCCCTGTGCACTGAGGCCAGGACTTAGGAATGGTCTGTTGACCTGATCCAGCTCACAGACCAGACTCACTCCCCTCATCTGGCCACAGAGCTAATGAGTTTGATAGTTCTGCTTTACAGCACTAGGGCATAGATCCAAGTGAGTCCTTCCCCTATACCTCCAGGGCTTGAAGGGACCAGGGAATGGACACTGGTCACTAGAGGACTGTGAGAAATTCCCAGTCCTACTCCAGGATCACTGCCTATGAGAAGTGACCTGGAAACAGCCTACCTGCAGTCTACAGAGTTGGCCTGTTGCATACAAATGATGCTATAGGTGCAAGAATCATGGATGGATTACTCCTGATCTAAAGCTCTGGGAGAACTTCAGTCACATTGGAGCCAGGACTGACCTCAACCTCAGTTTACCAGACCTTCCGCAGTGTCTGGCCCTTTTTTTTGTTTAGATTACATTGGTTCATGTGATTAGCCTTTATGGTGTGCAAGTGGCCTCTCCAGCATGACTGAAATAGCATCTCAGTTGCACTCCATCATGGAGCATTTGCACCAAATGTCTCCTAGGTCCTCACAGTGATAGTACACATGTGGAGTCCTTCATGTCTGGGAAGCAATAAGACTGGGGTGGCTCAAATTTGGGGGTGGATCTTGTACCCCCTGTGGGGGTTGTCATCATGAGTGGAGCCATAGCTGAATATTGACTATTCTGGACTGATCCTTTATGAAGATAGGGCTTGGGCCAGTTGGTGCCACCTTCAAATTGGGTTGCTAGTCACGTAAATATATCACAAGCCTGGGCTTTCCAGCTCAGGCTTCCTCAGTCTCCAGGAACCTCTCAGTGACAGTCTCCATGGTCAATGCTATGGAAGCTAGTTGGAAGTGCCAGACCCAGGTTTGGGTAGCAATCCACTCAAGTGGTGAAATAGGCCTTGGGGTCTTCATTATTCATCTGTTTGGTCAGAGGGAGGCTTGGATGAGTATGAGGGCAAGACCTTCGTTCTCCAACTTCATGCCCATTCAATCTCTATTTGCTGTCATGGCTGGAATAACCTGGGATATCTCTGTGGACATAGCCTGCTGAATGCTACCTGCATAAAAGGATCAGTTCAGGGGAAAGTGAAAAACAAATTAAGATAAGACTCCATCCCCTTTAAGAAATATGAACTTTCATTTGTACCCAGGAGAACTTGGACAATCTTTTTTCCAATGCCTGATGAAGGGTGTGTGTGCCCAAAAGCTTGCAATTAAAGATTTTTTTTGCAAAAATATTATTGGCCTAATAAAAGAGATCATCTCTACCAGGAGTCCTGATTGCCTTTCCCCTTTAAGACAGCTTCAGGGGAGCAGCCTCAAAACAGCTCACGACACCTCAGCCCACAGTGGCTGAAGTCCGGTTCAATTTATCATCAAGGACTCAAGGGAATAGCTGCTGCCTTTCACCACCCACCCCATTTCTAGCCAACACTCTTGGTCAGCTTCCTGTTTATACAGCCCCATGCTGGGTGAGGCAGAGCAAGCCTGGTACACCCAAATGTGTCTGGCTGTAAGACTGGCGCTGTCCTATAAAGGTAGGGTTCAAATTATGGGGGAGCTCAGGGGAGTTGAGCCCTCCCACAAAATATTAGAGCCCCCTGTAAGATTTGAAAATCATAACTGGGGGGGGGAGGGGCAATTTTATTAGGGCATCAAGATGGGCAGCCCAACTCAACTTTTTTGGCAGGCTTCCCAAGAGACAAAATGTAATTCATACTCTGCCTACATCCTCACAGCCTGTAATTGCCAGCTCTGTGCGTCTCACTTGTGGCATCTAGAAGATGTCTGGAGCAACTTTTCACTTTTGCTGCTACTTTAAAGTATTGGGTCCAGAGGTGCTTTCCTCTGGAAAGCAGAGATGACTATATCTGGCTTGGGGTCTGGTGGTTACAGCACTTTGCTGGGAAGCGGGACATGGAGATTCACAAATCTTGTGTGTGTCCGGGGAGAGGAGGGTGTCCTATTGCCTCCATAAGTGTCCTAACCACTAGATTATTGGGTTAAAAGGTGGGCTAATAATTGCTTGTGCAGGATGATCCTGTTTCTTCACATGTAAAATGAAACAGGATTTAACTTTAGATCTGCACCATATTCTCGTAGACTGTTATCCATCACTTTATTCCCCCCATCCGTTTTCACTCTTCCCCACCCTTTTGGTGCATCTTTTTCACTCCTTCCTTTCAGTTTCTGCAACAAATTCTCACTTTCAGTAGGGAAAGATGGGGTTACATTTTTTTTCTCCTTGCAACTAGTTTTGCATACATAGGCTGATCTCCCCTCTTCTTGTGCCAAGTCTCTCTCAGTGCATGCTCAGCTGCAGCTGTGAGCCAGTCACAAGCTTAAATTTTTAATACTGGAGGCTATTCCTAGTTACTTATCACACATTACTGCCTTCTCTGCCTCCCGTGATGTACCCATGGAGATATAGATGGTGTCACTTAATTGGAACACAGTTTACAGTTGTCCTTCTATTTTTTGTAGTTGCTGAATTCTTAAGTAGAGTCTTGCTGAGGGATTAGGAGCAAGGTTTTCCTTGTTTGCACATATTGTTGGAAAAATATGCAAGACTTTAGCTTAGGCAAGACGTCACAGCAAAAGTCCCAAGCTCAGAACAAAGGCCCACCTTTGAGTAACAGAAGAGATAAAGACCTCAAGTGCTAGTTACAAAGGCCCTGTTCCAAAATCAAAACTACTATTTATTCTTTGTAACGCTGCAGGAGTCAGATAACATTGGGGATCCATTGTGTTGGGTATCAGACAACAGCAGAATAGCAAACAGCCCCTGCCTGGAAGCTCTGCAGTGAAGACCATGAAAGGATAGAAGAAAACAGATATTGCTATCATTTACAAACAAAGAATCAAGGCAAGGGCAGGTTACAGCAAGTTGGCCGAAGCCACAGGAAGTCTCAGCAAGTGTGGGAAATGATTCTTCATCCCTTGGGTCCCAGCCAGTGCTTTAAGCACAAGACAGTCCTGGACGGGACTGACTTCTCTGGAGGCTTCCACAGCTCAGCTTTCAGAATCAGGCCCTATGTCTGGAGGCCTAACGCAAAGGAGCATGCTACATAAGAACGGCAACTGATCCCTTTCTGCAAAAGCACAATGGCAAGTCCTGGAGAAAATGATCCTGAAACTCGTAATCAGGTATTAGTCAATAATTCAGCTCTCTTGCAAGGGAGGGACTCTCCCTTTATGTTTCTATGGTGCCACGCACACACCAGGCACCAAAGAAATAATAGTCCGTTGGAAGATGAAAGCAAGACAATGAAAGCCCAACATTTCCTCTTCTGTTATACAAAATCCAGCCAGCAAGAACCCCTAGTAAGATCCCCTGTTGTAGAAACATCTAGCACCTTTCTCAGGTTTTGAAGTGTAATCCTCTTAGCACAACAAAAGGGAAAAACCTCCTAACTTGATGTTAATGTTGGAAAAACCAACATTCACGTAAACTTTGCCAAATCTAAAATGACCTGAAGTTCCACTGGAAAATAGGTGTGGTGCTTCCACATCCATTTATGAACACACTACTCTAAGAAGATTAATTTTTTTGTATGGTGATTTGGGATTTACTAAGACAGACTGGGACTGTCTTCCCAGATAAAACTCTGCAGTAGGTTTATACACACACACACACACACACACACACACACATATATGTATGTATGTATGACATATATATATAGCCTTAGTGTCAGAGCTAGCACAAAATTACATCTGGAAGAAGGAATCTATGACAGTTCTATGTAGATCCACCAACAACTTTCCCCATCTTTGTACTTGAGGAGTCACAGCAAACGTTCAAAGAAATCCAGATGTTTCACTGGGTCTGACCTCTCCTTTATGGGCTGAATGCGTTAGGCACAGAACGTCATCTTGGACACAGTGAACATCCTCAATACCCACTAAAGCCAGCAGGCCAAGGGATGGGCAGCACCTCCCTGACTCAGGCTCTTAGGTGTGTATCCTGCTCCCCCATACATCCTTGGGATCATGGTTGGGCCTTTGATCCTACACATCTCAGGGCTTTGTAGCACTTTATGCTGAAAGCTGCACAAATGATAATTGGCTTAGCTTGTCTGGCTTAGTGAAGCAGTCCCATTTTAAGGGAGAAATCCTTACCTGATTGTCTTTTACCTGCACAGCTGTAACTTGCCACTTGAGGCTTGGTGAACAGGGGTAGGACTAGGAGCTAGGGGTGGGACCAGCATGCTGATCCCTCTGGGCAGAAAGCAGGGAAGCCACAACCCTAGAGATCATCCACTCTGCCCTGCTGAGCTCCTGAGAAAGCTCCTCACTTCCTCGGTGGCCATGGTACCTCCCACTGCTGCCTGGACTGGTTCACTGCCTGAATCAGGAGGGGCCTCTGCATTCTGGGATGCTGAAGGACTTCAGGTTGGATGGAATAGTTGTCTGGAGACCTTAATGGAGCAGGAACAAAATTAGGTGTATTAGAGACAATCCTGCCCTGGAGTGGCGTATCTTTAAATGGAATAACGAGTGCTTTAAGCCACTTAAACAGTGTTAACATGCAGCCAGTACAGGGATTAAGAGCTCCAGAAGTCACCTAAATTTATTGTGTAGCAAAGCCTTCAGATTCTTATGGTTAGTTCCCCATTCAACTTCCAGAGAAGTCAACAGAAATTTTATAGGCTCCTAGGGCACCTATACACAAGCACCAGGGACGCTTCAACATGATGGCATTCTAGTGCGTCAGAGCAGACTTGATTAACAGAGTTTGCTGGAGTGTGGCAATTGCCTTGCTCCAGCAGCCACCTGCATCTTGTGTATCAGCATCCCCACACTTTAAAAAAATGGCAGCAGAGCCGCTTCAGCTAAAGCTTGTCAAATGAGCTGCTTCCACCATTTTTAAGCACAGGGATGTTGATAAGGAGATGTGGCGGCACTTTAATTAGAGCAGCTTTGAGAGCCATTCTAATTAAAGTGCCATTCCCCTCGCCCGCCCAGAGCATGTGCAAAAGTGCCCATAGGGTCAGAAGAGGCCTCAAGGGTCATCTAGTCCAAACCTGTATATATCAAAGGTGTCAAATTCAGGTCAGCTGCTGGGCCATATCCCCTGCCTGCACCGAGGGGATTAATGCCACCACCACCGTCACCCACCCCTACAGCTGCCTGCTGACAATTTTTTGCCAGTGGCAATCAGAAATGGTAAATTTGGTGGTAGGAAAAAGAAGGGTAAGGGGTGTCTACCTCCACAGTGGCTGTGTTAAAACACTGGGTTTTGGCTGTGCTAAAACACTGGCTCTTGCTGCTGTGGCAAAAGATCCCACAGTCTGAATGGTGTACCTCTACAGGCCAGATCCAGGCCGCAGGCCACGTTGAATAACCCTGCTATACCTGAATGCTGGATGGGCTATTTCTGTCCTTTCCTAGACAAATGTCTATACAGCCACTCCATGAAAGCCTCCAAGGAAGGAAGCTCAGCAGTTCCCTGTCAACGTGTTGCACTGCCTTACTGCTCTGACTGTAAGGAAATGGTCAGAGTTCAGTTGATGGCTGATTTCCTTTGCTTCAGCTCTGTTAATCAGAGGAACTTCTTTCATTGGGCTGTAGCTGTTTGTTTAACCATTTCCTCCTCTTTATTGGCAGCAGATGCCGAGTCAAACTGTGAATTTCCTTTTCAAAAGAGAAAATTTGTCTTCATGTTCAGCAGCGCAAGCTGCTTCTTCTGCTAATTGGAGGCGAATCCTTCCTAGCAGTCATTTACCAACCTGCAGATGAAGGGGAACTTCTGAGAAAAATGCCTGACTCGCGCATCTCCCAGCTGAGTGCCATTCCATATGCCCTGGGACTGGAGACGCACAGCAGGTTGGCGCCTGCTGGAAACACAACCCCTTTGATCCTAAAAGCACAGGTAAAACCCTTGCAGAGCTTTGGTTGCTGCTTTACACATCACAGCCATACTTACAGACCCTGCGCAGTGCCGAGACAGACCCAGTATGCAGCACCATTGCGGCTGAGCAGCTTCCAGTGGGAATCATCTGCACTACTCCAGTAGAAAAAGATCAAAGCCAAGCTTCACCCCAAGAAGTCCACGCTTCCCTGCCCATGATAGGCACTATCGACAAGGGGAGCTCACAACACAGATGGGCAATGGGCCAGGCTTTGCTTCTCAGCTCCCCCCGTTCAGCGGGGGTCAGCCTCAGGAGGCGGGGGAAAACAGCAACATAGGTGGAAACCTAGTAGACATGCCTCGGTTTGCTGGTGTCCCCCAGAAGTGCCCAGTGGTTTGGGAGTTGACACCCTAACCTGAGCCCCCCTTGGTAGTTTTCTTCTACCTGCAAAGCAAGACCAACCGTGGCCTTCCCCTCTCTTGTTCTTTATGTGCCTCCTGAGCAGTATCACAGCTAGCAGGTCAGACCATGTCCCTTGGAGCTGCAAGAACCTGGATGCAGCTGGCTTCTGATGACAATTGTGTACTCTACAATGGTCACATCGATGTAACACCCACATACACCTGGGTTGCATATGGCAAAGTGTGGCTTTTGGTTGTTGTGCATTGTGTTTTGTACTTTTGTGTTTTTATGTAGGCAAGGCGGCCCCTGTTGTTCTGGCCATGTGCTCTGCACATGGAAAGCTAGGGCCTTCTATCTGGGCAAAATATGTAAAATCCTCTGGCCTGACTAGCCAGGGGCAGCAAAGACTTTTCAGGCATTGTTAAGAGAAAGACTGGAGTGCGGCACTCCTTGACCGGTGGTGTCATGCAGAGGGATATAAGGTGAGCTAGGCTGGTTTGGGGAGGTGTAGAAGCTGCTAGGGCAGTGCTTCCAAAACTTGTGCTCAATATGACCCCATTTCTGGCCGTTTTTCCTTAGCATGGCTCCTCACTCCCAGCCCGCAGTCCCCCACCCCTGCAATCTCATACACTGATGTTGAGACCCCATTTGGGGTCATGACCACAGTTTGGGAACTGCTGTGGTAGGAGCTGCTGAAGAGTGATGTCTCCTCCAAGGGAGAAGAAATTTGCAGATCAGAAAAGGGGAAACTCAGGTGGAAGAAAAAGAAAGAAAGAATTGTCCCATTGTTTGAAACTCCTCTCTCCTCCTTTTCTTACCTCTTTTCTGAGGTTTTCAAGGATTAATACCAGGGAGGAAGGTATTAATTCCTTGGGTTGGCTGGCCAGGAATTAGGACTGACAGCTTTAAACAGGGCTGAGACCTGGGAGTTTCTAACCCTGCTAATTTTGGGTCGGGGTTGAGGTTTGCAACTTTCTGCTCCTGGTGGAGCTATGTGACCCAAACTACCTGCAGCCCAGGCCTGAAGGTAGGTCTGGCTTTTCCCTTTTGTTTCTTTTGATGGTCCTTTGCTCCAGCCAAGCTGTGTAGTTGGGCCAGCTGTAGTCAGTAATCAGACTGACTCCCTTTTGAGTTTGTCCTGTAGTTTTAATTTCAGCAGGCCATATAATCCAACCCAGAAGTTTTCCGGAGTGTGCATGCTGGTTTCAGCTGCAATCACCCCTCCCTCCCCACAAAACACACAGCCTCTCCATGGAAGCAAAGATCAGCACCCTGCCACTTCTCCAGGAGCAATGGAGCCCCTTGCAATGCAGAAGGACCCACGCTCTCAAGCAGCTCCCCAGGGCGCAGTGAATCCAAGGCGCGGTGTGGTCCCCACTCTCTAGCCCATTGCTGAACAGCAGGTATGGGGCCCCCAGAACTACCCTTTGGGGTGCCCCATGTCCCAGACTGCCGGGGTATGGGTGAAGCCTCCCCCAAGAGGGTGCCACTTTTAGACTTTGCTGTATAGTTAACAGTGTATAAAATGTATATTTAATATTTTCTTTTGGTTTTTGTTTTAATTCTCTGTAAAAAACTTGGGGTTTTGTGTTGATACTGCTTGCAAGGAGGGGAGTTTTGTTTATACAGGATACCCCAGGAAACACAGTGTCCCCAGATTTCCGGGTGGTGGCTCAAGCTACTGGTATAATTTATGGGGTATCCTGAAATGTGAACCTGGCCCTTCTTGCTGCCAAATGGTGCCCAGCAAAGAGTTACATACAGAATCATAGACCGGTTTGGAAGGGAATTTAGAGGAGGTTATCTAGGCCAATCCCCTGCTCAAAGCAGGACCATCCCCACCAAGGCTATCCCAGCTGCGAGGGCTGGGAACTCAGCCCAGCTGGAGGAGGCACTGCCCTGAGCCAGGCTGAGCTCCCCAGCGCTGTGAGCCACTAGGAAGTCAGCCAAGCTGGAAGACGTGCTTCTCTCAGCTAGGCTGAGTTCCCCAGCTCTATGAGCCACTGGGAACTGAGCCCAGCAGTGGGAGACGCTTCCCCCAGCTGGGCTCAGTCCCCAGCGGCTCGCAGCCCCGTGGAACTCAGCCCGGGTGGGCAAAGGTGCCAGCTCTGTCCACCTTCTGCCACCAGGCTGAGCTCCACGGGGCTGGCAGAGCCAGTCAGAGCACACCCCAGGGGCAGGAGGCTGGCAGAGCCAGCGCTGCACTCCAATAAGCTCCACCAGCACTGTGGAGCACAGCCCAGCAGCGAGAGATGGGGAGAGCTGCTGGCTCATATTCAGCTTATTGTCCAATCACCCTCAGGTCTTTTTCTGTAGATCGGCCCAGCCAGTCAGCCCCCGGCCTATGCTGGTGCATGGGATTGTTCCATCCTAAGTGCAGGGCTTTGCACTTGTCCTTGTTGAACCTCATGAGATTTCTTTTGGTCCAGTCAATTTATCTACATTTTTCTGAATCCTAGCCCTACCCTCCAGCTTATTTACTACTCCCCCCAGCTTGGTGTCATCTGCAGACTTGCTAAGGATGCACTCTTTGCCATCTTCCAGGTCACTGATGAAAAACTTGAACAAAACTAGCCCCAGGACCAACATCTGGGGCACTCCACTTGATACTGGCTGCCAACTAGACAAAGAGCCATTGATTACTACCCTCTGAGCCTGAGGATCAAGACAGTTTTCTGTCCACCTTACAGTCCATTCATTCAGCATGTCCTTCCTCAGCTTGTCTGAGAACGTTGTGGAAGACCATATCAAAAGCCTTGCTAAAATTAAGGCTAAAATCAAAGCTTATATACTTCGGCTTCAAACCCCTCTTCACTCTTGCTTCTTCTCCTACTCTTGGAAAGGCCCCTCCATCTCCTTCTATATCTGAATGAGTTCACATCAAGCTGGACTGAGATACCTGGGCTACCCAAGGGCTCCTGCCCGGAGACTTAATCATCATGAAGCAACAAAGTCTAGTAGCGCAGCAAGCCCTGGATAGCTGCCTGTCTGTCCACTCTAGATCCCAGACTGATTTATACCAACACACAAAATGAGTTGAAATGTTATCAATCCAGCCCTGAACAGCTGTTTTCATAATTCACTTAGCACCAAAAGTTGCACCAAGCATGCAGCAGGCCATTGGGGAGGGTATGGGAAAAGCTGGCTTTCTTCACCACATTGTAAATCAGTCTTATTTATTTGCCTGTTTCAACAATATCAGCAACATTACTAAAGCAGATCATGTTTCTCATTGAAATCAGTGGGGATAAAGCAACGGATTTACCAGCAAGCTGGAATTGAATAAAGATCTCAACTCTCATATCACTTATATGTTAGAAAAAATTCAACAAGGGCTAGGAAGTCACTTTGGTGCGGCTGCTGCATTAATGCTGCCCAAATTCATCTCTGTGTTTCCTTGTGCTCTACTGCCTGTTTCATCCGCTACTTTCTATGGGCAGTCACTGAGATGATAAGGTCTTTAAGGGCAGGAACAGCCTTTTTTTCTTTATTGCTTATAGTTTGGCAGTGCCTAAAGGCCCTAAATAGCGTTGTGATGCTAGCCCTTGTGCGCACATGGGAACAAGTGCAATCCTTTCTTTAAAGGACTTAACATTCACCTACCTGGCACGACACAATGCTGGGTAAAGACATCTGAATGAGCTGAGTACTGAAAGCAGCATAGCTGTGTTAATATGGCACTTTCTGCTGGCTAATTACCCCTGCTGAGAATCAGGGCACGTTAGCCTGGGTAGATCACCGTGCTACCACACAGTGCTGCGTCCAGAACCCGAGTTAGCTAGGCTTCTTCTCTACAGCATGCCATATAAGTATACCTGTAGGAGCAGCTCTGCAGGAGTATTTGGGTACCCACTCGGGCTGTGAGACGTTTCAGGTGCTGATTCGATTCGGAGGACATTTGGCCTGATTCAGTGGTCGAATCTCCCAAGCCAAATTGAATCAGAAGGCTAATAAGTGTCCAAATCTATTCAAAGCTCTCAAAATCTTCAGAAAAGATTCAGAGAGCTTCAATGATTTGGGTAGTTCCCACTCGCTGCAGCAGGGAGCTGTAGCCAGACTCTGTCCTGGTAAGGGGGTGCTGGAGGAGGGTGGGGAGGATCATGGGGGGACCCCTGCCAGGCCCCATCCCCAACCTGTTCCTCAGTCCCCCCCAACCCCCACCTGCTCCCCAGCCCCCCCATGGTTGCCCCACCTGCCACGGCTCCAGCCCTCTAAGAAAAAAAACCCAACCTCCCCACCCCCCCGACTCATTGGCTTCTGCAGCAGCCTCGGGGATTTGGGGAGCTCATGGAAGAGTCCCCCACACAGCATGGGACAGCAGGGATTGCCCCCCGCCGGGCAGGAACTGGTGAGTGCAGGGTGGGTTTTTTTTCTTAAAAGGCCAGAGCTGGAGCAGGGCGGGCAGTGGGGGCCTGGGGGAGTGGGGCTTTGCCACGAGCCCCCCCATACAGCATGGGGCAGTGGGGGGCAGTGGGGATTGCCCCCTGCCCAGCAGCATTCTCTGAGTCAGGGCTTTTTTTTTCCCAAGTGCGGGGAGCTGGGGCGGGCAGGGCAGCCATCGGCAGGCTGGGAGAGCGGGCGGAGGGTGGACCTGACTAATTCGGAGATGCGGACAAATCGATTTGGGACAGTGATTCGAATCACCGGATCGAATCACTGCCCCCCAAATCAGTCGATTTCGAAGCAAATACTAACTGCTACGCATAGACCCAACACTCACTGATTTCAAGGACAGGCTCAAAAATACCCTGGTAGATTTGGACCTTCATTTTGAAAAGTCGTGAATGGCACATCATCAACAGGAAAGCAATGGGTCAAAAATGCATTTTCTTTTTGGTTTTCCCATCATATAAACCATGCTTTCCCCTACCCCCAGCTGCATCTAACTTCTTCACTGTCCTCAATAAGCTCCCTCCTTTCCTCTTTGTGGGAATGCACTCAGCCTTATGGGGATGTGCTCAGCCTCATGTGCAGACAATGCCTGGCTAAATATGGCTGTGACCTCCAGACTACATTGTGATACAAACAACAAGGATGATAGAAAATGCGGGAGGCTGACATTTCTGAAAGCTGCAAAATGTCTCAGTCTGGGGAAAAAAAAAATGAAACCAAATTTCAGGAACGCTTTGGGAAGCTACTGCAGTAGGTTTTATGAAATGACAATGATGATCTTGCAGCTCTGTTCATAAGTCGCCTATTACAATGAACTCTTCTTAATTGGGATGGCAGCTTTATCAGGATACCTCCCATGGAATCAATTGAGTCTAATGATAGTGAACAGCAATGATTGCTGTTTAATTAGGACAGCATTAACATAAATTCCAGTTAACTGGAGAGATGTCTGTGGCTCACAAAAAATCAGAGCTGAGAAGAATGGTCATAATGAAGTCCATAATCACCTGAAGCTTGCTCCACGTGAGGTTTTGTTAAATACGCTGAACTTGTAGCAGTCTCA
>JAGPOW010000261.1:11053038-11064416 GCA_030014935.1 Caiman crocodilus
TGAGCAAGGGCCACATGTGATTACTCCTTCCCCACTTGCACTCGGTGCAAACATCTCCAACCCAAGGACTTTGGTTAGTGGAGGAGACAAAGGCTGTTTAGAAAAACCCTGTTTGAGGGTATGTTGCTATTCCGGGATAGAGGAGAAATGCAACGCAGCGCTATGTTGTTGTCTGGACAACAGCTGAGCTAATAGCTTGCTCTGCTATTATAGCTCTGAACGCTGTGGGCTGAGTGATTTCAAATGCCACTGTGCACTGTAAAGGTTTATTGTCAAAGGGGAAAAAATGAGAGTGGAGCTGCACAGTACATCATCTGGGAAAGTGTCTGTGGTTACTCTGGGGGCAGCTTGCCAGCTGTTTTATATATTATTAATAGACACCATCCAAGAGAGAGAGGCTCAGCTCAACCAGAACCGCTTTACATTGTGGTTACCATTAGAAAATCAACACTGTTAAAGCCACGCTGCCTTATTCAAGGCAATCTCCACCCTGCATCTGAACCAGCACTACTTCATTTACTGAGAACAAATTTTTTTTTGCTAATAGTAGCCCGGGTAGAGCTGCGGCTGCTGCTGGAGTTCCTTCTTCCTCGCAGATCGGCAGCAGAGACCTCAGTGAAGTTCAGAAAGTGATGCAAGAGGGAGCTTTACATCCAGATTTCACACCGAGCGTGTCTATCTGGCCAGGAGAATCAGCGGTTTCATTTGGAAAGCAAGCATCGTATTTGATACGGAAATCACTGAGAGGGGTTTACGTTGCACCTCAGTAGACTGGTGTTGCCAGGACTATTTTTCTGACCACAACTGGAGGCTAAAAAAGCTCTAAAGGAAGGGGAAGGAAGAGCAGGGAGGTTTCTGCAGGGTTAGCGTAAGACTGCTTGTCCAGTCCCTACCCTCCCTTCTATCCAGAATGGGCCCAAGGCAGTTGCCTCTCTTCTGGGGTTGGGATTGAAACCTCAACCCCAGAACAGGCTAATACAGATCTGCTTGGAAGTCAAGCCCTACCCAGTCCTGTTCTCCAGCATCCACGCTCCCTCTGGACATCTCGCTCGGTGGCTGGCCACAACTTTCCCAGGCTCTTCAAAGGACCCGCACTGCAGGAGCTGCTGCGTGAACTACCCCCATCCCCATCCAACACTAATAAGAAGGTAATAGCAATAATAACCTGAAAACTATACTAGGTAAGCCATCATGACTGCCTGCATGCACACTGGGCGGTGGGAAGCTACGTAGTGTGCTCCTTGCTGTACTGTCCTCTGCTGATGCCATAAAAATGGCAAAATGCTTTCTATTACCAGGTGAGGAAGCACACAGAGGATTCTGGGATTGGGAAGTTCTGCAGACATTGGTCTGGGCACTTCCTAATGCCCTGGCTAGGAGGATGTCTGCATGCCAGTCCCTGTGACCCATGTAGCTGAGCCACCTTCAAACTAGATAGTGTGGGCCCTGCAGCAGCACAGCTCCACACCACTTCCCGGCACAGCTTCCTGGTGGGTGTTACAGCCCCCACGCAGCTCTGTGCTGCTGAGATGCAATCAGTGCCTCGGCTAGCTAGCATAAAGCTTGCTTTGGTATGTCTACAAAACGTACGGCCGTTGCAGGGTAGACACCCTGTGTCAGCAGTGAGTGGGCCAGCCCCTCATGCACTGACCTCCCATAGAAGCAGCGGGGTGTGCAAGCTATCTGATGCTGGGACAGGGATTGAGAGCAATGTGTGCCCTTATACGAGAGCCTGAGGAAACAAGGATCTGGG
Organism: Caiman crocodilus; assembly: GCA_030014935.1. Taxonomy (NCBI): domain Eukaryota; kingdom Metazoa; phylum Chordata; order Crocodylia; family Alligatoridae; genus Caiman; species Caiman crocodilus. The sequence goes on from JAGPOW010000261.1 coordinate 11,054,792, forward strand.
GGTGTATATAAAAAGAAATCTCATGGGAACAATTAGTTGATTTGAATGGGTATCCGTACCACTGCTTAAAAATAAAGTCCAAACCCAGTTCTGGTCACCTTCAGACCCACAGTCCCCTGAGCCAACCCATTCCTATGTTCCCCACCAGAAGAAATGCTACAGTCACTAAGGCACGACATGAGCTGGAAGGAGTATTGCCAATGTTTCACTCCTAATTAATGCAGCCTTTATTGCAATCAATTTATACTTAATGATGTGTTCTTTGGTAATAAAATACCAAAGCAGTAAAATACTTTCCTAACATTTTTATAGCTTTTTGCCTTTTAGGTAACAAGGATATTGGAAATTGTAAAGGTTGGTTCACTGCGCAGGTCACACCTGTGTAAATTGCATGAAGTTATGGGAGAGGACGTATAGAAAGTTCTCCTGTTAATTGAAAGCTGTCTCCTTGCTTCTGTGCAATCCTCTCCCTTCCAAAGCTCGACAGAAACAGGCAGGGATTTTCAGAAGTCATTATCGCATACAAATAGAGCATGCTAAATTAAATTGATTAATCCATCATGTGAAGTTTTTCAGCCCCTCGGTTTCAGCTGACAGGAAATTTTAGTGAATGCCTAATCCATAGAAATGGAGCAAGCCAAACCCAAACTGAGACACTCTTAAAGACTGGGGAGGTTCATATCAAGGCATAGGATGTCATCCTGGTTTCTTGCACTGAAGGGAATAGCAAATTCCCACTGCTTTCAGCGAAGCCAGGATTTCACTCAGGACTTCTACAAATGGTACCAATCCCTAGAAGCCAGTTGAACAGTGGGCACTGAATGATCCTGATCCTCTTCAGCTCTGGAGATGTTTAAAACCAGGCTTGCAGCCCAATAGCCGGGACTCTGAAGTGCTTCTTTCCATTTGAATTTCTAAATAGGATTCAGTGACCTTCAGGTTTAACTGAAAAGCATATTTGTACACCAAAGCTTTCTCCAGGGGAACGGGCTGGGTGGGGGTAGAAAGTGAGCACCGCAGGATAAGGAGGTGGTGATGGTGGGGGGATTCAGCTGCTGCACGTTGGCTTGCGTGCTATGGATTTTCTGTTAATACTCAATAAATGAGACAACAATTGCAATTTCCACTAGATTCCCATCAATAAGGAGCAGAACAAATGAATACTGATAAAAATGGCAGTTCTGACCTAAATGTCCTTCCGCAAATTGACCCAAACATAAACCAATACTCTGAGGCGCAGATGAGTTTCCTTCTCCCCTCCACCCCATCAATATGGCGTGGGCTGGGGCTGGACTTGATCCTTTGGGATTCCTTCCAGCCCGACTGTCTATGAAATCTATGAATGCTTTTCCTTCCTGAGAACATCTTTGTATCTCAAGATTTGCCTCTGGTTCTTAAGGAGTTTCGATTGTCTTGTATAATAAGCAGCACCAAAATCACGAGAAAGCAAAATCCTTCCAGGCTGGAGTCTGACTATGGGCCAAGCTATTCTACCCATTGAAATATCATGGGGGTGTGGGTATGGGCCCATTTTATAATAGCACAGTGTCACAAAGTGGACTGAGGATCTCAACTTCAGGCAGGAAGGATCCAGGATGGAGGAGGACTGAATGTGCAAGGGGCAATGTTTTTGCAGGTAGGGTCTGGTGTTGGGCATCCCCTGACAAGACCTGTCTCCTATGATTGCCGGCGACTCAAATGGGAGCTTGAATCGCCATGGAGCCCTCAAGAGCTTCTCAGCATTGTGCAGGATCAGACACGATCCTTTACTTTACGGTTAGAGATGCCGGGCTCTGGAATGGGCTCCCAGGGGAGGGGGTGCTCTCCTACCTTGGGGGTCTTCAAAAGGAGGTTGGATAGATATCTGGCTTGGCTATTATGATCCCAGCACTCGTTCCTGCCCAGGGCAGCGGGGTAGACTTGATGATCTGTTTAGGTCCCTTCTGACCCTAGAAACTATGAAATTATGATCTGGAGACAAAGAAGCAAAGGGGAGACAAAAGGGTAAAGTGGGTTTTCTGGGTAGAAAGATAATTTAGGGACTGACCCCCAGTCTCCTGTTCTCACCATCAAATCACACTCCTTTCACAGGGGAGAAGTAGAGGTGACCTCATTCCCTGGCCAGGAGTCGTTGCTACAGTCCCTAAGCAAGTAGAACAGAACCAATTCCCCACCCCTTGATTTGCCAGACAGAAACCCAGGAGAAAGTGAATACCTTTGCTAGACTTTGTTTTAATGGACGAAGTCCTGAACCTGTGTATAAAGCAAAACGAACCAAAAAAGAAATCTTGTCAGTATTAAAACAAATATTAAAATATTAATCTGGGAAAGCACAACAAGAAGAAATCACCAGTAAGCTTATACAGGCAGTGAGTAAAACCCACCCCCCACAGAATTTGGGGTATTGGTCCTTTATCTCCGGTTCCTCATGTACCAACATCAAGATCCGGTGTATGCATAGTCTTTGGCATTTCCTTCCCCCCTCCCTTTTTTTGCTTTATTCACTGTACATTGTCAGTGAAGCCCCAGAGCCCAGAAATACGGCTGAGACTATCCATTACAAACCCTTGGCAGAGTTCTGCCTGGTTTCTCTGCCCAGACAACCATGTCTGGACATCGCTTCTCACTAAACTGTTACCTCTAGCAGCCATGCTGCTTCTGCAAACCCTCTAACAATAGCACAATATTATCCTGCCATGCCTCTGAATCCCAGTATTGCCAATCCTGCTGTGTCAAAAACCAGGAGACAAACTCTTAAAAAAATCAAGAGATCATGAATGTAAATCATGAGATGCTATTTCTGAAGTGTGATTGAGGGGAAGGGATTTGTGAGGGGGTGTGTGGGGTGTGGGGCTGTGGTTTGGGGATGTGGGGTGAATTTGGGGTTTGGAGCCCAAGGAGGGGGAGTCCCTGCACACCCTGGCAGGTTGTGGGGCACTGTGGGTCAGGAGTGAGGGGCGTCAGCATGGCTGGGGGCAGGGACTATGGCTTGAGTAAGGGGCAGACAGGCACATGCACACAAACAGACAGCTGCCCATGGCTCTCTGCATGACTTGCCCCAGGCCTGGGACCCATTCATCCCAGCCCCTGCCCCACTCCCTCCCTCACTGTGGGGATTTTGATCTATCCCCTCCTGCCCCTTCCCCTCCACAGACTTACCAGCTTGGTGCTCTCTACATGCACCAGACAAAAACAATCCCGAGATTTGATCTCTTGATCAGGAGATCATGAGTCAGAGTTAATTTGACTTGGAAATCAGGAGTCTCATGATTTTTTCATGAGATTTTGCATTACTGGCATTGTCTCTCTTGACATCCATGTTATCTCTGTCACCTCCAGCCAAGACAACACATTCAGATGCTCCCTATCCTAACCCAGCTTTCATCATTACGACTCTATTGAAGCCAAGTAGGGGCAGCATCCATTAGCCCAACATTAGCAATTTCAGCTCTGTCATTACACCAGAAGGAGAGAAGTCGGCAGCATCACCCCGAGCCAAAAGAACACATCCATTTTTGTCCTGGCTGCATTTGTAGCTAAGTTTCATAGCTGAGGTTTGCTTATACTTTACTCAGATCATTAGGGGCTTGCCCCTCCACTCATAGTTGGTGTCAGGAAGGAATTTTACCCCATGATTAGATTGGTTCAGACTGTGTGGGATTTTGCCTTCCTCTGTACTGGAGAAGAAGGAGTATGGTATGCTAACGATCTTCACAGGATCAAGACACTGGCCACCTGTGGCATGTAGAGCATTGTGTGTTGTAGTGTGCGCCAAGGATGACTGTATAGTTCTAGTAATGTTTGGATGTAATAAGGATGTTCCTACCTTTGGAAGGGGGCTGGACTAGATGACCTCCAGAGGCAAGAAAAGCCCAACTTTTCTATGATTCTGTGATTATTGAAGTGCTGTGAGTCAGTCACACATTAAAGTAACAAAAGTCCATTACCGCAGTACACACAACTTAAATGATTGTTAACCAAACTATCCATATCATCATGGTGTGTCTCACCCAAGCAAATAAGGTCTTTCTTTTCTCTTGGTCTGTCAGCGGATGGTGGTTGAAAGTGAGCTTCTGATTCCAGGCAAAAATCACAGAGATGGCTAACATGGCTGGATGTCACATTTCCTACTGTTCAGTCTGCCTGTAAATCAGTAGACCTTTGAGTTGACAGGGTCCTACCCCTTCTTGGATGGTCATCAGTTGGCAACCATACTGCCCTTCAGGTCATCTTTGCACTGCAAGAGGTCAGTGCCCTACATTCAACCTGCAGCCTGAATGAATCAAGTCCAGAGTCTTTTATCCTTTGCATAACCCTGTTTCTGCTATTATTTACTCTGTACTTGAATTATTTAACTATGCAAAGTATTCTGAGGTATGGTGAAAATGAAAGCTTCAATAAAAATAAAACTATATTGTAAATTGCATTACTCTATAATTAGAAAATGAAATGAAAACAATTTATCTGCTCAAGAATCCAATACACATAACGTAAAAAAGTCTCGTACATGGAAGATCTTATCCGGAAAATAATTACCTGATGAAATTACAAGTACTACACTTGAATTCTTAACAGCTCCTTTTGACAGAAGCTGATGCTTCCTCATTATGGATGCCTACTACTAGACGAGTGCTAATCCTAAAACCTTTATATGGCATTAAAATAGAGACTGTTTTATTTTTTGGCAGTTAGAAGTGCACTGAGATTTGATATCAGGCTCATAATCAGATCCAATTGTCATCTGAAGCCTTCCTTGTGGCAGACTGCAGTGTATGAATTGTCATCCCTTTGGTGATCGTTAGAGAGTCTAGCTACTGCATGGAATTCTTGAAACCTTCTTGTAGCCCGCGGTGGCAAGAGCTTCCCAAATTGCTAGACGAAAAAGGATGCAAGTCAGTTGTGTGGCTTTTCCCTGAGCAAAATTTACCTCCTCTTCAGCTCAGCACCTGCCCACCCTCCAGAGATGCATCTCGGGGGATGTATTCCAGTGCTAGCCATATACTCACTACAGCAAGCCAACACAGCTGCACAGCCTGGGGTGTTGAAAGGCTAGAGCTAAGGCTCAACCTAATTCCCCATTCCCATGAGCCCCAGAGCAGATGTAGCATCCCATCTATCTAATCATAGACCCTCATCACCATTTTATCTGCCCACCTCACAATTTTTACCTTGCTTATTTCTTTTGGAGTAGGACATGGCTATTTGCCTCATTTTGTACATGGAGGCATGAGACTATGGTCCAATTCACAAAAATACTGAGCTACTCAACTCCTACTGATTTCAAGGGGAAGAAAGCACCTACATGCCTTTGCAGATTTGCTATATATGACTCGTGCAAGTAAGACTATGGTGGAGCAGGGACTTGAGCTCCTATCTCCTCGGTCCCAGGCTAGGCTCCTACCCAACAGGTCACTCCATGATGCTAGAGAGGAGAGCTATTCTCTTCACTCAGTGCTGGTTCCCAATGTTTGTGAAGCTGATGTAGGAAGTAAGGGGGCTCAATCTGGCTCTCTGTCTGTTGTGTTTAGAAGGCCATATCCAGGTCAAGTGTTTGTAGTAGACATGGGGATGTTCTGTAAGTGTTTTCCTCTCCTTCCTTTCCTTTTCCTGATGACTTGACCTAGTTGAACAGGAGCAAGCAGCCCTGGCATTCCCCAGAGCCATGGGGCAGTGATGGTGGGATGTGGAAAGGAAGGAAGGTGGTTTCTTAACAGTCTGTTTGGCCACAAATGAGGCCCCTTGTTCCCTGCCCTTAAATGTATCTGTATGAATAGAAAATGTATGTATTATAGGTGCACCTCAGGGTGTGGGATAGAGGTGAAGTCTCATCATAAATCAAGAATGCCTGGCTGACACTGAAAACACTTTGCTAGATTGGGAATCAATAAATCTGCCACTTGCCATAAGTGACATAGCCCCTAGGTTATTAAAATCCATGTGTTGGGAAATGCAAGCCAGTTGACTGCCTCTGTTCATTCTCATGCAACGGCCACCAGCACATCCTCTTCCCCTCCCAGAAAAAAAAGCACAGGGATGGCTTGTCCAGTGTGAACCACGTCTCAGCCATGTGTGCAATAGCAGGAATGAAAGCTAGTGCTCTATAGTGGGGAGCTGGGATGGGGATGATGCTGCATTGCACCGACTATTCTGTAGGAGTCTTTCTCCTGATGATTTGAAATAAGTGGCGACACTACTAGGAGGACTTGATTTGGACTGAAGGAATGGAAGTCCCTGATCCAGAACCAATTGAAGTCCATGGCAGTATTTCCTTTGGCTTCAATGGGCACTGGGTCAGGACTTAAAGGTTTTAGGGTGAAATCCTGCCTCAGCTGGAGACAGGGGAAGTTTCGTTGACTTCAGTGTATCCCGACTTTCACTCCAAATATCCCACCTCAGGATTTAGGGTATCCTGAAGACCTTTTCACTCACAACTGGAACCTGAGTGCTTACTTACTACTTACTATTTTTTATACTGCATCTATGGGATTAGTGTGGTGGTGAAGTTGTCCTAAAGCTTCCCTATTGGCTGAAGGTTGTTTTCTACTCAACCGAGCTTTAAATGGGCACCTGGTCGTACATGGTGGGGAGCCAAAGGCAGCCAGATGTGAGACTTGTCATCATTCCTCTGTGCGCCATTCGCTAAAGACACCCGAGTGCCTAAATCATGCTAGCCTAGCCCTGTAGCTGTTAGATTTAAGTGGACCTTGCCTCTTTTTTATTCTTTTAACCAGTCACTGTGGTATCTGGGCAAACTCTATTATACAAATTACTAGGCAAGGACAGGTTAATTTGAGGAATCTTTGAATTCCAGAGGCCAAAGCCTTTTTTTTTGTTCAGTTTTGCACCTCTAAGTTAGACATCTCTGTTTATTGGGATAACTATTTACGTGTATGTTCTCCTCTTATTTTTTTAAAACATGGCCCAACATTTTTAAAAGAGGTTAGAGGATAAGTACCCAACATCAAACAGCTTCAAGGGGCTTGATCTCCAGTGGAGAAGTGCTCACTTTTTTCTGAAAATCAAGCTCTGGTCGGGTACCTCCACTTGGCCAGCATCAGTAGACGTTTCTCAAAGCTTGGGCTCTAGGTCCTGCAAGAGACCCAACTGCATGAGCCCAGGCAAGCCGTGGAGGGCTCAGAACTCCCCTGGTAGGATCTGTGGCGATGCAGCACCTCTGGAAAATAAAACAATCCTGGCCTGTGTTTTTCTGTGCCTCGGATCTCAATCTGTACATGTGGGTGGTAATACTGCCTTTCTCTCAATTATAAATGCTGTGAGGGAGGCAGGGACTGCCTCTTATGATATATAATTAGCATAATAGGCACCAATCTTCACTGGGGCCTTCAGGCATACTAGCAATACAAATAATACATAATGGCTTTGCATATGGGAAATGTTTCTACAGAGTTGTAAAGAATCAGACCCCCAGCATAAGGGGAGAGATTAAACAGTGAGGTCCTGGCATTTCCTTGTGTTCATTAACTGTCCTTAGAGATTTTTAAAACCCAGGTAGAAAAAACCTTGACTGGGATGGCATAGTTGGGGATGGTCCTGCTTTGAGCAGTGGGATTGGACTAGATGACCTCCTAAGGCCACTTTCAACCGTCATTTTGTATGATTTAATGATTTCTCACACTACTTTTCCTAGAAAAGGAGCACTTGGATAACATATTACTTGATCCCAGTGTTTTCTGATTGCCATTTTTCTCTCTCTTAATCTCAGTTGATTGAAAACTTTGGCATGGAAATATGCAGGAAAAACAATATTTATGTGAAATGTTGGCCTCATCCTACAGCAGGTGGGAAAGGAAAAGGCGTGAGGACAAAAGGAGAAAAATGTGTTGTTATATGTACATACCAACCCTGTCTTACCAACACAGTCACCTGTAAGGGTGCAGAGGAGGATAGATGTGAAGAAGAAAGTAGCTGACAACTGTACCAACTGGAATTGTAGCTGTCAGTGAGCAGACAAGTGCTATGCAGTTATGCTGAATGATCCCAGTCCTGGAAGGTGTTTAAAGGAAATACCTGTCTTTCAGCATGACGGTAGTTTCACTCAGGGATTTTAGGAGAAATCCTTGGGCAAAGAAAGGTAGCTAGCTGCTTAGCCACTGTATTTTCTCATATACCACCCCACCCCCCAGATAAGATGTGTACCTTGTTTCGACAGAAAGAAAAAAAAGATATTTTCCGGGTTATGGCTGAAAGCTGACCCATGGAGCAGGGGCAGATGAACCTACTCCTCGGTTCACTTGCCTTCCCTTTCCTGCTCAGCCAAAAGCTGCTGCCAATTCAACAGTGGCTGTGAGAGAGTGAACTAGTCCTGATGCTGAACAGTGGACTCAAATGTGGTCCTAATTTTCAAGAAAGGGAGGAAGGCGGGCCCAAGTAACTATAGGCCTGTAAGCCTCACCTCGGTGCTCAGGAAGCTGTTGGAGAGAATCATCAAGGAGCACATCTGTGGGGGCTGCAGGGGAGATCGTGCTCAGGGTCAATCAGCGTGGGTTCATCAATGGCAGGTCCTGGCAGACCAACCTGACTGCCTTTTATGACCAAGTAACTAAACCCATGGATGATGGTGTTGCCGTGGACATAGATTTTCTAGACTTTAAGAAGGCCTTTGACACTGTCTCGCGCCCCATCCTCATCAGTAAATTAAGCAACTGTGGCATTGATGCCTACACAGCTGTATGGGTAAAAAACTGGCTGATGGGGCGCACCCAGAGAGTAGTGGTGGACGGGTTGTACTCAACCTGGCGAGATGTAAGTAGTGGGGGCTTGGTCCTCGGGCCTGCACTGCTTAACATCTTCATCAGCGGCTTGGACAAGGGGGCGGAAAGCACGCTGTCCACGTTTGCTGATGACACTAAGAGGTGGGGCGAGGTGGGCATACTTAAAGGGAGAGAGAGGCTGCAACCAGATGTAGACAGACTACAAAAGTGGGCAGGCAAGAATAGGATGGGGTTCAACGTAGACAAATGCAGGGTGCTGCACCTTGGGAGAAGGAATCCACAGCACACATCCAGGCTGGGGAGTTCCCCTCTTGAAAGCACAGAGGCGGAAAGGGATCTTGGAGAAATTATTGACTCCAAAATGAGCATGAGCCGCCAATGCCAGACCACAGCCAGCAAGGCCAGCCAGACATTGTTGTGCATCCAAAGCTGCATCTCAAGCTGGTCCAGAGAAGTGATCTTCCCCCTTTATGCGACTTTGGTCAGGCCGCAGTTGGAGTACTTCAAAAGGGACATGGCCAGCCTGGAGAGGGGTCAGAGGAGGGCCACCTGCTTGGTGAGAGGGCAGCAGGACAGGCCCCATGAGGAGAGACTGGGGGACCTGAACCTGTCCAGCCTCAGCAAGAGGAGGCTGAGGGGGGACCTGGTGGCTGCCTACAAGCTCATCAGGGGAGATCAACAGCAAATAGGTAGAGTCCTTTTCTCCCCAGCACCACCTGGGGTGATGAGGAACAATGGTAATAAGCTGATGGAGAATAGGTTTAGGTTACAGATCAGGAGGCAATATTTTATAGTTAGGGTGGTCAAAATCTGGAACCAACTTCCCAGGGAAGTGGTCCTCGCCCCTACCTTGGGCAAATTCAAGAGGAGGTTGGACGATCACCTGTCTGGGG
>JAGPOW010000261.1:11064516-11077249 GCA_030014935.1 Caiman crocodilus
CTGGAACCAACTTCCCAGGGAAGTGGTCCTCGCCCCTACCTTGGGCAAATTCAAGAGGAGGTTGGACGATCACCTGTCTGGGGTCTTGTGAACCCAGCACTCATTCCTGCCTGTGGCAGGGGTCAGGCTGGATGATCTGTTCAGGTCCCTCCTGACCCTAGCTACTATGAAACTACCAGTGCTGTCTGCTGCCCAGGAGAGAAGAGGGAGACTCAACATCCATTGCAGAAGCCTCATGTTTCTATTCTAGGGCAGAAAATCAGCTTCCTTGCTTAAGACATGCAGCCTGATTTTTCGGGGAAGGTTGCATATAATATGCAAGTAAATATGGTATCACATGATGCTGGGGCCAGCAAGTTTGAAGGCAGTTTCTAGTGTTCCTGCAATATATATATAAAGAACAGGGCAACATGAAGATGCCTTAAATGCAGATCTAGCCATGCCCCATTTTCACTCCATCAAGACTGGAGCACCAGAGCCTGAGATGGCAGCAGACCAACATACTCACAGTCCAAGGTAGTTATGCAGCAGAAGGACAAAATTAAAACATATTTCCCCAAAATGGTAGTATCCTGCTGTTGTTGACTCAGTGGGCTGTAGCCATAGCTCCAGGTGCCCAAGCAATACTGTGCCATAGCTGTAGCTCCAGATAGCCAGAAGTGTTTCAGGTTATACATTGTAAAGGCATGGGACTATCCTCCTACAGGTGGAGACATCTCTGAACACATGATTGGAAAGCTCCAGAATACGCATGCATTAATAAAATTACAGGCACCTTAAATATAAAAAGGAATTCTTTGCACTTCTCCCCCTTCCCCCCCTTCCCCATCCACACAATAATTGAACTTTATTTTACCTAAAGGATCAGTCAAATACTTTTTTCCAACTTCAGCCAGAAAAGGTGCAGGATGTTTGGGAATATAGCGTATTTTACATTTTCCTGCTGTCCTACCTAATTAGAGCCCTCTCTAATATAAACATGTAACAAAGCATCCTTTCTGAAGTAAACCACAGAGAAAAGCAGGCATTAAGCTAGCTTCCTCCTAGAGATAAAAACACACACTTACCCGGCTTTCCTGGTTGCAGAAATATATATCAAAATCAACTGTAAAAGAGCAGAGCTACATATTAGGGATGGGGCTGCTGGCAGCACCTATTGTTACAGTTGCTTGACATTTCCTATGGTGGATATCCCTGTTTTAGGTGCTTATAGCTTCACCAAACCTTCATTATTTGGACTGAAATTTCCCGTAGGTGTTAACTGCCTCCGGTTGATTTTTTGTTGCTGTTGTCATAGATTTTCAGCTCTGATGATTCAGATGTTTCAGAAAATGAACCTGGGGAGGGCTGGGGAACAGACTGAAACTGCATTGAACACCTTTTTTTTGTACACTGAAACTTGGAAGTTGTGTTGAATGAGGACCCCCAGGAGGGCAACATGGCTGGGAGGAAGTGGGAGTAAAAGGGGAGCAGACAAAATGAAGAAATAGGAAAGGGTGACTAGAACTGGCTGAGCAAGGAAACTGAGCCTAGGTTTGAGGATTGCAGGAGACTGGGAATGAAGGGAGGATAGGATTTGGACATGAATTTAAAAGGCTGAGTGGGCAAGGAGACTGGGATTTCAGAAGTCTAAAGTCTGGACGCTGGGACTGTCCAGGCAAAACGAATGAATCTGGCACAGGGACAAAGCACTCTGGGTTGGGAAAACACAAGAGCTAGAAAGGTTAGATGGCGCAGTGATCCTTCCCCTCTACGCAGTGTTGGTCAGGCCACAGTTGGAGTATTGCATTCGGTCCTGGGCGCCGCACTTCAAGAGGGATGTGGTCCAGAGAAGGGCCACTCGCATGGTCATGGGGCAGCGGAGCAGGCCCTACGAAGAGAGGTTTAAAGGCCTGAACCTCTTCAGCCTCCACAAGAGAAGGCTGAGAGGGGATCTGGTGGCCATTTACAAACTCGCCATGGGAGGCCAGCGAGAATTGGAGGAAGCTCTGGGCACCACCCGGAGTTACTAGGAATAATGGCCACAAATCGTTAGAGAGAAGGTTCAGGCTGGACATCAGGAGACCTTACTGTACCGTTAGGGCTGCCAGGCTCTGGAATGGGCTCCCAAGGGAGGTGGTGCTCTCTCCTACCTTGGGGGTCTTCAAGAGAAAGCTGGACAGATATTTGGCTGGGGTGATATGACCCTGGCACCCGTTTCTGCCCAGGGCAGGGGGTCAGACCTGATGATCTGTTTAGGTCCCTTCCAACCCTAAGCACTATAATACTATGATAAGTCAAATATGGGGTGGGGACAGAGAGAAGAACCAGTCCTTCCAAGAGCACACCCCTCCAGAGCCTGGAATAGAGCCCAAGAAATTGTATTTCCCCATTCCTCAGTCATCAGCAAACATCTTTGAAACGCTGACAGGGCATGTTTCATCCCCCTCTAGGGCTGAGTGACATGGGCATGGCAACCTGCTTCTGCCAGCAGATACTGCAGCAGCTCACATGGCAGAGATCTGTGGGGTGGAGCTACAGGTTGTAGCCCTCCTACTACATGTGTGTCCAGGCTTTGCCCACTGGGTGCTGTTTTGGCTTTCTTTTCCAGTTTCCATTACCACACACACACACACACATCCCAATTCAATACACATACTTTATGGGATGCTCATTTAGTTAGACGGGAGCATAATGCATAGGCATAAAAAGGTCAAGCTGAAGTTGCACAGACAACCTTATTTCTGCCACTTTCTAACTTGATGTTGAAACTAATGATGTACTTGCAAAGTGTCTGTGCAGGAATAGTGGTGCTTGCATACAGCTAATGAGCCTCCCCAAAATAAAAGATGTATAAACCAGCAGTAAGTCAGCATTTGCAAGCCCAGCTCTGCAAATAGTTGTCTCATGGATTTGCACAAGACACACTGTCTACTTCGCTACACATTAATTTTAAGCAGCTCTGGGAGCTCTTAACCCCTGGATTATCCACACATCAGGGCATGTAAACTAGTTCTAAGTACCTTTTAGGCATCTTAAAGTTATGCCATTCCAGGGAAGGTCTATCGCTGATCCATGTTACCCAGACTGTCCCACTAATGTGTGGCAATTTCCCAGTTATAAGCCACCCACTTTTCAGTCCTTTAGCATCCCAGGATGCAGTGTCCTCCTCCAAACCTCCTGTTCTGTGTGTACAAACTTTCCACTCCCTGAACTCTACTGCCCCGGGGGTGGTACTGGCATCAAGCCAACTCCCTCTTCCATGCCCAGAGGTATGACCTAACCAGGCAGCTCTCGGGTGCACAGGCCAGTCTGGGGGGAAGGGCTGGAGGGGGTGAAGGTGGGAGCAAGATAGGGGACCAGATCAGGGTCCCTGTGAGCTGGGGCTTCCCTCTGGGGTAGGGACAGTGTCCCCGTGATCTGGAGGTACCCAATCCTAATTTATTGAAACATGACCCTTGCTTCCTTCCTGCTTTCCACTTTGGATGCCTCAGACTAGTCTAGCTTGGAGCTGCACAGGGTAATCCTGAGCTCAGGACTGCCCAGCTTCCAATCTCTTTTCTTTTTTGACTTTCACTTGTCTAAAGGTTGCAGGTGTACACACCTGCCCCTAGGCACTCAGGTGGTGAGAGTGGTGATTTCCAATGTCCCCCCGCCCCTGTCTGTGTGGGAGCTGGTCAAGGGACTCGAGTCCTATGGAGTTCTCATGAGCCCCTTTTGCCAACTGACAATTGGAAGCAAAGACTTGAAACTGAAGCATGTCCTGTCCTTTCAGAGTCAGGTCTTCATGCTCCTCAGGGAGGCCCCCAGTCTCTGCCTCATTCCTTCAGCCTCAAGCTCACACCTACCTCTTCCAGATCCTGGAGGCCTTCGGCTTTGGGCCCCTCTTCACCAGTGCCCTCCAGGTCTTGTACCAAGACACCTCCAGCCTACTCAAGGTGAATGGTGTGCTCTGTTCCCCATTGAAAAGGACATCCATCTGCCTGCCCCCCTGTCGGGCATGCTCTATGCCCTGGCCATTAAGCTGCTGCTGCAAGTACTGTGGTGCCACCTGAGCAGTGCGGCCCTGCCACTGGCCACAGGCCCTTCCCTTGGCCCTCCACTCTGGCTGTCAGCATATGAGGATGACATGACAATCTTCTTCAGGCCCCGGAAGACTGCAGCAAGCCTATGAGCGTGCCTCCTCAGCTCGTATCAACTGGGCCAAGAGTGATACCCTGCTGCTTGGCGCATGGACCAGTGTGATCCGCCCCTTTCAGATTTGCTCACCTGGAACCGCAAGGGCCGCAAGGTCCCGGGCATGTGCTTGGGGTCACCAAACTTCATGGTTCACAACTGGGATGGCCTTGAGGAGGGGATGGAGGTCTGCCTGCAATGGTGGCACTGGCACCTACCCAGCCTCTCCTACTGTGGTTTTGCCATCATCACCAACAACCTGGTGACAGTGACCCTATGGGCCTGGTGCACCATACTCAACCCACCACTGGACCTACTTGAGAGACTAGAGTGCTTCCTGGTAGATTTTTTCTGGGATGGGTGCCACTGGCTCCCACAAACCATCCTTTACCTACCTGTCACCAAGGGGGGCCAGAGCCTGGTCAACCTGGTGAGCAAGGTGGCCGCCTTCCACCTGCAAGCCCTTCAGCAACTCCTTTATGGCGAGGAGTGCCTACCTGGCAACAACTGGCATGCTGGTTCCTGCAGAGGGTGGAAATCCTCAGCTTCAACAGGGAGCTCTTCCTGTTGGACTTCATGCTCCTGAATCGGGTGGTGCTTTTGGCCTTCTACCATGGCACTGTATGAGCCTGGCAGGCCGCCTTCCACTCCCAGCCCTGGGCCCAGCACCTGCGGTTCCTGCAGCTGCTGAGGGAGCTCCCAGTGCACAATCCAGCCATACAACACCCTGTGCCAACCCTGGCCTCCACCAGCCTCACAGCCGCCCTCATCCAGGTGCGTGTCATCCACCTGGGCCATCTCCTTGAATCCACTCCATTGGCCTGGCTCTTGCCCAAGGCCCTGACCACTCAGCTGGGCATGCACTCCATCCACAGCATGGGTCATCTCCTGCATGACATCCACACTGACATCCCACTGGAGGCAGCAGCCACCCTGGATGACCATCTCTGAACACACCAGCTCCCCTGCACCAGAGATGCCCGGAGCAAAGCCTTCCCCCCCACTGCTGGTTGCCCCGGCCATGGCCAGCAAGCTGGCTGGCAGGTCTAACACTTTGCTGACACTTCCCGTACCTTCTGACAGTGACACGGTTTGCCTCTTTGTTTCCCTGCTATGTAAAAGCCTTTATGTCTGGGTGGTTCACATCTGTCATGCCCAGGTACTGGTGAGCCACCCTGATACACTGTGGTGATGGTGCCTAGGGCTGCCAGATTCCCCACCAGGCCACCTGGCCTGGTGCACATTGTATAAGCTGCCAACCGCCAAGAGGACTGGCAACCTGCAATGGTAGTTGCTGCACAGCATCTTAGCCACTGGCATGTTTGCATCCCAGTTTGAACAAGCTGCCTTGACAGCCTGCCCCTGCTGCCCCGGGGGCATTGAGAAGAACCTCTTTCATGCCTTCCTTGACTGTCTCTGCCTGCAGCTGCTTTTAATCTCCCTCGAGCTGCTGCTGCGGAAACTGGACAGGAGCCTCTCAGGGAACACCTATGTGTGCTCCTACCCATACCAGGCGACTGAGCAGGGCACTATCTGCCTGCCCAACTTTTTGCTAGGTCAGGCCAAGATGGCCAACCTGAAGAGCCACAGCGACTGGCTTGCTGGGACCAGCTCAGATGATGTTCTGTAGTTTTTTGGCCTTCTGGTGTGGACATGCTTCTCGCTGGAGTTTGAGCACACTGTGCTCTGGTGAGTGGTGCCCACCTTTAAGGTATGCTGGGCCCTTGACGGGGCACTGTGCCATGTGGAGAATGGCCGTCTTCAATATGTGATCTGATGTCATGACCGGTCTGGGCGACGGGGCAGGCTTGGTGGTGGACTGCAACTCCAAGCTTGCACTGCGCTGCACCCTGGGCCCTCACCAAGCTGCTTTTTGGTTTTTTGCCTTTGTGTGGGACGTTGAAGGTTTTGTTACATGTACTATTGGATAGAGCAGGGTAGGAATTATTTGTTTATGGAGGGCCTTGGTCTGTACGACCGTGTGGCTGGGTGTCCCAATTATATAACGGCTTGTTAGGCACAATGTGTAATACTGCAAGGGTATCTGTCACGCTGTGATGTTATGAATGTAATGGCATGGTGCTTTCGATTTGATGGTGATTTGTTTGTCTTTGCTTTGTATATTAGACCTGGACCCCGGAGAGGCCAACTTTGTGTACCCCAAACCCCTGAATCAAGTAGCTAAAAAGTCAAAGTCCTCATTTCACCACCCAGCCTCCATTCCCATCCATTGCATCTCCACTTCCCATTTCACTACCCGTTCCTCTCCTGGCCTCAGGCTCCTGCCTCCACCAACCTGTCTCTCCAAACCACCCCAACCTAGAGCAGGGATGGAAGCCTGTCCTGGATTGCCAGCCCAATCTAGGGGCAACTCACAGCTGTAGCTCCTAGTCAGACCCCTGTATAATCTGTAACAAAGCCCTACATTGGCCTTTTCTCCCCATCTGTAAAATGGGGAGTAATGATTCTTACCTAAATAGCTAAATATCTGATTAATTTGGTTCTGTTTTCCTGGGTCCAGTTAGTCTATATCCACTGTTGTTTCAAAGGCTTATTGAAAATAAGGTGTTCACATTTTTACTTCTAAATCAAATGCAACTGAGATTGAAGGTTGTTCCCTACTAGTTTTGCAATGTATCATACTAGCTGGATGCATAAAGAGTCAGAGCAATGATATGAGGAGTACTGTTTGTTCCCAAACCCCCCATGTACCCAAGGAAAGATCTAGGGATATAGGCATGTTTTGAAAGCTAAGCCAGCCTTGCAGGTGCTAGTTGATCAGAGACCAATTGGAAGCCTTGTAAATCAACTACAGAAATAGCTTTAGTTATATTATGTGTACTCCAGTGTAAGAAAATTACTATTCACACATTTGGAATTTTTTCCTATCCACATAAATCATCTGTATTATATTTCGCGTATCAACCCCCAAGTGAGCTTATTCTTCATCGACCCACTGCTGGGCATGATGGGTGTCAGCCAAATTAATCACAAACCAAATAATAACTGTTGCAATGCTGTACTTTTCTCTGTAGCTTCAGAGGTTAGATACAATCAGTGCTAAATTTCCAAGTATATTTACAATATCCGAGGTTATGAAAGCAGCGGTATATATTTTTGCAGTGCCTGAAATTTTCCTGCTGTTTTTAATATGTGTATCTATTGGAGTGCTCTATCTGAGTCATCACCGCAGTGCACAGTGCTTACTTTTCATTGTTAACCTCTCGTAATTCACCTCAGCAGCATATACTGCACTTCTCAAATCAAAGCAATGCTAACAAATCCATTATGGTAAGAAAAGATGTAATACATTTCTGCTAGAAGATACTGGTTTGGAATTATGTTTATTTTTCACAGTTCCACTTACTCTCCTATTTAGGTAGGTGGCTGTGTTTATTATAGGAATCGCTTGATAGCAATTGCTATGGCGAAGGCTACATCAGGGAATAAACAACATTTCTGTATAAATATAGAAATCAGCCATGGAAAAATTGGCCATCTAGAGCAAACGAAAGCCTTCTCTGATACATTACTTTTTGGACTTTTGTTACGGAAACAAAGTTGGCTTAAAACTTATTACCTCCATATATTACACACGATATACGCAGAGAACTAGGCCAAAGGGTGGCTATTCAGGTCAAGCACTTAAAAGCTAGGATACGTGAGATTTAGAGCTGCCCAAGCATCCTTAATTCGGACCCTGCATGGATTCATGCTATGCAGTGAGCGAGGCAGGGGCCCCATCGGCAATAAAGGCTGGAGTGATGTAAAGACTGTGTCACAATTTACGTATGCTTAGACAATGCGCAGTTAACATCCTCGTTGCCTAACCAGCACACATGCTTACTTTGTATTCCACTAAGGTGCTGGCAACTCTGATGTCTTATGGGGGGTTGTCACATATGCAAATTTTCTTTTACCAGCTTTGAATTGCTGCCTTTTTGATTAGGGCCTCTTCTATAACTGACCTTTTCACTATTCGGTATTTTCTCCAAGTCACAAAATATTTGTTTCCCCTCAAACTAAATAGTCATAGGACTCTATTTTTGTTTTTTAATTTTATGATTTGGAACGTTTCTTTCTATGACGTATTTGCTTTGCAGTAACGGCCAAAGGCTCTGATGATGACAAAACGTGTCTCTGTTGGGTAAAGCCTTCCCACCCATACAACTTTAGGTATGCACTGGTTTTCTTCTTCTTCTTGCCAACTTCATTTGAAATAAGGTACAACAAATAAAAGTGAAAAATGATAAGAAGGAAGACATAGAGGAGAATAGACGGTTGCAATAAGGTTGTTTCTTTAGCTGCATGTACTGCTTCCTACCACCAAAGAAATCTGAATTGTGTTTAAATAAAGAAAAACAATCATTTCTTGCTATCTGCAATGCTACCTTGTCCATCCTTAGCTAGCAGATTGACTACCTTGTCTCAGGTTTTTGGTGATTTTTGACACACCTTTACTTCTCCTGAACTGCTTTTTGGAAAAGCACGTTTAAGGTGAAATCACGCTATTAGCATATACAATGGTTACTATGCTATTTTCTCTACTATTTTTCAATACAGATTATCATCATCTTTGTTTGCTCTACACAGCCAAGCATTTAGTAGATATATTCTATGAGCCATCCGCAATAGCAGTCATGATTTTTCCATACGTATTTGAATTTAACTTAGAAGTTATCAATATGTATGGATATTTCTAATGATTCCTTCCACTATATATATCAATTCCCATTTGTTCAAATTTTCTTTCAGAGGAAAACTTTTCCAACTTTCAGTTGCTACACTGACCAATCATCAAGGAGATTTTGCCACGGTGATAGGGGTTGTATAGCACTGCGTGGTACTAGAGGGAAAAACAGCTCTGGGAGTTAAGACTGGGTTTCCTGTGCTGTCACCAAGCTACGCTATGATGTCAGTGTTTTACCTGTCCCATTTCAGAAGATCACAGCTATCCTGAACACCCTTTAACATTATTTACACCCACGATTCTCAATGCAGAGTGCCTTGAAATCCTTCCCAGTGTGCCACAGGGTGCTGCACAATGTTAGCACCATTAAGTGTACTCGCAGGATAAAAGCAGACATTTCAAATGGAAATCCACACTGTCAAAACCATTCAGACCTGTTGTGGTCTTTCTGAATTCTTTGCAACAAAAGAATTGCTCTATCTTTCTTCTGCAGTGAAAAAAACAAGTGAAAACTAAGATCTGACATTTTCTGAGGGGTGTCTCAAATCTAAAAAGGAGGAAAACCACTGATTCAAAGCCTGCACTTTTTCTACTTTGCATTTTAACTCTACTTTTTTCATTGAAAAGAATATCTCAGAACTATGATGACCATATTTCCTGAGACTCAAAAAAGTACATCTTGGAAAGGAAGGAGAGGAAGGTGGGGGGAAGAAGTGGGTTACCTTTCGCATATCCTTTTCAAATAATCCTCTGGCATCTCTTGGCACCCTGCTCACTCTCCCCCACAGCTTCTTGACACGCTGTTTTCTCGGCTGGAGGCGAAGGGCGTAGGAGAGTGCAGCACAATGTCAAAGGACCACGGATCCCCTGTCACATTCTGTGGCCGAAGGAGCAGCATTCATTCCCAACATTTTCAAGCTGCCCTCGTCCAGTGAGAGGGCACCTATACTCCTGAATCATACTGAATCGTTCTGTTTTTAAGTGATTCAAGTATCAAGGACAATAAAAACTCTTTTTTTAGATATGTGGGGAGCCGGAGGAAAAACAAAGTCAACATTGGACCCCTGCTAAACCAGAAGGGAGAACTGACAAATGACACCCAGGAAAAAGCCAGCTTTCTAAATGGGTACTTTGCATCGGTCTTTCACAAGTCCCATGGGACGCCTGTGCCTATTATGGAACAGGGACACCTAAGTGAGGGTGGTTCCTTGCCCTCCATCAATGCTGACCTCATGAAGGAACACCTTGAGAGGCTGGACACCTTCAAGTCAGCCGGCCCTGACAATTTACACCCCAGAGTAAAGGCCAAGGAGCTGGCCTGCATCATAGCTCAGCCCCTGGCACAGATCATCAAGAGTTCCTGGCATTGGCGCTGTGAAGTGCTCAAAGATTGGAAGAAGACCAGTGTGGTGCCTACCTTCAAGAAAGAGAGGAACGTGGATCCGGCAACCTACAGGTCCATCAGCCTGACCTCTATTTCAGGGAAAGTTTTAGAAAAAATCATCAAAAAGGCCATTCTTAATGGACTGGCCAATGCCAACACCCTGAGGGACAGCCAGCACTGGTCAAGCATGACCTACCCACAACAAACCCATCTCATTTCCTTTTATGACCAGGTGACCTATCACCTGGACAAGGGGGAAGAGATTGATATCAAATATCTTGACTTTAAAAAAAGCTTTCGATCTGGTATCCCATGATCACCCTTTGGCAAAACTGGCCAACTGTGGCCTCGGGTCCACCATGATCCACTGGCTGGGGAATTGGCTCTGGGGTCGGACCCAGAGGGTGGTGGTTGATGGAAGTCAATCATCATGGTGCCCTGTGACCAGTGGGGTCCCCCAAGGCTCTGTCCTTGGACCTATTTTGTTCAACCTCTTCATTAATAATGTGGATACTGGGGTCAGAAGCGGACTGGCCAAGTTCACTGATGATACCAAACTTTGGGGTAAAGCAGCCATACCTGAGGACAGGAGGGCGATCCAGGCTGACCTTGACAGGCTCAACAAATGGGCAGACAAGAACCTGCTGGTGCATAACACTGAAAAATGCAAGGTTCTCCATGTTGGGAGGAAAAACCTGCAGCATCCTTATAGGCTCGGCAGTGCTACGCTGGCTAGCACTACGGATGAGAGGGACTTGGGGGTCACCATTGACCACAAGATGAACATGAGCCTGCAGTGCAATGCTGCAGCTAGTAAAGCGAGCAAAATGCTGGCTTGCATCCATAGATGGTTCTCAAACAAATCCCGGGACATCATTCTCCCCTTGTACTTGGCCTTGGTAAGGCCGCAGCTGGAGTATTGCATCCAGTTTTGGGCTCCACAATTCAAAAAGGATGTGGAGAAGCTTGAGAGAGTCCAGAGGAGAGCCACGCTCATGATCAGAGGTCAGGGAGACAGACCTTATGATGAGAGGCAGAGAGCCATGGGCCTCTTCAGCCTGGAAAAGCACAGGCTCAGGGGTGATCTGATGGCCACCTATAAGTTTATCAGGGGTGACCACCAGGACCTGGGGGAACGTCTGTTCACCGGAGCGCCCCATGGGATGACAAGGTCGAATGGTCATAAACTCCTGCAAGACCGTTTCAGGCTGGACATAAGGAAGAACTTCTTTACTGTCTGAGCCCCCAAGGTCTGGAATAGACTGCTGCTGGCGGTGGTTCAAGCACCTATTTTGAACGCCTTCAAGAGAAACCTGGATGTTTTTCTTTCTGGGATACTATGATCCCAACTGACCTCCTGCCCCTGGGGTAGGGGGCTGGACTCTATGATCTTCCAAGGTCCCTTCCTGCCCTAATGTCTATGAAATCTATGATTCAAACTTGAGTGAGATTTGATTTGCTTTATATACACCTCTGAACATGTCTTAAGAAGATTACAGAAGTCTCTGCAAATGAGACAAAAGCATTCATTTGAACAAACCAGAGGAACACCTGGTGTTTGTAATGGGATTCATAGTATCATAGTATCTAGGGTCAGAAGGGGCCTAGAGCAGGCCATCTAGTCTGGCCCCCTGCCAATGGCAGGAACGAGCGCCAGGGTCACAGGACCCCAGCCAAGTACCTATCCAATCTGCTCTTAAAGATGCCCAAGGTAGGAGCAGGAACAACTTCCCTAGGAAGCTGGTTCCACATCCTAGCCACCCTAACTGTGAAGTAGTGTCCAAAAAGGGAACACAAACTGGAGAACGCGGGCATTGATCCCACTACCTCTTGCATGCTAAGCAAGTGCTTATCCAGCTCAGCTAATTCCCCTGGTTACAAATTAAGTAGTATTACTTCCTGTGCTAAGTGATCTGACTCATAGAACATCAACAGAAGCTGGATGATTAAGCTCTGAAGAGCTGAATAGTATTTCATAGCTGTTAAGGACAAGAAGGTACCTCAAGGATGTCATTCAAGACATAAGCTGTTACCCCAGATGGGACTTGAACCCACAATCCCTGGCTTAGGAGGCCAGTGCCTTATCCATCAGGCCACTGGAGTTCTGGAAGAAACAGGATGTATGGTCACTTTACTTAAAACACAAAAACAAAACACAGAACAAATAGAAGAAATCCTAGTATGACATACGGCACCAAGCTACAGGGCAGTGCGGTCACACCAGAAGATACATTGCAGATACAGATGGATCTGAACAGGCTGGAGAGTTGGGCAGACTGGAACCAGATGAAGTTTAACATTTCCAAGTGTAAGGTGTGGCAGAATTGCCACCTTGGGGACCCCTCTCCAAAAACCTCTCCCTGTGCCAGCCTGAGGGGCTGCTGGTAAGGGCAGCAGGGCAGGGATTTCAACCCGGGTCACATGACAGAGGCCCGGAAGAGGATGCTGTCCTCACCTGGGGAAAACTACGCGACCCAGAGGGCCGCGCTCAGGTGAGGTGACCA
>JAGPOW010000261.1:11082178-11097260 GCA_030014935.1 Caiman crocodilus
GGATGGGTTTATAGACATCCCCAAGCTAGGGGAAGTAATAGATATGCTGGAGAGTAGGACTAGGATTCAGAGAGACCTCGATAAATCGGAGGACTGGACCAAAAGAAATCTCATGCAGTTCAGTAAGGAAAGGTGCTAAGTCTTGCACTTAGGAAGGAGCAATCTCATGTACTGGCATAGGCTGGGGACTGCCTAGCTAAGCAGCAGCTCTGCAGAAAAGGACCTGGGGGTTACAGAGGACAGTAAGCTAAATATAAACCAACAGTGTGCCCTTGTTGCAAATAAAGCTAACAGCATACTGACAGATCAAGGAAAGTGGCTAGTCACCTCTATTCAGCACTGGAGAGACCACATCTGGAGTATTGTGTCCAATCTTGGGCCCTCCACTACAGAAAGGATGCAGACAAATTGATGAGAGTCCAGTGGACGGCAATGGAAATGGTTTGGGGGCTAGGGCACGTGACTTTTGAGGAGAGGCTGAGGGAACTGGGCTTACTGCGCCTGGAGAAGAAAAGACTGAGGTGGGATGTAATAGCAGCCTTCAGCTACATGAAGGCAGTCTGAAAGAGGACGGAGCTGGACTGCTCTCAGCGGTGGCAGACGACAGAACAAGGAGCAGTGGGCACAAGTTGCAGCAAGGGGATTTCAGGTTAGATATTAGGAAAACCTCTCATGAGGAAGGTGATAACGCACTGGAACAACATACGCACAGAGGCTGTGAAATTTCCACCCTTGGAGGTTGTGCAGACCTGGCCAGGCAAAGCCTTGGCTGGAGCTGGTCCTGCTTTGAGCAGGGAGTTGGTCTAGATGACCTCCCAGGTCCCTCCCGACCCTCATTTTCTAGGAGTCTAGGATTCTAGTGCCACTACCCGTCTGTCCCGACCAGCACAAGGATGGAGGGAAATTTCTCAGGACTTTTCTCCTCCCCACTTTGTTCCAGTTGAGAATGAAGGTTTTAGGCACTGGCCATGACCAGGAAGTCTGGTTCAATTCCTGAATGCAATCAAAACCTTCCTGTATATCTGTAAAACGGAAATAATGCTTCTTGTGTCTGTCTTGTCTACTCAGACACTCAACTTTTTGGCTCAGAGGCTAATAACATGTCGATGTTCTTCTGGGAGAAATCTTTTTGCGCTGGGATCCTACAGACCTACAAGCCTATTGTCTTACTTTAAGTACCTGTGAAGCATGAGGGATAAAATGTGTTGTTTCCTGGGATTACTGTGGCTTGTTCAAGTTAGTTCCTGTTCATTCCAGGGGTGAGCTACGTGTGTCCCGTGCTTCTATTGTCCCAGGTTTTAACTTGCATCGACCAGGACTGCTTCAAATGCAATGTCTGTTTGTAGCAAGGGTGTCTCTCAACACACCTATGTACAGTACCCAAAAGAATGCAGCCAGGACTACATGATACCCAATAACAATTCAGCCTATTTTGGAAGGGGATTGAACCGACAGGCAAACAAACACAGACTCTCAAAGGACTTCTTTGAAGAACAGCCTTTCAGAGTGGTTAAAAAAGGAACCACAATAAAACAAACCCAAAACACTGACTTATGTTTAGCCTGGACACACAATCCAAAGGAAAATCCTGTTCTGGGTCTGTAGCATTACATTATCTGAAACCAAACATATGGTTTTATCTTCAGGCTTCTTTCCCTGCAGCCTACAGACCGGGGTGGGCAATTATTTTGGGCAGAGAGCCACTTACCGAGTTTTGGCAAGCCATCGAGGGCCGCATGACAGACAGCCAGGGGCAGATAAATATTAA
Organism: Caiman crocodilus; assembly: GCA_030014935.1. Lineage (NCBI taxonomy): Eukaryota > Metazoa > Chordata > Crocodylia > Alligatoridae > Caiman > Caiman crocodilus. The sequence goes on from JAGPOW010000261.1 coordinate 11,083,947, forward strand.
TTTTCTAAATTTTTTAGGCGCCCCGTGGGATGGGTAGAATGGCCTGGCAAGTGCTGCATTTTGCCCACCCGTGCTATAGACCATCCAGGTAACCTGCCCTTGCACTGAGAGGCAAGATGGGAACTGCATTTGCAGACTTGTTTTCCAAAGTCCAAGCAAGGTTTCCGTCAAACAGTCTTTTTCCAAGTAACAAAATTTGTATGGCACATCAGTGTTCAGTCAGGGGTTAACCCGAGTATTTCACTGTCTGCTTTACAAACATAACTTCCTCAGCCAAGCTTTAGTACTGATCCCTGAGTGCTTCCCCAAAGCAGAAGATACACTCTGGTAGAAGCTGACTAAAGTTTACCCAGGATCCAAGGACTTTGGCTTACTAGGGAGAAGAGAAATGAGTGAATTTGCAAGTTGCCTTCTTTGATCTTGCTGAAATGCCTTTGCATTATTCCCCATGCTCTTCTTATTGCTGAAAATGAATCAATCATTCTGGCGAACGGCAGTGTGCTTTCTCCCCTCCAGACAAAAATGGTGGTTACGAATATAGCCGTTTGGGGCGCAGGCCAGAATGGAGTGGGGCAAGCAAATCAGAGCTCACATGGCCAAGAATTGGAGCAGTGCAGAAAGCTGTGCATTTAAACTTTGCATTTTAAACTAACACAAATGAATTTGGCTTTGTCTGGTCCTACTGGAAGAACAAAAACTCCTTCCCTCCATCTGTAATCTGGGTGTTTAACCAGGTCATACCTCCTACTGAAACTACAGGACAGATACAATCTTCAAAAGTACTGAAGTGGCATAAGATGCAAAGTCCTGCTTTCAAAAGTGGCCTAAGTTTTCATGTTTCTAAAGGCTTGCCTATACTGTGTCAGCAGCAGGTTGACGCCCCACATGTCCTAAACTGCCAACCCACTCCAAAGCCAGAAATTGTCCTTCAGGTTGTTGTGGGTTCATCCCTAGTGCCCATTCTTGAGCCCACGCTCTCTGAGAGGCCTGTGAGCAGCCCCTGGACTGATTCTGGAGTAGCCTTGGGGCAAAATGCGTTGGTGGGCCCCAACAGACTTAGGTGGGCATGATGTGCTCACTTCTTCCTCCCTGGCACCTGTTCCTGACCTGGTATAGACAAGCCTTAAGTGCTTAACTCACCCTTGAAAAACAGGCTATAAATGCCTAAGCCACACACCGTACATTCAAGCGTTCCCCACACTGCTACCTTGCAGTATGGGGGGGGTGCTGACCCCAGGAGATCCTAGGATTAAAAAAACCCACATGGAAAAGAAGTGGGGCAGCACACATGGGAGCAGTGCGCGCTGCCCATAAGTGGAGCCTGGCCGGCTGGAGCCACACTGCAGCTGCTGGCCAGATTCCCAGCTGCAGGAGCACCATGGCTGCAGCTTCCCTGACCTCCAGGGACATATGTAGACAAGACAAGGGGCATGTATGCACAACACTTTAAAGTGGGTTAATTGCTTTTGCACCACTTTAATGGTGTTGGTGTTTGCACACGTTGGCAGCATATTGCACAGTAATTCCAGCCGCTGTAGCAAATTTGGCGGTGTAATGTGCTGTAAATGACTTGGGGCGCAGCAAATTGAGACATTTCCAAGGTGTTTCAGTTTGCTGCCCTACATTTGTGGAGTGGAGTACCGGCCTCAGTGCAGCTCAGGGCTCTGCAATAAGCCCATGCAGGCAGCCTGGCAGCAGCCGGGCAAGGCAGGCTCCATAGTATCATAGGCAGGCTCCACTCCCCCCTAAAAAATGCGGCAATCTTTTTTTGTTTTTGCCCTGAAGCCAGCCTGTCTGCCTGAGCTGCACGGGGCCCTGTGTTTCCCTCTGCAGCTGCAGTGCCCTCTGGGACCACCCAAGCCAGGTGCCACCTGGGGGGGCTGCCGCTGCCACGGAGGAAAGCACCAGCCCCATCCCGCAGCCCAGGGACTGCTCCACCTGCTGCTGGAGAGGCAGGTAAGTTCAGGTGTGTGCCTGACACAGGAGTTTAAAGAGCCCTAAATTGAAGCAGTGTTTTAAAAAATCCACTGCTTCAGTTTAGGACTCTATACACACTTCAGGATCCCAGGTAAGGCTGCTGGGGCCAGCACAGTTGCTAACCTCTGACTCCCCTACCCGACCTGGGGTAAGCCAAGGCACACCTAAGCATGCATGGCAGGGGGACTGGAGCTGATGATGTGTAAGGTCCATTCCAGCCGCTAGCACCTATGAAACTATAGCACAGGTGTTCCCTGGGGACAAGTAGCAGCGGCAGAAGGTCCCCAGGGAACCAAACGTCCGTGCTTATCTGGACACGGCCAGAGAGTGCAAACGGCTTAGTAGAACCAGCTTTTAACATGGACAGTGGTTCTGCTGTCCTCAAAGAGAGGGAGAGTTCAGAAAGCGGAAGGAAGTTGTCTCATTCAGCCTTTGTTTATAATCATTTGTGTCATATCTGAACCCAGGTAGCCTGCTGGCATCTATATCTGGATGGCTCTTTGAGTGAGGTTGAGAGCTGAGCACGGTGGAGACCTTATGATGTTTTTCTAGGGACTCACCAAAAGCTGTGCTGTCATCAAAGGCATTTGTAGAAGGTACATCCTGGAACCCCAATTATGTAGGGCCATCAGTCAGAGGTTTGTGTGAGCTACAAAAGCCCTGCAAAATCAAGAGCTTTGAAGACAGTCTAATCATGTCAGCCAGAGGAAAAAAACAAAGATTAATTAGACTGGAACAAATCAAAGATTTCTCTTTATGTCTGAGCCTCAAATGCTCTTGCTTGGATAAGATGGCCTTTCTCTAGCTAAAGCAGTTCTGACAGCCTTAGCTCACTGGGTCCCAAACATTTATCTAGCTGTGACTTCCTTAAAAAAACACATTTTTTCTGGGGCGCCTGCCCTGCAGACCACCGTGCCACTTATTTGTAATCTTAAATTCTTACAGCAGCTACAGGAGTCATTTGCAGTCACTTTTATTCCAAGATGCTCCCTATATGTAGGGGGAGCTGCCTATAAAAACGTATTAAACCACTTTCTTCTCCTTCAAACTTCACCTTTAAAAAACCCCATTTTTGTCCTGCTCATGTAAACTACAGGTGAATACATCCTATGGCTACTTCCCCATGCCCAGTCTGCAGAGGATGGGAATGCATCACAGTTCTGGCTATAATGCCATGGCTTGGCCCCTTAATTCAAGCTATATTAGCTCATATTTTGTTCAATATTTTCATCAATGACCTGGAAGCATAGAGTACACCCTCAGCAATTTTGCAGATGACACCAAGCTGTAGGGAGTAGTAGATATGCTGGAGAGTAGGGCTAGGATTCAGAAAGACTTCAACAAATTGGAGGATTGGGCCAAAAGAAATCTCATGAGGTTCAAGAAGGACAAGTGCAAAGTCCTGCAATTAAGACAGAGCAATCCCATGCACCAGTACAGGCTGGGGCTGACTGGGTAGGCAGCAGCTCTGCAGAAAATCACCTGGGGGTTACAGTGGACGATAAGCTGAATCTCAGCCAGCAGTGTGCCCTTGTTGCCAAGAAGGCTAACAGCATCCTGGGCTGCATTGGTAGGTGTGTTGCTAACAGATCAAGGGAAGTAATTATTCCCCTCCATTCTGCACTGGTGAGGCCACATCTGGAGTACTGTGTCCAGTTTTGGCCCCCCCACTATAGAAAGGATGTGGACAAAGTAGAGAGAGTCCAGCAGGGGGCAACAAAAATGGTTCGGGGGCTGGTGGACACGACTTGTGAGACAAGGCTACGGGAAATGGGTTTATTTAGTCTGGAGAAAAGAAGACTGAGAGGGGAGTGAATAACAGCCTTCAGCTACCTGAAGGGGGGTCCAAAAAGGATGGAGCTGGACTGTTCTCACAGGATGATGGCAGAGGAGAGAAGCCGTAGCAATGGTCCCAAGTTTCAGGAAATGGAATTTTACATTAGATATTAGGAAAGACTCACTAGGAGGGTAGTAAAACACTGGCACAGGTTACCCAGAGAGGTGGCAGAAGCTCCATCCTTGGAGGTGTTTAAGACCCAGGTAGACAAAGCCTTGCCTGGGATGATCTAGTTGGGGCTGGTCCTGCTTTAAGCAGGGGGTTGGGCTAGATGTGACCTCCTGAGGTCCCTTCACACCCTGGCTTTCTGAGTCTCTGCTGCTGTGCGTTGTTCAGAATGGCAGCTGTCACACCACAGAATATCCAGCAGCAGGGAAGTAGCCACAACTTGGGACTGCTGCTTATTCTAGTACTGATACAAACTACCTGATGGAGAGCATCAAAATCCTAAATTATATGTAAAAACAATGTTAACAGGCTTCTCCATGGAATAGTCCAACAGGAAAACCCGCCCAAGTTTTTCAGTTCTTTCTCCTTTCCTTCTCTTCCTTTTATTCTGTCACCCCCCTTTTCCAGTGGCCTAACAGGAAATAAAATGGGTGGAAGGGAGGGCAGGGGAGGAGAGAGGAAGAGAAATGCTGGGATATGCAACCTAAAATATCCCGAATCTCTTTTTGAAGATCAGAAAATGGTGCTTTTTTTTTTTATCAGAAAAAAAACATGTTTATAAATGGACTGAAGAATTCTGGCCAGGTCATTCTTGTGCTTCCTTGTATATCTATTTATTGCAATCCACTTGTTGGGGCTTCTCATTGTAAGCTATTCATTTTAATTCACTGTAAGCTATTTGCAGGACAAACCTTCTTTTCATTGTGCGCGCGCGTGTGTATCACCATGTGCACGCAGCGCCTACTGCAAAGGCTTCATAGTTCATTATTAATATGGACCTATCATTATTATTAAATTTTATCATAAAAAATAAGACTGGGAAAGTAGTTCATGGATTTAATGCTGTGTAATGCAATTTAGCTGCAAGCTGTCAATACATGACATTCCAGCTCTTTGCAGGTCACCAGCAAATGTTTGGGGGATTTCAGGCTGAGAACAGCTGGTCTAATCATACTGAGTGAATCAAAATGTATTAGGTATTTCATATATTTTTCTCACTTCCTTACAGAGTAATCAATCTGATAGTGGTATTTGCCTCGCTGACTAGAAATTCATTTGGAGTTTGTTGTATTTATAAAAGCAGCCAACCCAATGCTTTGGCCCTTCATTAAAAAAAACAAAACATAGGAGGAAAAAGTCAAAAGAGAAGAGGAGCGAAATTACAAGCAACTGCAGTATTCTCTTTTATAGCTTGCCCCTTTGTACACAAGAGTCTCAGTCATCAAAGGGATAACAAAGAAATAAAGAGCATGAGATGATCTCCTGGATGAACTGTGTTCTTTTCATTAGCCTGTGAGCAGGGGAGGAAGGTCCTGGGAGAGAGAGCAGAGCAGCTCTCTGAGCATTTTGCCTTGAGGTATTTGGAGAATCGACATAGGATCAAGGGGAGGCTTGCCTAACTACCGGCCACTTCGGATTCTGCAGCAGTCTGAGCAGTTCTTCCCCCATTTGAGAGCCTACTAGGGTGGCCATCATAGAGGACAGTCTAGTTGTCCTCTGTCCTCTATTGATACGAAACCTGACGCCTTTATGTCCTCTATTTTTCTCTTCGAGAGAAAATTAGAGGACATAAAGGCGTCAGGTTTCGTATCAACAGAGGACAGGGTGACAGAAAACTAGAATATCCTCTATGATGGCTGCCCTAGAACCTACTGACAGCACCAGAGAAGCTATTTGGGGTGAGAACGGTGCTGAACGGAGGCCTCAATAGAAGCCCACATTACATGCATGAATCTCTATTGCCAGGCATCTGGTGTAGCTATTTACATCCTTGACCTGCCATTCATGGTCAAGGCAGTAGAAACTCAGAATAAACTCTTGCCCACCGATCCTGCCTCGATCAAGTTGGGAAAGGGCTGTTCGGTATGAGAATCAAACCTCCTCTACTTGCACTGAATTGGTTTTCACATAGGTCCATCTTATCATACTAGAGAGCTTTCTCCCTTAAATGCCATCTGAAAGCTGGCTTTGTAGGTTAGATTGCAATTCTGGGATCTGGGGAGGTGTGGGCACTGAAGCACATAGCTGCTAGTCCAATGGTTGCAAGTTCAAGGCCATAGCTGAAATGCTTGAGGTGTGCCTGCCAGATTGTCCTCTGTCCTGCTAGAGTCCAACAAAACCTGCAAATTTTGCTAATATCTTGTCATGCAGACACAAAACAGGAAAAGAGTGAATTTCCACATTTCTCAATGGAGTCTGCAGGTGTGGAAGCTGCACAGGGGAAGTAGTGACAGATTGAGACCACATTGATGTTTCCTGCCCATAGTACTTGGAGATCCCAATGCAGATGGTAAATATGGTCTAAATTAGCTGAAAAGCACTTCCTCAGTTCAGGAGTGTGCTTATCTGGACCCAATTTGTAAGCTGAAAGGCGGGAAGAAAATGAAGCCCAGCCCAGTCTTGGAAGTGGTTTAGTAAAGTGGTGATGGGACCCGTCACAATCTTCCATGAGCAGAGCTTTGGTATTTGCCCCTTTTAACATTGTTTCCCCTCCTAAATCTGCTACAGTGAAGGCATTGTCAAGAAAACTGCCCTTTTCCTCATTAAAGGGTATTAGCTAGGCCACATTAAACACATTGCAATAGGAAATCAATGTGGTATACAAGCAACCTGTGAGGAGCAGCAGGCTGGGTTTTGCCTGGTTTCCCACCAGGCTAGAAACCCTGATATCCTTAGCATTACCATGAGGCTTACAGACCCTTCACAGCAGTGCATCGTGGCAGTTGAGGCCTAGTACTCCCAGCTGTGTGACCATCCCTCCGAAGAAAAATGTTCCTGGAAGTAGAGCGTAGGGCAGAGCACAGCTGCTCTGAGTGGTGGAGACTGAGGAGCAGGTTGAGATGGCTGAAGCCTGGCCACCAAGTGGACTTCCAGTCCATCTCCAGCCTTCTGGAGGGGCCAAACCCATCACAATTTTCTAGCATTTTTTTTCTTGCCATAATTGTTTTTACCTGGCCATGCTACATTTCAGGAGAAGCCAAAGATTGTGCTGATCCCTAATGCATGGTACCACCAGCTCCAAATTACGATTTCCTACCAAGATGCTCTTGGAGAAGCTTGCACTGTTCTCTTAAGTAGTTTATATATCTCCCCCTAACATGAGGACAATTCAGTTTTTTATTACATTTATCCTCACCACAGCCCTGCGATGTGAGGAATGGCTATTGCGCTGGTTTTACTGATACGGTCTTGGGGCATGGAGACAGGTCATGGAGGGAAATGATGATGAAAAAATTATTTAAACCCAAGTCGAAACCTTTAGCTGGTGCCCTAAGCACTAATCCACGCACCTTTGCTATTATGTAGGCTACATCTGTTCTGTGGCTAAACAGAGGACTTCAGCCTCCAGGGTCAATAATCCTGCATCCTTCTCTAGCACAAAAGTAGCCAACCCTGAAATATTTTCTCTGGATTAAAGCACAGTTGATTTAAGGCTTAAGGGTTCTGACTTGTCTGACGTTTTGTCCTGTGTTTCACCTCTCTCATGTTTCCAACCCTAACCTTTTACAGAACATCAACACATACATCATATCAAACTAGGATTAATTAAATTTGTTTCTTCTGTCATGTGGCTGTTGTAGAAATATCGGCAGGATATGAGAACTGCACACTAAACAATCACAATCATATAATGAAACTACGTCTTATTACCAAACTTGGCTCAGAGAGTGCACTCTTTCCCCCAACAATACACAATATATAGAATTACCTACAAACAACTACCTTAGAGAACATCATGCACATTGCTAAGTCAAGCATTCAAAGGTTAGACTACACCACAGTTAAGGTTGCCTGTGAACTTTAATTTGGCTCTTTCACGCCCAAGCATTATGATTCAGTCATTTAATTTCACATTCACATATCCTTTTTTTTTACCCTTGAAATTAAAATGCGTTATGGGGAACAGATATGCAAATGAAGGTAGTCAGATGACCTCACCTTAGCCCCAAAGTGCTATGTGCAATAAGACCACAGCTAGCTCATAATAACGTTTATGGTGAACTGGATATTTTAAATTTGTTTTCTACATGGAAGAGTTCGATCTGCCTCAGTCCCTAAACTGTGTATTTCTGTATCTTAACATATTCCAATTTCTTTGAAAAATGTAATCTTAACTCTGAAATCCCCAAGTTCATAACACTTGCTTATTGGACACTGACTGTTTTCCTACAGTGCTCCTAACCCCTAAGTGACTTAAGTCTACTCCCAAACTTAATCAGTTATATCTGGATAGTTCATTTTACTTTATTAAAACGTTATGCACAAATATTAAACAAGAAGCCCTAAGGCAGTGTGATCATGTGATGCTTCTAATGACTTGAAGATATGACATCACAATTTATATACTAACGCTGTTATAGATACGTAATTATCTTTAGGCACCAGAAGTGCAAGTTTGCCGTGCTGCTTTAACCCATACTGTAGCAGCACAAGATGACTGTACTGGCCAGTTACTCTCCAGCTCCTGACCCCTGCACTGCCTTGCCTACAGCCCTCATCAGCTTTCCCCTCCCTCCTCCTCCCCTGCCAACACATGCCCCAACCCACATACAGAGGCAGAACTAGCTAATACTGCACCCTGAGCCATACTGAGCCCCTCTCGCCCCTTCCCTTCCCTGCTCTGGCTCAAGCAGCAGGGACGACAGAGTAGCAGTGGCATGGGCCACAGGTTCACTGCTGCTGGGGGAGACGTTACGTCCAGTTTTTGGTGCTAGCATGCATGGTGAGCTACAAAACCCACCATTTTTGGTAACAAAGGAGGAAGTGACATCTTCCCCATCAGCAGCAAATCCCCAACTGCTCCTGCGCCATGTATTTGCTGTCACCAATTCTGCCCTCCTCGCTGCCACAGCTGGAGGTGTTGCAAGGAAGAGGCAGGGTCCAGGGCAGAAAGGGGAGACAGGAGGGTTAGGCACTCCCCTATCTCCATCCTGGCTCCATCCCCCCACCACTGTAACAGCACCAAGAACTCATGCCCTGGTTGCCCATAGTTATACCACTGCCCACACACCTCCAAGTCCCCTCGTCCTTCCTCACCACAGCCCATCTCGCCCTCCTTTCTACCTCTCCCAGTTCTCAGTGCATACTCCCCCTTTAGTGCTCCTATTGAACAAGCTAAGAATTAGTTTTGCCTCGTATCGCCGTAGCTGAAACCATCTTTTTCCAGAAGTGGGCTGTACATGGAACTGCCCTGCTCAAAAGCACTGAGGCTACCACCACCCTTACCCAAGATGCCAGTTGTCAACCTGACAGTGCCTCCCACCGGGAATGAACCATGACCCTGGGGGAGATGGTGGCCCTACAGGCCCCCTGGTGCCCCTCAGTAATATTTTCACTAAGGAAAAAAAAAACATTTGAGGAATTAAGAACAGCACAAAAGATTTGCACTCTGAAATGCTGAGTGATATTAATTCTCTCTGACTGGGTCGAGAAACCTGGTGCCCTTCCTGGCTCTATCATCGCCAAGCAGGGGGATCACTTACCCCTCTGAAACTCAGTTCCCCTGAATGTCAAATGAAGATAGTCCTGATTTCCTTTTTGCAGTGGTCTGAGATCCACAGACCCAAAAGTTGCTATATGAGCCTATACTTCATATACAATAATTAGATAGATATAGCTATGAGACACAGTAATATCTATAATACGCACATCAAAGGCAAATGCACGTCCCCGTGGAAGCTGCAAGCTGCATTCATAAATTGTGGGAATAAGCTGACTTTTCTCTTTCACGTTAAATGAACTGAATGAGTTGTTTATTTTAAAACAGATAACACGTTCTTGAGTGTCTATGTTTATTTTAATGGAAAAATGGTTCCAGTCACCGGACTGGGAGCCAAGAGGCTTGGGTTTCAGTTCCGGCATTGCCATTGGCACACTGTGTCCTTGTACAAATTGCTTTCTCACTCCGTGCCCTAGTTTCCCTTTCTCTGAAATGGGGGATGATACCATTTGTCCTTGTTGCCAAACCTTTGATATCAGATCCTGGTGCAGAAAGCACTGCAGAAATGCGACTGGGTTCCTTTTGTTCACCTATTTTAACAAACGCATTTTCAAGCCCAGAAAAAAAAAAAAAAGATCATTAAAGGCTTTTAAAATGTTTGCGCACATCTGAAAATTTCCCCTTTATTTTGTCCAAGACCCGTGAGCTTGCTTTCCACAGTGCAGCTGAACAGACAGGGAAGAGGAGAGGCCATCCACGTTTTCCAAGCGCTAGTTATCTGATGGGATTGTAGTGAGACTGGCAAGAGAAATTCCTGTCTTTAGACACGTCTGACAGACAATGCAGCACAAACTAAACATTCGCCCCCAAAACTCACACACTGTCTTGCTCAGCTATCAAATTAATGCCATTTCAGTCAAGTACAATACCAAATCCACCTGGAATAGTCAGGATTTTTTCATGAGTTCTGTCTAGTCTCCAGTCTCTATGGACACAGAAACTTACTGAATAGAGTAATTCTTCAAGACTGCCACCTTGATACCTGGGTCCCAGGGTATATTGTGAGCCTGTTGAAAACCATTCACTTTCTTTGCATACAATTAATACGAGCTTCAGTCATACAAGGTGGAGAATCCACACAAGCTTTCTTTGTGGCTTCTCAGTGTGGCAGTGTGACACTTCAGCAAAAGTCACCGTTGTCTCTTGTCACATCACTGTTAGCCAAGATGAGAAAAACTAAGCAGGGAGGCAGCTGCCTGCCTTATATTGACTCCACACAGGGTTTTTTTGCATCATATTTTGACTGAGATCCCAAGTCGCTGCACATCAAAATCTTCTTCATGGCCCAGAATGAAATGCAGTTAAGACATTCTCATTTCAGTAGGAGACAAAAAGCAGTCCCTACTTGTCTACTGTCACCCAGCCAGCTTGTCTGAAAAAAATCCCATGTTTTTTCTAGAGATGTGCAGTCAGCAGGGGTATTTATGTCACCACAAGCTTGATCTACAGCTCCAGTGTTTGCCGCAGAAGCGGCACATCCCGAACACTGGAAAAGCCTCTGACTTTGCACGTTAATCCGTAGGTTATTTTCACATGCAGGCAGGCTGTCTGAAATGGGGGCTAGAGAAAGGGGATTTTGAAGAGTGCTTCAGTAATTTAGGAGTGTAGGTCCCAGTAGGCACACACAGCCCTGCCCCAACAGCTTGCAGTCTGGGGGCTTTGTTGCCATGCTAGATCTATGGAAAGTTGTGCAGTATTAAAGTCAGATTAAAGTCACATGTTGTGAGCAGTCATACATTCAGAGCTAATCCTATCTCTGACCTGCACAACTCTGACTTGACACTAGGGAGCTGGCAAACAGGGGCATGGCTAGGACCCAGGACTGGTCTCTTCCCCTGCTCCGGGGGCGTGGGATATGGCAGGGGGGGACTGCGGCCACAGGAGCTGGGAGGCAGAGAAGCATGGGGGCTGTGGCTTCTCTCCATAGGCCCCCTGTGGTCCTGTCCTAGGGCAGAGGGTGGTGGGACAGGGCTGTGCTGCATGGAGCCAATGCCAGTCCCTCCTTGCCACCTTTCACCTGGAGCCAGGCAAACCTGCCAGGCCCTGTTTTCCCCACCCAAGTGCTGCTGGCCCTTCCCTGGCCAAGTGGCTTGATGGGGACCGTGGCTTCCCACCACACGTCCCCTCTTCCCATCACAGGGAGAGGGCTGTGCCATGGAGAGGCTGGAAGCTGGAGCACCAAACCACTGGGGTTTAGTGAGGCAGGAGCATGGAGCCACAGGGTATGGGAAAGCATGCTTCCTCATGGCTTTGTGTTCCCTCCATGTTAAATCCCAGTGGCTTTGTGCTGGTAGGGGAAGCCAGAGAGGAGCTGCCAGGTTTTAGTACAATGGGAGCATGGATCCACAGGGAATCATGCTCCTGCCGTGCTAAACCCAGTGGCTCCATGTTCTGGCTTCTGGCTCCTCCATGGCACAGACCTCTCCCACCTCCCTCATCCCAGGATGGGAATGGGGAGGATACGTTGGGAATCCACAGCCTCCATCAAGCTGCCTGACCAGGGGAAAAACCTGGAAAAAACAGGGCCAGGACACATGAGAAAATTCCAGTTAACCTTGAGTAACCACGGTTAATTGAACTTTGCTGTGGCTTTTGCCCGGCCCTGTGAAAAAGGCACAGACTTCTCCAAGGAAGGCTGAAGAGACTGGGATTAGGTTGGCAAGGGTCAGCAGAAGGTTCCCTACATCCATGGTCCTGGCTCCATCCACTGCTGCAATCACCTCCCGGCACAGGTGGGTTGGTAGATAATGCAGAGTCGGAATCGGGCGGGGGGGAGGGATGCTGAGTGGTGCATCATGGGATGCTGGAGGACCCAAACTGCCATCTTATCTCTGTGGGAGCAAACTGCCCTTGCTGCAACATGACCTGGGTAGCTCAACCCAGAAATAATCCTTGCCCACACTGGCATAACTTTGAGATGCTCAGAGGGCACTTGGCATGAGTTGTTCCCTTTTAAAACACGAATGTCTGTGCATTAAGTGCCTTTAGTGTGGTCTAAGTGTAATGTGTAACTACACCCTAAGGCAGTGAAAACAGAAATGTTTAACTTTATGCATCAGGCATAATCCCACTGAAGTCTAGGGGTTTCCTTAGAGTGCACAAAAATTAAATACGTGTATAACCGTGGGTACAATTGAGGCATAAAAATGAAAGACAGAGGGCATGGGGGGCACACCATTTGCTTTTGCTGCGTCACTTGGTATCAGACTTTAGAATCCTTTGAGGAAGCACCGAGCTAGTCAGCTGACCCGACTCACCGTCTTCGTCAGAACAGGCACGTCACAGCAGCTCCAACTCAGGGTCGGAGCACCCCAGGGGCTCACTGAAGGGAGTGAGAGGCAGGTGCATGAGTTGCTGCAGTAAGAAGCCCTAATGCAACACACTCTACAGGAAACTCAGGCTAGGATTTACTTGTTTTCGACTGCAGGTTTTTGTTATATAAGAATAAAACAAGTCTCAAGAAAAAGGCAAGCTGGGTCCGTAACCCACTGAGTATGTGTGCTACACTGCGGGCAAGGTGGAACGCTCCTTTGTTTTAAGTCTAAGGTCAAGAAATGTCAGATAAGCTGAGACTAAGCCTAACAGAATTAAAAAATGCAACGGGCCCAGAGAAAGTCCACCTAGTCATCTTGGTGATCTCTGCTGCCCCCCACTGCCCCATGCTGCATGAGGGGCTCTTCATGGGCCCCCCTGACTCCCCCATGGGTGCCCTGCCCAGGCCAGCTCTGGTCCTTTAAGAAAAAAAAAAAAGGCTGAGAAAAGCCCCGGGAATCATGGCTCCTGCAGCAGCTTCAGGGCTTTGGGGGCTCATGCAGAGCCCCCCACATGGCAT
>JAGPOW010000261.1:11097360-11118023 GCA_030014935.1 Caiman crocodilus
CGCTGATAGGAGTGGTCAGTGCAGCGTTTTTTTTTTCTTAAAGGGCTGGAGCTGGCCCAGGCAGGGCACCTGTGTGGGGGCTGGGGGGAGTTGAGGGGCTTGTGCAGAGCCCCCATGCAGCGTGGGGCAGTGGGAGGAAGTGGAGATTACCCCCCACCCAGCAGCACCAGCTGAGCCGGCAGGAGGGGCAGCCATTGCCAGGCTGGAAAGGGGCAGGGGATGGGCATGGGCTGGCTGATTCGGAGAGTCAGCAGCAGCTGAATCTCCAAATCAGATTCAGCCAAATCAAATTGGTCGAGTGATTCGAATCACTGAATCGAATCACTGTCCCCTGAATTGTCCAAATCTGAAGCAAATACTAGCCACTTCACACATGCCTAGTCTGTACCTCCATTTGAAATTTTTAAGAAGTCTGCAAATGAAAAAAAGGTTGAAAACCATTGCCCTAGAGGACATGAGACTTCTGGCCCAAACATAGCTATAAATATGATGTTCTGCTCAATATACTTTCCAAAAAACCCCAGAATTCACAAATGAATTGGGATGTAGGCATCTGAATTAATTTTGAAATTCTCTTCTCTCTGATCAGAAATCTCTAAAATAGAATGAGCACCATCAGTTCCTAACTCCAGTGGAAAGAAAAGAAATGTAGCCACTTTCTGAGCCTGAATTGACCCATCTAAACAATGGGTTGTATTCTAGAGCTTGTCAAAAATGTTCCACTTGATCATTTCCATCCGAAAGGGCTGCATGAGAATGTGTCATCCTCAACAACATTTTTCTTGTTCACATTCTTTAGTTTGTTTTCAATGACTGTTCTTGCTTCCTATTTCATATTTACATACTTTTATTAGTATCATAATGCAAAGCCAATTAAAAATCCAACTCAGGATTTTCAAACCCTAAAATACTTTTTAACTATGTATTCAATTTGGAAACAGTTTTAAAATTATGGAGTACAAAAATAGAACAGCTAAATTAAAACAACGGGTTTGAATTGACCAGAACTTGACTTTTTCCAGAAATTCTGTTTTGCAGAAAATGCATATAGAGAATGGGAAAAAAGAAGAAAACCTGGAATTTCCCTACATTAAAGAAGTCCTAAGATTTTCTCTGCTCTGATACAAATTGCTAAATGATGCTGACTGAAAAATGGATTGGGGGGCAGGGGGCTGTTTCCAGTCCCAGCACTGCTCAGCTCCTGGCTCTCCCCAGGCACGGGCAGGGAGTAGGAGCTGACTGGGACGTGCACTGCTCCGGCAGCAGCAGGATTGAGGGGAGAGTTCCCCCGTCCCTTCGGCTCTGCTGCTGCCTGCACAGTGCATGTGCCAGTTGGCTCCCACTCCCTACCTGTGCCTGGGTGGAGCTGAGCAGGGCCAAGACCAGGAGATGGGAAGGGGAAGTAGTGCTGGAGGAGGTGGGGGGAGATGTAGTGGGGATGCAGTTTCCCTTTCAAGTCTCCCCTCCCGCTGTACTAGTGTTGCTTCTACCTCGTGTCTCCCCCTCTAGTCCCCAGCACTGCCTCCCCTTCACATCTCCTCCCAGTGCTGCTTTCCCCTTTTGTCTCTCCCCCAGTCCCCAGTGCTGCTATCCCCTCACATCTCACCCCAGTCCCACATTGCCACTTAACCCAGCACTCACTCGAGCACAGGGCATCACCCCAAGCCAGCACTACCAAGCCAAGCTCTGATCCTGAGCCCTGCATGGCTGGGAGCTGCCCCCAGCAACGTACTCACTCCCTGGAGCCCAAATCTGACCCTCATGCTCCCTGGCTTCCCCTGGCTGCTGCAGGGGGGTACAGCAAGACAGGGAGGCAGGAGAAGCCCTGGACTGAACTGCTTCTGTTGGGAGCAAATTTGATCCTGGTAGGGATGCATGTGTAGATGTGTGCCTAAGAGTACTTTCTTGAGATTGAATTCTCTTTTCAGAAAATTCAGGTGCCTTCATTGCACATGTAGGTGCACCCATGAAATCCTCGACTAATCTTGACGGTAGTTCACATCAAAGTATTTTGTTGCACTTCTGGATGCTATTGAAGGGCTTATAGCCACTTAGTGCTTCTGGTCCAAAGTTCTATACTGCACAAAATGCTCACTACATGAACCTATATGCAGAGCTAAGCACTGCTATAGCAACCACCACCATTAAATAGAACCAGTACATCTTTTGTCTGCATGAGAAACATACTACTTCCTTATAAAAGTCCAAGGCTTTGAGCCTATTTCGTTTCTATCCTGATTGAATATTATTTCAGCTTTTTACAGTAGAGCTGTAGAGATCAAAATGGCAATATTTCTGTTCAGTGGGGAACAGAAAATGGTTGTGAACACTGTAATTATAGGACTGGGGAGGTCAACAATGGAGCTTTAACAAAAAAATGGGATATTGTATGCATTTGATATTGGAAGATAGATGAAGATGATATGGCTCAAAAACATGAATGGTAGAGTGCATATGAGGGGAGAGACAGCAAGAGAGAAGCTAATATCTCAGTAGTGCTTTGGAAATAAAGCAAATGGACCTGTGGCAAACAAAGTTCTGATTTCACAGGGCAGCTCTGTCTGTTTGCTATGTCAGTTTTATAATTCTGTCTGAATTCAGCTACTTCTCAACCAGTAGAAACAGTGGCTGCTTATACACTCGCTCTGAAGTGTCCTAATTAGCATGCTCCAGCATGCCTCACCATCACGTGTATTAAGCATCTGACATTTCAAAATGGCTACGGGGGCACATTACTAAAACTCATTAAATGACCTTTAGTTAATGTGCCCCCGTAGCAATTTTGAAATGTGGGACACTTAATACACATGTCATTGCACTGTTTTAATTAAACCAACTGTCTGGGAGCTGCTCTAATTAAAATACCCCTCCAACCCTACCCCATAGCACGTGTATAGACGCACAGTGCTCTGACCTGCAATTACCAATACTAATTTATGATTGCATTTGCCTTTTGTATTTAGGTAACGTCTGCAAATGTGGATCAAATAGAGACATTAATCTCTCTCCTGATTTCTGATTTTAAAAGAAACAGTTTTGCTCTATGACAACAGGAAGGAATAGATGTTCAATTATCAGTTTAAGAATAAGATTATGCTTAAAATCTCTCATGGTCATCAGCTTTAGGCACATAGATTAGAACAGTTATGGATTAAAATATGCTTGAAATAGATCATCTTCCCCTTCTCAATAGGCTAAACAAATAGAAACAATAATATTCAAAGCACATATCTTAGTTTTCTGTTAAGATGAATCCCAAAAGTAAAATTACAGCAAAACCAATGAAAAGATTGATTTTAGATAAATTTGATACAAAGTGATATATCAGCTGATTCATTCATATATTCATCTACAACAACGAGCTGAATTTCAAGTCTGTAACCAGATCCGCATTGTATGCCACGTAATTCACTGAGAGCCCCCTACATACCGTATTTTCCTACATGCAACACAGTTTTCCTAAAAGAACTGCTGCTGGAAATTTGAATGCCTTTTATATGTGAGAAATAAGGTAAGAACAATTTATCCTGCTTACAAGCAAAAATGGAAATATAATTTTACTGAACTTACAGTGAGCAAAACAATGAACAGTCTCTGCTTCCTGGCTGCTGCTACTCATTGGGTGCATCTACATGAGACTCCTTTACTGTGCATTAGACTAACCTAATGTGCAGTAAAGCATCACTGTTTACACATGTGCAGCAATTGCTGCACACTATTGAGTCTACTCGCAATTTTCTAGTACCTGTAGATACAGGTACCATAAAAATGTCATGTTAACTAATGCGCTGTAGACACTGGGTGAATTAAGCCATGTGCATGTGGAGACACTGACCAGGAGCAAATTGCTTCTGGTAAACTTAGGCAGCAGGGGGTCATAGGTGGGGAAGGATAGCTGCCTAGTCTCAGTGAACAGACCCATCCTGATCTCCATGTGGCTGGGAAAGCTGTCCTGGCCTCTGGGCAGCTGCCTCCCAGCCATGTGGAGACTGAGACCCATCCCAATCTCTGCAGGGCAGGAAGAGCCACCCCGGCTGACAGCCACATGGAGATCAGGATGGCTCCCCCCAGCCAGAATGGCTCCCTCCTGCCCTTGGGGCCAGCCCAGTCTCCCACTAGCTGGGATGGACATACCTGCCAAGCCAGGACAGTTCCCCTCCTCTGCCCTCCAGAGCTCATGGCTAAGCCCCCATTCCCTCTGACAGCCTGGGACTGGCATCCAATGGAGCCTGGAGCTCCCTCTGGCTATGGTAGGTGGGGAAGAGAATGGCAGAAGCAGACCTGAATTGGGCTGCTCCTGTTGGGCTCAATTTGCTTCTGATAGGGGGTGCACATATAGATGTTTTAATGAGCCATTAATTGTACAAATAGACACTCCCAGTTACCATAAGGAAAGGTCTTTTAAATTCATTTTCCCTTTCAAAAATAAAGTGTGTATTTGTCAGTCGGACTCCATTAACAGCCAGGTTAAAATGACTCACCTGCCCCAATCACTTTTCACAGAGTCTTTCTCCTTACACCAGCACAACACCTTCCCATGCAGGTTTTAATATCCTTCCATAAACCAGAACAAATTCTAAAGAACACAGCATGTGAAACATTGTGCAGAATTAAAGAGCATAAATTATACTATGCAAATGAAACCTTCCAGAGCTAACATTTCCTGTGCTTCTTATAAGGTGAGCACGGGGCTTCTTTCCATCTAAGCCTTCTAGATTTGGGACTTTCATATAACAGAAGTTATATTTAATTACTTGTATCTTACTGATTCTATATAAAAAAGAAAAAAATATATATGCCATTATAAAAATGGTGCAAATACAGCTTTGAAACATGGATGGAAGGATGAGCTCATGTTTAAGGTATTAGACAGACTCAGAAGACTGGAGTTCAGTTACTTGCTCTTTCTCTTAGATGTCTTATGTTACTTTAGAAAAGTAAGCATTTAGTGATCTGCTTACCTACAGCATGGGGATCCTGGCACTCTTCTTTTTACTGAGGGAAATTAAACGTGATGAGGAACTTGGACAGGGGGGCAAACAGCCTTTATAGGCTGAGACTGCTATCCAAAGCAATTCTAGACAAATAATTTCCTTAATAAATCTCATTATCATCCACTGTCTCAGGTTCTAGTATTGCACATAGCAAAGTCCTTAATCCTGGCAGAATGGGGTATCAGGAGATATGCCACTCAGAGCAATAGCAAATGTATTAAAAACCTGATGCTGAAAGTCCATGATTTTTGCTGCTGACTGAGTAAGACCTGTGCACGTAATACATCTGGAAAACGTCACCCTACTGCTTTTGTTGTCTTGGCCACTGTCTGTCCTATCAAGGAGTTGCACATTGACTTTAAGACTGTGAGCTCTTCTAGAGAGTTTCCCCCTTGCTGTACATTTGTGCAGTGTAACAATAGGGCTCACAAATAGGTTGAAGCCTCTACAATACAAGTGTTTAATCTCTACCTTTAACCAAATAGCTTGATGGAGATGCGTATTCCTTATCATAGCTTTTTAAGAACACCACCAGAAAAAGTAATTGAAGGGCAACAAGGCAAAGGGGAAAGTAAGTTTTTATCATCTTTAGCTCTCAATACCTCCTGTGCCAATTCCTATTACTGGGTTATCACACCTGGACAAAAGCATAAGCAATAATATCCAGATACATGTTCAGGTACACCAATGTGCTGGGGGGGACCCTCCATCTTTTCAGTCAACAAAAGACACATAAAACCAAAACATGGCTGTGAGGAAATGAATCACTAGCTAGCGCCTTCCTAGTGGCAATGCAATCAAGGAAATAACGGTTATAGGGTAAATTAAGCTTTAGACCAGTTTTCTGGGGAGTGGCATAATAATTGGCTGCGATCTTTATGATGAGATTAGAAATCATTCCAGAACAAAATGCTGTCATTTAGCTTCAGAGCGACGTTCGACAGGCAGTGTGGTGATGGTAGTTGTCACGGATTCATCTCAAGACATTTACTTTCAGGGGTTCACCATATGGCAGGCATGAATATTCACCCGAATAAGGTTTACCTTTATAAGCTAAGTACAGACACTCAGAAAGCTGGAGGCTGAACTGATTCAATCTCAGCATGGTGGCTAAGGACAGAGGTTACACATAAACCGGTTTAAGTGATCAGAAACTTTTTAAAACCTGTAACAGAACATCAGTTTAGTACACATAAACCAGTTTCAAGATGGGTGGAACTGGTTTAAGATAAACCTGGTTGAACGTACTACCAAACTTAACAGATTAGGGTCAAACCAGTTTATGAAATTTCTGTCCCAGACCCCTTCCTGGTTCAATTTAAAGCACACTCCTCCAGCATGCCAGCATGCTTTCCAGCTCTGGACTTGGCAGTGCTGTCTGCTCCAGCAGAGACGGGTTGGGGGAAGGCAGGGACTGCCGCCCCCACCTCTCCCCCAGGCAAAACCCGACTAGGGTCTGGGACCAGGAAGGAGGGTTAAACACCCCATCCCCTGCTCAAACTTACTGCTGGCTGTGACTGTGAACTACAAATCCAGAGGCACCTTGGAAGTAGTCTCTGACTGTGCCTGGAAGCAGGAAGAGTCCTGCTGTTATTAATCTAGACTGCAAATCCCAGAAACTTCAAGACAGCAGGAAGAGGAAGTGAACATACAGCCCATTCTGGCTACATGCCAGAGAGCTGTGCTCTTGTGCCCCCTGAATTCTGGCCCAAGCCACTGCGGCACCTGGCTGCATTTCCTGAATCAAAAGTGAATGTGTGTCCAGTTGTTTCCCAGTTTAATCTCTGCATTTTAGACTAACATGCAAGGACTGAATTAATTCAGCCTCAGGGTTTTTGACTATCTGCTTTTAGCCTGTTAGTCTAAATTGCACAGATGGCACTGATAAGCAAAGTGAACAGACATTCACTTTTGATTTTGGAAATGCAGCCACATGCCTGCAGTGGCCCAGGCCCGAAGCTGGGGGGATGCTAGAACAAGCTTTCCTATAGACAGCTTGATCCAAGGCTAGCCTGCCTGCCCACACTGGAAGGGGGAGTTTGTGAGGGAGGTGCAAAGCATCCTAGGATGTAAGGGCTATCAGTTAACTTGAATCTGGAGCAGATCTGGGGCAGAAGTTCAATAAAATGATTTAACCTGAATCAGTTAAGTCTAATACTACATCTACCCAAGCTTATATTGAACCGTTTTTGGTCATTTTGAAACAGTTTATGTGCACGGAATTTCTGTTGTGTTACAGATCTGAACTGATTTCTGATCACTTATACTAGTTTATGTGTAATTTCTGTCCTTAGACTTGGTGTTTGGTCTCAAACTGCAGCTACTGCAAAGCTGCATTTAGTTCAATTGGTCTCATAACCATACATGTTATAGTATTTGACATAAATATTATTTTGATACGGCTTTATATTTCAGCCAATGTTATTCTAGTAAGGCAGTGATTCACTTGAATGGCTCTCACCTGTTTACACTTAGAAGTATCAATGGCTGAGAATTAGCATTTGAATTGGGTTGTTTACTGATCCTCAGAAGGAAGTGACAGGAGGTGAGGATCTGGCCAGTAGGTGAGAAATTTAAATTTTAAAAGAAGGACTGAAAGAATGACACCTGTTTCTAAAAGGATGCAAGCTTGTAGTCTAGGGCCACGTGTAGACAAAACGATACGCATGTGTGCATGGCAGTTTAAATCAGGCTAAATGCTTTTGCACTACTTTAATGGTGTTGGTGTTTGCATACCTCAGCGGTGTATTATGCATTAATTCCAGCTGCTGTAGGAAATATGGCGACATAACACGCTTTAAATGACTTCAGGTTCTTCAAGGAGTTTTAGTTTGCTGCCCCTATAGCTGCAAAGCAAAGCACTGGGCTGCAGGTGGCTCTGCAGGAAGCCCTGCAGGCAGCCTGGCAGCAGCCTGGGAAAGCAGCTCCGCCCAAGAAAAGCCACGAGCCCGATCTTCCCCCCACTCCCCACCAGAGCCTGCCTGCATGAGAAACACGGGGGCCTGGTACTTCCCTCCACGGTTGTGGTGCCCCCCACAACTGCCTGAGCCAGGTGCCACCTGGTGCAGGGGCTGCCACTGCTGCAGACGGAAGCACCCGCCTCACCTGCAGCCCGGGGACCGCTCAGCCTGCTGGCAGTTTGCTCTTCCCTCCCTGCTGGAGAAGTGGGTAAGTCAGGGGGTTTGTGCACAACACGAGGGTTTAATCAGTCCTAAATTAAAGCGGTGTTTTTAAAACCCACTGCTTCAATTTAGGAGCCCCTGTTTTGTCTACACATGCCCTAGTACATTTATCAGGAAGTTACTGGTAGAGTGTGAGCCCCCCCTGGAAATGAGGAGGTGATTTGTTAATGGCCAAACTGGCAGGCCTTAGATTGAAGGTACAGGTAAGAGCAGAATGAAGTTCTGATATTTTCTTGTTTGAAAGAAACAACGAGATACCTTTACTGGTCTATAATGTTTAAAATAATGGCAAAACAACTGGGGCATGCTAGGATAGGGAGCTATTTGAGGGCAACCTTTGTTCCTTAGAGCAAAAGGCAGCACAGTAGGGAGAAACTCTGCCACCTTTTCATTACTTTCTTTCATAGATGGTAGAAAAAAATAAGGCTGTTTACATTCCACCCAATTGTTCATAATGCCTGCAGCTCTGTAATGAAATAACAGCTACACTATAATTACATGCTTTAGGGCTTCAACAGTTGCCTGTAGGAGTCAGGAAAGGTTTTTAAACCCAGTGAGAATTTGTCAGATGCCTTTTTTCTCACCCTCCCCTGGCCATAGCTGGAGATTAAAAGACCAGATGGGGTATTCAAGGACTCAGAGGTGGTACATAGTGGACACATTTACATATGGCCCTACAGTGATATAGTGATGCATTACATCACTGTATGGCATGCTATGGTGATGTAGCAATCACGTGGGTCTACACATGATTGGCAGCTATGTTGCTGTAGTGGTGAGCTCCCATTATAGCGCGTCACTATGCTGACATAGAGGCAAAACCGACATTGCCATAGCAATGTCGCCATCCAGTGATGTGTAGATGCAGCCAAGGTCCACTTTCTTTGATGTACAGAGCATAGGTCCCCAGCTGGGACTATTTGAGCAACTCTCACCTAATCCATTTCCTGCCATTGCAAGGTGCTCAGGAGTTGGCAGCACTTTCCTTTTGCATAACCTGTCTGCTACTGTGAGAAACAAAATACTGGGCTGGATGGACCTGTGGTCTGATCCAGTATTGTATTGAATGAAAATGTATAAGGCTAAGACTTACTGGCACAGGATACATAGAAGATCAAACTAATCAATCTATTAGTACTTTCTGGCTTTAATCCCTATAAACCCCAAGGAACCTTATAGAAATGGCCATGCCAGATTAAAAAGGAGACCTCGGAAGTGAGCACAAGTATGTAAAGGTCACTTATGTGCTGTAATTTCCAGAGACACTTGAGTCCCGTCTGTTGTACAGCTGAATAATCACAGTGGCTAGAAACTAGAACAGCCTTATTCACTGTCAGGTGATGAATATAAAGGTACACAGGTCTGAATTCCTAGAAGCCGTGAATCTGTTATGCACAATATTCCTCGAATCATCCAGTCACAAGCAAATACACGTTCAGTTGCACAGATACAATTTTGATAATTAGTTTACTAGACAATTGAACTACTGATTGCATACCACGTGTGCATGTCTCAATCCAACACTGTTTTCACATTTTACGTTTTAATGACTCATTAATTTTGTTTGCTTGTTACATTCTCATTCAACCAGGTACAACGTGATTAGTTCCTGACTATTTAGTTCTTTTAGGCAAGACCTGAACATGGCTGGCCCCCTTCTAGTCTTATCAAGACCTTATTCTCTACTGTTTGACTGAGCCATTTAATAATTGTCTAAATTTTAGGAACTTTCTACTATTTTAACATGGCCCTAAGTCTTCTGTTTGACCAAAGAGTGTTGCAGACAGGAAGAAAATATGGGATTTGGCAATGGAAACTTTACTAGTGATGTGCAGGAAGCTGCTGGTCGCACATGCTCTATAGGAAAGACCAAAAACCCTTACATGCCCTGGAGTTACTTTTTAAAAACAACATTCATATTTAGATTATATCTAAATATTAAAACCTAAAATCTAGAATGCAGTGGAAGAGTTCTGTTGAACCTCCATGTGTAAAGGTATAAGGAGTGAGTACAAAGCAATGTCATGGTGGGAGCACCAGGTAAACCACTAAACCAGAAAACATCAGATGGATTGAAGTTCTGGTCAACTTACTATAAGATTCACTCAATGCATAGCCTATCTTTGCAATGGTGGGAGGTTGTGATGGAGACAGAACGTGTCTTCTCCTACCAGATGTCCCAAGCAGTAGATACTTTTGGGGCCAAAGCCTCTCATAATGACTTATATTTACTGGCTTGGACCATAGATCCACCTTGCCCAGCTTCCCACATCCACCAAGCTGCACCACCACTTCCCCTTGGCTGCTGGGGCTGCTTGGCCGGGGAGCCACAGAGTCAATTGGACCCTGCAGCCCTGACCAACACCCTCGTGGAGAAAGCTTCTGCCAGCTCCCCTGTGGGGATAGCCCCTGCCTGCTGCCTCCTGGGCCAGCCTTTGCACCACCACTACTGCTGCTGCTGCTGCCCTCCCCAGGGGGAAAGCCACCCCTGCAAACACCCTCACCTGCACTCACTCCTGCTCCCAGCTTCTGTGCTGCTGCATCTGATGCACAGCTGGAGAGGACCCCGCACTGCAAATGGGGCTCCTCCTAAAGGGGATGCCACCCCAATGGCTTGAAACATGGGGCAATGAGGCAGGCAAGGACCTCACTCTCGTTCCTGTTTGTTTTTATTTGTCCCAAGACATCAGCTGATGTACCTCTGTTAGCCTTCCTTACTAAGGGAGGCTTACAGTTTTTCATGACGGACCTGAGTCCATGATCCTACAGCACTTTAAATAGGCCTGTGTCACACAGTGGCAGAGAGTGGATGCTGAAAGGCAGAGCAAACAGCATAAAACCAGGAAAGGGTTTTTTTCTGCTGTTCCTCTCTCATTTGCAGCCTCCAGCATTAAATACCAATTCTGAGGCTGTGCCCCTAACTTCTGTGCTCAGTAGTTACACTGATGCCCTTTTCTTCCAAGAATTTCTCTAATTCCTCTCTATGACAATATTTTGAAAGAAGACATATTTGGCAGTGGGCTATGAACATATCTCCCCCTGGCCCACGCTCTCTCCCACTACTGTCCTGGCAGCAGATACAGCTCTAGCAGTATAACTTTTAAAGGAGACAGAGGCTATGATACAAAAACTAGTCCTATATATAAAAGAAGAGAAGCAGCAGATGAGATATCTTCTGCTTTTAGCAACCGACTTCTGACACTGTCTTGCATGACATGCTGTTAAGGAAATTAGGGAATTTTGGTTTAGATGAAACTACTGTAAGTGGCAGGTTCAGTGGCTCACTCTCCAACAGGAAGGATATATCAAGCAGATTGCAGAGGGGTCTCTCCTGGGTACAGTACTATTCAACATTTTTGCTACTGACACGGTTAATGGGATGGAATACTTATTACATTTGTAGATGGCAGCAAGCTGGGAGATGTTGCAAACACTTTGGAGGAGAGGATAAACATTTATGATACTCCTGAAAGATTGGATAAATTGTGTGACATAAAAATAGGATGAAATTCAACATAGCCAACTTCAGACAACTGTACTTAGGAAGAAATCATCAACTGCACGAATACAAGATGGGAACTGGTGGTCAAGGCAGTGGATTTTCAGAAAAAGAGCTGGGGTTATAATATATCAAGTTGAATGTGAACCACCAACATCATACTCTTGTGGAAAAAGTAAGCACCATACCGAGCTATATAACCAGAGGTATCTTACACAAGGGCCTTGTTACAACGTAACGTGTAACCATGTGCTAAGATGCGAAGTAGCTCCTTCCACTCTACTCAGCATCAGTAAGGCTGGAGTACTGCATCCAGGCTATGGCAGCACATTTCGAGATGTAGCTTAACTGGAGAAGAGGCCCAAGAAGAACAGCAAATACGACAAGAAGCCTAGAAAATATGATTGAGAGGAGAAATGGAAAGGATTCGGCTTCTTTAATCTATAGATGAGAAGACAGAGACACAGTAAATCTCCTAATATATACAGTTTTACTGCAAAAAGAAAGGTTAAAGACTGTTCTTGCAACCGCTGGGCTTAGGACATATAATAACTGGCTTAAATTGCAACAAGGGAGATTTAGGTTCGACCTTTTAGGAAATACTATTTAAACTGTAAGACCAGTTAAGCACCATGATAGATGCTTAACTATCATGGGAGGCTGTGGAATCTCCATCCTGGAGGAATTTAAGAGCAAATTAGACAAATCTGTCTGCTGTGAATTGGGTAGGGAGTTGAGAACACTTTCCTCTGTTGTCTGTGTTTCTATGATCCCCCTCTACATGTTACAAGCACCGCACAATTGTACTGGTTAATTGTGCAATCAATTTAGACTGGCTACACCTGCAAATTAACCGTGGTGCCTTATAAAGGTCCAACCAGCTATAAGGTTATTGATCAAAAATGTGTAATGACTTAAGAGCTGGTTTCTATCCAGCTGTGATTTGCATGTGCAGCCTGTGCCCCCATGGCTGGGAGACTGCAGTTGCTGTGATCTCCCAGCCACGGGGGCATCCAATGGCTGCTAGCGATGAGCGTCCCCCAGCTGATAAGACTCAGCCCTAGGTGCATGTGGGAGCTTGCTATTTGCTGATGCAGCCTGACCATCCCAGGTTCCCCCTATACCAGCAGTAAGGCATGATAGGATCTAATGCCGAGTCCCACAACCAGGCCTCATGCCATGCACGTGCAGACAGGCCCTGTGTAAAACAGTGTGGGGCAGGCTATACAAACGGACCTCATTCCTACAGGTCATTTTGCTGTTATATTGCCTGGCCAATGTTAAGCTCTGACAGAAGTCTCAGGACTGACCAGTGGTAGTATACCTAAGAGAAAGGCTGCATCGGCCGGCATTTTTTGGGGACTGTCCAGTTCTTTGCACCTGGACTTCCTTTACCTTTGACTGTTTTGATCAAATTGGCCAAGACATCCACTGCATATGCAACATCAATAATTGGGACAGATGGATGCCAAACTAATCTGTGTGTGTTTGGCAGCTTATCTAATTAAACATTTAGGCAGAGAAAGGTATAATTGCAGAATAATCTATCTACTTTTGTCTTGTGTTTTCCCTTAAGACACACTCCTGCCTTTCTACCGAAGCAAATAAACTTTGACAGATGTTTACTTTCAAAGTAAAAAAAAAAAAGAGAGCGAGATGGGGAGCAGTTCTATTAACACAGGCCATATTCAATAGTAGAGCTGGTTTTTTCAGTGCACTCAACGTTAACATTCTTTGTAGAACAAAGATTTTGGTACCGAGCAAAATTTGATTTGCATGCCTGGGGGAATAATAAAAGAAACCTATTATGGAATGAAATGGACTGTAATCACATTGAGAGGACAGAGGGGGTTGTATGTGGGGCGAGAAGGCAACTGCTTGATAAACAGACTGTTGCAAAACACAGCACAATGTCATTTGAGATGAAGTATAAGCTAGTGTTTCAGGGATGACATGCGTACTTACACCACAACATAGCCCTCCAGTGCCTCCTTTCAAAAGGAAGGCAATGTGGCCCATGCAGAAGGGCACAGGCAGGTATATGCTGTAGGATATTCTGCTAAAAACGGTAATAGCGTGATCAAGGGCAATGAACCATCACACCAATGTCCTCAGTAGTTCATGTATGAATTGGCACTTGCCAGTAAAGTTTTGCCTGTATGGGCTTAAATTCACCCCAGAGCAAATGATCACCAAACAGGTTTAGGCTCCACCAACAGCTAACAAACAAGTAGCATGGTTTGTGCTTGCTCTTTGCCCAGGGGCGGCCCTCAGCCCTAGTCAGTAAAACATGATATCCCATATTGTCTTGCATACCATATGCATCCAAACAAGGCACACACCTTTTTTTTTTGAAAGGTGGAATGAGGAAAACAGGTCTGAAAATCCTGTTAAGTACCATATTTTCCCAGAGAAAACACAGGCAGCTGCAGGTGGAGGGGAGCAAAATATTGTGGCTGCTGGTCTGTTAACCTTCTAGCTGTAGGACGCCACAATGCTGCTGTCTGGCTCAAACTACCCAACCCCTCGTGTCGTCTCAAGCTGAGCTGGGTGGGCAGCCAGCAGTACCTATCAGGTCTGCTAAGGACCAAACCGCAGGAGCCTCTATCGCAGCACCAAGCCTCAGCTCCACTTTAGAAACAGCATGAACCTCCACTGGAGGCAGGAGAAAGTCTCTACAGCCAACAGCTAGGGACTCACTAGTGCAGCACATGCAATGTTACTTTCTCCTTTCTCAGCAAAGGCTCTTATGCCAGAGGCTGCTATTACTGTTTCCTTGCTTAAAATGTACACCCCAACTCACAGAAGCTGATTTTTGGGGAAAAGGTATACTGTATGCAAGGTATACTGTATGCAAGAAAATATGGTAATATCCAACACACTGGGCGCATCTACATGTGCAATTAATGTGACAAGATAAACTCTGGCTCAATTTGTGCTGGAGAAAATTGCTTGCAGGCACAGTGTTTACATGTGTGCCTGGAACCGCAGCACTTTGAGCTGGGCCAGGGCATCTCCAGGGTGGCAGGAGGTATGTTGGGGAGGTGGGGTTGGGAAGCGGGGAGGAATGGGGTCAGCCCTGGGCTCCAGGTGGCAGTGGCAAAGGGGGCTGGCTGGGGCACAATGGTGCTACATTGTGGGGCTAGGCAGTAGGCAGCCCACAGTTTGGCACCCTTGCGTCCCAGCCAGCACCAGTCACCATCGACATGTGTGTTGCAGTGCATGTCATTTCTCTGCCATAAGATAGTACTTCGCCCCAACACTACTATCTTACTGCAGAGTTAATTGATTTACTGCACCCTAATACCGACACACGTGTAGATGGTGATGCTTTACTGCAGAGTTAATTAGTCTACCCTGCAGTAAAAGACATGTGTAGATGCACCTGCTGAAATACACTTCCAGCTGAGTTTTGACTGAGTCTCCTCCTTTATCATCTAACTGCTTCCTCAGTCTAAGCCAAGATTAGGGGGCGGGGGGGCATTCATTGCTTTTTTATGTATAAACATGAACACCACAAACATTTAGCTGCACAAAGCAGGAGATGAACCTATAGGCCATACCATGGCATAAGTCATGGCCCTCCTGTTCCCAAACACTGGCTGCAAACCAGTCCTTTTGGAAGTACCGTTACCTGTTGTGACAAAACAAGCCCACAGAGGCATGGACAACTGTGGAATAATCTCCAATGATTGTCATAGCTGTATTTCTTCTTTTGATAGCATTTCTCATCTGAGGACCTCATGCTGCCCCATAAAACATAAGTGAAAAATGCCACAGCGTTGTTTCCCATGTCATGTCTCTAATTCACTGGCAGGCTGGCTGACAGGTCAAAGACTCAGGCTTGTGATATGATTTTTGTTTTCAATAGCAGGCACTCTTTAAAGCAAGGCTTGCGTCTATTTTAGTGCTTATGAAAGTTACCTCATTTACCAGCCTCGAGAACAAACTCTTCTCTCCCATGCAACAATGGTACACATAGGCGACTGGGGGGTATGTGCCCCCCCTGACAGGGCAATCCTCACCACTGCCACTGCCAGCAGCTTCTGTGGGTGCTCACCAGC
Source organism: Caiman crocodilus (assembly GCA_030014935.1). NCBI lineage: Eukaryota > Metazoa > Chordata > Crocodylia > Alligatoridae > Caiman > Caiman crocodilus. Next base: position 11,113,100 of record JAGPOW010000261.1, read on the forward strand.
CCTGTCCCTGCGCTGCCAGCTTCTGTGGGGGCTTGCCAGCCTCATCTTTACCGCTGACACCACCAATGGCTTCTGCAGGTGCCCCCCAGGACTCAGGAGGCACCAGTCACCCATGATGGTACACATCATATCTCACCAGTACATTTCAGCCACAGAGGGAGGCCCAAAAGGAACCTTTTCATGCAACTCAGGCCATGGAAAGATGCGTATTTGCAGAGCACTACAAAAGTGTAGCAGTGTGAGAAGTGTAGAGCCCTTCCTCTGCCACTGCTGGAGCTTTACAAAGTCACTGTGAAGGCATCAATGAAGCATTCTCCAGAAAAGGGGATAGTAGGTGGTTGCTTGGCCCTGAAGTTCTGCTCCTTTCCCACCAGTGGAGGAGAAGCCTGTCAGCGAGTGCATCAGTGACAGCTTGCCATGCCCCCATCACCACCTCCCCTCCCACCATGATAAGGAGAGCTGCAGACCCCAGGTCTGGCTGGGCTCTACCTCTGCTCACTGTGGTCAAGCCCAGTCTCAGTCCCACACTCATCAAGAGCTCAGTGCTGAGTCAGCAGGATTCAGTGAGTGTCCACCCCACAATTTCTCCCTTCCTCTTCAGAGAGGAAGGGAAGGAGCAAAGCACTATGGTATTCTGTGCACCCCTGTAGCACTGCAATGCATTGGATAAAAGTTACATGTGGTGCTAAAAAGCACAGGAACTTCTCTGCAGTGCTCACTCATCCAGGGACATTTCTGTAATGCTCCTTCCATTTTATAGCACAACGGGGAGCCTACACAGCTTTCTCCTCATCTTCTGTAATGCTCTAAGGGTATACATAGCTTTACAGCTATAACAGTATCAATGGCCTTAGTCCAGAGTTGGGCAAAATGGCAGATCTGGCTAGCAGCTAGACTCTATTTCCCATCAGTCCCTGCCTGCATGGCTGTGGCCAGTCTCCATGAAGACCTCATCTGCAGTTTAGCTGTGCTAGCACAAAGATGGGGCTGCCATGGAGACTGACCCAAGCCATGCTGGCAGGGCGCACAGCAGGGCAGGGCAAGTCATGACTGTGGGCTGCTCCAGAGCACTGAGATCTTGCCAAGGGGGGCAGCTTGGGCTAGGGCCAGGGCAGAGCTGTGATCTGCAGTCCGTACACTCAGGCCAGGGGCATGCTGGCAGCAGATCGCAGCTCTGGCCCTGCTCCACACTGTCACTGCTGCAAGGAACCAAGGCAGAGCTATGATCCGCTGCCTGTGCATCCCTGCCCTGAGCATGCAGGTTGCAGATCACACCTCTACCCTGGCCCCGGACCAAACCGCCCTTCCACAAGAACCTAGGGTGCCGAAGCAGGCCCCTGCCCTGCCCCATGCCCTGCCAGCATGGCTGGGGCTGGTCTCCATGGCAACCCCTGCCTTGCACTATCACAGTGCAGCTGTGGCTGGGGCGTCCATGGAGACCAGCCCCAGCCATGTGGGCATGGGCTGCTGGGAAATGGAGTCCACTGCCGGCTGGATCCAGCCCATGGGCCGAACTGTCCTCACCCCTTCCTTAGTCCCTATATTTTTGGGGTTCTCTGCTGAGTCTGCTAATATTAGTGTAAGCGAGTGATGATGGCTCATGTATTATAGCAATTTATTTAGTCCATTTTTAAATGCCACCTCCCTCCCTCCCCACCATGTGGTTTGGCATAAGACTCTACAAACTCATCCTTACTTAAGCAGCCCCATTCACTTTGAGGGACTACAGATATGAGTAAAGTTTGCAAAGGGAAAACTGCCACCTTACAGCATTCCTACCTGTCGTTGTTGTTGGTAGGCTGACAATCCCATTGTTGATCCTCCCTCCCCTGTGATAATTTATTCCACCCATAATATCAAGGCATGTATTTTTCCTGGAGGCTGTGCACCATAGAGATGTAATTAAAATGATGCAAAGAACTTGCTGATGCAAATGACCAGTGCTGGAGGAAACATTTTAAAGAGCTGGCTATAAAACAAGCACATTGACAAGCACCAGAGGAGCTAGGGTAACACAGAATGAGATCCTCCCTCATTTGCAGATTCTAATTCTCCAGCTTATCCAGAATGCCACATAAGCAATTGCAGTTGACAGGTTTACATGTCATGATGGGCATCGTGCCATTCATCGCTTTTATACTTGAACGACTTAGATACTTTACAGTCTGTCAAGTCTAAATCTATTTAATCCATGACAATTTATGTTTTACTACAGTACATTGCTTGTTTTGATCATCAGATTAAATTCATTCCTGCATGAAATAAAATGAAACTTTACTTTGTAACGGGGGAAAATATGGGGTGGGGGTTTAAAGCATCTGAAGAGAGGCTAATATCTTGGAAGGAATCAGAACTATCCTGCCTTTGAAGGTGTGCAGAAGTGGAGATGGCTACATTAACCTCTCTCATCAGGCATTTGCATTTGAGTGCAGCATTTGCCTTTTTTTCTTTCATCAGAATATGGCAATTTCAGTATTTGGCTTGCTGTTTTCAAAGATAGGAAATAACTAGATAAAGCTACAGCAAATTCATGAGCTATTTCCCTGGCTTGGCACCAGTGAGAGAAATGGAGATGGCGCTCTCTGTGAATCAAGAGGAAAATAGAGAGCCTAAAGAACAGGACAAAGAGAGACAGTAGCCAGACGGGATGCTATATGAGCAATGGTTTGAGAAACCCAAATTCCATGCAGTCACATAATCAGTCCCCAGCAGAATTAACTCAGTTCTTCATCTTTCCAAAACAGGAACATCTGAGATACAGACCCTTTCTGGCAGGGCCTTAAAAACAAAATTGCATCAATTCTGCATGGACATAAAACCATTCATTGCAATTTTCATAAGAGTTGGTGTTTGCCCCAGTGTGTTTGGCCACAACTTCTCTGCTCCTGCTTCTGTGCAGTGCAGTGCACTGGTTGGTTGTTTTCATCATCTCTTCAGAGGTGGGTGCCTTCAAATAACTTTAGTTATTGCTTGCCAGAGCTCCCTCCCTCCCCCAATGATTAAGTTGGCTAATCTGACTGAAGAGAACTACACAGAGCAACACCAGATGCAGACCTTGCTTTTGTATCGCTAAGTCACAATCTCGCCATGTGATCTACAGCAAGCCGGGGAATGATTTGGTTTTTGGATGTTGATGCTAGGGCAAAATTCCCATTGACGTCAATGGCATCTACTTGGATGGAGCATCCTGTGAATTGCACTGGGATAAAACATACTGTTATATTATAAACTTACACACACACACACACACACACTCTTATTGTGATGTAGAAGAGGAAATGAAAGGTAACGAAGAAGAGGAAATTAAAGTTAATAAAAGAGAAAAAATAGAAGGGAAGAACAAAACAAGAAAGGCTGTGTGTGTGTGTGTGTGTGTGTGTGTGTGTGTGTGTGTTCACAATGTACACACACATTCTCTCTCATTTTGTTCTCATGTAGAAATCTGGAGCCAAGGCTTGGAAGGAAGCCCTAGGAGAGCACCATGATGCAAACAAAGCTATAGGAAAAACAAGAGTGTTGACAGAAACCTGTAAAAAGCAAGACAGTAAGGCTGATCCTACTCACATCAACACAAGTTTTAATTGACCCCAGAGGTCACAATTGAGCTGTAATTGAGGAGTAGGCTGTCAAAGTCGAGTTTGTGATAAGAGAAGAAAACATAATGAAAAGGTGAGGACTTTGGGAGGCCTGGCTCTCTTGGCAGGCAAGATGGACATTTCCCAAGTTTTTAATTGAAACGCTATTATACCACTAAGAGCAATTACCATCTTCCTGTCATCCTAACCTTGGGCAACTGACCAATAAATGATGCACAAAACCCTTCCTTTTGAGGCTTTCTAATATGTAAGCACTTATGAGATAATTTTTTGAGAGATTTCAACTAGAATTTAAGCACTTTTTCCCCAGGGAAAAATGTGGTGGGAAAAAAGTGATTTTTTAAAAATTAAAATAATGGGGGGTTATGTTTTACTTAAAGGTGGAAATAAAAGGGCATTTTAAAGTACTAAATATTTTACTTTTCTCCTGATTTTTTTAGTTTTATAGGTGGCGTCCCCACCTCCCCTCCTCCCTCATTTACTTTTTCCCATTGAAGAAAAGGGCAAATGCAAAATGTGTGAAATAATGAAAAGAGGACCTAAAACCTAAAAGCCAGAAATAGAAACTTAGGGGTTTTGTTGCTGGAAACTTAAATTACATTTCATTATCAAAATTAAAAAATATTTTATGTTTCCAAATCTGGATCTGAAACAATTTCTCGTTTTGAAATTTTCTATGAGAAAATAAAGTCAAAGCCTTTTCCCTCTCACAGGAAATAGTTCTTCTACTCAGTGTATAAGGGCCTCCATTGAGGATACAGAATACTCCTTGACAGCACTCCAGCCATCCCTCCCCTCTCTCATACCCAGTAAGGAAAGAGTTATTTTCAAAGCCTGGCTTTATACATCAACAGGGCTGTGTGACACTTCAGTCCCTGATTCAATTCAATGGAGATTCAACCCAGTTCAGTGGCCAAATCTCTGAATCTGAACTGAATCAGAGGACCCTTTAATCTCTACTTTAATCTCCCCAAATTGAAACCCTCCAAATCAATTCAGAGAGACTCGGAAAGATTTGGCGAGATGAACATAGACACAGCTTTAAATGTTTTCCCTGCATACCTCCAGGTAGCAGGGGCTCACGAGTGCTGCAATGCTGGGGCATGTGGAGGGTCCCACAGAAGTGTGGGGGGCTCCCCAATGTGCTGGGCAGCAGACCTGGAAGTGGACCAGAAGCACTTCCAGTCCCCTTCTGGGTCTGCTGGGGAGCGCACAGTGGGCCCCGCCTACATCCCTCCAGCTCTGCAGCTGGTCCCTCCTGGGTCTAGAGGGGGGCATCTGGGATCACCCAACAGCTGATTGCTGGGCCGGGGTGCTGTAGGGGGGGG
>JAGPOW010000261.1:11119727-11136972 GCA_030014935.1 Caiman crocodilus
GCCAGGGAGGCAAGGGCTAGCAAGCGGAGTTGCAGGTAGCGGCTCAATGTGGGGGGCTAAGACCCCGTTAGGGGAATAGTAGCGTTTAAGTTGTTAGAGTGTTCCTTTGTTTGTGTTTCCCTGGATACGAAGGGACTGTGGTGTGGGAGTAGGCGGGGAGGAAAGCCATTCCCCATTGGTGGTGGCCAGAGAAAACAGCGGCAAGAACATCTGAAACCGCCGGGCAGGGTAAGGGCGAGGTGAAAGGGGTGGAGGAGCCTCGCAGAAGATCACGACTACAGGTAGCCAAAGGGGACATCCGCCCAGAGGGAAGCTCCACCCATTGGAAGAACAAAGTCGTGGCAGGCGAGAAAGGGGCGCACTCCGGTGCGGAAAGAGACCTGTCCCAAGGCTTCCTGAGGCGGCTAGCCGGACACCCACAAATCCTTGGGGCAAGGAGGCCCGAGGTAAGATGTACGACGCCCGGCGGCTACACCCCTCTCCACCCGTAACCACAGCACCCTGACTGAGAACCACTGATGTAGAGCTTGATTGAGTTCTGTCGTAAAATGGAACCCAGGCTACTTCATTATTTGTCTTGACAATTGATCAATTTAATACGTGACTATGGCCACTAACAAATCCTACTAATAACTAGCAGTTGACCAAGTGCCAACATGCAGAAGACGGGTCAAACTTCTGTAGCGTGGAAGGAAGAATGAACAGCTGCACGCTGATGAAATCCACAGACGATGCTGAATGGAGAGGTGTTACAAACTCCCATGGGAACAGAGCAGCAACCGACACCCCCCCCCACAGGAAGGTCAGAAGCATGCTTGAAAATGAAATTCAGCTATAAAAAATGCAAGCAAGTACACTTGAGACAGATCATTTGAAGCACATATTTAATCAGAGGAAAACTCCTGACAAGGCAACACTTCTGAAAGAGTTACGTGGGAGATAATAACAGCAAGTAAGGCATGAGTTTGCAATGCAATGCCCAAGTAAAATAAAAAGGGTATTTTTCATGCCTTACTGGGCCATTTTCCTTCAGAGGTCTTATTATATATCCAGAACCTAGAGAAGGAATAATCCCTTTAAATAATAGATGCAATTTGGGAAACAAAATAATACCCAGTTCCTCCCAGTACACTTTGGAATTGCTACCAAATGCAATGTCTGTCCAAACCAGGAGTGGTAAAACGAACCCTTAGCCCAGAATAGTATTCAGCTCTGGCTCCCTCATTCTCAGGCAGGTAAATCAACAAAGTGCAGGGAGTTCAGGGGAAGCGGAAACCCCCAAAACAAGAGATTAAGATGTTGGAGGAACTGATTTATAGGGTTCTTTTACTAGTACAGGTTAAATCAGTTTTCCAAGAAGAGTAACTAAGTTAAGTGCAGATATGGCTTAAAAGAGAAATGTATAGCTTATCTAAAAGATGAAAAGAAGGGGACTTAATCACCTATAGATATTTAAAGCAAAAAGAGAGAAATCACTCAGCATGGTACACAAGGGTATACATAGAAATCAGGAAGATGAAAGTAAAAGGAAAAAATTAGGTTGAACATCAAATGGGACAAGTCAACAGTGAGATGGATCTTTTATAGTGTGAAATAGTCTCCCAAGGAAATGGTGACACATTTGAAACTGCTTTAGAAAACACATTAAAAAATGTAGAGCCAGGACCAGTTCTGCGTAGGGGAAGGGCAGACTGGGACTTCACAATTCTGAGTCTTAAGGGAATATATTTTTTTTCTGTTGCAATCCTTTGCCAGAAACCTCTTCACTTTACCCATTAAATATAACTACTAGAGCTAGTAAGAAAAATTAGCAAGAGATTAACTGTATTTTCTTATTGCTTCTTTGAAACCACAAAAAGATCACTCTAGAACTACCCACATTTTTTAGAAATAGCATTCAGCTTTTTAAAAACCATAAAATGTTCGATAGTTGACGTTGATGCATTTGCTAAAATTTGAGCTTGACAAAAAAAAAATCAGTAGAAAATTAAAACTAAAAACCTTGATGAGTAGCTCTGCTGGGCATACGAACCTGAATGAAGAGGAACATTGAAATTCAGCATTGCAAGCTAGAAAATGGGATTTTTTTTTAAAGCCATTAAAAATTGCTAACAGGAAGTTTTAAACTTTTGAGGCCATCTTTAAAAGATGACAATGAAAGTATCATGCACATCTATCATAAGAATTGATGAGTGATTTCTTTTTCCCCATGTGATGCTGATAGCTACCTTTCTGACCGTGAATCACCCCTCAGCTCAGACCGCAAGAGGAAGACATTTCCACTGCCAACTTGCATGGCTCTGCATATTGCATTTGTCTTCTGCGCCTAATTAGACAACAAACAGCTTAAATCTAAGACCTATATAAAATCCTTTCTCTGTATGGGAACACAACAGAGTTTCACGTAGGAAGCTGAATTAATGCAATCAGGTTTTTTTTCCGCTTTAGAGAAAGGGGAGGATTCAAGTTCTTTGCCAGATTATTTCCATGTTAATCAGTAAGGAGGTTCCTGTTCTCATCTCTCTCACCTCACACAGATGAATTTATTGCATTTTAGGGCAGTGCCACTTTCATTCCTAACATGACTTTGATGCAGTTCTTACAACCCAGCTGGCTCATCTTCCACTATCTCCTTCCTTTGCTATGTGACTCTGGAGCTAATCCTTGTATTCTCTCTGCATGGTTCACATGGCTGTCCTCTCAAGAGCATGCAGCTACTGTGAACACAAGATTGTATCTGGAAGACGATGTTTCACGATGGAGGAAAAATATGTCTTTGGACTCCTTCATCAACTGTGATACAAAGCAGAAGGAACATTATATCCTGGATGAGTTGCAAATTGGTAGCTATCCTGCTCACCTCATGAATGAAGCAATGTAGGATAAAACAAGAACACCCTAATATTGTCTACGACTTCTTTCCTAGTCCCATACACTCTATGTGATTATCAGATCTGGTCATAGGTGCCTACTTTTATTTTTGCCACGGAGAGTGGGAGAGAAGAGGCCTAAGATGATGGACACATGGAAAATTTTATGGATGTCAGGTGACAGCCCTCTTCCCAAGGGGGCCAGGGCACTTGTACATACTCAGCACCTCTGGATCTGGTAAAGAAATATAGGGTTTGGGGTTTTTTTTAATCACAGAATCAAATCACAGAAATATTACATTTTCAGTTTCCTATTGAAAAATAATTTTCAGGGGACTGCAGTCACTTGCTGTAAAATCATTTAGTTGAAAACCTTATTTTTCCATGCATTTAAGATACTGCATTATAGAAATATAGTGGCTGAACTCAAATCTAAGCTATGCCTTTACTCTAGGCATTTCTGCCTCTAACATGGGGGGGTCCAATGCCAAGCCCCAAGTCTGAATAAGGCAGAACAGATATTTGATCCCAAGTCCACACACATCCTTGGGGATGTACCCTAGCCACTTGATTATTGATTAGTTTGACTAGTTTATATGCTCTGTAGTTTTAACCAGATATTCCATCCTAGCCCAGGGAAACATTTACCAGAATATTATCAAATCTGGTAAATTCCCAAAGGAGGTTTTGGTTTGGATGGGAAATTAGAAAATTCAGGAAATGTGCAGCCAATTGTAGTTGGGTCTGCCAAGGTAGGAACTGCTGCCATGCATGTTGGTCCCAAATGGCATACCAGCTGTATACCAGTCCAGGCTGTGGTAAGTGGTCAACTCTAGACTTGCTAATGGATGGACACAGCACAGCTTGGACAGTCTTGTGCCCATGCCAGACATGTACAAATGCAAGGAGCTGTCCCCAGGGAAGACTTAAGCAAGGCAAGGGAGTGTATTTCCCACCCTGTGCACTGTTGCTTTCCTTTAACAGACCATAAGGAAAAAAGTGGGAGGAGAGGAAGGGTGGCTTTAGGTACCCCACTGACAAGTGTACAGCCGCCATTTTATAATAGTTGCCCCAGGCAAATGCAAGTAAGAGCCAATTATCCAGTTGTGACCATTGACTAAATAAATAGAGGGAAAGAACAGAGGCATAGCTGGCAGAGTCTGCGTTTGGGGTAGCAGACTCATACGCGTTTGGTTGTGTGCCCTGGGACACCAGCATGGAGGAAGGGGGCCTGGAGACTGGCCCTATAGAGTGGATCCAAAGCCCTTAATTCAGCAGCAGAGTCAAAACAGGTCATTAAACTAACCTGTTTGTTTTTTGGGTGTTTGTACAGCGATGCCTGGCATCTCCCTTCACAGCAGTGTCATTTCCCATTGGGAAGGGGGGTAGACGGCCGACATGGAGAGTCCTAACCTCAAGCTGCTCTGTACAGCCAGAGACTCAAGCCCAACTGGCGTCATTCCAGCACCCCACTGCCTTATACCAGCATCACCCACTCTTTATTGAGTGTCCAGCAGTCATACCCCAGTCTCCTACTGATAGTTATGCAATCCACACCTTGATAACTGCCCAGAACAGTCAGTTTACCACTGGGCCTCTCCCTCTTTCTCCCTCTCTCTCAACTCCCCCCCCCACCCCCCAAAAAAACAACAAAAAACAACTGTCAATGGTCTTGGGTTGATCCAGTTCATTCAACAGGTGCAACCCCACTGACAGGCAGCTACAAAAAAGCATGTAATTTAGGTCAAGGAGACTATTAAACAAACTTACATTTACTTAAAGCGTAGTAGGTGAGTCAGAAAAGAATCTGCTCTTTGCTCTACCTGGCAAAAGTCTTCTGAGGACATTGTTCTCTTACATATGAGCCATCAAAAGTTTATAAAAGCAATTAGCAAACAGAAATAAATCTCAAGAAGGATGTGAAGAAGCTACATTTAATGTAGCAATGAGTGGCTGTGCTTAGAGGAATATTGCTCCCAAATGCACATTCAAAGTGAACTGTGCAATAAGAAGAGCCATAATGGGTTGAAACCTGTTGTCACTTATATTGCACCTCCACAGATGTAAGTATATTGGCTTTAAAGGGAGTTGCTCTTGATTTGATGCTGGAGTGAGATCAGAATAGGAATTTTTCTATTAGAGCTGTATGAAGCTTCGGTCCCTGATTCGATTCAGTGGAGATTTGGCCTGATTCGGTAGCCGAATCTCCAAATCTGAATTCAATCAGGAGACCCTTTAATCTCTCCTAATTGAATTGGAACCCTCTGAATCAATTCGGAATGATTCAGAAAGATTTGGAGATTCAGAAATAGAGACACTTTTAAATGTTTTTTCTACATACCTCCAGGTAGCAGGGGCTTGTGAATTCTGTGACACTGGGGCACATGACATGTCCCACAGAAGACGGGCAGCTCCCCAGTGCACTTGGCAGCACACCCAGAAGTGGACGAGAAGCACTTCCTGTCCACATCTGGGTCCACTGGGGAGCACAAGAGAGGGGAGGGAGGGAGCTGCACCATGAAGCTCAGTAACTGTTGCCTCCTGGGTCTGGCAGGGCACCCAGGGTCCCCCTATGGCTGATTGCCAAGCTGGTGGGGAATGGGGGGCCCCCCTGCGTGCTCCCCAGCACACCCAGAAGTGGACCAGATGCACTTCCAGTCCACTTCTGGGTTCCCTGCCGAGCACGTGGCAGGCTCCCTGCGCTCCTCTGGGACTCTCCATCCTCCCCAGCATCGCAGCGATCATGAGCCACACCTGCTACCCGAAGGTATGCAGAAGAAAACTTTTAAATTTCTCATACCCAGTAAGGAAAGAGTCATTTTCAAAGCCTGGCTTTATACATCAATAGTAGGGCTGTGCGAAGTTTCGATCCCTTATTTGAGTTGATGGAGATTCAGCTCGATTCAGTGGCCAAACCTCCAAATCTGAATCAAATCAGAGGACCCTTTAATCTCTTTGAATCAAACTGGAACCCTCCAAATCAATTCAGAGAGATTGGGAAAGATTTGGCAAGATGGACATAGACATAGCATTAAATGTTTTCCCTGCATACCTCTAGGTAGCAGGCGGCTCGTGAGCGCCGCGATGCTGGAGCACATGGAGCATCCCACAGAACTGCAGGGTGCTCCTCAGTGTGCTCGGCAGCAGACCCAGAAGTGGACCAGAAGCACTTCCAGTCCCCTTCTTGGTCTGCTGGGGAGCGCACAGGGGGCTCCCCTGCATCCCTCCGGCTTCGCGACTGGTGCCTCCTGGGTCTAGAGGGGAGCATCTTGGGTTCCCCCATGGCCGATTGCTGGATGTCTGAATCAGAATCTGAATCAACTAGGGCCCACTTCGCACACCCCTATTTTCTATCTGAGTATTATCACCGTCACATAAATAATTCCTATATCTAGAACTATAGCCCAGGAAAATCCAAGAGCAGCTACTGCACTATAACACTATAAATGCTAAGATGCCCAAGTTAGCACTGACAGTTATGTTTTAAAAGTAAACTCTTGCAATTACCAACAATCATAATCCTCTCTCCAACACATACAAACAGCCCGAATAAAATCTAAATGATGCCTAAAATAGATTTTTTTAGCGAGAATTCACTCATAAAACTGCAGTACCCAAAAAGAAATAGCTATATCTGTCATAAACCTTGTGGCAAATAAACTTGAAATTGATGAGGAAGATGTTGAAATTAAATCAACATTTGGGCTGTATTATTCACATTGAAATTGTTATTTGAGACAACAAATAGGTGGTGGAATTACAATTCTTTCACAGCTATTTGATTTTAAAAGTGAAATTTGGGAAACTTTTGTTTTTAAGTGAAAGATATTTATAGAACCATTTAAATACATTTGCGTCTGTTGTAACAATAGTGGAATTAATCACATTAAAGAAAACAGTTGGCATAAGAGAAACTACAAATCAGCCAGATTCTTCTTTCACTTACATTGACAGGGGTTGCATGATGCGACAGAGAATCTGGTCTCCGTTTTAAAACTATGAGCACTAAACAAACTGACAATAAGCAAAGCGAGTTTCTAACAAGTGCTGCTAAATATAGTATTGTTCTGAATTACTTCCAATGCAATTTAGATTTTAAAAGCTTCTCTAAGCAAGCAGTCTTGTAAGCAGACCAGCAACATTGCTGCTTTACTTGTTCCATGTCAAGGATTTAAAGGACAATTCTTCTTATGTTTTATAATAGTGTGACTCTGTTGGCTGGGACTCGTACACTATAGGTACTTATGAAAGTATTTGAGGAAAAGGACATTTTTAGTGGTAGAGGTGATGCAACCTTTGCAAAAGAAAAAAAAACCTGCAGGAAAAGATCCTTGAATGGGGAGTGGAGAAAGCTATAAATGTGTACGCTAGTGTAGTAAGATACGAGGGCAGGATTGTATCGTACAGGGGTGGACTTTGCAGCACTTTTTTCAATATATTCACTTCCAAGGTGGACAGAAGTGAAGGACTTAGAATAGATAAAACCATTCCAATTAAAAACAAGTCAGATTCCCAAACTCCACAGATTATACAGAGCATCTGGGTCTAATGACTGAACCTGCAATACAATGTGAGGATTGCTAGTACACTAATGCCCCAGGGGCTCCTGGAGCACTTTAGATAGCAAACACATGGGGCATCTCATTACCTACACTTCATCTTATTATGCAGGAAGCTTTATTGCTATTCTTTAACTAAATTAATGAGTTTACAGTGTTACCTCAATTTAAGTAGGTCAAGTGCCCAGTGGGAGGAATTATAGCCAAATCTGGTTAATTGAAGTTTAGTTTATCTGCACTTCTGGATATAAATAAGCCTTAAAAGGAAATCACCTCTTCAGCATTGTATGTGCCATTGACATCTTGCAGGGTTATTTATTCATTTTCTGAATAAAAATGAGAGAGGGGCTTGAGTTGGGAACTTGCTCCTAACTTCAGGGCTGATTCAGATCCCAGGTTGCAATTTGCTGCTTTTTGTTTGAAATGAGGCACTTCTCAGGGCCCTGACAGACATTACATTTGAAGTGCAACAAATAATGTTAATGGAGCAACAAATTGCAACATACCATGCATTCAAGTAATTTATCACCCAATAATGAGCCACAAAATGGTCATCTAGCCAAAACCCATGCTATTAGGCTAATGCACAGTAATATTAGTCTAGTGTGCATTAACCATCACAAAAAAGTATGATCACACTAATGCACAGTAGGGCAGCCTAGTGTGCATTTATTTAGTAATTCCTTTTGCAAGTACCAAATTTAATGTGTAGTAGGTATTACCCACTAATGAATGTGTAGACACATCCACTGTAGTCAATAGGAATTATAAATTGTAAAATTGTTAACCTGCTTGCCTGATTAAAGTCCTCTGCTGTAAGTCCTCTTAAAGTCATTACCTGCTTAAAGTCCTCTTTGAGGACTAGGTTCTGACTAGGTCAAGCTTCAGACTGCAGGGTCTACTGGCTTCCCATTGTTACTCATAGCAACAACGGTTGCTTGCATTACTTAGAGATTCAAACTATATGGAAAGATAAAGTTGAGACAAATTTAAATTCTACCCTAAATCTTTTGAGGAGATGAAAACATTTTGGCATAATGTTTCTGTCCTCTCTAATCATTTTGACTCCATTTCCTCAGGCTCTGTCGCCATCTGGGAACGGAAGGAGGAGCATTAACATACTACAAAGAAACTCTCATTGCTATATGCTGCCCCAATGACAAGCAGAAATCCTATACTCTTCCATTTTTCAGCTGGTGAGCTGGGTTTGAAGCATAAAGCTGAGGATAACATGGATAATTTAACTAATGCGCCTCAACATCTGTACCTGTTCATGGCCCCATCTAATGCAATTTAGCTAGAAAATGCTTTACTGAACTCATTTCCTCTCTCAAGTTATCAGCACTCAGGCTTGCCAGTGTTCACTAACTTCTTTCAGGACTTCCTACAGAATTCTCCTACCAGGAAAATCAGGCAACACATCAAGATTTTCCTAGTTGTTCAAGCCTTGCTTTCTTGGCCACCCTGCAATCAGAAATGTGGTCTCATCCATGAGGCATGGACAAGGCAAAGGACAATGTGCTATACAATGCATCTCCCTCATCTCCACTATTATTTAGTCACCATAACCATCTCCTTCAAAATATGAGCTGAAGCAAGAAGGCTGAGTTATGAACCTGCAGTTCACTGCCAGCTAGACAAGCTTTGCTATGGACAGAGGCAATGACCCCAGCAGTCCTGCTGTCATGCAGCCTGGGATTTCTGAAAATTACATATTGTAAATTGTCATTTCTCCAGCAGATGCTAGTCAGAGGTCAAGAAATTCATGGAGCATGTTAGAAGAAAGAGGAAGTATTCCCTGCCAATCTCACCCATTCCCTTTTTCAATATTTTTGAAAGGCAGTTGCAGTACTGATAATGCCAAGCATTCAGAGAACACAGGTCAGCCCCCTGTAACTGCTTGGAAAATAATGAGATATGGCGGACGATTCTTTTCTTCTTCTCGTTTTTGAGGTTTTGCAGTTCGGTGTTACAAGGCTTTGCTCTGCGACTCTGAGGGCTGGTACCTAGAATCACATGACTCCGAGAACTGGACTTTAAGAAAAATACTAAATATTATAAAACTTGCAATAAAACTGCAAGAGTAGGAAACTTTAAGGGGTAATAAAGTAGAATCACAACACTGGACTGAGAAAGCTACAGCAAAACTAACTGGAAAATCCTATAACACACCTGTGATAATTAGAATAATGAATGATGCAAAGTTTCACAACAGAATGCAGAGAACAGTCTTATAAATGAAGCTGTCTAAAAATGTAACATCTGCAAGCAGGTCAGTGTATTATAACAGAAGAGAAATGGTAAAAAAAAAACCAAACCAAAACATTTTGAGTTGGAGTGTTTCTCAGAAATACACTTTTCATTTTTCCCTATCCATTTTCCATTTCATGACATCTTTAAAAAGGAAAAAACATGGGGGGGGGAAATGCTTTGACATTCATTATTTTATAAATAGTAGGCAAAAAAATCATTTTCCTTTTTCTGTTGTGTGTTTCCAGCAGACAAAAGCTTGCCAGAAGCTCACTTTTCATGCATATGTGACCCCCAACATTGATGAGCATCAACATCTTCTGATCATTTCCTACATTTTCCCTTGAACAAAACTTGAGAGAAAGTGAAGCAGAGATGTAGGCACAGGAAGGGGGGTGTTTTCTACATTTTGAGAATTTTTCAGTAACAGACCTTTGAAAGGACTTTTTCCCCATGAAAATGTCTACGTGGCTGGGTGGAATCCATTTCCTAGGGAACTCTAAGACACAGATTCCATTAATCTTTACTACCTAGCACCAATATTACCTAAGAGATTCGTTACTGACGAGATGCATCAGGACCCAGTTCTCCGTTCAAGATGCTGAAGTCTGCTCTCACCAGTGTGCCCTTCAGAGTTGCTCTAGCTGGTGGAACAGTGCAGAATTTGGTCCAATTCACTAATTTTACACTACTGTAAACTTACTGGTTTCAGCTGTGTTAGTCTTCATTTATACCACAATAAGCGGCACTAGGATCTGGCTCACCTTTCTTTAACCTACCCTCCACAGATATCAAGAGGGACATCAAGGTCTCAGATATAAATCAGTTTGGCCAGTTGTCTGTAAGATGCATGCAATGGCTGGCTATGCCATTGTTGAGTCCCACGAGGGAAGATCTATAATAATCCAGCCATATGGTTTCTTTGAATTTAAGGCTGGAAAAGACTATTAAGGTATTCAGTGTGGCTGAGTCAAGTTTCACCCTATTAACCCAATGTTCAATATAAAAACAATTTTAAGCTGAAGCATTTGCTCAGGAGACTGAAGCATCTGCTTCAGGAAGAGAAAAGGAGAGACCAAGGTGCTACCAATTTCCAGGAATGTTTTAATAGCAGAGACAAGATGAGGTCAAGTATGCAAAGATGGCCCCAGCAGGAGAGCCGTGCCTCTTAGTGCAAAGGGAGATGAACAACTGTGAAAGGCCCCTGCCAACCAGAACGGGTGGGAAAACTCCTCCTTGCCTCCAGGTCTGGAGCTCTGCTTGACCGTTCATATTTGAAGCAAAACCCACCAGCCAAATACTAAGAAAGGGGAATTTTAAGACTATGTCAGAGCACTGATCAACCCTACAGTCAGGGTCCAAACTCAACCTCTGTCCAAGACCACAGAAAGGGTGAGAAAAAAGTAGAATACACCCAGTCAATCATAAAACGAGTGGGGAAGGCGTGATGACCAGCTCAAGGCCTGAAACATGAGATTACAGTTCATATCCATCATATTTTCTCCACGGTTTTCTTTTTTATATATCTGATGCTTTAAGTCCAAATCTAAAGATCTGCCAGAAGCTAACAGCCCATCAGTCCAACATGGTTAAGAGATGCTGGTTTCTTAATATAGGTTAAATTCATCCCTTCTTTGGTTATGGTTGGCTACAAAAACTGCTTGAATAACCAGGGACCTACCATATTTACTAGGGGTGTGCAAACGGGCCTTATTCAATCTGGATTCAGATTCAGCCCAAATCACAGACAGTGATTCGATTCATTGATTCGGAATACTGTCCCTGATTCAGTTAAGCCAAACCTGAATCTGAAGATTCGATGATAAGTTAGAGAATCAGTGATTTGGACATGGACACAGATTTAAATGTTTTTTCTACATACCTTGAGGTGCCAGCATGAATTGTGAATGCTGCGATGCTTGGGCAAGTGGAGTGTCACACAGGAGGCGGGGGGCTCCATGTGCTTGGCAGTGAACCTGGAAGTGGACTGGAAATACTTCCAGTCCATTTCTGGGTCTGCCGGGGAGTGTGCGGGGACTGCTTAGTCAGCTGGGGGCAGTCTTGAGTGGGAGTCTGAAACATGGTTTACACTGGCCACTTTACATCCATAGCAAGGAGCCTTCATTGCATTATGTCTCTGGCAGGTACAGAGCTGAGCATTCACACTTTTCAAGCAACTGAAAACTAGGAGGCCGGGAATGTTAAACTCTTACACGAACACATCCCTTCTGGAGCCAAGCATTGGCATGTCACTAGAAAACAACAAGAAAACACACAGGAGACAAAGTTACTAGTGAAAGATCTGAAGTATCCTCTTATATTCCATATTTTGCAGCATCTTATGAAACAAACCAGGACTTGAGGAATAAACTGTAGCAACACCACTTTTATTACATTCCAGTGAAGCAAATTCACTGGTGCATGACTTTGTGGGCTTCAATGGGTTTTACAGAAAGATTCATTTGGCTTTGTATCAAACTAGGTGGCTTCATTTTCTTTTAGAACTACAAATCCTGCAGTCATAAATCCAGCCACACTTTCCAAATTCTTGTTAAACCACAGCCCAGTCTCTGATCGTTGCTGTAACAGTCCCTTTTGCATCACATGCCTTGAAACAAGTTACACATTTTGCCTTACAAATAGCATCCATCAGCGGAAGGTTGAGCAGAAGGCTTAACCACACCGTTAATCAACCGTAACTGCAAGAATATGAATTACTCCCATTTCCCTTTCAATAATCAGATAGAAGTGTTGGGAGATTTTCCCCAAAAATACTCTTCTATAGAAATGCACCAGATTTTACCAAATTACTTGAATCTCACTCATTAATTCCCCTAAAATTCCCTCAGCCACCATTCAAAACAGAGATTTGCTTCTCCCACTCTCCTAACTAGAGGGTAGGGAATGGTTTTTCCCCAGAATTGCTGCCTTAGTCTTCACTGTCTTCCATGACTCTCTTCATTTTCACACTAGACTTCTCCATTTCAGAGCTCACCTTTACTATTGCCTCTGGCACTGGGATCCCTGCCTACATATTTCTTCTTCTCATTTTCAGCTCCAACAATTATGCACTTGGAAGAGAAAAGTGGGATGCAGCCTTATGGTACAAACAACCAACATTTCCATGATTTTAAATGTACCATTTATTAATTTGCTATATCACGATCAGGCAGTTCACTAGTCTTTCTTCATTTAAAACTATTTCCCTAAAACTTGCTAGAATCGTGACTTCTATAAGAGGCCCTGTTTCCATTGTACCAGGCCATAATACCTTTCTCCATAGGCAACTTTTATGGGTGGCATGAGGGGGAGAGGGAGGGGCATGCGCTCCCCCAAGATTGGATGCTGCCACTGCCACAGTCCACCCCCACTCCTGCTACTGAAGCCACTGCTGGTTCTGTGGACAGACACCATTCACCACTCACAATCCCCCCTACCCACCCTACCACCACCGCCAGCTTCTGCAGGCATTCGCCCCGTCCCCCTCCTCGTGAAGCACCAGTCGTTCATGCTTTTCCCTTTAATCACGTGCTTTGGCAGCTCCAGGTTTTCGATGGAAGGAAAAGCCTGCAGGTTGATCTCTCTCTAAAGATACGATCAAGAATAAGAACCAGCCAGAGAAGCCATGAATTACTGCTCTTCTATTAAAAAGCAAGATGCTCAAGGCAGGCTCCAGATTGCCTTTCCTAGACAGTACGATCTTTATCTGCAGAAACACAACACAGCTGCTTCCCAACAGTACTTAGTCTTGCTGTTGTGTCTTAACAAGAGCCATAGTTAGGGCTGAGAGCAAAGCTCAGTCTCCAGGCTTATTCAGTTTTGAGCTCTTCTACTGAGCATGTCAGCAAAGACATGAATTAGTGCTTGGGGAGGGGGTAGTTGTCATGGCATGGATTCCTGTGGAGATGTGCTTGCAGAAACCACTAGACACTGCTTTTTTTTTCTTTTGCTAAGCATATTGAATTTTCATTTCTTGTTCGGTTACCCAATTCAGTTTTGCTCTGACCCACTGTTCTTTGTTATGTAGTTGTCGCATGTAACTTTAGTTATTTTTCTCTCTTCCACAACTCCTCCCCTCTTCCAAATCAATATACAAAGAAAGAAAAAGGGCAAAAGGGTTGTAAGCCATGAGCACCGATGACTATCTTGTTTTCATTGATAAGGTCAAGATGCATCAAGCTGTATTTTTCCTTCAAGGCTTCTGCCCCATGAATCCAGTAGGGAGTAAAGCTCAATATTGATGCAAAAAGCAGACCCCAAATAACAATGTCATATAATGGATTTTATTTATTCTCATGATGTGAGGTCATTGCATACTTTCCTGAGCCTTTACTAGCATCAAAAGAATTTTATATTTATCCTTGGAGAATTTAAGGAGCTACATGCTAATGTTTTGGCTTTCTTATTTTATTAAAGAGATGTTTAAGCTAGTTAGAGAAACTCCACTAGTTTTCTACTAAATGTTCCCCATGGAAAAGCCAAATACAGGGAAAGTTATACTTCTTTGGCCATAAAAGTGTTTATTGCACTGAAGTGTGTTCAGAAAAACTAAGAAATACAGCTTTTATAAAGTCTATCTTGATTTAACTTTCTATATTATTTTCTTTTATGCTAGGCTTTGAAAAAAATGTATATAAGTTTTTTTGGCAATTTGTGCCTGGTATAAAATATTTAATAGAATTCTGTAGTTGCAGGTTATAAATACACGGTGAATGGCAGGTTGTAAATCCAAGGACTATTTTGGTCAGAAGAAAAAACAAACCAAAGGTTTTCCATCAAGAAAGAGGACACTTCACTTGTCTAACATATCAGTAGGTATAGATATGATCTTACCTTGGGGGAAAAAAATAAGATATTTATGTTTTAGAAAGTCCTGACTTAAAAAAAGTAGAATGTAGGAACACACTTTATTCAGATAGTTCAGAAGAGGAATTGTGCATAAGAGATGTTGTCAGCTGCTATAAAACCAAGTCATAAAAATAGGCCTTCTTCTCTTAATGTTAATACTACAGTCTTCAGTGTAGTGTAGTTACCTAAGATAGCCTGGATACCAGATACAGTCTAGCCATGTTTGCACAGAGCTCAGTACAGAACCGTTTACCTGGAGGGGTGTAAAAGGCCTATCAAATTGTTATTAAAGTGGGTACTTTAAAGTACTACCACTTTTTTTTAAAAGGACTCTAGAGCCTTCAAGAAAAGCACGGAAAAAATATTTTCCAATGTTGATATTGGCTACTTCTGCCTACTTCATGCTTCTTCACAGTGGTATAAACTTTGACCATGAGTTAAAGCTCCACTTTTGAGAGATCTAGTTGTATCTTATATCTCAATACAAGTTTATCATAGCTTTCTGATCCTCATGTTATGTTAACAGACAGATAGATTACATATGCTATAGCAAGGTCTCTTGATCCTATAATGGCTTAAGCTATTTAAAGCTAAATGTGATTGATATTATTTTGGTATATGACCACACTTAAATATCCTCAGGTATGTCTATTCCAGACCAACAGCACTTCTGAGTTCCTCTATAGAAGCATGGTCCCGCCTCCCTGTTCCTACTCTGCAGATGCCAAACCCAGAAATGATGTTATGAAACCATGCTCCTGCACCCACTGTCAATCCCTGTCTCTGGGAAACTTGAGGTGGAAGTGGGTGGGGGTGCCCCCTCTGTGGCTTCACAGCTTCATTTCCCAATTTGACAAATCCAGAATTGGGCTGTTGATTCTCAGCATCTCTCTCAAGAGTACTGGGGAAGTGGTATAAGCATGCTCTTCCTTACAAAACTCAGAAAGACGAGAGCCCACCTCTTCAAAGACTTATGAGGAGGAGACCTGACCTTCTGGAATGGCTGTTCAGAGACATAAGCAATGCAATTTTTAAAATGTTTACATGCAGAAAATAAGTTTAAATATTACCCCTCTGTAGTATAGCAAGGAACTTTCCAAATCTTCCCTTCCATCTTGAGACCTACTGCAGCGTGCTTGGTGGGGCAATGGAGCTGGGTGGTAACCATGTGGGTGTACCACAAAGGTCCAGGGGAATAAATAGTATCCCAATAATCAGGTTGCTCTGGTGTGACAGTGGGGCCCAGAGGGGAGTGTTGTGCAAGATCCCTTTGTGAGTAGGTGCAGGGGCTGCATGACAGAGATGACACTCCTATTGAAAACACTGACTGATCAGTAGGGCTGTGCAAAATTTTGCTGGCTGTTCTGTTTTGATGTTGTTTCGACTCATTTTGAGCTCAATGCAGTGAAGTTGAACTGAAATAAAAGCCTTTGAAACGGCCTTGAAATGAAACAAGGGCAGTCGAAATGTTTCAAAAGTTTCAAAATGTTTTGAGTTTTAAAGCTGAAGCTCGGCTTGCTTGCAGGGAAACAGAAAGTAAGGAGAAGGAGGGGGAAGGGAGGGGAAGGACTCCTCTCATATTGACTGTGTAGCTGGCCAGTGACTATGAGTCTTCCTTGAGGTCCCTTCCAATCCCAGCGCTCTGGGGGTGGGATGGAAAAACAGCATAAAAAAACGGCATTGTTTGAAATGAGCTGCTTTCTGCCTTGGGGTCAGTTACTGAGCTGCATCTTCCAGAAGCTCAGCAGTGTCAAACAACAAAGGCTATCATTTCCTACTTGCTAGCCTGTTCATAACAAGTGGGATTCATCAATACCTCTTGCTTTCTATGCCCTCTCGTTTTATTATTATATTCATTCATACCTTTCAATTTATTCCTCCCCCAGAATCCTCTTTTTGTTAGTCTATTTTGATTCTTTTCCTCCAAAAAAGAAATCTCTGGTTTCTCTCACAGGGTGAATTCCATTTACTCTGCTGAGAAGCACAACATATATTGCATATTATAATATAGAATTGATTCAGGAACACATACTACATACATTTATATATTTTATTTATTACATACATACATACAATACATGAATATACAAACATATACAATTATCTACATATAGTACGTAAATCAGAGTACATTACAGAAGAACACAGATTTTCCAGCGTATTAAGGCAAAGACACTATGAAACACACCATGAAGCTTGCTGGAAAGGCAGCTGGCAAGCCTTCATGGAGGTGTGGAAGAAGGAGTAGAGGGAGAGCTGTAAGTTAGCCCCTCCCCAAACTGAGATGCAGCCTCTTTCCTACAACAAGTAGGCATGAGGCTTCCAGTTCTACAGGCAGCAAGGAGAGGGGAGCAGTGTTATTGCCTGTGCCTGAGTCTGCATCTCTTCTAAGAGCACCAGCCATAACCCCTCACCACCACCATGACAACAAGGAGCAGCACCAGCGCCAGCATGGCAGTGTCCTCCACCCCCATTTCACTTCCCAGGCTGAGCCTTCCAGTGCCAGAGGAAGAGCTGGATCTGGATCTGAGTACCATAGCAAGGGAAATTCTGAGGAAGGAGGGGGAATCATCTGAGTTTGTGTTCCCCACCCTTCAAGTTTCCCCTAGAGCCCAGTCTCCTTCCCCAGAAGGTACTTTGGAGGAAGCTGAAGTAGAGGATGAGGAGGCAAATGGCTCAGCTGAGTCTGTTCCTCCTGCTGCTGTGCCTCTGCCTGCT
>JAGPOW010000261.1:11144557-11158698 GCA_030014935.1 Caiman crocodilus
AGGGATAACGGTCACAAGCTGGCAGAGAGTAGGTTTAGATTAGATATTAGGAGGCGCTACTTCACAGTCAGGGCAGCTAGGGCCTGGAACCAGCTTCCAAGTGAAGTGGTACAGGCTCCTAGCCTGGGGATTTTTAAGAGGAAGTTAGATGAGCACTTTGCTGGGGTCATCTGACCCCGGAGCTCTTTCCTGCCAAGGCAGGGGGTCGGACTAGATGATCTGCCCAGGTCCCTTCCGACTCTAGCTACTATGATACTATGATACTATGCTTACACGGTCCAGTGGGTGGCAAATTGGCTTGGGGATTGCACTTAAACAGGGGTAGTAGATGGGTTAGTATCGACCTGCCAGGATGTGGGCAGTGGGATCCCGCAGGCCTCAGTCCTTGGACCTGTACTTTTCAATGTCTTCAGCAGTGACTTGGATGCGGGTGTGAAATGTACTCTGTCCAAATCTGCAGATGATACTAAATTATGGGGTGAAGTGCACACTCTGGAGGGTAGAGAATGATTGCAGGCAGACCTGGACAGGTTAGAAAAGTGGGCAGTACACAATAGGATGCAGTACAACAAGGACAAGTGCAGAGCACTGCACCTAGGGCATAAAAATATCCGGCGCACCTCCTGGCTGGGGAATGACCCTCTCAGCAGCAAAGAAGCAAAGCAAAAAGGGATCTCGGAGTCATAGCGGACTCCAGGATGAACATGAGTCATTGGTGTGACGAAGTCATCAGCAAAGCTAACCACAATTTATTACGCATCAGCACATGCATGACAAATAGATCAAAGGAGGTGATACTTCCCCTCTATGCGGCACTGGTCAGACCACAGTTGGAGTACTGCATCCAGTTTTGGGCACTGTACTTTAAGAAAGAAGGATGTGGATAACCTCAAGGAGGGCCCAAAGAAGGGCCACTCGTATGGCTAAGGGCTTACAGGACAAGCCCTGTGAGGAGAGACTAAGGGACGTGGACATCTTCAGCCTCCGCAAGAGAAGGCTGAGAGGAGATCTTGTGGCCTCCTACAAACTCATTAGGCAGACGCAGCAAGAGATCGGAGATGCTCTGTTCACCAGGGAGCCGCTTGTGGTAACAAGGAACAATGGTCACAAACTGACAGAGAGCAGATTGAGGTTAGATATCAGGAAAAACTTCTTCATGATAAAGGTGGCCAAAATTTGAAATGGGCTCCCAAGGGAGGTGGTGCTCTCCTCTGCCCTGGGGGTCTTGAAGAGGAGGTTAGATAGGCATCTGGCTGGGGTCATCTAACGCCAGCACTCTTTCCTGCCTATGCAGGGGGTTGGACTTGATGATCTGTCAAGGTCCCCTCAAGCCCTAGCATCTATGAATCTATGTTCGTGGAGATTAAATGTTGTTATAACATGGGAAATTCAACCATTATATTCCAAAAAAAAGTTTGAAAGGCAGCAGTAAAACGTTTTCAAAGGGTTTTCTATCATTTTTTTCTTTCACTATGAACTTTTGTCCAATTGTCACATTTCTGCTAAACATTTTGCTTTCTATGATCCACATTTTCTACTGGAAAACTCACCCTTGGGATGTTTCCAAAAGCTTCAAGCTTGAATTAACAACATTTATTCAAACATTTTTGCAATCTTCCTGTAGTTATTATGAAGTCTTTTTATTATCATCTTTAAACAAGCGTTTTTTGTGGCTTTTCTCCAATGTCATCCTCCCAATCTGGATTTGAACATACATCTCAGTGGCTAGTTTTGCCTCAGTAAGTGTTACAGGATCAGAGTCCCTTTATTAAATGTGGTTTTGGTGCATGGAGTAGAGGACTGCCTTTCACTTGATGCCACATGCAGAAAATGGATCGTTTTTTCTTCTTATGTCTCATCTCATACAGTTTAGCATTTAAAGGGCTTTATTCTTCCTCATGTGCTTGTTTATCCTGTGACACAATGGACCAAGGGGCAGGGCATTTGAAACTAAGCAAAGAGGACATTAAGCATGTTCATTTTGAATGCTTTGTCAGACAGAATCAAGCTTTGCATGGCTCCTTCCATTGCTCTGTCCTGTTAATAAACATTGTCACTAAAGCAAGCAAGGTACAATTATAACATTATTTTTTAATCTTCCCCTAAAGAACAAGCCAGGGGCAAAGCCTTTTCATTTCCCCACTCCATGTTTTTCTCAGAGATGTACAAAAATGAAAGTTTGGATTTTAGCAGGTAATCTGCAGGGAAAAAAAAGAAAGAGTAGTGTATATTGCTCAGGAAATTTGAGCAGTAAATATGATGATATAGTTAGGAGGCCAAAATTAATTTAGCCTCAAGAATGCCCAAATCTCAGATTACCTACTAAAATTGGTCATGACAACACATTTTGCTTTTGAAACTCCTCAAACACATTGCTATCCGAAATGTCTCACCGCTCCCAAGATGGAGTTCTTTCAAGCACAATGCCTAATGTGTTTGAACAGTTTATCTAGCCTAAAGCACTAAAACTTTAATGCATTATAAATGAATCACTATGGATACAAGACGTCTTGATGATCTCAAGTATTTGCTTTTATTTTATATTTTGATATTTGTACTGCTTGTCTACCCAGCAGAAAAATAAGCTTAATAAAATGTGATCATTTTATTAGCGCAGTCTAATTAAAAAGTTAAAGGGATAATGAAATACAAGACAAATTGAAAGATTAAAATGTATTATCTGTTCCACTAGGGTACCTGGTGTATTTAAAAAAAAAAACACATCAAAAGTAGTCAAATCCTTCCACCTTTTCTCTGGGCCCCGTCGTGCAATTCTGCCTGAGGGCCATAGAGAAGATGACAAATGACAAGCCGAAGTGTTTATTACATGGGACCAGACTCCATGCAGCATTCCAGCAAAACTCAACATTGATCTCAATTCTAAGAGACCTTCAAAAGTGAGTTGACTATTTTTGCTTACCCTTTACTTAGCGATTTCTACTGAGTCCAATGAGGATTTTGGCTGAATGAAACAAGACAGAGGCCTCAAGAATTGTTCCTTCAAAATGATGAAGACGGTCAGACATTCCAGCTGAATCTACCTGCTTACTGTCTATCAATGCTTTCAAATCTACTTTTATGGGCACTGATCCAACCCCTACTGAGATCAAATGAAAACTGGAAATTACATTTGATGGACTTAGTTGAACTTTTAAATTTAAAGACACTCCACTTCACTTCACTTTCAAGACAAGGCAGTCACACACACAGGCTGTTAATTTTACTGAAAGTTGCATGGATACCAGCTGCGCTGAAATAGTGGAAGTCTGTTGTAAAAATAGATGTGGAAGACATATGAAAAATTTTGCAGCGTATCCTGTTTAGACTCTGAAAGGGATCACCTGTTTTGGCAAACTTGGAACATACCTAAAAGCTGTGTGTTCTGGATTTGCAACAGTCCATAACTGAACACTCAAGTTCAAGTGTTGTAGCAAGTAGCATGTGCTAAGCTGCAGCTAACTGCTTTTATTTGATTCATTGGTTTCTCCAAGAACACAAGAAAAAAACCTTTTCAAACAAAATCTCTGCTAAAAAAAAAAAAAGATGTAATTGAAGGGGGAAAAATGACTTCTGTGTTGCAAAAATACTGTGACAGCTGGGGGGAGTAGGGGGTGTGGAAGCTCAGTATTCGCAGTGGTGTGTTCATTTTTGTGAAACCGATAAGTTCTATTATTACACTCTGAAACGACTGTCTGACGATTGCCCAGTTTTTCCACCGTTTCTCCTTGTTCGCAAGGAGATGGCTTTACAAAAGCAGCACCTTTGTCATTTGGACTGTGCCTCCACCATGACATTTCACTGGTTCCACCTTGGCATTCACATGGTTGTGAACTGGAAATTAGTGGGATTCTACCTGCTTACACCAGGTAAGAAATTAGATCCATCACCCCCGCTGGCACATAATAACACTCCCAAAGAAACAGCATTGCCATCCACTCAGAGCCTACCTGACTATGTCTCTGTATTGTCCATAGTCACAGGTGTGCCTGGAGCAGGAGACAGGCAGTGAAGGTCAGCTTCACATACTGCTCAGGTTAATGGAGTTTCATGGAATACATTAGCCTCAACACAATGCCTACATGTATGCTGCATCTTTACTGTGTAAAAGGGCTGCATACAGAAGCCTATCCAGTGCCCATTTCTCCTTTTCAAAACCTGAGTACCTCAAAACAAGGCTGAGTTTTGCTGGTACAGGCAACCCCTGTTTAGTGCTCTTAATTGGTTCCTGAAAAAATGAGAGTTAAGCGAAACCGAAAGTATTTGACAACCCAAATGGTGACTGCAAGTGTTTTCAGTGACCCAAGATGGTGACCATGTGCGTTATAATGAAACTTGCTGGGCAATAAATGAAATCAGGTATCAATATGAAATGAATGTTACAGCGAAATAGCACTAAGCTAAACAGCGTTAAACAGGGGTGGCCTGTAGTTTATATCTTTTCTGTGTAAAAAAGGAATGGCAAGGGGAGAAACTGGGACTTGGCTGTGCTGTTCACTTTATAATCCACATAAGAGAATCCCTATGACAGAAGTTTACAATGTGAGTAGGAAAGAAAACACAAATGGGGTGGGAGAGAGGGACTATTATTCCCATTTCACAAATGAGAAGCTGAGCTACAGAGAAGTTAAGTGGTTTGCCAATGTCACTTTTTTACTACACATCACGCGAGTGCCTTAACCAAAGGATCGACTTCTCTAGATTTGCCCTGCCTGCTTTTCAATCATTCCCTTTCTTTTACAGTGTTTTCTCCCCCTTAAGGGGAAGGGAAAGGGGAAGAAGTCACTGAATATCTTTAATGTTTTGACAAACTTTAAAACAGACCCCACTGCACCTGCACATATGCACGGGCCATTTATCAGCGCACCACTAATATGAATGCAAGCTACTCAGCACCTTCTGAATGAAGTGAATCCTTCACAAAATGGCACCACTCGGTCATGTCCTTTCAAGGTGCCATGCATCAGAGCCTCGTTTGGCTGCTTCCCCGTTTCACCAACAGCTCTTTGAATTACACTGCCAATCAATCTCTGCTGTAAGACTATGGAAGTCAGCGAAAATATAAAATGGGATTACTTTGCACTAATTGCATCAATGCTGCTGCTTCGACATTTTCCACGTATTTTTTTGACGGAACAGAGTAAGTCACCTGCCCAGAGGTCTTCAGGAATTCGGTGCCTCACTACTTGTGCCTTGTTACAGCTCCTGGCCTTCCTGTTTCATGACAAATAGGCTTCAGTATGATGCCCTTCATAAAAGTCAACGAGAGTTATGAAGTAACCATCCAAAAAAAAAAGACATACCCTGGAGAAATTAAAACTGCCAAGAATGGTTTACATTCAAGACAGCTCTTGAAGTGTGACAGCTCCCCAGATGAAGGAGAACGAACTGGTAGATCATAGCTCATTTCTGACTGTAAACAGGCCCCAGTCTTGGTGTTTTGGCTCATGGATCTTGTGTTTCTGTGCAAACCAGGCTCATGTCCTTCAGCTCAGCTGTGACAATGTGTAAGAAATAAGCTCTTTCACATAATATCAGCAAAACGTGCCCGCTGATCTGAAGCAGTTTCCTGGAACATTTACCGAGCTTAAGTGCTCTGAAACTCCTCTTTGGAGGAATTAACAGCAGTTAGACCACTCTTTGCCTCAGGCAAGACATTCAAAATACACTAGTTGGCCTGGCATTGCTAGGAATTCAGTATTTTCTACTGTGCAAGAGCCATGTTCAGCACCGGATTTTAAATCCCAGTCTCAAGATCAGAGGAGGCTCTGTGTATAATGGGCTGCCAGTTGTTTCAGATGGGAGTGGTGTTTAGGGGCTCATCTTTAAAAAAGCAGCATTTAGCTGCGTTTCTGTCAGGAGACAGGGCTACATTACAGGAATCCATAATAAGCCACAAGAAGGAAGGTGCCTGAGTGACGGTGGGAAGAAGCTTAAATTAAAGAATACAAGGGAAGCAGCATTTTCTTTAATTCACACGGAAAATTCACAAGAACTGCCACCGAGTCCTGTAAACTATTACACATAGCCCTGGCTAGATTACCTACATATTCAAAACAAAAAATAAGTCTGCACTGCTATAAAGTCATAAAAAGCCAAACCCTCCAATCCATGGCTTGACATGGGAAACTTAAGTTTCTGGTTTCTGGTAAAAGACTGAGGAGCTAAAAAAATACCTAGGACCTCAGAAAATACCTAGGACAAGAAACAAAGCTATTACAGGAGATCCCAGAGAGATAACGAGGATGGCTTGGGCACACGGCAAGAAATAAGCCCAGGAAAGAGATCATAAATGGCAACACAGACTGGAACTCAGGACACAAGGGAGAGGAGAAGACTGAGTAGGCTTTGGATAGACATGCTCAAGAATGACCTAAAACAACAAGGTTTAAAGCAAAAAGAAGCCACTGAGGTGATACAACACAGAAAACTGAAGCAACTTTTGGTCCCGTCGTTGCATGTTTGCTGGTAGAATCAAATAACCAATACTAGCATCAGGTTGGTTGCACCACACATCCCAAAAGTTTTGTGGTGCATTTTTCATTTTCTGCAAACTCACCAACAAGGGCACCCAGTTTTTATTAAGTGAGCTCAACAGTAAGAGGTACTCTCTAGCTCTTGGGTTTTGTTCGTATGAATTTGCTTTTACATAAAATATTGTGGGGGGGAGGCACTGGCAACACATAGCGGGTGCACATGCACGCCCTGAGATTGGCAGTGCACCCCCTGTGAAAAGCACCACTGACGCTGCCGGCGGTGTCTGTGGGCAGTTGCTGCTCACCACCATCCCTCTGCCACCAACACTGCCACGGCCACCTGTGGGAGCTCCCTGCTCAGCCCACCCCCACCACTGACACTGCTGCAGCTGTATGCAGGAGCTCCCCACTCCCCAACATCATGCCCCGCCACTGACACTGCTGCCGCCTGCAGGTAGTCTCCGTGCCCCCACAGCCTAGGGGGCACGTGGCATTCATGGGGGAGGAAAGGTGGAATCCCAAACTAACAACTCGTGTAGCCAACGGAGTTTACAACCTCACACTCACTGAGCTATTCTTGCAGAGCTCAGCAGGGCTCAGAATCGGATCATACTGGCTTTAACAGCAGGACTGGCAAATTCTTTTAGGAAATCATTTACACACAAGTACGTTCTGCTACAGCAAAGTACAAACGTGGGGATGATTGATTACTCCTTGACTGAAGCGCAGGCAAGTGCTTTGCTAGTTTAGGGCTTCAATATGCATTCACTGCTTCTATCTTTATGTGAGTAGTTATCTCTTAAATTCATGTTTCACTGAAAATTCCCAGTCCCACATTTTCAAATACCCATGACAAGGGTGGGCAATTATTTTGGCTGTAGAGGTGCTTAATGAGTTTTAACAAGCTGGCAAGGGCTGCGAGGGTAGCTCCACCCCTTGACAGGTGGTCCTGTCTCCTGGTTGACATCTTGGGGCTGGAAGTCTCATCCCCTAATCCCTGACCTTTGCCACAGGAAGTCTCTCCCCTTCCCCCAAGAAGTACTCCTTTTGGGAAGGGGTTTTCCATCTTGGAACTGGGAAAAAACAAATGATATACTAAAAATCAAACGTTAATAATAGCACATTTCAATTTTATTTAAAAAATATTTTGTCCTGGTTTGTGTGTATTTTCTTGTGCATATAGAGATGACTGCATAATAGCTCAAAATGAAGTCTTACTCTTGTATATTGTGGGGACAGGATGTGGAGGGGTGGGGGCAAGTGTGGGTGGGTATGGGGTTGGGGGGGCTGTAGGTATATGTGTGGGGGTGTGGGCAGATGTGGGTGGGTATGGGGGTTTGTGGGTGTGGGTAGATAGGGGGTTTGTGGGGGCTGTGGGGTGTGTGGAAGGGGAGGGTGACTGGGAGCGTGCATGAGGGGTATGGTGGGTATGCAAGTGTAGCAGTGTGCGGGGCTCCCTCAGAGGCATGCAGGTGTGTGTAGGGGGGAAGGGTATGGGTGGGTGCAGGGTTCATAGGATATGCGATTGTGTGTAGTGGAGGGTGTGGTTGTGGGGTTTGTGTATATAGTGGGGTATGCCTGAGAGCCCCCTGCACACCCTGCCCTGAGCCACTCGGCCCCTTCCCACGCCCTGCAGCAGCATGGGATCCAGGCACACTGTGGTGCCTCCCCACCACCGCTAACAGCGCATAGCCCCAGCCCTGCCCTGAACCTGCTCTGGATTCATCTCCATCAGAGCAGATAAGCTGGAACCCAGGCACAGCCCGGGCCTGGCCCATTCCACACCACCATCCCATGGTGCATCCTGCTGCCCCCTGGACCTGCAATAGGGCTGGGGTGGCTCCTTCAAGCTGCTGTCACCGCTAGCCTCAGCCCCACAGTACTAGCAGGGACCCATGCGCACAACCCTGACCCCACGGACCCCATGCCGACTCCACGCTCCCCCATCCAGACTCAGCAGTGGCAGCACGAGACACAAGCTGCTGCTCAGCACAAGGTAAAAGTGACTCCTCCCCCTCACCACCGCTGGCACTTCCTGGTGTAGCCCCCTGGAGCCCGTGCCGGACTGCCCTGTGTCTACACAGTGTCACCGCCACCTCTGGGCTGCCTGGCAAGCCAGTGGTGGCAGCATAGAGCAGATGCAGGGCAGCCCAGCGCAGGCTCCAGGAGGCTGCACCAGAAAGTACCAGTAGTGGGGGGGGGTAGGGGGGAGGCTGCTTTCATCCTCACATTGAGCAACAGCTTCTGTCACTGCAGAGCCTGGGTTGGCAAGGCTGGAGCAGGCATGGGGCATGCGGGTTTGGAGCTGTGTGCGTACATCCCCACCAGTACTTCACGGTGGGAGCCGGCAGCTGCGGCAACTAGAAGGAGCTGCCAGCACCTGGGCTGCCTAGAAAGGCGTT
Organism: Caiman crocodilus; assembly: GCA_030014935.1. Lineage (NCBI taxonomy): Eukaryota > Metazoa > Chordata > Crocodylia > Alligatoridae > Caiman > Caiman crocodilus. The sequence goes on from JAGPOW010000261.1 coordinate 11,153,433, forward strand.
CCAGCTGTGGAGCTGCCCCAGCCCTGCTGCTTGTCCAGGAAGCAGTAGGACATAGCACAGCCAGACGATGCCTGGCCCAGGTGGCACCGAGCAACCTGCCAGGGGCCAGACAAAGACAGTAAGGGCTGAATCCAGACCATGAACCATATTTTGCCAACATATGATCATATTGAAAGGTATCTTTAACAACATTTGTTACCTATTGCAGCAACTATAGAAGTGGCCCTTCTGAGAGTGAGCAGGTTCCTACAAAGAGCTCAGGCTCCCTGTTATCAAATGATCTTATACAAATATCCTTGTCACACTCCCATACTAGGAGAAGGAAGAACTATTTTGCTAGCTAAGAAGAATGTGTTGGAATATGTTAGCAACAAAGAAGTTAAAATCAACAGGAGGGTGTAATACATAGACATAAGGTTAGACTGTCTGGAATCCTATGTGCTTATGATACCAAGTAATCAATCATCAGTGCCAAAAATAACTTCCCTTTACTGGTCTGAAAAAGTAGATGAAGACAACAGCGTTATTCTTAGAACCTCAATGCACTTCGATTTTCTGTGAACTTTCAGGCACTGAAATAAGCATTTGATACTATTGAAAACGTGATTGTTTCTCTTCATTTGCTGTCTTACTGATAAAAATTATTTCTTCATTTTTCTTTTAGCATGCTATTGACTTGGGGTTACTATACAACCTTCTGTACTAGGTGTACAGAATAAAGGATCATTATGTACTTCACTGATTCAGTCATTGTTTGAAATGATGATTCAGTGAAAAAGTCTGGAAAAAAAAGCAAATGGTAAATACAATATTTCTTCATACTGAATCCTTTTTTACTCCAAAAAATATTTCTCATTACTTAACCTTGGTACAAAAGGAATAGCAAAGTCCATGTTCATTATGAATGCTACTTCATAGAGCTGTATCTGTGAGCGTCCAATGGTGTGACTAAGATTTCGCCTCAACAGTACAAATATATTATGCTTGCATATTTAGCTGTTTTCAACAGTAGCAAATTTAGAACAGATAAAAAAAAAATCATCTCATTACTATTTGCCAGCTTACCTAAAATATGTTGGCTAATAGTCTGAGATCTTGGGTAATAGGTTCTATGTTAATACTTATTGAAAATGTCCATTGGAAGGTAAAGTATGAAATTTATGATGTAAATCTTCCAATCAGGGAACAGAATAATATACATGTGATCTATGTGGCTGGTCACAAAATTCAAATAACCAAAAGTTCAAAAATTGTGGATCAAATCAATTGGATAACTCTTCACAAGCAACACACAGACTTCAGCTTTTTTGGAAAAACAACATTGCTAGAATTTCAATTAAATTTGTTGCTCCTGTCTGTGGACAATTTAAGAGTTTGTTTGTTTGTTTTAAACTATATATTTTAACAAACTTGAGGGGGGGAAGTCAAAGTCATTCTCAACCAATAGTTTGACTCCTTATAATCATCTCATATTTGCATCAGCAGCAATTATTCATATTTTACCTTGCTCTACTTTGCAGCCGTTACCGGACTGAGAACGGGTACTTTGGTTGGAATGCCATTTGGCATGCGCAAAATCATTACTGTGAAATACTACACTGCTGTTTCACAATTTATCTTTAAGATGAACTGTGGTTTCTTAATGGTCTTGAACTTTTAGTTTAGGAAAATAAAATAAAATAAATCCTGAAAGTAGGGCAGAGGGGAGGAACGAAATGCAGGACATTTCTGGCAGTGGGATGATGAAGTGTGCTGCTCCAAAATGCCATCTCTTTGATTAGACATTACTTATTTCCTGTCAACATTCCCTGAATCATGGAAAGCAGATTAATTATCCCCAGTCTAAGTGTTTTACACATCGCAAAGGATGCCAGGTGGTCATTTGCAGTGGCACTCATTGCATTATAAGAGTACTGTGCATTTTCCAGAGGGAAATATCACAACGTAAGAAAGTTTTTAACAAACATTGCATCACAATCAGTCTGCATTTTCTTTCATTTCTTTTCACGATTTGCCCATTGTATATCTGTCTTGGTTTCCATAGTGGGGTCATGTAGCATAGCCTACACAAAAAAAATCCATTTGATCCTTGGAGTTTGGTGAGTTCTTCTGCATTTGTCCTGAGAAATGCTAATAAATTTTGAACCAAGGCATAATCCTACATTTGCAAATCATGACTCTTTGGAGAGTTTAATACCATCATTGTGAAGCAGCAACACGAATTCTAATGTGGTAGTGCTAATAGTGGCAGATAGAGGACAGTAGAAATCATCTCATTACCACTAGCCAAACAGTCTAAAACCTAGTTACGCACAGCCCATCATTTCAGAAAGCAGATTCTGGATAACCATTGAATCATAAAAAAACCCAAAAAACTTTGATGGAGGGGGCCTCAGGAGGTCATCTAGTCCAAACCCCAACTGAAGGCAGGATCATCCATGTCTAAACTATCTCATCCAATGCTCTTAACATTTCCAAGGATGGAGACAGTCTTCCACCTGTTTAGGTAATCTGTGCTAATGCTTAATGACCTTCATTGTTAGGAAGTTCTAACGTACACCCCACTTAAATGGCTTGTGTTGTAGGCACTAGTTATTCACAATCAACACAAACATTGTAGCAGGATCTATGTTAAATATCTGGTCCCACTACCATCAACAGCAAATCTCCTGCCAATTTGGAATTTGTTTATGGATGAATGAGATTAGAGGCTTCCACTTTAAGATGTTATGAGTCATGCAAAAAGCAAGAATCAGTCATATAAATCAGGCTGGAATAGACCTAAAGGGCAATACTTTTACAGGAATGATGCTCCATGACTGGAATATGAGCAAAAGGCAGCACAGTCTACTGGGAGCTGAGCTTGCACTTAAGCCATATTCTATAATATGAGAACAGAGGTTAGTGAATTAAATGAACATCTGGTAAATTCAGAACAAGGGAAATGGAAATACCTTTAAAGTAGCCTGTCAAATCCCCTGCATCAGAGGGTCATGAAGTTAAATACTTTGCATGACTTTCTAAAGAGCCTGGATAGTTTTATAAACCATAAGTATTTGTGGTTGAGCATGCTCAGAAAAGGATAAGCAAGTGTCATGGAGATGGCCTGCAGACTCCAAAAAAGACCCGCTTCCTCCTTTGTACTTCACTGTGCAAACTGGCAGGGTTCATCTGAACAGTTTGTTAAAGCCATTCTGGCTGGATTTAGATGGAGGGCAAGGTTGGACAGGACTGACAGCTTTCTTTCATCTTTACAAAACGAAGAAAAAAAAATACTGAAAAATAATTGTATAACTCACTTGCGTTATACAGTATAGTAGCCACAATACTGCGGCTTGCATTTTCAGTGCCTTGTATGCTTAAACCTCCAGCACTCTCCCAGCTGCAGTCGTCATAAAGTTCAGCACCGATGCTTCTCAGACACAAAACTCGGAAAACTCCCATTCAGGGTGCTTGTACGTGTGACAGGGGTTTAGTCCTCAGGGTTTTATTGTATGCCCCCTACGTTGAAATGGTGGGGCATTGAATAAAACCTTAAGAACTAAACCATTTAGATTTTTCCATCATATTATGGGAAGAGCCTGCCCACTTTTTATCATTCCTTTTTTCTTTCCTTTTTTTCCTAGCGGATGCTGCCCACCTCTCCCGCAGCTGGGGGGTGAGCTGCCAGAGGGCAGAGCTGTCCCTGAGCTGCAGGGGACCCCGATCCTTCCCTCCATAGCTGTGGCTCTTCCTGGGGCTGCCCAGGTGAGCTGCTAGTGGGCTGGGTGCTGTCCCAGCTTGGAGGCAGCACCTAACCCAATCCAACTCTTCCCAGACCCCAAGCTGGGGCAGCACCTGGCTCGCTAGCAGCTTGCCCAGGCAGTCCCACGGGGTGCCACCACCGTGAAGGCAAGGACCAGGGCTCCACACAGCTCAGGAGCCACTCGGCCCACTGGCACCTCTCCCAGCTCTCCAGCTATAGAAGAAATGGGAAGTCTGCCAAAAACAAACAAAAAAAAGATCAGTCCCCTCTCTGCTTCTGCCTTCAGCAGGCTGCTGTGGCCACCAGGCAAAGGGCTGGTTTGCCCCTGGGGCAGCACGGGAAGGCAGCAGGAGGGTGGCTGGGGGTGCTGGCAGCTGGGGAAGGTGGCAGGGATGGTGCACAGAGCACTGGAAGTCTGGGTGAACTCGGGGAAGTCTTGGATTAGGTTCCTCCAAGCTGGGGCAGCACCCTGCCAGCTAGCAGTCCTCCTGAGCTTCCAGCGCCCCGAGCACTGTCCCCACCATATTCTCTGGCCATCAGCAAACCCAGCCACCCTCATGCCTCCTTCCCATGCTGTCCCAGAGGCAAGCCAGCTTGTTTCTCAGGCAGTCTCAGGTGTCCTGCTGGCTGAGGAGCCCAGTTCTGCAGTAAGGAACCCAATCCTTATTTTTTTGGGCAGAGACTGCCCACTTCTCCCAGCCAGGGGTGAGTTGACAGCTGCATCCTTCTAATTTGCAACACTGTAAACTAAAATACATTGGGATGTCGTTTAGTTTGCAGCAGTGCAAACTCCTTTAAAACCTCCAAAACTGGCACGTGTGCAGTGCAAGCCACAAAAAGTTACATTTTCATCACGTGTACATGGTAATGGTGTCACGTGTACAAGCACCCTCAGACTTTAATTTTGTTCGCCTTTCAGCCAAGACACTGAAATTCTCATGGAAAATGTCTGTCTGCTCTTAGCATAAGGGGAAAAAAAGTGTTACTAGGCAACATACACCCAAAGTAGAGGCTGCTACTGCACTAATGGAAATCAAATCAAAAGTAAGGAAATGAGGATTTTTCAAAAGAAAAAAGAATATGAATGGGAGAAATGTTTTTTAGTAGCACAAGATAAATGGAAGATTAGGGGTGGTTACGCTACTACGACTGTTCAGCCCATGAGAAAATAATGGGACTACAGAGGTATGATGGAGGGTATCATCTGCACACAAAAGGATTAACTGAGCTATAATTGAAGATAAGATTTGCCTTGTAGAATGTTTTATCATTACTATAGATGACACGTGAAAAAGGCAGAGTCTAGTCTGACTTTCAGATACCAGACTGAGATTGAAACCTATTTTTCAGTATAAAAGACGACTTTCATTGTAAATCGGGCTGATCTAAAATAGCGCCTTTTAGATGCATGGATTCCATAGTGCCATTTTCAAAACACTAGAATACATGTGGTCCTCATTTGGAATATACGGGGACATGTAACCAGATAATAATAATAATAATATACTACTACTACTACTA
>JAGPOW010000261.1:11158798-11192278 GCA_030014935.1 Caiman crocodilus
TAATAATAATAATAATAAATCCACAAACATATAGAAAACTGCTATAAGAAACATCCTCACTTAGAAACTTAATGTAGTGACAAACAAGCTAGAAGAGATGCTGGGATTGTGGTAGTTCTGTATTAAACTTTCAAATTGCTTTGACAAGGCAGCCAAATCTGTGAGAGATGCTGCATATCTATCAAGCTGTCAATGCAAAGAAACACAATTCTAGAGAGCATTTCCATGTACAACTTGCTGGTATTTGAGTGGCACATAAAAGTCCCAACATGTAGGAATTTACAGTAAAAGCTTTTCTTAAAAAGTAGCCTTTCAATAGACTTTCCACCCTATTTTTAATGGTGTATGTTCTGACCACCCACTTTTCGTCTGCATAGCTGTAACACAGACAGCCCAGTCTTTCCCTCAGTTCAACTCTAACCCATACAAAAGTCTCAATGATGGCATCTTGCAAAGGAAATGTCTCCTTTTTTTTAAATGAACACCTACCCAACTAAGAGGCAGACTTGCCTCTCTCTCACTGCAAACTCTAAATCAGAGAGTAGCTCTGAGCATGGCCTGGCCTGTACAACTGCTGCAATTACTGCTCCCCACATCAGTGTTGCTGCTGTGGTTTCTCCCTGCCTCCCAAAGCTCCCACCACAGCACTGCTGAAATATTTCAGACGTCCTCTGGCTCTGCAGGCCAGACAGAATGGCTTTACAGGTCAGATTTGGCTGGTGGGCTAATACTGCTGGGGTAAAATTTAAAAAAAGAGCCAATAACCAAAGACATTGACTTCCAGTGTGATTCAGGCTCTTAAGTACCTAAGCATGGGCAACTGGTGCTGCCTTAGTCAGGGGGGCACATGCCCCAACCCAGCGACCAGTCAGTGACTGCGAGGAGGTCCCTCCGTGGCTGGTCTTGCTGACTGACGGGGAAGGCAGCCCACACCAAATTGCGAGATGGCTGGTCACTGTGGGCACTTCTAGGAGCGCCACAGTGCTCCCACGCCCCAGCTGGTGCATGCAGGGGGGGCACCAGTCCTCCTGCCTGCCCTCCCTGCCCATTGCCTAAGCAATGAGTACGGCCAGGCAGGTGGTGCACGTGCACCCCCATACACCCCATATGCATTGCCACTGTACCCAGGAGCATGTCTATACTGTTTCCTGGGAACACAGCTGGGAAGCAGGCCCTGCCCATCTGCTCCCAGTCTAAATCTGTCCTGAAAAGGAAGCAGAGAAGTTTCCCTGGGTGCTCTCTGCTTCACCACTCCTGAGATCTGTCTCCGGCCTGCTTGACAGCAGCAATGGGCAGCAGAGCCCAGCTCCGCTTCCTCATTCCCAGGATTGGCATACAGAGAGTGGGAGCAAGCGGGTGGGATGTGAATCTCTGCGGCGCTCGCAGGAGTCCCCTGGAACCCAGCGACTCTTGGAAATGGGGCATGGGTCTTAATGCAAAATGTGTGCCTAATCTGATCTCCTCCATAGCATGCCCGACAGCATTTCACTCCACAAAGCTGCAGCTGAAAGGATTCTTCTTCTGTGCTACGTAAGTGAACAGCTTGGAGCCGGCTTACTTGGGCTTGTTTTGGAGCATCTCTTTGGGAAAGGAATTCAGTCTCCAAGGGATGAAGTTTGCACTCCAGCAATGTGACTGGGGTGGGGCAAGGGGGGCACCCACTCTATGTGTTGACTATGAGGGGGGCACCAGGATCCCCCTTGCTGGGAGCCTTTGCTGTGGCAGGAGAAGCTCTGCGCTGCCCATGGTTGCTGCGGAAGCTGGGCAGAGAAGTGCATCAGGTGGGGGAGTGGAGCCAGCCGAATGGTGCTTCCCTAACTCATCACCCCTACCCCTGAGTTTGGCAGCAGGAGGGGAAGCCCTGTGCTGCCTCTGCCTCTGCCCGGCCAGAGCTGGGGCGTGCAGCGCTGCACCAGACAGTTTATCTGAGTGGAAGGGGGGAGAGTGGAATAAGAATAGTTCTCCCCACACCTTTCCTGATCTGCTGTGGTCAGCATACCTTTGCCATCACCCCCCTCAGCGAGGTCCCTATACCACTGAACTCTCCCCTCGATGAGTTGTTTCAGTGACAGGCTACTGTTTGCATTTTCAGTCTGATTTTTTCCAGCTTCAGCTTCCAGCTATTGGGTCTTGTTGTGCATTTTGCCTACTCCTTGTTAAAAAGCCCTGTAAATTCAAGTGGTTTTTGTTTTCCTTTGTAGAGGTAGTTTTTACATGTTCAAATTGCCAAATGTCTCTCCGGAAAGTTATACATCTTGAGCGACTGAAGTGTGTGATCAAGAAGAAACATTCTTCAGACCCTCCAAGGCCTCCCCAGTTTTTTAATATCCTTTTTCAGGCAGAGCTCCAGCATTAGTCTCAGCAGTGCTGCATACAGATATCACCTTTCTATTCCTACTCAGTATTCCTGTTTTTATACATGCCAGCCTCATGTTAACCCTTGCTTCCTCTAGCTATATATGTCAAGTAATCATATTATTAAGGCACTTTCATAGCTAAGCATGCAGAAAGAAGTCAATGAACTCTAGCAAAGAAGTAGCAGAGATGAAAAGAAAGTGTTATTCCTATTTATTTGACCAATATAACTGCTTTTTTTTCATTATGTGCCTCACCTGTGATGTTATTAATGACTATAAGTAGCAGATACAGTTATTTCATACACTTAAGTAAAAGGAGACAAGAAGTCTTAGTTAGAAGTTATAGCTAGAAAACAAGACTTCCATTACACAAGCAATTCAGATTTTGGCACTGGGTTTCATCCTGTAGCAGAGCAAGATCAAGATTTTTCAGAAATTTTCATGAAAAAACAGAGATGCAGATTCAGCTGCTACTCTTTCTGGGATGTGGGAGCCCCTGTTTTCCTCCCAGGGCTAATGTGTATGCAACTCCCAGTTCCCCAAACAGTTCATCCCACCAGCCATGGAGTCGTTCTCTCTTCCTGCCCCAATTAACAATTGCTCACATAAACTGAAACCTGCCTTGGGCTCCCATGAAGCCCAGTGAGTGGCTTGTTATCCTGGGAGCTGGGAGACATGGACTCAAACCCATGCTCTTAAAACAGAAACAGAGGGGATTTGAACCTAGGCATCACATAGCCTGGTAGTAAGTTCCCAAACCACTTGGATGTTAGCCATTCCACATTAGGAAGTTTCTCTCTCTTTTTTTGAGCCGAAATTCCACTTGGGGTCTGAGATACTTTTCCAATGGCAAGTTTCATCAGAACCAAGGACATTTCTTTGAAAAATTTCAGCTTTAATTGATTGACACTGGATGACAGAAGGAGGGGAATTTTCAGTACATCCATCAGATCTACAACTACTACCACCACCACCACCTGCCTCTTACATGATGCTTGGCAAGCACAGATCGGAGAGCAATTTACCAAAAGGTAAATTATCAACATCCCCATTTTGCGACTGGAGAAACAAGGAATGACATTGCCCAAGAAAACCAGGGCAGAATCAGAAATTGAACAAAGGTCTCCTGAGTCCTGATCCAATTGGCTCTATCCCCTAAATGCTGTCATGAAGTCACTATTATAATGCATAGTCTGTGAGGATAGCATCCTATGATATGATCATATGTCTCAGAAAGAAACATAGGCCTCATCTTTGCCAAACTCTAACTCTATGCTCAATCCTGGTTTTCCCACTTAATATGGTGTACGTTCACATATCCAAACATGTGCCACATGGCAGACACTTCACTGAGCTATAGGACAAGCCATTTGGTAATTTCTCACATATCTGGCTCTGATAAGATTAATGCACTATTCATACACAACCACTGACACATCCAGTGCTAGAAATCTCATGGTCCTTTAATTCAGGCCCACAAAACCATGGAGCATCTACTCCCTGCTACCCTACATCCTACCAGTCCCCTGGACCTGTTCAAAGGAGATGCCTCCATGGCAGGGCATAATGATCTGTTAACTTAGGCCCTCCTTCCTCAAAAAATTATCCAGGAGCCAGCCAGAGATGCTGTAATCACAGCCAAAGCAGAAACTTTCTGCCTTTGGCCCTGTTCTGTCTCACTCCAATTATCCTGGCACATGTCCAGGAAGGGCCAGCAGGGGAGGTTATGCTCAGGGGCAACCAACACGGGTTCATTAAGGGCAGGTCTTGTCAAACCAACCTGGTGGCCTTCTATGACCAAGTCACCAAGTCCTTGGGTGCAGGTGTCGCAGTGGATATAGTCTTTCTGGACTTAAGGAAGGCCTTCGACATGGTCTCTCACTCCATTCTCAGTAAGAAACTAGGAGACAGTGGTGTTGATGCTTACACGGTCAGATGGGTCACTAACTGGCTGGAGGGCTGCACCCAGAGGGTGGTGGTGGACGGGTCTTATTCAACCTGGAGGGATGTGGGCAGTGGGGTTCCCCAGAGCTCAGTCCTCGGGCCCGCACTTCAACATCTTCATCAGTGACTTGAGTGAGGGGGTAGAAAGCACCCTGTTCAAGTTCGCAGATGGCACTAAGATGTGGGGTGAAATGGGTACACTAGTAGGAAGAAACAGGCTGCAAGCGGATCTAGTCAATTTACAGGGGTGGGCCAATGAGAACGGGATGGGGTTCAACACTGACAAGTGCGGGGTAATGCACCTGGGGAGGAAGAACCAGCAACAGACCTACAGGCTGGGGAACTCCCTTCTTGCCAGTGTTGAGACAGAAAAGGATCTTAGAGTCATCACTGATGCCACAATGAACATGGGATGACAAAGTGGGGACGCGGTCAGGAAGGTTAACCATACCTTGTCACGCATCCGCAGATGCATCTCGAGGAGGTGATCTTCCCCCTCTATGCGACACTGGTCAGGCCGCAGTTGGAGTACTGCATCCAGTTCTGGGTGCTGCACTTCAGGAGGGATGTGGCCAATATGGAGAGGGTTCAGAGGAGGCCACCTGCATGATCAGGGGGCAGCAGGGCAGGCTCTACAAGGAGATGCGAAGGGACCTGAACCTGTTCAGTTTCCACAAGAGAAGACTGAAAGGGGATCTAGTGGAAGTCTACAAACTAGTCAAGGGGGACCAGCAGGCACTGGGGAGTCCCTGCTCCCCTGAGCACTCCCGGGAGTTACAAGAAACAATGGACACAAGCTAGCAGAGGGAAGTTTCAGGCTAGACATTAGGAGGGGCTATTTCACTGTCAGGGAGAAATAGATGGAACCAGCTTCCAAAAGAAGTGGTGCTGGCTCCTACCCTGGGGGTCTTTAAAAAAAGGCTGGACAAACATCTGGCTGGGGTCATTTGACTCTAGTGCTCTTTCCTGCCATGGCAGGGAGTCAGACTACATGATCTCCTCAGGTCCCTTCCAACCATGAAACCTCCTTCAGTCTCTCCCTCATTTCCTTCGGTTCCACCCTCCATTTATTCCTCTTTACTTTCATTTCTCTGGATGTGCTCCCTTATTTCTTTCCAACTTAAGTACTTACTCGACCTCCAGTGGTCCAGAACCTGGGACACAAATCTCACAAGAGCAGGCATTTTTAGGAGGCTGCCACTGAGCTTGTTGAACAGACAGTGACCTTTAGGGGCCGAGCACACGTCTTGGAGGCATTACCTTTTGGCCTTATCACTTGACTCTCTGCGTGGTCCTGGACAAGACGCAGCTGTCTCAGAATCTCCATTTTACATCCATGAACTACATTAATAATCCTCTAATGAAAGGTGCTATCCTACTATGGCAGCCAAACATTTGTATTATAGTAGCTAAGATGCTCCCTTCAAGATACAAGCTCCATCACTGAGAAAAGATGATCCAGGAGTTTGAATACCAGACTAGGACTTAAAACACAGGCAGGCAATTATTTTGGGTGGAGGGCCACTTAACAAGGTTTGGTGAGCTCTCAAGGGCTCCATGGGTAGCCCCACCCCTTGACAATTGCTCCCCCCTGCCACAGCCCATCTTGGGAACAGAAATCCCACCCCTAACCCCTGACCTTTGCCACCAGAAGTCCTTCCCCTTGCCCCCTAGAAATACTGCTTTTGGGACAAGGGGGGGTTGCGTTCTTAGAACCAGAAAACAGTTAAATCATACACTAAATTCAAACACCTACTATAACATTTTAATTTGAATACAAAAAATATTTTGTCATGATTTGTATTTGCATACTATACATACTGATGATTGCACAGTAGCTCAAAAATAAATTCTTAGTCTTGTATATTGTGTGGGGGGCGTGGGTGAGGATCTGTGCATGTGTATGGTGAGGTGTGGGGGAGGGCAGTCTGTGTATGTATGGGGGGTCTGAGGGGGTATGGGATGTGTGTGATGGGATGTTTTGGGGTGTGGGAGGGGTCTGTGAGGGGGTGTGGCTTTGTGTGGGGGGGCATAGGGTATGTTGGGGGTGTATATGTGGGGATTTGTGGGGGCAGGGTGTGGATGTGTGGCATTTGTGGGATGTGAGAGAGAGTAGGGGAGGTTGTGGGACCCCCCCACACACTCGCCCCATGGCACAGCAGCAGCAGGTGGGGGTGCTCAGGGCTGTCATGCCTGGTGCAGATGCTGGCGCTCAGTGGCACACGACTCCAGCCAGTGCTCCACATCATTACTTAATGCAAGTAATTTCATCTTTCCCTGCTTCGTGTTCCATCAGTAAAATGGGAATATTTTACTGCCTTGGAGGACAAATTCACTCAAGCTTGGGGCTGCCCAGATTCCATGTACGGACATTAGATTGATTGGTCATACTGGCTGTTGTACAAATAAGAAGAAAAAGCCCTTATCAAAAAAGTGAAGGAAAACTTTTCATTCCTGCTTTTAGGTCAAAAACTGGGAAAAGGGCTCTTTCAAGAATGTTTTACTTTGAGCATCAGCCACAGCCAGGAAGCTCCGAGATACCTGTAAGCAACCAAACTAGGAAGATTAGAGTTTTACAGGTGAACTCTACAATTCACAGATTAAGATTAGATTTAGTTCATTTTCGCATTTTCCTCTTTTACAAGCCAGTTCTACCTCCTGTACATGAAACACGGATGGGAGACTGGCATCGCAGGGATGGCGGCACTCCTGCTCCCAGCTTCCCCTTGCCACCAAGGCAGGTGGAACACGCCGTGAGAACAGCAGGCAGGGACTTTAACTCCCCAGATCAGGTAGGGACCCCCTCTTGACACCCTCCCCAGTGATGGTGGCTCCCCATGAAGCCTGGTAGGAGTGGAGCAGGAGTGGCTCTGGAGTAGGTCAGCCAGGGGCAGAGGCAGCAACAGGCTGGGGAGTGGTAATGGGAGGGAAGGGGAGGGGATGTGCCGCTGAGCATGGAGGGGGAGAGTCTTTCCTGCTTCAGGGAAGAAAGAAACTCCCCAGCTGCTGCTCCCATGGTGTGATTCAAAAAACAGTGGGGGGAGGGTGACAGTGCCAGGGGGTGCCATCTGGAACCACAACCCCTGGAAACAGGGAACAAGGTACACTAGCCTGAAAGAGAAAAGAGCCAGGGAAAGAGGACAAGAAATAAAATTTCATCTGTCTACCCCAGCATCTTGGCTGACTGGCATGAGAAAGGCATGCTAGCAGGAACAGACTTGCTGTGAATTTCCAAAGCCAAACACTGGGTTTCATTAACTTTATCCCTTCACCCTAAGAGCTCAGATAACCCAGGATCTAAGAAATGTTATACTCCCAAAGAGGAACTTGTTCTTGAACCATTTCCAATGTAGAAAGTCAGCTGCAAAAATAAGAGGGCCCGCCTTTCCTTGAGCATAAACTCGCACTGTGAGAGGTACTGAGGTCTTCTTTGAACTCACAAGCCCGGGGACGGTGTTCCTCAGTCTGGTTCCAGCACAGACTAGCTCCCTAACACACAGTCTGGGGTTGGAAGGGTGCAGTGTGGGGCTTCTTCACCGAACTTTGTCCCACGCTAGCTTATTGGCACACTGACATGTGAATGACGTTGAGTCAAACTCTTGATTCCCAATCACATCTCCCTGACTCATTATCAGAGATAGGACAGAAAGCCCCTTAAGTCACAAAGGAGGGCTGAGTCATATTTCTGAAATGTTTAAAACCACTGGAAGAACAGAATGGATAAAATATCTTGGGGGACTGAGGGAAGGAAGGGAGGCAATACATAACATTACCCAGATTTTAGTGTTACTCAAAAGTACAGGCCCTTTGTGCGCATAACTATCAGTTCTGACGAGCAATTTAGGAAGGTGCTAGACTGCCACAGATCTCCACTGGCTTGTACATGCAAGTGTGGGAAACCTGGTGAGGTGTTCTGGTATGGTATATTTAAGGAAATCACTCGTTGAAAGAAAGAAATGGAACTGTTGGAAGTAGAAGCCAGCAGAAATAAAGCTCAGTTTAAAATGACTACTGCAGGGCTTTGTTAAATATTCCATTAATGGTATGCTCACATTTAGCGTTTTACAAAAAAAAAAAAGAAAGAAAGAAAGAAAAGAAAAAGAAAAAAGAAAGAAAGGAAAATTAAAAGCTTTTCCTCAAGCACATGGAAGAAACAAATCAGTCAACTCCAAATGCCATTGCTTTTCAATTGGTTTTAGACACCCAACCACTGAACGGATACACGTCTGCGTTCCAGGGAATAGTGGGATCAATTAATTGCTCACAACTTGCTGGGTCTTTTAAGTGTAACAGTGCCTGAAGCTGAGGAGCCAACCAATGTGCATATTAAGATGCAATAGGTTCATACAGTAGCATGACCTGAGTTATGTTTAATATTAAATAAGATAAACGTAGAGCAGTTAACATTGGGTCAAGATCCCCTATCTAAACATGGGGACAAATGTAACACAAGCTTTATTTTTAAGATCTATGTAGAGAATATATTTTTGACTAAAAAATAATAATAAAGCCCCATGATATAAACTTTCTTCTTCAGTTCTCCAGATGGTGGAATGGAGTGAGGTACATAAAACAGTTCCTTATGCCAGTTAAATAGATATTGTGTAAGGATGAAGCTATCAAAATACCATAACTGCTGCTGGCAACCTACGGCTGAAACAGATAGCAAGCAATAAAAAGGGGGTTTGGGAGTCTGATGGAAAAGCTGCTGTTGTCCCCTTGCAATGCTGTGTTCAAGAGATGCATTATTTACTTTCTAAATTTTTCAGTTAAATTTTCCTATTTGTACATATTGCGTTTATTAATAATTCACGCCTTCATTGTGGTGCGATCTGCCTGGTGAACAAACAGCAAGCATTTTAAGCTACAATTCAACGAGGTCAGGTAAAACCAAAAAAGTTCTCATAGCTGTATCTGTAAGTATTCATGTTTCAAAACCAAGAATTTCTTTTTAAATAAATGGTGTGCGTGTATGTATAAATATAGCCAGTTTAGTCCCCAGAAAAAAAAATAGTAAAGGAGGAATGCTAAATTTTAGGTAACTTCATATTGTAAGCTATTTAATTAAGCACTAAGGAAGGTGTTACAGACCTTTAACCATTCTAAAGGCACTTAAGTGGGAGTGCTCACGCATTAAAGGGTGTTAAACTGTGCTAAATACCCTCTAAGCATCTTAAAACATTGCGCCACTTTAGGCAAGAGTTATCTTTGAACGTTTTGCCTGGCTTTGTCGGGGATCACTGATGTTGTTGAAGCCCAAGGTTGATTATCGGGGCCCAGGTGGTCAAACCAACCCGGGTTTGTTGGGCCGGGAGCAGAGAGGAGAGCTGATGAAAAACGAGGAGTCAAATTAATGGTGAAACAAAACGAAAGTTTACTCACAGCAAGGTCAGGCTGAGGCAGGTGAAGCAGTAGATACAGATGAAGGCGAGTAATACAGGAAAACTATATACAAAAAACTTGAAGGGATTCACGTGAAGTAAGCACAGGGTATTTACAACCACTGCACCGTCGACGCTAGCAATGCAGCGCACTGATTTCTCATAAACAACGTGCACTCGGTACGCAATCGAATAAGCACAACACAACCATAACTCTGGTTCGCGAAAGTGCCGTCGGGCCTAGGGGTCAGCAGAGGGTGATCAGTCCTCTAGCTTTACCGAAGTCCGGGGACCCCGCGCTGAGGCGCGCTGCCCCTTTTATAATTTCCCCTACAATCACAGAGGGTCCTAGAGGGATGGTTCTAGAAACCAAGCACTTTGGGGCAGCCAGTCGTGCTCCCTAGGTGTCCTCTAGTTGGTACAGCCTTCTCTGATCAGGTGCTGGCTATACCGGTGATCATGCTTCGTTCACGTGTAGAGTGAGATGGCAGTCACTCCGCCACTGCATTGCTGCCTCGCCAGGTGGTCATGTCCCTTAACCTACTAATTTCAAAACACAATCACAAAATCAATAATGGCGATAACAGTAATCTGGCCGGGGTCACTCCTTTCTACACCGACAGGCTTGAGCTAGGATATTGGTAGTCTGGCTCCATGGAGACTGAGTGACCCATTTGCAGTTATCCAGTATCCCAGGATGCATGGCTCCCCATCTCTCTAACCAGGACTAACTTTCTACTCCCACAAGTTTTACTGCCCAGAGGGTGGTACTAACCGCAAGCCAATATCCCTGCCCCTCCCCAGGGGTATGACCCCAGTCCACATAGCTGGATGCTGCCAACTCCAAGGACCCAATCCAGGCCCTTGAGTTGCCAGGCACATGGCCCTCCACTCCAAAGGTTAAGCTTTTGACCCACTTCAGGGTGGCTCTCCCACAGCCAGGAGAATTGGGGGTGTGGCTTCACACCCCAGCCTCCAATATTTGGGGGCAGGTGGGGAGAAGGGGAAAAAGCTGCCTACTGCTAAGCATGGTGACAGTATGACCCCTGGAAAGGCATGCTTCCCCAGCATCCAAGCTGTTGCCATAATTAAATCTCAGTGGATCCAGGCTGGGAGCAGAGCTCCTGGGAAGTGAGAGCATGGAGCCCAGGGAGGTATGCTTCCAGGGGCCATATTGTCACTGCACTTGGTCCTTGGGGCTCCACTCCCAGAGCAGAAAGAGCCCTGGCTCGTGGCCATGTCCCTGCTTGCCAGGCCCCCTGTTGCAAGTCATAGTTGCACAGGTCAGGGATGACATTAAGTCAGGGGTGAACAAAATAAAGCCCATGGGCCAGATCCAACCTGCCAAGGGACTCTGCAGCAAATCCCTCACCCCCAACTGGCCCAGATGCAGGGGGCAGCCTTGGCCATGGGCATGCAGCCGGTCCTGCCACCCCCAGGTGTATAGCAGGGCATAGGCAGTGTGATGGCCAGACTTGGCTTCTTGGCAGTCCCTGGACGGATTCACTCTGCCTGGCTGCTATTGCCAGTGTCTCCATTGCCACCAATGTGATCCTGCTGCCCGAGTACCTGAGCCCATCCATCCTGCACCCAACACCAGGGCCAGCAGACAGACGCAAGCAGGCAGGAGACCAGCCTGGGACCCCCTCTGGCAGGGTGTGCTTGGCCAGGTGGATGGGATGGAGCTGCAGGCAAGTGGGAAGTGGCGTTCGGGACTGTGATGGGTGGGTGGGGGTGAGGCCAGGATTACTGGGTGGTGACAGCACAGATAGTCTGCTCTCTACACATCCCTGCCTGAGGAACCATCTCCTGTTGCAGGAACATCCAGGAAGCAGATCACGGCTCTACCTTGGGCTCTGGTCCCACACTATCACTGCCCTGTGATCCTACCCCCACCCAGCCATCCTTCTCCCAGATGCTGCTCTCCACCTGCCTGCATCCCCATCCCATCTGTCTGGCTGAGCACCCCTGGCCCATGGGTCCCAGGCCAGTCTCCATGGAGACTCCACCCACACATCCTGTCCAGCACCCCTGGTGTTGGGTGCAGGGCAGACAGGCCCAGGGCCAGAAAGGGTCAATTGCTGCTCCCCCCGTGACTGCTCATCCTAGGTCAATGTTACTCAGTGGTCTCAGTTCCTTGTTGCAGACACAGGAGCTAGACTCCCTTTGGTACCCCAAAGTATACAGGCTCCTGGCTCCGTAGCAAAGAGCCTGAAAGCCCCGAGCATCCTGTAGGAGACTTCTTAGAGATTCCAGGTTTTCAGACCAAAGGCTCGGCTAAAGATAGAGTTCCATCGTGGGCTTCCAAGTTTCATGGCAAGAAACCTGATACCCAGTGGAGTAGTGGACTGTTAAAAGGAGGGGGTGGGAAATGTTCTCAGTCATGCCTAGCCTATGCTGACGGAGATAGGGCACTATTCTGGAAAGTGGGAGATGCTGATATAAGACCCCTGAGACCGGATGGGATCTAAATTCAGATCGCTCAGTTCCCAGGTAAGTGCCCCCTCAACAGTAGATTCTTGGACAATAGATGAGTGCATTCACCTCCTCCCCCTTTTCCATGACTTCAGCTTGATGAAGAAACAACCTAAAAGTAGGAGTGTTAATGTCTGTTCAAGAAGAATCACACTTAGATACTCAAAAGCTCCCCGTCCTTTAAGTGCCCAAGAGATGGAACAGAATCTGGCTCAGTGAGTGCATCTACATGGGTAATTAATGCACCTGGATGTTCTGTGCAGAAAATTCAGACTCATTAAAGTGCTCCCAAACATGCATCTACACAGGTGCCCCCACTCGGAGCAAGTTGAGCCCCACAGGATCAGCCCAGTCCAAGGCTTCCCCAGCTATCAGCTTTGGCTGACAAGGGCCATGGGGCTTGAGTTCTGGAGGGTGGAGGGCAGGCAGCTCTGGCCATGCTGGGGGGAGACTGGGCTGGCCCCAAGCTGAGGGAGGGAGAGCTATCCTGGCTGGGTGGGCAGCTGCCTGCTAGCCACTTGGAGGCTGGAACAGGTCCCAATCTCCAAGTGGTTGAGAGGCAGCTTCTGGGCACGCAGGACAGCTCTCCCAACCACGTGGAGATTAGGATGGTCCGGCTGGCAGACGGCGTCCCACCAAGCCAGGACAGATCTTCCCACCCCTGTGGCCCCTTGCTGCCTAGGCTGACTGGAAGCCATTTGCTTCTGGTTGGTGTCTACACATATAATATGGTGCATTAGTTAATGCATCATTTTTCTAGTACTTGCATCTACATTAGATTAATATACTACACAGTAATTGCTGCACACATGTAGACAGTGACACTTCACTGCACATTAGATTAGTCTAATGCACAGTAAAGCTTCTCATGTAGACATACCCAATAAGCCTTCTCCATCTATAAAAAAAATTAAAGATTCTCTCTCCAAAAATAGTCTTATAAATATTGTTTTTCCACGTAGGGGTCTCCTTTATTGATATTCTAGTTATACCTGGATTGTTCACACATTAACACCTGAACCTGATTTTAAGCATCTGTTATGCGGCTCAATGTGACACCACTCCAGGACAAGATTATCTCTGATCCATGCTACCCAGCTTGTGTTTCACTAAGGTGTAGCCACTCAGCTATACCCCATGCATCAGACTAGGGGCACTGCACCTCCCCCCCCACACACACACTCCCCAGTATCCCAGATCCCTGCTTACCCCCCCCACACACACACACATACACACACACTTATTTGGAGCTTCCTGTGCCATCTCTCCCACGGGAGCAGTCAGGGAAGGGCTAACCTGACTGCCCAACCGCCACCACTGCTGCTCTTTGGGCAGGCTCAGTGCTAAGAGCATCAGCCTAGCAAAACAGCTGGGCAGGCAGGTTAACCCTTCCCTGCCTGCTCCCCTGGGACAGGCAGCCAAGCAGCTACAAGTAGGCAGAGATAGGGGAACCAGGGAAGCTCTGGGGGGCAGGTGGAAGCCTGGATTGGGAATGGGTGAGCTCTTACCTTTCAGTCCTCCACACCCCTGCTGGCCTGAATGTGTGATTGCTCCAAAAACGTGAGCCAGCACTAACACCCATCAACATTCGTACCACTTAGAGCAACGTGTAACCAGGCAATTGGAATCAGAACAGCTGATATTACATTGCAGCTTCTGTTTTTTTGAATTAAGTGAAGTACGAGGGCCTGTGACCTTAATCATAACAGAGTGCCGCAGACTGCTAACAACGATCAGGGAAGCACTCTCAGGCAGCCAGGAAACACAGCTCACATCCATCAGCTAGTGGCTCATCTGCATTCTTGGACTTCATTATATTCACACTCACCACAGAAGGCTGACACATGAAAGGACTTAAACCCAAGATTTATTAATTCAACCCTCCTGACTTGTGAAAGAAATCTGAGCCACTCATGCTGATGTAAGTGAAATGGCCATCTCATTTGTGCAGAGAAGAAATCTTCCCTTTCCTCTTTGAACATAAGCATGTAGCTAGCCTTCAGCCACCTTCTCTAGAAGCTAGTTGAGGGATAATATTTCTATTCAACCCCTTCCAAGTATCCCAGATGCCTTTCCTGAACTAGTTTAAAGACATGCTACCTTAAGGTCAATTACTGATACCGAATCCTGATACAAATGGATACAGGGCAGAAATCCATTCTCATCCTCATGGAAGCCTATTGATCATAACGTACTTCCATCCTTTTTAAGATCTGGGTAGACAAAGCCTTTTCTAGTTGGACACAGTCCTGCTTTGAGCAGATGATTGAACTAAACCAATGTTTCTCAACTCATGGGCTGTGACCCAAGAGCACAATATATGAAAGGGTCGTGAACAAACTTTAAAAGTGGATTCTCCTTCAAAGGAAAAAAATATGGGAAATAATGGGTTTCCCTTGCAGGCTGGCAGAGTTCCAGCCTGCAAGGGGCTGCCTGGGTCGTGTCCCCCGCCCCATGGCCCTTGCCCACCTCCCTCCCCACTCCACACAGTGGAGGGCTGGAGCTTGGGGGTGAAGGGCAGCAGGTTGGAAGTGAGGGCCACTGGCAGAGCCAGGGGGCTGTTTTCTATTTAAACTATTTACTAGGTCGGGACTGGCCATCAGTGTTTACAAATGGATCCTGGTACAAAAAAGGTTGAGAACCACAGGACTAGATGACCTCCTGATGTGCTTTCCAACCCTCATTTTTTATGCTTCTGTGATACTGCTCTCTCTCCAGAGACAGGTGATAGGGGTGGCAGTGTATTGCACTGAAACACATTTCATTGCCTCCTAAAACAGTGAGGAGTCCCCTGTGGTTCAGTGGTAGAACCCGTATCTATTACACAGGAGACCTGGGTTTAATTTCCAGGCACTTATACAAGTACAGCCACAACTGGACTCAGCGGGACTCAGTCTGGTCCACGGATTCTGTCTCAGTGGCCTAAAGGGAGGATGGAAGGTCTGGGCATCTTCCACTCCTCCAAAAATTCCTTCCCAGGCATATGCATCAAAGGTCTGGGTGACCCTCATGCATACACCATGATCCAGGAGGATTGACGGTTGCCACCACCACCACCTAGAACAGCGATTCTAAAACTTTTAAAACTTGAAGCACCCCCCAGAATTCACCAGCTCTTAGTTTTCTCCCTACTGTTGACTGCAGAAAAATAATAGAGAAGTTTTTCTGTTGCAAAGAACTGAAATGGTTTTCCATTTGAAATCTCTGGGTTTATTTTGTGAATCATGTCTGTAAACCTAACAGTGCTAGCATTGTATGGCACCCTTGAAAACAATCAAAGGGTACCCCAGGGTGCTGTGGTACCCTGGTTGGTAAGGCATGGTCCTAGGACAGCGGTTTTCAACTTTTTTTTTCCATTTGCAGACCCCTAAAAAATTTTAAATGGAGGTTGAGACCACGTTAGAAATTTTGAATGGGGGTGATGACCTCTTTGAATTGTAAGTGTGGGTATTCACATACTTTTGATTAATCATAGTCATATTTCACAGCCCTTTAGATATTGTCTGTGGACCCCCAGGGTTCCATGAACCACAGGTTGAAAACCACTGTCCTAGAAGAATGCACCCACTTTTTAGTGGTGACAAACTCCACTCTGACACTAGGCTCCTTACTTGTAGACTCCAACAAGCATGGATTCTTTCTCTGATCCTCTTTAACATCTCATGCATCTATTGGTTGAAAACTGGCCAGATGGCATGGATTCAACTGTCAGCAATAACCAGGTATTGCACAGCTCTATCATTTTCCATCTATCATCACACTGCCACCACCAAAATGGACTAGCATCTAGATGAGGCTAGCTCATAGACAAAGAACACTCCTTTACCCATCTGCTGAATGGGATGTTCATGGACACATCCTGACTAACTGCTCCAGACTCAGATCAAGTTTTCAAACGAAAGAGCCTGAAGGGAGGCATCAGCAAGGACCTGACTTGCACATGTAATCAGTAGGTCGTGTGGCTTTCAGAGACACCTTGTTCCAAACTTAGGTGCTTAAATATGTTGAGCTGCCTTGTTTTCAAGAAAGGGTTTGCCTTTAGGACACCTGCCTTTTTATAATTTTGCCCCAAAGTCCTTTGTTGATCCACAAAGGTGGTACGGCACAGGCAGTACTAAGTACTCACTGTACCATGGGAATTGATCTCATCAGGCCGATTTAGGGGTGAATAATTTAACCAAGTGCTAAAAAGCAAGTTTTGGTCATATCCCATTGGTCTGGACATTTCAACATCTCTTCCTTTTCACTCCACTAGTCCCCATCCAGCAGATTCCCTCTCCTTTTTTAACAAGAGTCCGCAGGCACAAGCCAAGCCTCCTTCAAGAACATGTCAAGAAATAAACCGCTTTTCCATGAAGAAGTCGCCTCACCTTAGCTATGTCATACAAGCAACCTTGTTCTCACCATAACACACCTCACCTGTTCACCTGAACATACAGGCTGTTCAATGCATCGTTACGCTCCACATTGGCAAAGAAAGCAACTAAGCACAAGGATGGAATACACACGGTGGCCCAGGAACACATTACACTACCTGCTGGTTCATGACAATGGACCTGTATAGTTAACCGAATGAGGTGACTCTTAAATGCCATTTCCAATTAAAATGGACACTTTTGCAAGGAGAAATGTGTGAGATTATGGTTGTAATTGCAAAGCAGTAGAAGACACGTATACCTGGAAGAAAGTGCTTTTCTATTCCAGCTTGGTGCTTTTAGCCTTTTAGCCTCATCTGTCACAACCAAAGCAACTTCTCTCTTAGCTGGAATTAGTGCTGATGTTTCTCTATCCTCTGGGTTTTAGCTTAGCTCATGGTGGGCTCAGTAAGAAAGCTAAGCCATGGAGTAAGTTATTCCTGCTAGAAAGTTAGAATTATTCACAAAAAAAAAATGACAATAAATGACCTAACCATTCTTTTTATGGCAATTAAACATTTTCCAATTTCTTATGAAAAACAAACATTAAGTGGGTTTATTTTGGTGTCAGAAAAAATAAAAAGCTTTGTTTTTCATAACCTCATGAAGGTTTCTAGAAAGTATAATCTTTCAATTTATGTGAAAAAAAATTGAAAGCTAATATTGCTTTCTTAAGGCCTTCAGAATTGGCCTTTTTTGTGCTGTTTACAGCTTTCTCAGAAGCAAGTAATACTGTCCAATGACACAGGATAGTGGAGTAGATGGACCATTGGTTGAATGTACAATAGCTGGTTCTCTGATCCTTTACTGGGATTGATGATAATGCTTTCTCCCATCCATCAGAGAGAGGCAAAAGACCCTAGCTGTACAAATCCCATCCTGTTGCAAGCTTTGATATAAGCAGCAGATAAATTAACTCGTGTTTGCCTCATTACTTCACTTTGGGAAGACAACTTAGATGGACTTTCATCTTCAGGTGATAACGAGAGCTCTATCTTGTTTCTGTTGACGTAAATGGTGATGATAGTGGCAGGAGGGGCTTTGGGGCTGGGTGGGAGCTGGTGTTGCCTATAGTAGCAGGATCAGGCCCTTCAAGTGCATACAGGATCTCTGAAAATTGCCAGCAGATATAGCTTCAGCACATCAGTTTGCAATCTTCCATTGTGCAATGTTTAAAAAACAGCACACTGAATAGGTGGCGGGGGGAGTGGGGGTGGAAATCGGCTCTTTCACACACCTTTAAAGTGATAAAGCTCTTTTGAACAAGAGGAACTACTGTTAGCTCAGTACTGTTACTACTGTTACTGTACTACTGAAACAAAGCACAAATGGACATGACTGAATCTTTACTAAGTCATAAGCATTCCCTTGACTTGAGTTTAGGGTTCAAGCTTGAAAGATGGAAAGTTAGCTCATCCCTTCCCCCCACTAGCAAAACATTACCTGTGAATATATCAACCCCAGACAAATGAGCAGTGCTACCCATCTTGAAAACCGGTTCCAAGAAAATCAGATTTTCAAAGTATATGGCAACAAGTCAACAATTACAGTCACAATCACTAGACTAGAGCAGAACTGAACAAGCACACTGCCTTGCAGTTTCTCTTAGCTTTGCAGAATAAATTCTTCAACCCAATCAAAAGCTTATTACTGATTTGGAACAAAGCACCCTTTTGTACATTAGGCTTTCTGGCGAGGGCACTCATTAATGGTATTTATTCTATTTTAGTTCTTATTTAAGCACTCCTTGCCTGGCTATGGAACTGGAGCACCGTACAGGAAGCTGAAAAGTAATACTGCTTTGATCATAAAGACAGATAAGAAGGACACAACTTTATGGCTGTATGAGAAAAGCTGCGATTCTCACTGCATCCTACTACTTCATTCCTTGGGACAGCATCAGTGCTCTTACTCATGCCAAGGGACGGGCTGGCTCAGAGCTGGATGGCATGAAAGGTACCCATGCATCCAAGCCTCTCATGGCCAGTCAAGAATGTGGCCTGTAGTGTTGAAGTGGCTTGGTTCATTCAATTGATTTATGCTATCCTCCGGCTCCCACTAGATTTTCCTCATCCTCTCCACACACGGCAATCCATTCTTCAGATCCCCTTAAATCAACCACTGCCATGACCTTTGCACCGCATACCTTTGTGTTGGAATTGTTATGCCATTGGAGGTGACTAAAGCTGTGGAGATTTAAATTCAAAGTGAACAAGACCCCTGAAGTGAACAAGACCCCTGGAAAAAACTTGTGGAATTTGCTGCTTTCCTCCCACACTAAGGATTAAGGCAAAAACATACAAGGTGCGGTTAGGTCTTCCAACAGACAGGAAAACTATTTATTGTAAGGTAAAGAGTGCAGGGAGCATTACTATGCATTGACCAACTGCTTGCTAGCTGTTCATGTGCATGCTCTTACCCCTCAATAAACAAAAGCTATACCTTAGAAACAGCTCTCTTCCACCAAGGGGTAAGTTACCACGGTTTAGCTTTCATTGACTGCAGGGTGAGCGTATACCAGTTGGACCTTTAGCAAGGAGAGATGGATGCACAGTCCATCCCCATCCCTTTTACCTCCTGATAAATACTCATGAGCACTTCCCTTTAGAATTGAAAGACTGTAGGGGAATAAATTAGTCTGTTTAAAAATGTTTCCTTTTCTTTTTTAGATAGATAGAAGATACTTCTTCACATGCGATTCATAACACTTCAGTGGAGAAATGAAAGTCATGTGATGCTTTTGCAACAGGGTGATATTCCTTGGTCCTGCCTCATTCTTTGGACCAGAGAAAGACCGACTCACCAGCTCATTGGTGAGGGCACTCACTGGGAACGAGGAGAGATCAAAGTTTGGGTTCCTTCTACAATGAATATTTCTTTATAGGAAGTGCAGAAGCTCCAGTCGTCAGATTGAGAGGGACCACTCCAGAACAGCTTGATCGTTAAGGAACCTGCTAAGCATACAGAAAAACAAAGTTTGAGCCCCCGGACTAAAATCAAGAGCAGGAAGTACTTGAGTCTGATGCTCCTGGTTCTCAGTAAATACTTTAAATGTTGACTTGGTAACCTATAGACCACAGGATCCAGCATGCCGAGCAATTTCATTGGGTCCACGAAATTTGCATTTTGGTAACATTACGGCAGCCATGAGGGGATCCCATGGCATTCGATGGCAGTCAGGTCACAGGCACAGTTTTTGCCAATTTAGCACAGAAGAGAAGTAGCAGTGGCTGGGTTTAAAGCAATGACCTGTGTCAGACCAAGCGGTGTTATTTCAGCCCACCACTCCAAACAGGTTTGCTGACTCCAGCCTTAAACTACTGGGTTGTTGGTTACTCCGGGATGAGTCGCTCTTGTTTTGATCACAGAAAACTCCTGACTTGCTCTATTAAGAAAGTCCATTAGGATGGCTTGTTCCCAGCAGTGCTCACAATGTGCTGGGTTCTGCTTAAATGCAAAATGAGGCCTGGCATTTGTTCCAAGAAGTCAATACTTCAAAACAATAAAAAGATGGTTCATGATTTTACTGCACTAGATTCACTATTTTAGCTGCCATAAAATGAGACAGGAATTAAAGAATGAAGTATATACCAGTAATATAATGGTAAAAATATTGCAGGGATGTTGCTACTATTCCAAATTGAAGAATTATAAACCGAAAAAAATCAGAATAAAAAAAATGCACACAAGGAAGTTAAGCACCCAAATCAACCTCAACTTAGGCAGACAGTTTCCATGCGATTCTGATCTAGGCATTGTACTGTTTGTAAGCTCACACTAAGCAGATGTCAAAGAAACATTTTTAAACATGGTTTTACATCATGGCACGTTTCTTAAAATCATACTAATATCTCCATGTGCCAGTTGAAGTGAGAGCTCCATGTAGGTGGCAACTATCTGAGTAAAAATGTGTATGAACAGTAAACAATTTAAGCAATCAAGGCAGTCAAAGGGACTGCCATTTTTTTAACCTGTAGAGCTTGTTTTAACAACTAACCTCTTTGTATTTAAATGTTACGTAACATAGTAACGAACACCTGGCATAAGCTTCATCAAGTCACTGCCGGTGGTGCTTACAGCCATCTCTAGTGCCACCTTTCAAAATCAGTCTCTGCAGTCACAGTGACACACAAAATAGACAAGGCAAAGAGATTAAATGGATTTGTCTAAGGCTGTAAGGGAAGAGAGCGTCAGGAAACAACTCTACATCTTCTGAGCCTATTTTGGGTGCCTTAACTATAAAACTACCCTTCTTCAAAGCACACCTCAGGGCCCTTTGCTTCATGGATGCACGCAAAAAATTGGCCATTTAACAATGGCCACTTTTAAGAGTAATGAATACAGCCGATGTGTAGACAATAACATGTTTCTATAACATGCATGAATGTATTGGAGTGTAGCCTCTCTTCTACTTGCCACACACTGGTATGGTAGAGCATATTACTTTGCACAGGTACCTTGCGTTCTTACCTGGTTTTTACTCTTAACAGCTCAACTGCCCATGCCAACAAGCATCTCATGCGATTTGTGACAGTGTTTTGAGGCCGAAATAGTATTGGTGATCAGAGCCCATTTCCCTCTTTAACCTGGCCTGGAATCATTGGTGATGGTAGGGGGAGCACGCGGGTGCACGTGCACCCCATGAGACTGGCCATGCGCCAGCCGCAAAACCACAAGTGCTGGCAGAAGTGCACTTCCAGTTTCGCCACTGGTGGTTCTGGGCTCAGTGATTGGCCACTGGGGGACCCCCTTCATGGTCAGCAATTGGCCACTGGGGGACACCCACCCCCATTGATGATCTGGTGCCCCACTCTCCACCCCCAGACTCGAGAGGCACCAGTCACCCATGCCTGGAATTCACCTATATGGCAATGAAGACTCAGGCTAGACATGCGTTTTCCTATAATTTTGGCCTAAGGAACAAACAAGTTCTACCAGGGTCTGCCAGCTTGACCATTGATTGCATCAATCAATCCCTCCCTGCATAGGTGCACAGGGCAAGCAGCAGAATAAGCTCCTTCTCTGCCCCTCTCCACTAGACACTGGAGGGAGGAGGAAAATAATCCCCCTCCTTGTCCCTGTCACCAAAGAGGGCCATGCTGGCTGGCTTCTGGTTGCACCCCTGCCCCTGCTGTTGGAGCAGTAAGGGGGCAGGGACCCTGACGGCAGCAGCAGCCCCTGTCATGGTTTCCTGGGAGCACAAGCCTCTTCCTGGCAGGGGAGTTGCACTGTGGGCAGGAGCAGAAGTGTGCCAGGCAGACTGCACAGACTATGCCAGGTGAGCAGCAGTGGTGCAATAGGAAGGGCTTGGGGGGCTATGGCCACCCCTTCAAGCCCCGATGCTACCACTTGCCCTGTGCAATCTGTGGCAGCTCTGTCCGTCCTGCTCCCCACACCACAGCCTCCCTTCTGGGAAAAGGCTTGGGCTCCTAGGAAACCATGACAGGGGCTGATGCCCCCATCCCTGCCCTCACTGCTCCAGCAGCTGGGGTGGGGGCATGGCCAAAGCCTGGACGGTATGGCCCCCTTCGGCAACAGGGGCAGAGAGGAGTCAGGGAAGGAGCTTATTCCACTGCTCATCCTGCTCAAGGAGTAAATCGGCAGAAGCAGTGGTCAGGGCTGGCAGACCCTAGCTGCAATCCCTTGGGGGCGAGGGGGTATACACCCCCTTCCTGCTCCCTTTGTCTCATGGGGCCATCCTGGGAAGTATCTGGCCATGCCTCTGCAGCAGTGAGGGGGGACCCCAGTCCCAGTCTGTGCCCATGGGACAGGAATGGGGGAATTAAACCCCCCCCTGGCCAGTTCACTTGAGGCTACTGCCAGTTCTGGCCACACTCCCCGCCCTAGCCCCTAGCACGGCTTTCCTGCAGCCGGGCACACTCTAGCAGCCCCCGGCTTGTGGCCTGAGCCACCGCAGGCATGTGTGTGCAGTTCCTGAGCCAAGAGGGAATATCTGTTCATTTGCAAATTGGTTCAGTCTAGACAGGTTAGACTAATCTGCAAAGATTGAATCAATTCAGGCTCTGTTTTTTTTGAATTTGTGTTCCTAGCCCTCAGGAGCCAAACAAGAAGCAAGAAAAAGAAGTGATGATTTTCAGCTGTAACTGATGTTTCATCAGTTATTTATATGCATAGGCTGCCTATACACACATGCTCAGTGGCATTCTAATTAAAAGCATCAGAGCAGATTCAATTAACTGAGTCTGCTCCATGTTCCAACTGAAACACTCCAGCATCGCTGCAGCACCACGTGTATTAAGTCCCTCTGCATTTGTCCACGGGGCACTTTAACTGAAACTCATTTGAGTTTTAGATGAAGCATTCCACAGCCATTCTGAAATGTGCAGGGGCTTAATACACATCATGGTGAGGCATTTTAATTAGAGCAATTGCCCAGGAACCACTCCAATTAAAATGCCCTCCTGCTCCCCTGCCCCGCACATGTATAGGCAGGCATAGGAACTGTACAGAGACACAGGATCCGCACAGTTCCTATAAGGTTCCTTACAGGCAGTATGCTAACATACTAGCAACCTATTTTTATCCAGGAGAAAAGAGCTCAGAGGTGTTAGGTGGGTTGTGGAGAATGGGAAAGATTTTCCTGCTTGCGAGTGAGGAGCCTGCAGGGGCTGTGGCTGCTCTTAGCAAAAGTTTGGGTGAAGTCTCCTTACCTGTACATGTATTAATGAATACAGAAGCTTTGGAAAGTTGCCCCGTGGTTCTTTATAGTAGTTGTCAGTGTTTTCAGTGTTGTGTGGATGACTGCCCTCTGGCTCTTTCTTAGATTTCCCCAGAGGTACACCTGAGAGAGTTTGCACCCAGGGCAAGGTATGCTTGTGAGCTTAATAGTGCTGGAATGGTGAAAGTTGAAATTTGGCAGCAAAAATAGAAGACTAGATGGTTAATCCTCTAGCTTGTGGCTGGGCTGGCACCTCCTCCTGCAGCAGCAGCTGCTTCTGGAAAGGAGGCACTTGCCAGTGCCAACGTCATAGCTGCTCCTTTGCCCTGTTGGCCGACATCCATGGAAGAGAAGATGCAAAGGGTAGAGTGGGAGAGAAAACGAGGCACCCCAGTGTCTCCATTCTGGCCCCCCCACCACCCCACTTTTCTCCTAGGTACCACCTGGCACTCTTGACTTACTTACCCACCCATTGCTACACTACTGGAGCTTCCTAGTGGAAACCGTCTATGGCCTTACAACAGGGGCAGGCAATTATTTTGGGCAGAGGGCTGCTTACTGAGTTTTGGCAAGCCATTGAGATCTGCATGAAAGGCATCATAGGGCAGATTAATATTAGTTTTCTAAATTTTTAGGGGCCCCACGGGCCAGATAGAAAAGCCTGGTAGGCCACATCCGGCTCCTGGGCCACATTTTACCCACCCCTTAGAACCACTGCCTTCTGGTCTCCATGTGGAAGAGGAAAGCAATACACAACCAGATTAGTCACTGGCCTAGACTGGGGTAAAGGCAAATCTGACTTCTTACTTTCTTCAGTGAAGTGGTTCTGCAGGACAGGTTGAGGGATGAGCTTCTAGCTGTATTGTGGGCATTCTGTTCTCTGAGATAGACGTTACTCAGAGCAAGAGATGGGAACTCATTTTATTTCCATACAGCGATTGCTGATGGTCACCATGTTGAACACTTCTTCCCTCTCACCTTTCTTTCAATAGGTCAAACCTTGGGTTGCCTTTTATTGTGAGGACTTAAGCAGTCACCTTTGATGAATGAGTTTGCCAGCATCAGGTGATTCTTTTAAAAGGGATCGCTCTGAACAGGATAACTTCTGAGATCTGGGCGTGCGTTACCCCCGTTCTTCTTCCCCTTCATAGAACAGTCATAGCATCACACTGACATCAGTGGAAACGCAAGTGGAAGTGAATGCAGGACCAACCCCAGAAACCTGAAACTCCTGTTTTTTATGGTGCTGTCGCACTTTAAAGCAGAGAGATCCAGTAAATTTCAGGACATGACGAAATGCAAGTAATATCATTTTATGACTTTACAGAACCTCTGGCTCAGCGGAGGCAATTTTCTTACAGCACTGTAAATCCATGAAGTGATTTGATTGCTGGGGTATCTGCCTTTGAAGTGGCAGGAGAAGTTTCATTTCCATTCACCATTCCATACAGGGGTAATATTTTGAAAAAACAATAAATTAGGAGATAGTGGATGAAAGGTTATTATGGCATATTACTGTGGCACTTTAAGCAGTAGATGGAAAGCGTATAGCAGAGGCATATTACTGTGGCATATTATTGTGGCACTTTATGCAGTAGATGGAAAGTGTATAACAGTGGAGAAGCACTAGTGACTGCAACTACAGGTGAAGGGGTGATCTGGGATCTTACATTTTTGCTGAAAGAGATGCAGTGCCTTTCAGTGCTTAACTTATGAGCACAGATGTCTCTCCTAACAGCACCACATTACACAACCACAGATTTTATCTTCCCTGAAAAAAAAAAAAAGTGGAGTTTTAAATGCCAGATAATTTATCTCCACTTAGAGCCACTGTACAGGCAAAACACTTGTTGTACTTTACTCTTGCTAATTGGCATGATGGCAGCACTGTTAGGTCAGCCTCAAAGTAACCACAGCATGGTAAAACCTGCATGTGCCTTAGATCTCTAGCTGTAAAATCTTTCACATTGCAAAGTGAAAAGGTTGTTTTGCTTGCAAAGAAATCGGACACAGCAGTTTGGAAATACATTGTTATAGCATTGGATTTGTTTGAGAGTGGGGGGAAGCTTAACAGCTACAGAGGTATAATGGGCTTGATTCTCTCTCCTCATTAAATCATTGACATCTGTGCAAAAGCCAGAGTAGAATTGTTGCATTTCACATCCACTTTGGGGATATTTAAAGGACCACAAAAAGCAAGGCAGGGAGGAATCAGGCCCTTGTGTGTATATATGAGCACATTTTCACCAACTCAGCAGCTTACTGACCGCAGGACTAATAAATCTATGTTCTATGAAAGGTGAATGGAAATAACATCTCCTTCATTACATAGTTTAGAGCCAACAGGCAAAATTATTTTTATGATCTTGAAAACATCTATCTGCTGCCGAAATCATAAGGGAATCCCAATGTAATATAATGTTGTTCTTGTGTGGACCAGCTTGTTTATCTTCTCATGCACATGCAAAATTCCCTTCTACGCTTCTGCTGTTTTTTTCCCCAGCAAAAATGGAGAAATGTAATTTTTGTACAATCCTCAGAAAAAAAGACAATGAGCATATTATCAAGTTGTCACTATTTAGATATATTTACACTATGCAGATTCTCCATTAGCTATGTTTATCCAACAGGAATGAGTTGCACATTGAGAATTGTTAAACTAAAGATAAATTAACAAGTGTTACTCTCTGTTTCACCTGTGTAACCCCAGGACAAAAGGCACGGATACCAATGTATTTATTTTAGCTTTATACCAGGTAACAGTCTGGCCCAAAACAGGATTTATAGCAAGGAAAGGTCACTGTCAACTTTCATTTTATACTCAGTGTGATGAGTTCTTGGCACAAACAGCAGCTACTTAACCTTCTACCTTTCATCTCATAATATAAGCATTAATGGATTTCTCTACTTACCACCCACATAAGCATGGAAAAAACTGCCCAAAGTTATAGATGAGAAACTGAGCAGAAAGAAGCTAATGCAAGGAGTTTCAAATGTATGCAATAGTTTTGAAAGTGTAACTTTTGTATACAGGATTTAAAAAAAAATTATATACGTGAATTTAACTAGAATTTTTTTTCCATAACTAGCAAAATGCTCATAACAAATGATGAGGCAGGGATGGAGACCAGTGTCCCCTGACCTTATGCCACTGCTCCAGGTCCAGACCCAGACCCTCTCCCCTCACCACCGATCCCTGCTGCTGCTCTGGGTCTTGCCCCACTCCCCCACCCCCCTGCTGCTGCTGCTCTGGATCCTGGCCTGCTCCCCTCCATCTCCCACCACCACTCTGGGTCATACCCCACTCCCCCTGCTGCTCTGCATCCCACCCTACTCCACCGCCTGCCACTCTGGGCATGAGGTAGCCTGGCACATGGCTGCATGGGGGGGATGGCACACAGCGATAGGGTGCAGTGTGGAGAGTGGCCACTGGCTGCAGCCACACAGTGCAGGGAGTGGACCCAGGGTGTGGCACATGGTGAGCAGTGGGGGTGCTGTGCGGCTGTGGGGCACAGCACAGAGATCATCCACAGTAGAGGGAGTGCCTGCTGGCTGCATGGCAGGGGGTGGGCCCTGGGGTGTGATGCCGGGGGCATGGGGGGCATGGTGTGCAGCCTCAGGGTGCTACATGGGGAGCAGGCGTGGGGGGCATGACCTGCCCTGCAGTTGCATGTTGCACCCGCTGGGTACTGCCTGCATCCCTGCACCCACTGCCTTTGCAGCACCCTGCAGCTGTGCACCATGCTCCAACCCCCTTGTGCAGGGTGCACCCCGTGCTAGCTTCCCACACAGCACCCTGAGATCTCACACCTGCATGCCATGCCCTCCTCCCCACAACCAGCAGGAGTTCCTCACCTGGGGAGCATGGCGCAAGGCCACAAGCTGCCATGCGGGGAGAGGATGTTGGGGGCAATCCCCACCCTGCAGCAGTGTGCTGCAGTTGGTGGGCACTGCCTGCATCTTGCTTACCCCAACATGATTGCAAGCCACGCCCCTGCATGGCTGGTCCCTCCACCGTGCCTGGGAGGGACAGGCAGAGCAGGGATCACAGCCTGGCTCTGACTACTTCCACCTCTACCTGTTTGTCTGTCAGTAAGGCTCTGGATGCACGCGCAGTTGGCCTGGAGCATTACGGACAGACAGACAGAAGTGCTATGGCTTTCATTATATAGAATTATGAACTGTAACCTTTTATGTATGAAAACCAAAAGGAGTTGAAATAAAGACATAGCTTTATAAATGACATGCATCTTATCTGGAGAGAGAGACTGGAGCCACAAACTCAAGCAGTTCCAAGAGGAAGGATGATCTTGC
Organism: Caiman crocodilus; assembly: GCA_030014935.1. Taxonomy (NCBI): domain Eukaryota; kingdom Metazoa; phylum Chordata; order Crocodylia; family Alligatoridae; genus Caiman; species Caiman crocodilus. Next base: position 11,186,364 of record JAGPOW010000261.1, read on the forward strand.
CTGTAAGGATTCAGGATATCAAGGTTTATGAGCTTACTGAAAATAAGGCTGGACGAGACTTTAGAAATCCATCCTTCTGCCCAAAGCCAAGAGCAGCTATATCTAACCTATTCTTCACAGATGTTTGCCTAACCTGCTCTTAAACTGGATGAGAATTTCACAGCCTCTCTTGATGTAGAGTAATCCATTCTAATGCCTTACCTATTTACAGGCTGAACACCTTTTCCTAAGTAGCTAATTTAAGTCGTCTTTGCTGCTCTTTAAGCTCACTACTTGCTCTATTCACAGTGGACATGGAGAACTTGTTACTTTCTTCTCCACAGCAGCCTTTCTCTTGATTTGAAGACTGCTATGATCTCTCCCCCTCAGTCTTCTCTTTTAGAGGGGAAACAACCCCCGCTCTTTCCCCGTTTCTTCACAGGCTGTGTTTTCCAGACTTCTGATCATGTTTGTTGCCCTCCTTCAGATTCTTCCCCCTTGGTCCATGCCTTTCTTCAAGTACGGTGCCCAAAAGTGGACATCCATATTTACCTGAATGTGACAAGGCTTCCACCCTGCCTCATCAGAATAGGGGAAAAAAGCCCCTCATCTTAGATTTGCATACAGAAAAAAAATCATTAAATACTAGGGCTGTGCAAAATGGCACCTTTCCATTTCGACCAGTGTTTCAACAGAACAGTGTTTCGTTTTGAATTTTGTTTCAATTCAAAAATAGCTGTTCCATTCCATTCTGTCAAAACTGAGTCAACACGGTGAAACTGTTTCGATGTTTCACCCATAGGATATAATGGGGAAGGACAAAACAGCCTATAACCTTGTCATTTCTGGCTTAAGGCACAGCAGGGTGAAAGCCGTGTATTGAGCCAGTCCCCAAGTGAAATCATGATCGACTGCATAACACAGTAGCTGGCTAGGATAATGAGTTAATGAACAAGGATTAACACCTACAAAACCACAGACTAAGGAGAGGAAAGAATCAACACGCATGATGAATAGATCCAAGGAGGTGATCCTTCCTCTCTATCGGGCGCTGGTCAGACCACAGTTGGAGTACTGCGTGCAATTCTGGGTGCTGCACTTCAAGAGGGATGTGGATAACCTGGAGAGGGTCCAGAGAAGGGCCACTCGTATGGTTAAGGGCTTGCAGACCAAACCCTACGAGGAGACTAGAGAACCTGGACCTTTTCAGCTTCTGCAAGAGAAGGTTGAGAGGCGACCTTCATCACAGGGGCACAGAAGGGAATTGGTGAGGTTTTATTCACCAAGGCGCCCCCGGGGGTTACAAGACATAATGGCCACAAGCTAGCAGAGAGCAGGTTTAAACTGGACATTGGGAAGAACGTCTTCACAGTTCGAGTGGCCACGGTCTGGAATGGGCTCCCCCAGGGAGGTGATGCTCCCCCCTACCCTGGGGATCTTCAAGTGGAGGTTGGATATGCATCTAGCTGGGGTCATCTAGACCTAGCACTCTTTCCTGCCATGCCCAGGGTCGGACTCGATCTATTGAGGTCCCTTCCAACCCTAACATCTATGAATCTATGAACACAGAGCTGGGAACTGCTTCTGCCCCAAGACGGGTGCTTGTGCAACTCGCTCTATGTCATGAGATTTGCCTGTCAGCAGCTAGAGGTGCAAGGCCCCAGAACCCCCTGTACCTCTCTCAGCAGCTGGCAGGCTTCATGGCTACAGCAGGGGATAGCAGGCCTGCAGCACCTTAACTCACAGTGTCACCCATATCACGAGTTTTGCTTGTCTGCAGCTTGAGGTACAGTTTCCCCCAAACCCCTGAAGCCTTTCTCCTTGAAACTTGGCAAGCATCGTGGACTCTGCAGGGGCTAGCATTTCTGCACTTTTGACCCTGCTGTGGCTTAACACGTGCACATGACACAAGTTTTGCTTCCAAAATTTTGGGATGCAGTTTCCCCAACCCCCTGAATCTAGCTCCTTGAAGCTTGGCAGACTTCATGCCCTCAGAAGGGACTACTATTTCACAACTTTCATCCAAATCAGGCTAGAAATGACAAAGTTATAGGCCGTTTCAACCTTCCCCATTATAGCCTATGGGCAGAATGTCGAAACAGCATGGAAACGTTTTGACTTGCTTTATTTTGTTCCAAGGTTGTTTCGACTATATCTGTTCCATTTTGATTCTGCTGTTTCAACCTTGAAACAGGTTGAAACAGCGTTGAAACAAAACTGGCAGCAACATTTTGCACAGCCCCATGAAATACATTGTCTATTAATTAAACTGGTACCAGAAGCAACATGTGCTCAGTCATGGAAACCAACCGTGAAGCTGACTGAATGCAGTCCACGCTGAGCACGCCCATAAAACATGTGGCCCATATTGAGCAAACATGCTGATGGGAACCTCCCACAAGGCTAGGTTAACATAGTCCATCTGGATAAAACATTACACTCAGTCCTCTTCAGCACAAACTTTTTAAACTTGTACTGAACATCAAAGCATTTTGACTTCCTCTTCACTCCCACAGTCAAGCAGCTTTCTCTCCCCTTTACAATGATTCCCCTTTATCATCCTTAAATGTCTAGCAAACATCACCAACCAGCTGTGTAGATGAGAGGCTCTTTGCCTGTGCTCTCAGCCCCTCACCATGGCTTATGTGGTGGCCCCACCCTCCGTGGGTTGGAGTCAGACCCCATGTCTCATCTTCAAACACATTTTTTGGAGGATCCCAGGATTCATGACAAGAACATGAGTGGGGGTGCTAATTAGCTCATGGATCCTTTCTGGCAGGGAGAGGACTAGTATCTGGGGTACAAATGTACTGAGCAGTGCTGGGCTGTGGCTTGAAATGCAGTAGAGTCTGCTGGAGCCCAGCTCAATGAGTTATACGATATATCATGAGCCTCTGGCTTTAGATATTATGTGCTGTATACATAGGTATGCACGTGCTGCTCAAAAGTGTGTTTATGGAGTACCTGTGCTGAAACCGGCAGCAGTTTGCAGAGAGAGAAAATGTTGGATGAACGAAGTCAGTAGGTAGCTGTACTAATTGTCATGTATGCAAATTGCTATGGACACCTTTATTTTAAATTCAGTATTATTTTGTTCTCCTGCATCTCAAATTAAGGGAATGAAATGGGAGCAGACAGCTGCCTCCACTCTGACCCCAGGCCTGAGTCTGGATCAGGGCCAGTCAGACCCACAGTAGCCTCCTGCCCCACCTCCACTTGCCCTCTGTGGGTTTGCCCCACTTTGCCTCTCTTCCTCACCTTCCCCCGTCACATGCAGCTCATTAGGGAGTGGGAGGAAGGAGTAGAAACCGTGGGGAGTTGGGAGTGGGTGACTGCCAGTGGTAGGGGGCAGGAAAGCTGCAGGGAAAAGAAGTAAAGGAGGCAGAGAGCATGGGGGCCTGACTTCTACTTCCCACCACCCAACACAATTTTCCGTGCTTTAGCAGTGGGAACAGGATGGATTCAAAAAGAAACCTCTGATAATTGCATCCTATACCTGGTAAATAACAACAAATTTATGTCTTCCATATATAGAATCTAATTATTAGGGGGTCATTTTAAATTCAGGGTTGACTTAGATTTGAGTATATATGGCAGTACTCTAGCTCTGGCCTCCAGTGCCTAAAGCAGAAGAATTAAAACCAGTGTCTTATGATACCCCTGCCTATGCCTATTTTTTCAAGGTAGCATGATACTGGTGACTCATCTTTATGATATACTTTATGGTCCACCCCATGGTCCTTTTCTACTTAATTACTGCCTAGCCAGTCATTCACCTTGCATTTTTGCACTTGATTACTGCTTTTTAGATTGTAGTCCTGTAAATTTGTCCTTAATGATGAAGGCTTTTCCACTTCATCAGATGGACTTCATCTCCATGCAACAGTTCTTAGAACAAACCCCTAGCGATAGAAGAAGCCAAAGCCCTCCTGGCAGCACCATCTGCACAGACATGCATCATCTCCAGGATGTGTCAGTCCATGCCTGGTCTTTACCTTTCCCTGGACAGACTGAAGAAACTCAACACAAGTCCTCCAGCACACTGTAGTTATTTCATAACTTATACCTACACTATAACAAAAAGTACAGAAGAGCAACCAAAGTGATTGGGGGCATGAAGCAGTTGCCATACCAGGAGAGACTAAAGGCTAGGATTGTTCAGCTTGGAAAGGAGAAGGCTGAGCGGGAAAATGATAGAGGTCTATAAAATAATGAAGGATGTGGAGCAAATGAACAGGAAACTGTTGTTCACCAAGTGCCACAGTACTAGAACTAGAGGAAACCTAATGCAGTTAGTAGTTTTAAACCCATCACCTACTAAAAGAAAGTTTGGTTGTTTTTTTCATGCAACACATAGTTAACTCGTGGGACTCATTGCCACAGGAGGCAGTGGAGGCAAATAGCATAGTCTGGTTCAAAAAGGGACAGGATATATTCATGGATGATAGAACAGAATGAATAGAACAGAATAGAATAGAACAGAATATTTCCTCTGGCATATCTAAAACAAATAAATGGTGGATGCCAGAAACGGTATTGAATAGGGGACAGATAGCTTCAATATAGAAATATCCATTTCAGTGTTCTTCCTCTATAAACATCCATTTCTATCACTGTCAGAAATAGGGTATAGGGCTAGATGACCCATCGGTTTGAACCCTATGGCACTTTTTATGTTCTTAGGTCTCATTTCTCAGGCCTAACATCACCTCATCTCATTTCTGAGGCAGCAAGCTCGTTCATTTGGGTTTGTATTTAATTATAGTACTGTCCAGAGGTCCCAGTGAGAATGGAGGCACTACCCAAACGCAGAAGAGTTTTGTAGTGTTATAGCTATGATGGTCCAGGGAATACATGAGCAGCAAAATTGGTTGGTACAATTTTATTTTGGATCCGCTTGATATTTGGAAAGAACTTCAGACAAACTTTGGCCCCTAAATTCCCATCTCCAGCCTGGAAAAGAAGCAGATTCATCCTAACAAAAATATCAGATAGAACAATGACTTTTGTTTAACCCCATTATGTAAATGAAAGTAATTGCTTTCAAAGAGTAAAGTGGGAAATAAACCTGCGAAGCAAGGAGAAGTTAACCAAAGTAGTTACAGACCAAATACAGAGTAGTGAAATAGATGAACCTAATTATGCAGGGGGGAGAATCATTCAGAAGGGAAAAGGGCTTTTGTCACCTTGTGTAGCAAAGAAGTTGTCAGATGGAATAGGTAAGATTACATTAAGCCATAAAGCCATTGATTGTATTACTGTATTTACTCAAATTATAATCCCTTTCCTGCCCCACTCCCCAACCACTTCACTTTCTACTTGAGGGGAAAAGTCCCTTATCTTAGATTTGAGATTGTGACTGCTGTGGCCCTGGCTCCAGCCCCCAAACTGGCTTGAAATTAGAACAGTCCAAAAATAATTCTGAATACCTCACCCTTGACCTTGCTGCTATGAATGCCCCTACCAGGAGTACAAAACTGCAGATGGCATTGCTTCGCTTCCAGGGTCATTGGTAGCACACAAACTTCTTCACAACGTCAAGGTGGAGATCTATGGGAGAGAACCCAGTATATTGTTTCAGCTGGATCTGCTTCTTTCCCAGAGGTGAGGAAGGGCACTTCGTGCTGAAGTGCTGAACTAATATTCCTCCCAACAACTAGTATAACTAGGGGTAGGCAAATGGGATACCGGCCCTCGGTACCAGAGGTGTACCCGGGCAGCTGTGCACTCTGGCTGGAACCTGTTATTTTTGTGCCCTTCCCCCCCCTTGCTGAGGGTGGACCTGGTGGCTGCCTATAAACTGCTGAGGGGTGATCAGCAGAGAATAGGGCAGGCTCGTTTTTCCCGGGCACCACCAGGGGTAACTAGGACCAATGGTCACAAGTTACTAGAGAGCAGGTTTAGGTTGGACATTAGGAGGCACTACTTCACAGTTA
>JAGPOW010000261.1:11192378-11203079 GCA_030014935.1 Caiman crocodilus
TCTTCAAGAGTAGATTAGATAGGTACTTGGCTGGGGTCCTGTGACCCTGGCACTCGATCCTGCCATTGGCGGGGGGTCAGACTAGATGGCCTGCTCTAGACCCCTTCTGACCCTAGTTACTATGAAACTATGAACCCAACTTGGCTCAGTTGGTGTCCTAGGTGCTTCCCTCTCCCCCACATTACTCACGTTACTGCTGGGAGCCGATTCAGAGAGGGACTAAAATGGCGACCCCCAGGGTACTCGTGCCACAGGAGCAGCTGTTGGGGTCGGATAAGATAGTCTAGTACTCAGCTCCCAACTCCTCCCCGGACCTCCAGCTTCTTTACCCAAGGCACACAATTCTTTAGTTATGCCTCTGCTCCTAACCATAAAAATCAGTTCAGCATAAAGATATTACCAAACACTTCTTGCCAGCACTAGTGAGAGCCCTAGACTTAATTCAACGCAAGATAGAACCTGCAAGGAAATGGAGAGCAGAAAATGAAGCATGGATGCAATAGGAGGGGCGCAGAGTAGCTGTGTGCAGAATTAAGTAAGTTTGAAATCAATTGCAATACATAAAGTGCAAATGAAGTCATTAGAGGTTGTGCAGATGTAGCTGTTTGAAAAACATTTCCCAGAGCCTCAGAATGGAAAAGATGTGATGTTTGTTTGCTTTACCGGGTTCGCTTTTTAAAATGCATCAAATCTCTTCCTATTTCATGCAGCTCTCTCTCTCTCATGACCACATAATAAGCAACAACCTCTGTTAGATGAATATGGTTCATTTTCTCCCCTGCTTCTGGGGGTAGAATTATTTGAATAGGATAGTGTTGTGTTTGTGCAGCGTTTTGTGTTGGGTTTTTTTGCCAGTTTTGAGAAAGCTTGGTCCTGTGCAAAGATATGGTTCAACAGCCAGCTGCAGGAAGTCTGTTGCATCTGAAGAAGGCTGTTTCATAACCAGAAACCTCACAGAAATGTATGCAAACATTTAAGCCAAGGAATAGGAACTGAATAGACCTGGAACTTGATTTATCTTCTACAGGATGTCAATATACAGACTAAGGAGACTGTCTTTTTCTGCTGCTGTGTCAGAGAAGAGGGATCAGCTAGGATTTTCATGCTTCCTCCCCTAGATTTTCCCTTTAGTCTATAATTATTTTTAAGACGACAGTCCCTTAAATAATATTTATCAATCTTGATTGCATTCACTGCCATTCTAAGCAATGACCATCTAAAGCAAAACACAGAGAGAATGCTGGAAAGCAGAGGCAAGAACATGGGACTTGCTCTATGTCCTCCACCAACAGCACCGTGAACAGTAAAACTATGAAAAAAAGCCTCCCTCTTGTTTGCTCTCCTTCTGGTCTCATGAATCACATCTGGCTTGCCCAGTGGCCCAGCTTTTACCAAAGCAGAGTGCCTTTTTCTAACCTCCTCTATAACCAGATAGTCACAGCACTCCCAACTAACTTATCAACATCCAAATCATTGATAAAAGATGTGGGGGTGAACAGCTCACTGGCCAAGTTTGTGGACAACACCAAGCTATTGCTCCATCTGGGGACAAAATCCCCAATGCACCTACAGGCTTGTTGGCACCAATTTGACTAGCACCGTGACTGTAAGGGACCTTGGGGTAATAGTAGACTGTAGCAATGCCATGTCCCCCCCACCACCCATGAACAACATGGATTAAAAAGATTGCACTCAAGAAGACAGTTCTCAGAAACACACCTTGCACTGTAAGCAATGGAGTATGTGGTCATCTTGTTTCGCCAGTGTATCTCCTCCTACTCTGTAGGAATTTCACTGTTCCCATATTTGGCTCTTTATAATTCTTTGCAGTGTGGGCCTGACATTCAAAGAGTGAGACCAGGATGCTAAGGAGATTTGGGAAACAGATGCATTGTGGAGGCTTGGATCCAAGGCTTTGGCTTACACCTACCTGGCATAATTCTATTCACAGTTGGTTTCTTTTTATTTCATTTGAGATGCAAGAGACCAAAACAATACTGAACTTAAAATAAAGGTACCATAGTAATTTGCATACATGATAATTACTACAGCTACCTACCAACTTTGTTCACACAACATTTTTTCCTCTTTGCAAACCGCTGCAGGTTCCAGCACAGGTACTCCATAAACACACTTTTGATGCAACCGATGCATCTCATATAAAACCACGGAAGATATTCTTCCACTTACTCAGCACTGGTGAGACCGCAGCTGGAGTCCTGGGCACCGCATTTTCACAAGTGGAAAAGCTTGAGATAGTCTAGAGAAGAGCCACCCCTGTGATCAGAGACTTGCAAGGCAAGCCATATGGGGAAAGGCTGAGGGACTTGCGCCTTTTCAGCCTAAAGAGAAGGCTGAGAGGGGACTTGGTAGATGCTTATTGCTACATCAAGGTCTTGGTGAACAGCTGTTCACCAGGGCACTCTTGAGGAAAACCATGGGTAATGGCCACAAACTCCTGGAAGGCCACTTCAGGCTCAACTTGAGGAAAAAACTTCTTCACAGCTACGGTGTCCAGACTGTGAATAAACTCTTTCCAGAGGTGTTGTAATCATCTACCCTGAAAAATGTTCAAGAAGAGACTAGACAGTCACCTTGCTGGGATCACCTGACCCGTTGTCTTTCCTGCCTAGTGCAGGGGGCTGGACCCGATGATCTTCCGAGGCCCCTTCCAGCCCCTTCCAATCTATTAATCCAAGCACTCACGGGTGTCTCTCTTCCTAGGAAAATGTTATTGAGTAGAAGGCAGCGGCCACTTTTTTGCACTGAATTCATGAGTTAGATATGTATTTTCTAGTGGTCCAGGCATCTCTGGAGCCTTAAGCAGAGTTTGTGTGTCTCTAAGCACCAGAATGTGGATGGGCATTAGGAACAGGACAGCAGATACGTTGCATCTGAATTGCTTCCAAGCAAACCCACAAGCCTTAGGATAAATACCTGGCGAACTCTGCAGTCCGTAATGGAGGTAACCTGATGAATATAGGCACCTCATGACTTTTGAGGTGCCTGTACTGAATAGCTCTTTGGAACATAGCAGTTTCAACTCCACTTCAGTCCCAACTAAGCACTAAGGTGCTATTTTGAAACCTGACCTTGGCAGCTATTTGAGCAAGACCACAAGAAATAGCAACAGGAATTTTTCCCACTGAGACTTTTTAAACCATCCTGTGATAATTCACCTATACTGGTAGAAAGATTTGACTCACTTATGAGTGCCATAGCTAGATTAGACCCACAAATACTGGGGAATAACAGAGGAAAGAACCACTCCAAGACGCACACAAAGAAAATGATCCTTGTGGGTTCTCCTACTAACACAGCTGCAGTTCTTTCTGCTGCACAAACACTTTGTGCTGCCCTATAATCATTGTACCTACACAGCTGGTACCTTCCTGAGTACATAGATCATATGTAATAATGTACATCTCTGATGATAAATGGAGACTATTAGCAGAGAGGAAGGAAAGTTTGTGTTAGATGGTATTGCTTAGCTAGTCAGGATTTAGGAGAAAACTGTTAATGGATGCATTAACAGCATTAGCAGAGACAAACTTCTGATACAGTAGATAATAGTCTAACAGTTACAATAATGGGTCAATCAGTGGCTGTCAAGCAGCATACAACCTAAATCAAAGCTTTTTCTGGGTACAAAAGTGCTTTGCTAGCCCATCCTCCATCCCTAATTATTTTCATTTTTGTCACTTCCCGAAATCTTCCTTATTCAGAATGGGCAGCATTTGAAAAACCATGGATAAGGCTGCTCTGACAGTATTTCTGGGACAGCTAAAAGCAGGCAGCTTTGTAGTTTTTTCCAAGCCACTTCCCTGATGAGATTTCCAGCCAAATGTTGCAGTCTGAAGTGGTTCAGAGTCTGAATAAGTAGTTGGGCTTTGGGCTGTCTCCGAACCCATGGGAATTTATGCATTTCTAATCTAGACCCAGCTATGGTTAGGGATATGGGGTTTCCCGGAGGCTCAGCACCATGTCTAGGAAGCAAGATGCCAAAGCTGTTAATCAGAGACCTGTCTCTCACATATGACAGCCTGTCAGCCATTCAGCTGGCTTATTTCTCAAGAATTAAATAAAAAGAAACCAACTGTGAACAGAATTATGCCAGGTACGTCTAAGCCAGAGCCTTGGATCCAAGCCTCCACAACGCATCTGCTTCCCAAATCTCCATAGCACCCTGGTCTCACTCTTTGAATGTCAGGCCCACACTGCAAAGAATTATAAAGAGCCAAATATGGGAACAATGAAATTCCTACAGAGTAGGAGGAGATACACTGCTGAAACAAGATGACTACCACAAACTCCATTGCTTTCCAATGCTTACAGTGCAAGGTGTGTTTCTGAGAACTGCCTTCTCAAGTGCACTCTTTAATCCACACAGTTCATGGGCGGTGGGGGGGACATGGCATTGCAAAAGATGTTAAATCATGTCCCTTGCTGCACTACTAGGAGGCTCTTGGGTACTATGGCAAACATGGAATAGGACCATCTAGAAGAGTATGTGGATTGCCTAGATGTAACCAGCCACGCTAAGAGAGATGAAATGCTCTCAGAGTTCCTCGTGAGCTTCGGAAATGTGAACATCCGTACAAGATGCATGCAAATGAAGCTGAAGCCAAGGGTGCCAATGTCATTCGTGAAACACCGCACACATCCAGCTCACAGATTAATGCCCTTTAATATACTAATTGGTTCAGAGTACCAATTAGCAAAAGAATAGCAAGCCAGAAAATATTCATCTGGACTTGGTAATAAAACACATAACTGCTAATGGCCAGGTTTCTTGCAGTTGGCCAGAAACAGCTCCTCCTCCAGAAAGAGGCACTCTACTGATAATAAACAGATACCCTACTGATAATAAACCCAGTCTCTTGTCTGAAGGAGCCTTTTCAATAGGAGTCTGATACTGCCAAGAGAGCGTGAGCAGCGCTATACATCTTCAAGGGCAGAGCAAATCTGGTTTTCACACTACTGCCATCTTGTTTTAGAATCACCCAGGGGAGATTGCACAATACTTTTTAACTAAGACAGTTAAACTACTAAGACACTTTTTAACTACTCCTCATTGACAGCTGCTGTTTCAGAAAAAGGAAGGTTTATATTGCCTAGGGGTGTACTGCAACTCTGTGCAACCCCAGGGAGCTACACAGAAACAAAGTGCCTATATGAAGCCATGGCAGGGAGAAAATACAAGCCATTGATAACCTTCCTCCCAGAGTTAATAAAGCTCCTTATTATTTGCACTGCAGTCCTGCATGGGGGCTCCATTGTGCTAGATACTGGGCAATCCCATGATTCCTGCTGCAAGGAGGTTCCTGGTATACAATCCTTTCTTTCTATGCTGTACCCTTAGGCTTCCACCATTAGATCAAGAGTTTTGCAAAAGAAGTCAGCGTTATTAGGCCCATTTTACAAATGGCAAAGCCGAGGAACATGGAAATGAAATTACTTTCCAAGGTTCACCATATAGAACTGGAGAGCCAGAAATACAACTTAAGTCTTACGTGCTAGTCTAGTAATTTATCCACTAGGCAACGCTATGAAAGAGTATCCCGATGTCTCAAAAATACTAAAAAAACCTTACTAAGGATTTAAAAGTGTCTAATAAAAGACATTAAAAATCCTAGAAGAAAAAGCAGGGCTCACTTGGGGATGAAAATATCATCATGTTCATTCATCATGTTAATAAAATTTGCAAGCAACAGTGATTCAGTAGTTGACCCAACTAACAAGAAATAATGGGAAAGGGAGCTGGGTAGATGAATTAAGTAAAAGCACAAATTCTGCTAATTATGATGTCATGCAAGCCATAATGCAAGAAAGGAAAGATTGTCCAAAACAAAATTATAGCAATGAAGAAAACCATTCCCACAGCACATGTTTCTAATGCATCTGTACTTCATTCTGATGATCAAGTCTGTTTCCTCACAAATCGTGTCTACTATGTTGGATTGCTGCACTATAATTGCATTATGTCTTGGTGGTGTTTAACTGCACATTGCACATGGTAAACTCCCCCCGAGTGAGGTAGATGGAAGCACAGAAGGGCTGTCCCCCATACCCAAAGGTTGATGACACTGAACTATCAACCTTGGAGGCTTCTATTAGCTTTTGATTACAGAAACAAGTTCCAATTCTCCTTTCCTTGTAGAGTTCTCACTGTGCCATAAAACCAGTGCAAGTCATAACCATTTGGAACTGGGTGAATGAGGAATCATTACAGTATTTGATGGAGTAAGGATGGAAAAAAGTGGAAAGGAAAGACACTAAGGGCACATCTACACATGACCATATGGTGATGTTGCTATGGTCCCGTTCTTTTGTACTTCTTTTTGGAAGTATTAAAGCACAGCACAGTATGGGTAGTTACTGTGCCGTGCACATGGTTGGATTTTGCTGCTATGCCACCGTGGTGTAGTATTACACCAGGGGAGCCACTATGGTGATGTAGCTGGCAATCACGTGTAGACCTGCATGGTTGTTACATCGCCATAGCACGTCATACAGCAATGTAGCACATTGCTAAATCACTGTAAGGTGATGTACAGACCCTCCTTAAGGGCACTTGATTAGAGGAATGTGGAGAAAGTAATGATATGGCTGGACTCTAAACTTCTGAATTTTAATCATGCAATTTGCCTGTTACATTAACAGAGGTAACTGCTACCATCTCCTCCTCCCCCATGTTACTGTATAAAAATCAGGATTTTAGTTAAATGCACAGAATCACACAGTCTAACTCAGGGTGGGCAATTGTTAAGTGGCCTGCTGGCCAAACTAAGTTTTGGTGAGCTGTCAAGGGCCACAAACAAAAATCTCTTTCTGAAGATATCATTTTAGTAAATTATAGATAAAAAAAGCCATGTGCTAAAACTCAAACATCTACTACAATATATTTTAATTTTATTACAAAAAAATAAGCTTTGTCTTGACTCATGATTTTTTGAGTAGTGTATATAAAGACAATTGCATAACAAGTCAAAATAGTCTTACTGTTGTATACTGGTGTGTGGGGGACCGTGTGTGGAGGGGGTTCAGGTGCATGAGTGTGGGGGAGGCTGGGTGCATGGGTGTGTGCAGGATGGTTGGTGTCTGTGTGTAGGGGGCTGCCTGCACGCTAGGTCTCAGGAGTCAGCCACGCACAAGGGGAGGGAAGGAAGGAGCACAGGGGATGTGAGGCAGAGTTTGCCTGGGTGGTACAGTGCAGATGCAAGTGCTCTCTCTTCCCCACCTCACCAATCCAACCTGCAGCTGCCCCTGTGGCACTGCATGGGGCTGAGCCCTATTTGCTCTCACCAGGGGTAGCCTGCATTGCACTCATGCCTGCTCTGCACCCATCAACAGCACTGTCCTGGTCTCAGCCCCAACCAATATGCACAGCTTGCTGGAGCATCTGCTCCTCCTATCCCAGCTGCACCTCTCTGGGCAGCAGATAGCACAGTGGCTATGGGCATGCATGCCAGGCACCACATGCCCAGCTAGGGCTGGGGAAGCTGCAGCCAGCCCCAGTGCACAGGGGTCCAGCTCCCACCTGTCCTCCACCCACTCAGTTGCCCACAAGTGACTGCTCATCATGCCAGGTGAGTCGGGCACCCTGGCCAGGGCCAAACATGGACATGGGGCAGCTGAAGGTGGTAGTGCAGCATGAGCAGCAAAATGCAGCAGCAGGTGGGGTTTGGCCCCATGTGGAGCTCCATGGGGGCAACCACAGACCATATGCAATCAATTGGTGGGCCAGATCCAGCCTATATTTTGCCAACCTCTGATCTAACTCGTATTTAAAGACTGACATTCTGTACTATGATAGCGACATAGCAGCAATACAGCAGATGTATGTTAAGCCATAAAATGTATTTACCAGGAGTTCAAAATGGTAATAGAGCCCTCCACTTACACAGGTGTGTATAAGCCTGAAACCAAAATCTGCCTGCTTTACACATATGAGCAAAACAAGTAGAATTTGGACCGTAAAAGTAAAAGAAATTCTCTGCCTTAAAAGCCTGCAATTTCTGCATTTCTCAAATCGAGTTTCTGTCTAGAAATATAGAAAGGAAGGAGAAAAACAAACTATAGGAACTGCCTATTAGAGTTGTTTATGCTCCATTTGCTGGAAACAGGAAGGATTCTTGTCTGCATGTCATTTGGGTGGCTGAGTCCAAATGAGACTATTAAACTGGATTGCTAGGTCACATTCCCACTGAGGCTGCATCTCAGAAAGGAGTTAACCTTGCTTTGTTCCAGGTACAGCGGCTCATGTTTTGCAGATAAACACAAAAGCGGGCTCACCAAGCCAACACGACACAATGGAACCTTATTCCAGATAATCAATTCTCTTTACACAAAGAGGGCACCTAACTAGGATGTTTAACACAGGCTGTAATGAGATGTCACATCACAGCCAGGCCAAGAGCAGGAGTGGGAAGACTGTCCTGGAGTACTGACTTGCAGAGCTCGAGAATCATCCTCCTCACTGGGGACAGAGCGAACACTACAGGTTTGTATTACAAACTGATGGCCGAGCGCATGAAATGCGTCAGTGCCATATCCGAGATAGCCAGACTCAGACAAAGCTCTTGCCTTTTCCATGAGCTGCATTAATTAACGAAATCTGTGTATACACAGAAAGCAGAGAGGAACAAGTTGCTATGGTGATGAGGACAATATGAAAAGCAGGATGAAGTAAATAAGAGATACTAGAGGAGAGAGAGCAAGTACTTAAAATCCACTTTCTTTGCAGAAATGGCAGGAAACTTTTGACCAGCCCTAGGAAGTCTGGCTTGGAAAAGAAATTACATCTACAAAGGGAGAGGAAATGCCAAAATAAACTACAGAGAAAGGACCAGGAAGCAATTGGAAGAGCTTTGGAGGTGGTAGTTTCCAATGTGCAAAATAGAACAGCAATTATAATGTCAGTGCTTAAGTTTGGAGTCCCAATAAATGGTGTCAGCATCACAGATCTTACCCACAGTATTTAAACATGATTTATTTAATGTTATTTCAGCTCTGGTCATTCCAGCATATGGGCAGGGGAGAGAATTAATTGAGGACCATGAAAAATAGCTGGAGAGGCCACGTTTGGGGAGAGGATTGCAAGGGTGAAATTAGGTCAGCTGGTCAGAGGAGGATTAGTGAGGAACACAGCTAGCTGCACAAACCCAAGAAGTGGAAAAGCCACAGAGGAAGAGGAGGAGTGTGACCCCAAAAGGTGTAACTGGGAGTAATGGAATCCAATTAGTGGGGGAAGTTGCAGGAGAAGGGTCCTGACAGAAAGTTCAAAAGAAAGTGCTTCAACTCTAACATTTGGCAAGGCTAAAAATATACCTGGAATAAACATTGATGGGTGTTTAAACAACACCAATCCCACAACTGGAGAGGCTTCATGAGTGACAAGCAAATTCTCTCTTTATTTTTTTTCCAATGTTTCTTCCCCTGTATGGATGTCCTAGCGCATGTTGTATGTAAATTGAATCCAGAAGGTATCAGTTTACACTCACTCTTCGTGGTGGAAGCAGTGGCACAAGTTAAAAGCACAGAGTGATTCTAGTCATTTGTACAGAAATAGAT
The DNA here is from genome assembly GCA_030014935.1 of Caiman crocodilus. Lineage (NCBI taxonomy): Eukaryota > Metazoa > Chordata > Crocodylia > Alligatoridae > Caiman > Caiman crocodilus. The sequence continues at coordinate 11,201,952 of JAGPOW010000261.1, forward strand.
GCCGTTATGAGTAAGGTTAGCAGAGACTATTCTACTTAGTAAAAAATTACCCCTTACTGCATGAACTGTGCACTCAACTAGAGGGAAGAAAATATCCATTTTTAAGAGCCTTGTGCATTATGGTCAGGAAAAAAGATTTTTTTTTAAACATACAAAGATTCCCATGTGTATTATTTATACCCAAAGGCCCAGAAATTAAATAAATAGATCAAACTGATTTTCATTTAGTATAGAAACATTTATACTGAATTAACAATATGGGAATATGGTGATCTGTTCAGGTCCCTTCTGACCAAGCATCATGATACTATGAATCTCAGCAACTTTGGCTCACCACTAAAAACCTTTCCCATTCATCTGTCATGGCCCATACCATGTGGGAGTCCATCTAGGCTAGGGACAGAAGCTACACATAAACCAGCTTAAGTGATCAGAAACCGGTTTAAAACGTGTAACAGAATAGAAGTTCAGTGCACATAAGCCCATTTCAAAATGGCCAAAGCTGGTTTCAGATAAGCCTGACTGAATGTAGGATCAGACTTAAGATTTGGATCAAACTGGTTTATGACACTTCTGTCTCAGACCCCTTCCTGGTTCAAGTTAAACCATAGTCCTCCAGCATCCCAGCATCCTCTGTAGCCCTGGGCAGGGCTGCTCTGCTTCAGAGAGCAGGGCTGGCCCCACACGTCTGCTGTCTAGCCCGAGGAAGAGCAAGGTTGTGACCAGATGCCAGCATGCCATGGCCCCAAGGCAAAGAGAGCAAGGGAGAGGGTTTATTCCTCCCTCTCCCCCAGGGAACCCTAGCCAGAGTCGGCCAGCCCTGGCCACCACCTCCGCCGCTCACGTGCAGCCAGGCAGGGAGGGAGTTAATTCCTCCCGCTGCCCTCCTCTTCCCCCCGGGACCATAGCCAGGGTTTGCCAGCCCCAACTGCCAGCTCTGCCACTCACCCATAGCCGGGTAAACCCAGGCTGTGGTCCCCAGGGAGGTGGGGAGGGAAGAATTAATCCCCTCCCTGCCCCCTTTGCCTTAACGAGGCCATGCTGGGATGGCGTCTGGCCATGCCTCCCTCCCTGGCACTGGAGCAGAGGGGAGGGGAGGGGAGGAGGTAACTCTGACAGGGCAGCAGC
>JAGPOW010000261.1:11213354-11238112 GCA_030014935.1 Caiman crocodilus
CCGGTGCTCTTTCCTGCCAAGGCAGGGGGTCGGACTAGATGATCTGCCCAGGTCCCTTCCGACTCTAGACACTATGATACTATGATATGATACTATGATCCAGGGTGGCCTGCCTATGCTTTGGGGGTAAGAGGGATTTGGAGCAAGTGAGGGACTTCCCTTTGGGCACACTTACACTGGTGTCAGGCTGAGCAGAAAGAAGGGTGAGGGGGTGGTGCCTCTTCAGATACTTCACCACGGCGATGCTGCTTCATCTCGTGTCCGTCCTTGCCATGGCACATGTGCCTTCAGCAGTGCTGGCAGATGGCAAACCTGGAATCATCTGCCACCTCAGAATGATCCCACAATACACTACTCCCCCACTTCTTGGTTGCAAGTGAGGATCCTGCCTTCTTCCCCTTCTCAGCAGGCTGAGGCTGAACAGCAAGAGGAGCTGCCTCAGCTGAGCCACTTGCCTCCACCTCCGCCTCCTCCGAGGTGCTGATATCCAGAGGAGACCTGGGTCTAGGGGAAACACGAGGGGTGTGGAGCACAAACTCCGATTCCCCCTCGGTCCCCAGAATTGCCTGAGCCAGCGCACTCAGCATCCCTGGTTTCAGCTGCAGCTCCTCCTCCAGAAGTGGGAGGCTCATGCTGAGAGCTGAAATGGGGTGGAGAAGGCAGTCAATCCAGTGCTGGTGCCCACTTCTGGAGTGAGCGGAGGTGGTGCAGGTACAGGGACGGACGTCAGGTGCAGATACTGCTCCCACGGGTGTAACGGCTGCTCGGGAATAGAACACGTCTGTGCTCAGGGAGGGACTTGCAGCTCTAGCTCTCCCCCTACCCTCTCCCTCCCCTGCCAGAAGACCTGCCACCTGCCTTTCCAGCATGCTTTATATTGATCTTTCCTGTGCTGCAAAAGGTCTGTGTAGGGGTGAATCCTTTTGTATTGTGCATTTTTTTCCTCTCTGTTGTGTGCGTGCACTGGCCTCTTCTTTGAATGTTTGCTTCGGTGTTAAGGGTTATGTAAAAATTGTGCGCTGTCTGTTTTCTTCTGCTGTGCATCTGTTCTATGATGTGGGGTGTATATAATCTGTGCCTCCCTGCACAATGATAGGTCACACTGGCTGGGAAAACACAACTTTCCTTTTGCAAAGTTTTTACACACACACACAGAGCAAATATAAATTCAAAGAAATAAATCAAATCATAATACTAATAATAATGGAATAGAATAGCTAAGCTAAGCTAAGCTAAGCTAAATCCTAACCACTCCTTTGTAACAAGAAAATGGACCAGGCAAGTTCAATTAGTACTGAGAGAGCAAGCCACAAAGTCTCACTCTGAGCGTTCATCTCTCACAAAGGTCCTTACAGGCACCAAGCTGTGAAAAGGTACAGAATGCCTCAAACCAGAGGCTCTTATGGTGTTTCTAGTCCCACCCTACAGACGCTGCCATTGGAAAGCTAGCCAGTGAGCAATCCTTCTCACTGGCTACCTACAGATGACAGTCTTCCCTCCCGCCCCCACTCCATCCCTCCCTTGGGGTCCCCTCCCTCTTCTAATTGTCAATCAAGATGTCTAAAGCAGGTCTGAAGTGCTTGGATGATCCGACTCACTTGGATAACTTTGCTGAGACCCTGTTTTCATCTGGGCATGCCGCTTCAGATGCCAAAGCACAGGGTGGGGAAAGCAGTTTGACCCCAGCAGATTCCAGGGTCAAGAAACCTGCACAAAACAAAGCAGGGTGGCACATGTGGGGGTAGCACATGTCACCCAAAACCAGAGCCTGGCCTGCCAGAGGTCCGAGTGGCAAGATCACCACTGCTTCAGCCTGAGAAGGCCCCCAGGCAAAGCTGCTAGGGCTAGCCCAGTGCTAGCCCCAGCCCCCCCTACTCCACCTTGTGTAACATAGGTGTTCCCCAGGGACAAGCAGCAGCAGCACAAGGTGAGCCACTGATTCTCCCTGGGGAAGCAAATGTCCATGCTTGTGTGGACGCAGCCTAAGTAGCCAGACATTCAGAAGTGCTGAAAGAACAGGTTAGGGACCACTTAGAAAACCTGGACATGCACAAGTCCATGGGGCTGGATGGGATGCACCCAAGAGTGTTGAAGGATTTGGCTGATGTGATTGCAGAGCCATTGGCCATCATCTTTGAAAACTCGTGGCAAATCAGGAGAGGTCCTGGATGATTGGAAAAGGGCAAACATAGTGCCCATAATAAAGAAATGGAAGGAGGATCCAGGAAACTACAGACCAGTCAGCCTCACCTCAGTCCCCAGACAAATCATGGAGCCGATCCTCAAGGAATCCATTTCTAAGCACTTGGAGGAAAAGGGGTGATGAGGACCAGTCAGCATGGATTCACCAGGGGCAAGTCATGTCTGACCAACCCGATTGCCTTCTATGATAAGACAACTGGCTCTGTGGATGTGGGGAGACTGGTGGATGCAGTGTACCTTGATTTTAGCAAGTCTTTTGATACAGGTCTCCCACAACATTCTGGCAGGCAAGCTAAGGAAATATGGGATGGATAATGGACTGCAAGTTGGATAGAAAACTGGCTGAAGCATTGGGCTCGGAGAGTAGCAATCAGTGGTTTGATGTCTAGTTGGCAGCTGGTATCAAGTGGAGTGCCCCAGCAGTCCATCCTGAGGCTGATTTTGCTCAATGTCTTCAGTGACCTGGAAGATGACATAGAGTTTGCAGATGAAACAAAGCTGGGTCGGGGGGGAAAGAGTAGTAGATATGCTGGAAGGTAGGACTAGGATTCAGAGCAACTAGACAAAATGGAGGATTGGGCCAAAAGGAATCTCATCAGGTTGAACAAGAACAATTGCATAAAAAAAAAAAAAAAAGACAAATTGGAGAGTCCAACAGAGGGCAACAAAAATGATGAATGGGGTGAGAGACATGACTTGTGTGTAAAGACTGAGGGAACTGGAGTTATTTGGTGTAAAGAGGAGGCTGAGCAGGGATTTAATAGCAGCCTTCAGCTACCTGAAGCAGGCTTTAAAAGAAGATGGAGCTGGACTGTTCTCAGTAATGGCAGATGACAGAACAAGGAATGATGGTCTCGAGTTGCAGCAAGGGAAGTTTAGGTTAGATATTAGAAAGAATTTTCTCACTAGGAGGGTAGTAAAAAACACTGGAACAGGTTACGCAGAGAGAGGTGGTGGAAGCTCCATCCCTGGAGGTTTTCAAAACCCAGCTAGACAAAGCTTTGTCTGGGATTAACTTGGGGCTAGTCCTGCTTTGAGCAAGGAGTTGGACTAGACAACCTCATGAAGTCCCTTCCAACCCTCACTTTCTAAGTGCAAGCCTTACTTAAGCCTAAATATCACCTTCAGATCCTAGTTTTGGGCATCCCAGTCTGAACAATTTAACTTGCATTTCTTTGATGATGCATTCACTGCTCTCCCCAGTTTCTTTATTACAGATTCACAGAAGTTTAGGGCTGGAAAGGACCTTGTGAAATCATGAGGACCAGCCTCTGCTCTGGGCAGGAAAGGCTAGTGCCAGAGATAAAACACTGAAAATCTGTTTTGAGAGAATCTGAAGCATTTCAATGTGTTGAATATATTGCTCATAATCTTGGAGAGGATAAAGCGTATTTAGCACAGGATGCTTGTTTTGCAATACTACTATTTACATTGTGTTGATGTCAATGTAGAGCCAAAAAAAAGGCTAGTTCTTTCTCCACAAATCATCTCCCTGTACTTTTTCAGAGTCAGATCTGCAGACCAAAGGGACAGAAATATATATATTTTCCCTCCATTTTGCTCCTGCGAGCCACGCAGAGCCAGCACAATCATAGGGCTGGACTTTAATCCTTTTTTATATGTATACAATATGAAAATGTTTGATAAGCTCTAAGCAATTGGCTTCAGTAGGGTGGCAGATTTAATGATATTGCAGTAACAATATTACTGCCAACTGAAGTACTGTACAAGAAGTCAAATGCAACTCAGAGAATGGATGGTCCAGCAATTAGGATGCTAGTCTGCCCTGCGGGAGGCCTCTGGCCAACTCCTGCTCTGCCTGGAAGAAGGACTAAAAGGGTCCATCTGGATTTTGTCCTGGATGCATCTGATTTAGGCATCAAAACACTGCAAAGTTCGGGTGTCTGACCTGAAAGAACCTGCATGGAAGCCTATGTTAGGAACCTTGGGATTTCTGCAGTCCATTGATTTTAGATGACTATGGGATTGTGGATACTGGTATGGTGGTAGTGATGCCTGTCTAGCTGCAACTTGGCACTGAAATGCCACTTAAGTCCCTTTTAGGCACTTAGTTACCCATATGGATTTTGTCTTGGTCTCTCCAACGCTCCATTTCCCATGTATAACATGGGAATAGCTGCATTGCCCTACGCTCCAGGGATGTTGTATAGATTACCTTGCTGAGTGTGGGGTACTCCGATACCATAAGCAAAAAGGGACAGTATAAATGCCTGAAGTAGACTGATGGAACCAGGCTCATCTGACCAAGAAATCCTTTGGGAAATGAGAAACAAAGCTATAATGCCTTTGCCACATTCTTTCAGAGAAAGACTCACTTTGCAAGGTCCAGCAATAATTCCCATGATTAAACCCCGGTTTCAAGAAGCTAATACACACCATCTTTGCATTTGGTTGCACACGGTAAAGTCTTGTCATCTCCTCTCTCATCTCTGAAATCTTCACTCCCTTACTAGTCAGCATACCTCAGCCATAATAGTTTTCTATAGTGCTTACTTAGTTGGCTGTGTGTAGCAAAGAGACCCAATGTTAATGTTTAGGAAATTGAAATTAAGCTTTTCACCTGCCAGAACTTGACACCACTTGCCCAATCCTATTCCCATTAAAGTCAGTCCAATCAACTGCAGTGGGTGTAAAATGATGAACCAGATCCTAGTCTGGCAAAAGATTAAGACATCACAAACATGACCGCTCAAGCAGCTTCATTCCATTTCTCTCCTTCCCCTGGTTAGAAGTACAAGTAAAGTTACCATAATAATTTTGTTTAAACAAGGTACCAAATGAGCCTCTTAATTAAAGAAGTGCATGTAACTACTTGCATCTGAATTTCAGCATAAAACACAAGATAAATACACAAATAAGCAGAGTTCCTTTCAGTGTAAAGTGTACCAGTTTTGTCGGGCAGCAAGTGCCTCTCCAGTTGCCAGCTATCCAGCTCCAGTCCAGGGTTCAGAAAGTTATTCCTTTCTGTGGAATTCAGAGAGAATCCAACAAGGACAAGAGTCTGCCTCTGTGGGTCCACTACGCAGGCTGGCACTGCCTTCAGCTTCCTTTTATCGGCTGTGGGCTCTCCCTCTACTCCAAACCATGGATGATTCAGAAAATTCAAATGAAATCCAGGAGCCCTCAATGAGCAAATCCGATGGCCTCTTAAATCTGCCATTGCATTCCACAGAAATATTAAAGAATTTTCCTGTAACAGCTTTTAGAAAAAGGCAAAGATCTTGCGCGTAAGCCATTCACCATCAGTTTATTCTGCAGCAACTGACACTAAGATGGTTCCAAAGGTCACATTTCCAGTTAGCCAAAGCTTATCTATTGCAAAGCACTCCCCCACTCTTTGAATTCAATGTATATTTTACACCTGCCTGTGGCTTTGGGCACCTTTGCCATCAGTTAAAGTTATAATACAGAAAGTAATTGCACAAAAAAAGAAACAGAAAAAGAATCAAACCACTGCCTTAGCATTTGGACAAAAGGGAAAGTGTACCATGAGTAAGTAAAACATATAATGAATTCAAGTTTTCCTAGGTCTTTTTGTTGTTGTTGTTGGGGTTTTTTTGCTTCCAAAAACCACACACCATGGAGAAAGCCTCCAACAAGAATACCAGTATGGGGATGGTCAAGCATTGGAAGGGGCTACCAAGAGAAACTGTGCAGTCCTTAAAAGTCTTCAAGAGCAGGTTGGACAGACACTTGGCTGGGATGGTTTAGTTAGAGATGATCCTGCCTTGAGCAGGGAGCTGGACTTGATGAAGTCCCCTTCTAGCCCTGTTTTCCAGTGATCCTACATGCAAATGCTTCTTAAATAAGTAGGGAGTAAGATCATAAAGCAGTGTCATTTAAGTCAGTCTAACTGTTAAAGCTGTGAGGAAGTGTGCCAACATACAGGGGGCTGACAGATATGCAGGTCCCCATTTTAACGCGTGATGCTTTACATAAAGTGCCATGAGTTAAAGCACTGACCCCCACCCTCAACCCAACAGATGTTAGCCTGCTTGGGGGGAGTGGAAGTTGCCTACCTGCAGGAGCCCAAGAGGTCACTTCTTCCCTAGCTCCCCCCAACCCAGGTGTCTGCAGGAAAGGAGTGGTGGGGATGGGGAGCAAGTTGCCAGCTGGGGTTTTCCTGGCCTGAGGGGGAGAGAGGGGGTCCAATTTCCTCCCCCAAGCTCAGGCCAGGCAAAATGTAGCCAGCAGTTTGCTCTCCCTCCCTTCCAGCAGACAGCCCAGGGCAGACCTAGGCTGAGTACACCATAAATTAGGCAACTTGAGCTCCCTAGGATTAAGGTACTCCTAAGTGCAATGCCTCTATCTGATCCCTCATTTGATGAGGCATTGCATTTCTCAAGCAATTGGCTACTTGAAAAGTGCTCTGCAGCTTTGCTGTGACAAATGCACAGCTGCAGAGCATTTAAATTGTCATATGATTGGACACTTAAAGTCCTCAACAAACAGGCAAACATATGTTGGGGGTGGGGGGCGAGGCACTAACTCATGGCACTATGTAAAGCACTATGAGTTAGAGAAGGGGCCTGCATGTCCATCAGCCCTTCCTCAAACTACATAAGGAAATAACTTGCCATTTCCTCACAGCTTTAAGAGTTAGACAAACTGTCTTAAGATCATAAAACAAGGTCATTCCCCCCCTACATGTAAATGACTTTTAAATAAGTAAGATCATTGGAAAGCAGGGCTAGAAGGTACTTTATGAGGTCATCTAATCCAGCCCCGGCTCAAGGCAAGATCATCCCTGATTAAACCATCCTAGCTAAAGTGTCTGTTTAGCCTGCTCTTGAAGATTTTTAAGGATCTTATAATTTTTCTAGGTAGCCCATTCCAATGCTTGAACACCCTCACTCAGAAAGTTCCTACTCATCTCCAATTGCAAAGAAAATCTGGAGGATGCCCAGGACAGCATTTTACAGCCCCTGTCACTGAAACATTGGCACAAGGCATTCCAAGTCCTTGCTATTTTACCGGCTAATATTTATTTGAAGCAGCCAGTAATGAGACAGCAGCATTGCATAAATTGACCCTGAGGAAAGTAACTTCGAGTAAGCTCCTGACCGAGCTTGTGCCAGGCATTCACACTGCCACCCATGGAGACACACCATGAAAATGAAACTCTGTAGTCCGAAGATTAGGGAGTACCATATGGCTTGTGAGGCATAAGCACTGTAGAGAGTGAAGGCGCATTAATGTACTAGCTATTTTCTGTTTTAAGATCAATTTGAAAAAACAGATGTTAGTTAACTCCTGCTGCACTGCAAATGTTTTCCCTTATCATGTACACGAAGTCCTCAGTGCTACAGGCTATTTTGGATAAAAATCAGTGGAGATCTACACAAGTTCAAAGCTCTCTTCACAGTCCCCAGGGTCTACCCACCCAGGCCTGCTTGTAGCATTAGAGCAGGGACGGGCAATTACGTCAGGTGGAGGGCTACTTAACAAGCTTTGGCAAGCTGTCAGGGGCCAAATAGGTAGCCCCATCCCTTGACAGTAATCCCACCCCCTGGTTGCCACACTGGGATCAGAAGTCCTGCTCCCTAACCCCCAACCTTTTCCACCAGAAATCCATCCCTTGCTGCCTTCTCCCCACCCCCTCATACTCCTTTTGCGAGGAGAGGGTTACCATCTTAGAACCAGAAAAACAAAACCCAAATCATATACTAGAAGTCAAAACACCTACTATATTTTAAATTTAATTACAAAAAATATCTGTCATAACTTGTGATTGTGTACTGTATACAGAATGGATTGCATAATAACTCAAAATAAAGCACGACTCTTTTACAGCATGCATGTGGCTGTGGATATGTATATGTTGATGGGGGTTCTGGGGCAGGGTGTGTGTGGGTGGGGTGTAAGGGCCACCCCAGACCCTCACCATGGCATGCAGCCCCCACTGCCTGGCAAGAGCAGCAGATGGGGAGGTCAGGGCACTCATGCCCAGTGCAAGCACAGCTCCAGCCAGTGCTGCGTGGGAGGAGGGAGCAGAGCCTGCCCTATTGCCATGGCTCCACACCACGTACCTGTAGCTCCAGCACTCACAGCAGGAAAAGTCCCATACTAGAGCATGCTGCCTCACCTTCTCAGGTCCCCACAATCCACTGGGAGTGGAGGGAGCCCCACACCCTGCTTCCCTGCAGACTCCAGCAGGGGCCTTCCCTTCTGTGAGTGCGGAGCTGCAGGCACAGGGCACAGAGCCCCTGCAATAGAAGTGGCCAGGCAAGCCACATGGGGCTGCCCCTTCTCCAAGTTGTATACAGTATAAAAATGAAAAGACAGACTAGAAAAGGATGGTGTGACCTTGATCAGCATCTCAGCAAACTGTTGGCAAAGCTAGGAACAGAATCCAGTTGTATTGTGTTCTTTCTACTAGACCAGGTATGGCCAACGTGTGTGCGTGTGCGTGGGCTGGCAGATCCAGGAGGACAGCACTGGATAGCAGAGCAGGAGTAGGGGAAGAGGATCAGAGTAGCACTAGGGGTGAGGCTCCTTATTGGCACACCTGGCAAAAAGATGGGCTCCCAGTGATAGGCCATACACCCTGGTTTTTTGCCACAAATCCTGCTTCATCACCTTCTGCCGAGACCAAGCCATCAGCATTCCTGCAACTGATGCTGAAAAAAACTTTACCTGAAAAAAAACTGAAAAAAAGATTTACATGTTTGCTCTAAAAATGTTCACCATTCCAGCTCTGATATGAAAACAGGGTTTGAGTACCAACCTTTTTACCTTAACTGTAAAGACTGCAACCTGCAAAACTCTGATAACAGACTGCAGCTACTCTAGAAACCCTTTTTCTAGCATGCAAACAATTCCATTAAAGCACAAGGAACATGCAAGGTGGCATTAACTCTCATGAAATGGCTCTCTTTCTATTCCAAAGCTTGGTACCTATTGGTCTTCATTCTCCTCTTGTATACATGGGCGGAAATCACAAGTGACATAATTTATTTGATGGGGTTCAGCATAGTATGAAGAATCAGGCTCATTTGCTAATTTTTCTATAAAGATCTAAGTGCCCGTCATGAATGACAGGACGGGGTGGGGATAGAGACCAGCTTCTGGCACCGCACCCTGCCCCTGCTGCTCTGGGCCCTGCCCCCTTCCACCCCCACCGTCACTCCAGGTTTTGCCCTGCTCCCCCCACCCACCTCTGCTGGTGCTCTGGGTCTTGCCCTGCTCCCTCTGCCCTCCTGCCACCTCTCTGGGTCCAGCTCTGCTCCACCCCACCTCCCTACTACTCCACATGAGGGAGCATGGCACACGGCTGCGCAGGAGTGGGGTGGCACACACCCACAGGTCGTGGCACAGGGAGCAGCCATGATGTGGGGAACGCTAAACAGCTGCATGGCTGGGGAAGCAGCCTGGGGTTGTAGTGCAGGGCATGCACAGAAGGTGCAATGTATGGCTAAGCTGGGGGGGGGGCGCAGCACACGGCTGCAGGGTGGGGCATGGTGTGGGGAACAACCATGGTGTAGGAAGCAGCCACCAGCTATAGTTGCATGGTGTATGGAACAGCCCTGGGATGTGGCATAGAGTGCACAGAGGGTGCAGTACATTGCCGCATGGTGTGGGGTAGGGAGTGGCCACAGTGGGGTAGGGAGTGGCCACAGTGGGGTGAGCACCTGCTGGTTATGTGCCATGCCCCATAATGCATGGCCACAGCAGGGGGGTGGCACACAGTACACCAGGGGCTGTGGCATGCGGGGGGGGGAAGCAGCACACCTCAAGGCCTCATGCTACAGCTGGCAGGTGCTGTCCATGCCAGCTCACCCACTCTCCTTGTGCTACCCTGTGGCCACACCCCATGGCACCCACCCACTGTGCTCGCTCTTTACATGGCACCCTGTGGCCACACCATATCACCCCCCACACAGCACCCTGTGGTTGCATGGCATGCAGCATGGGAACCAGGCATGGGGGGGGGGGGGGCATGCCTCACTTCACAGCACTCTGCAGCCACGCACCCTGCCTCCCCATGTGTTCTGCAGCCTGAAGTGTGCCATGCAGGGATCGGCTACACAGGGAAGGAGCGCCCTGCCCTACAGCAGTGTGTTTACAATCTGGCACCAACCGCCTCCACCTGTGTCTGCCCATCAGTAAGGCTCCAGGTGGTGCATATGCAGTTGTCCCAGAGCATTACCATCAGACAGACACACAGCTGGAAGTGCTACAGCTTTTATTATATTAGAATGCATTAGACTTTTAGGCTAATTACACTATTTTGTTATAAATCAAAGAACAGCATATTTTGCTCATTCCCTTGTTCTCCTTAAAGCAAATTATTAACCGAGCAAAAGCCCCAGCTTTCCTTCCCTGAAATTTTGCTACGTACCCAAATACCAAGCTGTCAGACTGTACCTCCCCAAGCATTCCTCCCACTCTACCACTAAGGCTCTCTTCTCAGCTGAAATTAAACTTGCTACCCTGTAATTTTGTACATAGCATGTCACCAGCCCTTTAAGTAATGAAGGCCCCATGCAGACATCAGACAGATCTCTCCTGTCATTGGTTTTAATTAGCTCATTCAATGCCTTTTGCCTTCTTGTTCTCCTTTCATCAGAAAGAAAACATGATCTATAACATTCAGAATCTCACCTCCTAGGGAGCCTCTTCTACAGCTATTGCTAATGTGGAGTTGTACCTAAATTTGCACCTGGTAAATACTGACCCGGTATGGGTCATGCCACACTCCATGCTGCAACGTGAAGCCAGGCCATCCTGCTCCTACCATGTCCGCTACTGCCTGGAGCATAGTGCAGCCACCATGGGCTCCCTAAAAAATGGTGAATCTGCATGAGCACAAGGCAAACAAACAGTGAGGCCAGGGGTAGGTGGCACCAAGCAGCATCCCATCAGCACTGGATGCTGCTCAGTCACAACCCCTAGTGCTCAGAGGAACAGACAGGGGCTGTGTGTGGCAGGGGGTGCCACTCATTTCCCTGTGGGACATTCCTGGGCTGCTTTGCTGGCTCCATCCACACAGAGGGGCCCCTGGTGCACACTGCTGCACATAGCTGCTGCCGACCACACCTGATCTTCTGCTGCCCTCTTTGAGCAAGGTCAGGTGTGGAGCACTGAACCCTGCTGTCCTCCAGTGGATAAGTGCAGTCACAGCAGCCAGAAGGGCCACACAAAGCAACAACTCTCCATCCTTTATGTTGTTTTCACATTGACTCACACTAACATGCTAACAACATGATACAGGTCTACCCAAAGCTTATCCATGGGCCAGACAGAATCAATTAGCAGGCCAGGTACAGGCCTGAAATCCATATTTTACCCACCCCTGGTCAACATGGTACCAGGAACAGTGATATGGGCACTGACAGAAAGTGCAGAGCCAAGAGAAGGTAAAAAAAAAAAAAAAAGAGAGAAAATTTCTGGGTTTCTAAGGAAGAGCTAATCTCTGCTAAACGACCATATCAACTAAATGACTAGTGAAGAACAAATAAGCAAGAGACAATTTAATAAATAAATACCAGGGGAAAATAATTCATTGCTGGGATAGAAATGTGCCAGAATCATTAAACAGGCACAAATTGCTGCAGGAACAAGAGTCCAAACCAATGGAGGTGTCCAAGGAAAGGCTCCAGGGAATAGGAAAGCTCAACAGAGCAGAGTTAAGGAAGCAAGACTTGCTGCGAGTCAGAGCTCTCCCCGCAAAGCCAGGGACTAAAAGAAGCTTCTGTTAGAAATATTTCTATCTATATAAGCAAGGAGTTCATAGGGACACAAATGAACTGAGCATGTCCACTGCCTACCCGGAGAAATTCTCAGAGCGGTATCTGAAGCCAAGCATTTTTCTGCGCTTGATGTGTCAGCAGGGGCTCTGGCATGATCCCTTGGAAAAGCAGAGCATGCACTTGTGCACATTATACCCCCCTGAGGAAAACACTGCTTTTACTGACTGACATTTCAGCTGCCTTTAGCACCCAAGGTGTTTCACAGGATAACAGTAATTTTTATGGTGTGGAACACACTAAGGTTTATAGTGATGAAGACTTGATTTGTGGAAAATAAGGAGAACAAGGATGACTAGAGGCTCTGAGGAGCTTTGAAGGAACCAGAGCTGCAGTGGTGAAGCTAAACAAAATGCAAGCCCCATGTAACAGAAATACAGAAATGGTCTAGCTGCCAGAAAGGCAAACACTGCAGGGTACACAGGGAGTTTGAAACCTCCACCAGCGTCCCTGCCCAGAGTAGACAAGGAAGGCACACAAAGATGTGCTGGAATAGTGAAACTGCATGCAGAAATGTGTGTCCAATCTTGCTATTCAAATTAGTAACCCAACTAGCAGGAAGCATTTAGCTACCTTAATCTGAAGTCAAAACAGAAGGCAGGGCAAGGAGTGCCCTTAAAGACCAATTAATTCAGAAAGGTCTAAGCTTCATAGTACTACCTGAATAACCTAAAAGTTACTGTGCAGGAATATTTAAATGGACATGAGGAGAAAATGAGAGTCTGGGAAAAAAATGAAGGCATTAAAACAGCTCCTCAGAATCGAATACATAGATTTCATAGACTTTAGGGCGGGAAGGGATCTCAGAAGATCATCGAGTCCAGCCCCCTGCTCCAAGGGCAGGTAGTCAGCAGGGGTCATAGGATCCCAGCAGATAAAACATCCAAATGTCTCTTGAAGGTATTCAAGGCAGGTGCTTGAACTACCTCAGCGGCAGTCTATTCCAGACCTTGGGGGCTCAGACAGTGAAGAAGCTCTTCCTTATATCCAGCCTGACAGGGTCACAGAGGAGTTTCCATCTCATCACCCCTTGGGGCACTCTGATGAACAGATGTTCCTCCAGATCCTGATGAGCACCCCTGATAAACGTACAGGTGGCTACCAGATCACCAGCTTGGAAAAGTGCCGGCTATTGGAAGAGTCCCATGGCTCTTAGCCTCTCATCATAAGGTTTCTTTTCCTGCCCTCTGATCATGTGTGTGGCTCTCCTCTGGACTCTCTCAAGCTTCTGCACATCCCTCTTGAATTGTGGAGCCCAGAACTGGACATAGTACTCCAGCTGCAGCCTCAACAGGGCCAAGTACAAGGGGAGAATGATGTCCTGAGATTTGCTGTAGAAGCATCTATGGATGCAAACCAGCATTTTGCTTGCTTTACTAGCTGCAGCATCACATTGAAGGCTCATATTCATCTTGTGGTCAGATCATGACTCCCAAGTCCCTCTCGTCTGTTGTGCTAGCCAGTGTAGCACTGCTGAGCCTATAAGGATGCTGCAGGTTTTTCCTCCCAAAGTGGAGAACCTTGCATTTTTTGGCGTTAAACGCCATCAGGTTCTCATCGGCCCATTTCTTGAGCGTGTCAAGGTCAACCTGGATTGCTCTCCTGCCCTCCGTTGTGGATGCTTTACTCCAAAGCTTGGTGTCATCGGCAAACTTGGCCAGTCTGCCTCTGATGCCAATGTCCACATCATTAAATGAAGATATTGAACAATATAGGCCCAAGGACAGAGCCTTGAGGGACCCCACTTGTCACAGGGCACCATGACAATTTACTTCCATCAGCCACCACCCTCTGGGTCTGACCATGGAGCCAATTCCCCAGCCAGCAGAGCATGGAGAAGCCAAGGCCATAGTTGGCTAGTTTTACCAAGAGGTGATCATGGGATGCCAGATTAAAGACTTTTTTTTTAAGAAGTAAAGATATATGATATCAATCTCTTCCCCCTTGTCCAGGTGGTAGGTCACCGGGTCATAAAAAGAAATAAGATTGGTCAAGCAAGACCTACCTGCAACAAACCCATGCTGGCTATCCCTCAGGATTTTGCCATCGACCAGTCTCTTGAGAATGGTCTCTTTGATAACCTTTTCTAGGACCTTCCCTGGGATAGAGGTCAGGCTGATGGGCCTGTAGTTTGCTGGATCCATTTTCCTACCCTTCTTGAAGATAGGCACCACATTGGCCTTCTTCTAAATCTTCAGGCACTTACCAGAGCACCAGGAGTTCTCAAAGATCCATGCCAGGGGCTGGGCTATATAACGTTTACCAGCTCCTTGCATACCCTGAGTACATGACAATAAGCATAAAATTAAATTCACCCACAGACACCTCCAAATAGGGCATTGCTGCTGTCCTCTTACAAACAGAGCCATCAAAACTGAAGACCAGTAGATAGCCCATGTTGGTGGTATGAAGGGGAGGGAATCTCACCCCGGGAGGTAAATACACATAGGTTTAATGGTGATGTATGGGAAAAAAATTGTGTACTTGTCCTACAGTATTGTGTTATCTCAGAGAGCCAAGTAGAAGATACTACAAAATAAGCAGATATAGGATTTATTATGCTTGGCACAGAACATCTTACAAGAAGCCACAGCTTAGTGGGCATGAATTCAAGCAACTTGCAATTATTTCAACTGAGGATGTGTCACCACAAGTTCCTGTTATCCCAGCCCATCAGGGCATGAAAATACTATCAAACTAAGACACTTAAAAAAGAATCCAACTCTGATTCATATTTTGTGCTGTTTAATTACAGAATGGCACCAGTGAAGAATGGGTTGTCATGACCTGATACTTTGTTCTAGACATAAGAGTGGGTGTGAGCCTCACTTTGGACTTGGTGATATATAGAGACGCAGATAAGACAAAAGAAAAATCCCTAGTCTGAGCTAGTATCCCAGAATCTAGCAACACCTCATGAAAATGACACTGTGCATTTATGATAGAAAATAGGGCTATGCGAAATTTTGCTGGCTGTTTCATTTTGACTCGTTTCGAGCTCAAAACAGTGAAACTGAAATGAAATGAAGGGCTTCAAACCAGCCTCAAAATGAAAGGAGGGCAGTCAAAACATTTCACGTTTCAAAGCTGAAGCTGGGCTTGCCTTTTAGGAAACAAAGTAAGGAGACAGAGGGGGAAGAACACAGTGAGGATGCAACTTAACACAAGCAGTCACACAACGAGGGTGCACCTTACCACATGCTGGAGAGGAAAGAACAGCTCTGTGACAGTTTGACTGCCTGAGATACTGCTGGTGTTACTATTCACCAAGTTCTTTTACTTGTTGTTATTTAAAGCAGTGGACCAGGTTAAGGCTGTAAGAGAAGGAGACCACATTGGGGAACACTATCATGTCATGTAGAGGCCCAGCACCAGCAAGGGAGCACCTTAAGCAAATCTTGTAACCCATGTGTGTCGTCAGCAGCTTGAAGTGCAGTTTCTTGGAAACCCCTGTACCTATCTCCTTGAAACTTGGCAGGCATCATGCCCTTAGAAGGGGCTACTACCCCTACTGTTTTTAACTTTTTTTCTTTGGCAGATTCGGATATAGGTAGTTTTGTGCTTCCCCATTATAGCCTATGGGTGAAATGTTGAAACAAAAACAGTTTCGACAAAACAAAATAGAAATGCTTTCAAAAATGAAACAAAAACTTGAAACAAAACACTGACCCATTGAAACAAGGAAACAGAAGTCAAAATGAAACAGTGCTGTTTTGCACAGCCGTAAAAGAAAACAATGGCACCGGGCTGCAAAAGGCAATGATGCTGTTGTACGAGTCCTCCTTGACTCCAGATGGGCATATATGAAGAAGATAGATAACTTCTTCTCTGAATTGCGGGGCAGAGAGATAAAAGGGGACTGAATTGGCCTTTCATGCAAGAAAACCTTAGGTTTCAGCAAGTCGAGATAGGGGAACCCTAGGGCATGACACCTAGCATGCGGTTGGCTACCTAATGCCGAGAGGTCTTTATGTAAGGCAGAGCGGGGGGAGGAATCCCTGCTTGAACAGAGAAGAAGAGCAGGAAGCAGGCACAGCAGCATCTGCCCGGCTTCAAGATCACTAAGGAAGGTAGCACCTACAAAATCAAGAAGATTGGTTACAACTCTGCCACAGTGGCCTTCGTGCCCATTTCCGGCTAACATGGGGACAACATGCTGGAGGTCAGTGCCAAAATGCCCTGGTTTAAGGGCTGGAAGATACCTAGGAAGGAAAGGAATATGGCAGACATCACTCTGATGGAGGCTCTGGATTCCATCATCCCTCCTTCACACCCTGTGAAAAGCCCTTCTACTTGCCTCTTCAGGAGGTTTACAAGATCAGCAGTATCAACACTGTCCCCAAGGGGCTCATGGAGACAGACACCTTGAAGGCTGACATGGTCATGACTTTTGCTCCCAGCAATATCACCACAGAGGTGAAACCAGCTGAAATGCACCATGAGGCCCTGGCTGAAGCCCTGCCTGGGGTCAACAGGGGCTTCAGTGTTAAGAACGTGTCTGTGAAGGACATTTGCCAGGGGAATGCGTCTGGAAACAGCAAAAATGACCTGCCCATGAAAGCAAGCAGCTTCATCTCCCAGGTCATCATCCTGAACCACTCAGGCAAGATCACTGCTGGCTACTCCCCAGTATTAGACTGCCACGTGGCTCACATCTCCTGCAAGTTTGCCGAGTTGCAGGAGAAGATTGACCTCAGGTCCAGAAAGAAGCTGGAGGACAATCCTGCAGCACTGAAGCCTGGGAATGCTGCCATCATTCAGATGATCCCATGTGTGTAGAAACCTTCTCCGAGTACCCACCTCTTGGCTGCTTCACCATGCAGGTCATGAGGCAGATGGTGGCAGTGGGTGTGATCAAGGCTGTGGAGAAGACTAGTGTAACAGCCAAAAGTTATCAAGTCAGCTATGAAGGCTGATAAGAAGTGAGGAGCTGGCCATGCCCTGAGCTGTTGGCTCCTGGGTTGCTGTTGGGACTCACTTGTACAAGACAAGCTGCTGCACCCTCAAGATGCTGGGGGACCACTAGAGGAATAGGATGGTCCAACACTTGCAAACTCCTTTTCTTTTCTCTTTCCTCTTTCTTTCCCTCCCCCTCAACTGGCCTAGAAACTATGAAATCCCTGGCTGCAGCTCTTGCAGAAAGTAGAGGGGAGGAGCCAGCGCTGCTGGGCTGGAGCAGAGAATAGAGCCCTGCCTAGGGTTGCAAAGCAGGTGGGATGCTGAAGGACTCTGGTTTATCTTAAACGAGGAAGGGGTCTGGGACAGCCATTGCATAAGCCAGTTTGAGCCAAATCAATTAAGTCTGATACTACATTCAACCAGGTTTATCTCAAACTGGTGTCAGCCATTTTCAAACTGGTTTATGTGCACTGCACATCTGTTCTGTTACATGTTTAAGCCAGTTTCTGATCACTTAAACCAGTTTGTGTGAAATGCCTTTCCCTAGCCCTAAACAGCTTTGTAGAAAGGAACAGGCCTATGATATACAACCTTAAAAGGCAGAAAATGGGGGATAATTCTTACATGTTGCAGCAGAGAGAGACCATCCTCTTCCATTCAGCTTACTCTGCTCCCAAGAGCTTTGGGGATTGCACAAATACCTGTGGCCCTTCCTGGGACAAAGGGATTTCAAGGGAATAGTGAGACAATATGGGCCAGCATGATCAGCAGTAGGTGGAGGTTTGTGGGTGGGTATTTTAATCTTAAAACTTATTAGCCACTAAAATCATTGTTTCTTTTTAGCACTTAACTGATAAGATCCATTAAATCCAAGCCTTCCATCAGCTGGGCCATATTAGTCACTGCTGCTAGCGTTGCTTATAATTATCATTTAGCCCTGAGATTCTTAGATTCAAAACCCTGGGCTGCATTTATATTACTGGGAATGGAATTTTTAAATCAAGCAGCCAGATCATTATTTCTTCTGCTTAGCAGACAGTATAATAAAGTTATTACAACTTGCCACAGGTGCCCTGTGAGCAAGGAAGCAGCAGGAACATAGCAGTGCATCACTGATGGAACTGCTTTATCATGGGAGGTTTGAGGAGAAATCATGGGGTTGTCATGATGAAAAGTCCAAGCATCCGACAGCAAAAGGCGGGAAAGAATCAAATGACTGGGGCATTCTGGTTACCCCAAGTTCTTTTTATTTTCTCATTAAGGTAGAAATAATTGAACCCCTACCTCTGGTGGGAGACTGCTGGGCAGGCCTGAGTGTAACTGTTGCTGTACCAGAGCCACATTTTCTATTAAGGGTTTTCCATTTGTGAAGAATAAGAAACTTCCTCTTCCAGGGATGAACTGAAGATCTTAATGTCAACAGAACATCTTTGCCGAGTTCTTGCTTGTTGCTAACCTCCTAGTCACATCACACTTGAAGACATAGCAATGGCCTCCACCCTATTTAGAATGGTTTTTATGCCCTGTATGCCAAATTCTCTTATTCTAGATCCTCAGGTCCACTGAATAATGCTTACTCCTGGCTCACGAGCAGAGACAGCAGGAATTGGCCTTGGAAGGTATGGTTCCATCTGTGTAGTACTGTGTTTCCACATTGTCACCTGGTTCACAATACAGAAGCTAGCAAGCATATGGGGTAGAGAATGGGACCAGCTTTGTCTCAAGGTTAGCAGTTCAGCAAATAAAGAAAGCTTTTGACTTGCAATCAGAACAAGTCCAAGAGAGTCCTGCAGAGCCCCAGCAGCTATGGTACTATTTCAACAAAAAGGGACAGAGCTCAGGCATTTCAGTCCCTTCTCACCTCAACAGTGTTCATACTTTAAGGCCGAGAGGAACAGTTTTGATTCTCTAGCTCAGCAGTTCTCAAGTTGGGGAGTTGTTGTTTTGGGGGCAGCGTTTGGGGGGGGTTTAATAGAGAACGCCTTGACTCACTGTTTAAACTCAAGCGTCCCGCCCCATCCCCCCCCACCTTGGAATGTATATGTCACCTCTTAGCTTTCGCTCCTTTTTCACTACAGAAGAACAGTGTGATTCTTCTGTTGCAAAGAACTCAAGATCACAGCAGATCAAACCACTTTGACAATAATTTGCTTATCGTGCGAGTCATGTTTGCACTGCTAACAACCCTAACATTGTATGGCATTCTGGGGCAACCTTGAAAGGATCTCAAGGTACCCCAGTGTACCATACCACTCTGGCTGAGAATCACTTCTTAAGCACAATGCAAGCTTCCAACAACCTATTCTAATGGCTTGTTTCTCACTAATCTCCAAACATTGTATTCCTTTCATGGGGGTGGCTAGTCCTCAAAGAAGACTTGACAAAGGGCAGGTGTCCCTTTGGTTGATAAAGTACAAGGACTTTGGCTATAGCAGGATAAGGCAGTCCTGTGCCAAGAGGATAGTTTTATGGATGAGATGAAAGCTAAGCCTTTGGCAGGTCCTTGGTTCAATTCCCAGCTCTGGCACAGGCGGTGTGAATCTAAAATCCTTTTAACCTCCATGCCTCTGCTTCCAAGCTGTATCCTCCCCAGCTTGCAGGGAAGTTGGAAGAAAGAAAATGGAGCAGAATATTAACTGGCACTTCTGGGTAAGAGCTCCTGTTGTTGCCTGTAACTAGTCTGGAGCTGCCAATAGCACACTGATAGGAGGAACAGATTATTTAAAAAAAAAAAAAAAAATAGAATTGCAATTATAGCTATAAATTCTAAATTCATGTCTCACTCTAATGTTAAACTATTCCCTAACCTGGAATAATTTAACTCTAAACCATGATGTTCCTTTTGAGTTTTATATCTTCTTACTGGATAAAAATATAGCCAAGAAATACTGCACGATAATGAATATATTTTATCCTCACAGCCCCACTGAAAGGTCAGAAAGATGTATCCCTTATTCCTAATCCCCACCCCCAAACAAAATAAGGGAAAACGAAGCAATTGACCCCAGAAGTCCTACCAATGACCCCACCCCACACAAACTCACATTTACTCTTCACTTCAGAGGAACTCTCAGCATCAAGTTAAGTACATAGGGAAACAATTCACATTTAATTTCATAACCCTGGTGGTTAAATCAGAGGAGCTAATTATACTCAATTAAACCCGTGTCAATCCAGAATGAAACTAGAATCATTGCCAGAGTTACAGAACAGAGCTGAACAAACTAGCTCCTGCTTTAAGACTCTAGGCAAAATATATTTATTTTATTTTAAAGGAATTTTTCATCCTTCTCCCCAATGAGATCACTACTCTGCAGACAGCAAATAATGGGAGCAAGTGCATTTATGAAACCTCTTCAAGACAAGCCGGCTAGGAGCCTTCCTTATTTATCTGGGAATAATTTGTGTTCAGCAGGTCACAGAACTGATAGGTTCTGCCTGACCCATCTTCTTTCTGATTAAATAAGACAGCACCCTCCCTAGAGGACAATACAACACATGTCCAGGCTAGTTCTTTATCTAAATCATAATCTACTGTGACGTGTGAAGCCCTCCAAGACTGCTACTAGACAGAATGACAGCTTGGGAATAAAGCCATTATAAGATTTCAACAACTGCAATACGTGTTCTGTTGAGATGCTCTTCTCAAAGCTGAGAGTAATAACACTCTGGGTTTCTTAATTTCCCTCAGACAGCAGAATATCTCGCCCTAAAGTGAAAAAAAGATGCATTCAGTCTGCATCAGGTAAAACTGGCCTGAGAGAATTAATATAGGCCTTGAACTTTCATCTCGCCTCCAGAAGCATAGCACACTTACTACTTTGAATTAATAATCCAATAATCCTTCCTATCACAGTAGCCTTTACAAGACCCATCTAAATCAGGCTCCTAATACAGAAAGCATTGTACAGGCATGTAATAAATAGATTAGAGTTTAAGGATACACAAGTCGTAGGCGGTGGGGGAGACAAATAAGCGAAGAGACCGAGAAAGCAATAATAAAAACAATAGTATGTGTTAGCACACACTGGGTACATGCATAATTCAGAGCTAATTTCTAGCTATAATCACAGTAGCAGAAACAGAAAAGATCTCAGATATGGACAGAATTCCTCACAAATCAGCAGAATAAAGATAGGGAAATAATTGGCACTATATCCTTTCCCTTGCAATCTCAGTACAAAATGCAAACAGATATTAAAAAATAGCAAGCTTACAAGTAATATCCACTCAGGAATATTACAAAAGCCCCCTCACCATGTTCCTAATACACACATATCCTTAGTCATTTCCAACCCCCTTCACAATCAAGGTGGTTTCCAACTTCCCCTGAAGGGCCAGCAATTTTTGGTTATTTCAACCCAAACAATTTCATGCCATTGATCAAAAGCTTTCTAAGCCCTTCTCATGGCTCCACATTTATTTTCAGCTTCAACAATGACTAAAGAAAATGAAAACACAACAGGAAGACTTACTAGCTCTAAGAGAGCTCCATACAGTTGGCAGATATAAGATGGCCACGTCAAGGCTACAGCACTTTCTCTCTGCCAAACAATCACCGGAGCATGATGGGAAAGTTCCATGTATAAAATATGATCTGGTAAGAAGTCCCCCTTTCCCCCCGGTGCGAAAGGTCTAGTAAAGTGAAGTCAATTGTTGTGATTACAACAAGCTGGTTTCTGTTGCAACAGCACCTCAGGGGGTGATGTGGCCAGTATTACATCTACCCCCACCTTTGAGTCTCTAATTTGTGTGATCAGGTATGAACTTACACCTGTACATTGAGGAGTGGAAAGGCAAATGTGTGCTTGGCACAAGATTGCAGCCAGGTTTAAATTACCACATTTGGCAATTGGGTAAGTCTCCTTAATTGCCCTCCTCCTACTCCCCATTTAATAGCAGGAGCAGTTAAGAAGGGAATGCTTGTAGAATTTGATGTTTTCACATTCTTGAAAAACTATCCCAAGGTTTCAAGGTTATAGCCCAGTGTTTGAACCAGCATATATGTGTGTGTATGCATTTGTGTGTTAGTAGTGAAAAAGAGTGGATATTGCTTTCCTGTTTGCGCTTAGCACACAGATGTGGTATTGGGATGCACCTTGTGAATCACTTGCTACCAATCAAAGGTTCCCCAACTTTTTCTTATTGCACCCCTTTCCAGATTTGACAGCTACCTATGTACCCCTACCAGCATATTTTTTATATTTTAACCTCTTAAGTACCAACTATTATTATAGTGTAAATTAAATCCACCACTACACAATTTCTCTTGCGTACCCCCCAGTATCTTGGGTACCACAGTTTGGGATCCCCTGCTACAAATCATACCTGCTTGAGGGTCCTGTGGTTTGGTTGTTTCTTTAGGCAGAGCTCTCAGCCCGTGCCAGCAGCTCATTGTATTCTTCCATTTTCCTGCATGCTGTCCTCCTATTCCTCTCCTTCCTTATTTCTTGTAACTCCCCTGCCCACACAGCAGACCAGGGACTCTGTGTTGCTTTGCAAACCATCCTGCTTAGGTCTGTGTAACACCCACACACACACTTGGGTTGTGCATTGTTTTGTGTGTGTGTGTGTGTGTGTGTGTGTGTGTGTGTGTATAAACAGGGGCTTCTTCAGGCAGATTGGTTAAGAGAATGACTGCAGTGTGACACACTCTGGACAAGACCTGGCTAATGTCATGCAAAGGGATATAAGGCAAGCTAGGCTGGTTTGGGGAAGGAGAGGCTACTAGGGGCTGCCAAAGGGTGAAGTCTGTTCTAAGGGAGGAGACTAAGGGGAAGTCATGCCTGAGCAACCTGGTTGCCTTTTATGATGAGGTGACTCACTCTGTGGATGTGGGGAGACCAGTGGATGTGGTACAACTTGATTTTAGCAAGGCTTTTGATACCGTCTCCCACAACATTCTTGCAGGGAAGCTTAGGAAATGCAGGCTAGTTAAATGGACTATAAGGCGAATAGCAAACTGACTGGAGCATCAGACTCGGAAAGTAGTAATCAATGGCTCGATTTCTAGTCAGCAGCCGGTATCAACTGTAGTGCTATAGGAGTTGGTCCTGGGGCTGGTTTTGTTCAATGTTCTCATCAATGACCTGGAAGATGGCATAGAGGGCTCCCTCTGCAAATCTGCAGATGACACCAAGCTGGGGGGAGCAGTAAATATGCTAGAGGGTAGGGGTAGGATTCAGAGTGACAAATCAGAGGATTGGGCCAAAAGGACTCTCATGAAATTCAGCAAAGACAAATGCAAAGTCCTGCACTTAAGACGGAGCAATCCCATGCACCAGTACAGCCTGAAGGCTGACTGGCTGGACAGCATCTCTTCAGAAAAGGTCCTGGGGGTTACAGCTAAATAAGCTGAATATGAGCCAAGTGTGCCCTTGCTGTCAAGAAGGCTAACAGCATCCTGGGCTGCACTGCTAGGCGTGCTGCCAGTAGGTCAAGGGAAGCAATTATTCCCTAATATTCAGCACTGGTAAAGCCACCTCTGGAGTACTGTATCCCGTTTTAGACCCCCCACTACAAAAACAATGTAGACAAATTGGAGAGAGTCAGGTGAGGGTATCAAAAATGGTGAGGGGGCTGGGGCAACATGACTTATGAGGAAAGACTGAGGGAATTGGGCTTCTTTACTCTAGAGGAGAGGAGACTGAAAGGAAGTTTAATAGCAGGTTTCAACTACTTGAAGGGGGTTGTAAAGAGGATGGAGCTAGGCTATTCTCAGTGGTGGCAAGTGACAGAACAAGGAGCAATGGGCTCAAGTTGCAGCAAGGGAAGTTCACGTTCAATATTAGGAAGAATTTATCACTAGGAGGGTAGTAAAACACTGGAATGGGTTACCCAGAGGGCTTGTGCAATCTCCATCCTTGGAGCTTTTTAAGTCTTGGCTAGACAAAGCCTTGGCTGGGATGATCTAGTTGGTGATGGGCCTGCTTTAAGCACGGAGTTGGACTAGATGACCTCCTGAGGTCCCTTCCAACCCTAATTTTCTATGATTTCTATGAAGAGTACTGGTTCCTTGGGTTTGGTGGTAAGGAGGTGGCCTGGAAGTTTAAGCTTGGTTGAAACCTAGGAATTTCTAACCCTGCCAGTTTTGGCCCCAGGTTGAGATTTGCAGCTTTCTGCTCCCAGAGGAGCTGTGTGACCCAAACTACTTGCAGCCCAGGCCTAAAGGGTATGTCTGGCTTTTCTCCTTTGTTTCTTTTGATGGTTCTTTGCTCTACTCAACCGGTGTGGTTGGGCCAGCTTGAGCCATCAATCAGCCTGGCTCTTTTTGGAGTTTTTCTTGCAGTTTTGTTTCAGCAAGATAGATAATCCAGCCCAGAAGTTTGGGAGGATGTGCATGCTGTCTGGAGCCACAATCCTCCTCGCTCACACATACAGCCTCTCCGTGAGAGCAGAGATTGGCATGCTACCATTCCTCCAACAGTAACGAGGGGCCCCTTGCACTGCAGAAGCACCCACACTCTCCAGCAGCTTTCTCTGGTGCAGAGCAACCTATAGACTATTCCTTGTACTTGGTACTGTTTTAAATTGCATTTGGTGTTTTCCCTTGTTTTCTTTGCCTTTATTTTCTATAATAAACCTGTCCTCTGTGTTTACACTACTTGCGAGGAAGGGGGGTTGTTTATAGTTGAAGCTGTTCAAGTTTGCTGATGACACCAAACTGTGGGCTGAGGTGGGGACACCAGAGAAGAGAGGGAGAGGCTGCAGCGGGATCTGGGCAGACTGCAGGAGCGGGCGGACAGAAACAGGATGGGATTTAACGTGGACAAGTGTAGGGTGATGCACCTGGGGAGAGGCAGCCCCCAGCACACATACTGGCTGGGAAGCTCCCCTCTCACTAGCACGGTGGAGGAACGGGATCTTGGCGTCATTGTTGATGCCAAG
>JAGPOW010000261.1:11245933-11265239 GCA_030014935.1 Caiman crocodilus
GCTCTTCTCTTCTTTCTTCGTTTCCCGCTGGGTCTTCTCGCGCCGTCCATCCGTCCACCTCCTCCCCCAGCCCTGCCCTTCTCTCTCTCTCTCCCTGTCTCGCTACACGCCCCTCAGCCCCGTAAAGTGCTGCACTCTCTCTGGTGCTGGGGTCCCTACACTGCTGTGGGGCCCCTATGAGTCCTCCTCCTTCCCCTAAGAGCCTGACCCAAACCACCGGTTTTATACAGCAATAAAGTAAACACAAGCCCCTGGGCTGTAACATAAATTCAAGCCTAACTGCTATAACCTCATTCAAACCCTACCAGGGAATGCTCCTTCCCTTAACGGTATCGGAAACTGCTTCTGCAGACAGGCCTCGTCCCTTTGCTTTCTCTGGGAGAGCTCCTTCCCCCTTGGCTGCTGGCAGGGGACTGGTCTCAGCCCTGGGTTTATATATGACCCAGGCCCTGCCCCTTCTGGTCAGCTGACCGCTGACCGGTGTGGACCACTAGCTCATTCTGGCTGCCCTGTTAAGCAGCAGCTGGGGCTTCCAACTCACTGCTAGGGCTCTTCCCCTAACAGTTTCAGCTCTTTAAAGGACCAAGACTTCCTAGTGCCCTGTGACAGTTATTAAAAATTCTTGGTTTTTGGTATTTATGGTACAATAACAATGGAAATAAAGGTAAAATAACTAAGGCAGGCTCCTAGCTAGCTTTGCTTATCAACAGTGTTGGTTACCTTGGGCTTGCTTATAACCCCTTGTCCACCCCTTTCCGCTAAATTGATTAATTAACTAATTTGTTGCAACAGTTGATGACCTTGACGTTCCATCCATTCCCTTCATAACAATATTTAAGAATGGCTCAGCCAGCTGTTTTAAAACTCTTGGATTTTCATTGGCTACTTTTTAATGTCTTTCCAAGATACTGTCGGAATAGAAATTACCATCCTTAATCTAACCCACTGATCTCACTTAAACTTATTTCATCTAGTTTAGGGTTTTTGGAAGCTCTGTACATTTCGCCAGTTTTTATTACTAATTCTTCTCTTTCATATATCTGCCTGTATCCCAAATGAGTGAGCACTTGTCTGAACGTCCTACATGAAGGAAAACTGGATTTTTGTCGAAGCTTTCAAAAAAACCATGCCAAATGTTTTGTAGGCACTCATGTACAGCCCTTGGTAGTACAGATACCTGATTATCCATGCCTCCATTTCCCCACCTTATGGATAGTGAAGTTGTTCAACAACACTTAAGAAGTCAGCACTACAACTGAAGGAAAACTCATCCTGTTTCAAGCACTGGATGAAACTTCCAAGAAAGGGAAATAAATATGTGGCAAAATAGATACCTGCTGAGTGTAAGTGCATTGGCTGTAAGATCCAGAAGAAATAAGAAAATGACAAAATGCAAATATTCATAGCATACTCTCTCAGCAATATTATTTGTATCAGTGCACCCAGTAAAGGCTTCAGCATGATGGGTTCAGTACATAGACACCAGTAATGAACAGTTCCAGTCACAAGATAATGGAATGGCTTGCGGTCAAATGGTATTTCTGGCTGTCCTGTTGACCCTTGGAAGACCTACACAGATACAATTATCCCAATGTGATTAATGTTGCTGAAAGGTCTTTTGAAGAGAGAGATCCTGCCACCTTATTCATGCTAAGTAGGACCTTCCTCCATGAGGCTGCCACAGAACAGGGAAATATGGATGAGTTTGGTGGCTTTACTATGCCTGCTTTCCTGGCAGACTACTATGCCCCTTCCTGTGGATCTGAAGCCAGGGCTTTGCTGGCAGAACCCAGGGAGAGAATTTGGATCTAATGACACGATGCCAAATCCAGGGCAGGCAAATGGTGTTTGCACCTGCAAAAGCCAGGGCTGGGTTTAGGGCCTAATCTCTGGAGTCTCAGATAGTGCAGCATCTAGTTAATTTCTCCTTGTTTTGTTTACTACCAGTAACAGCCTTCTGATCTGAACAAACTGTATAACTCAACAGCATTCCCCACTGTGCCTTGTCAAAGGCAGAACAGCGGGTAGACGGAAAGTAAGATGACATCACACATCACTGAGCCAGACCAAATTGGCCTAAATCAATTTTGCTTGCAACACAGTTTGACATTTTAACAAAGCATCAGCAAATAACTATCATTTCACCTGCTTCTGCTAAAAATGGGAATATGTAGCTCAGCCAATGGCAACTTCATTATGTGGGGAGGGCCATATCCAGAAATCATTCATAGGGGCAGTAGTGGGGTGGGGGCAGCTTTGCATTTTAATTCTACTTTAACTCTCTTTTTCCCATTGGTTCTGCTACAGACTTTTAATTAGATATTTGTTTAATTGCTAGCATGGCACTTTGAGATGAGCTAATTAGAGAAATGAAAGGAGAGATGTTCTTGTCCCAGGTCACAGCAGGCTCTGGGTCAATAGCTATCTTGAAAGAGAGGGATAGCATTTTTATTTCCAGCAAATAGACCTATGCCTTAGTAACACAACTTGTTTTCTAATTATACATAATGGCTACACTTGTACATAATGACAGCACTTATACATGAGCATGAGCCATAGCAGCTTATCTTGTACTGCATTGGATTTTTAGCATGAGAGGGTACAATATATAAATAAAGTACAGAGAGGAAGGTACAAAGGCAATACGTTGATAGTAAAACATATGTCTTAATTGCCAACGAAAAAAACTATATGAATTTAGTGAGAGGAACTTGACATATCTTAGAAATGTGACTAAGGTGCACCTCAGATGCAAGGCAGACGCACCAAAGTTTTATACTGGGTCGGAGTAAGATGTACCTGTGTAGAGGATATGGAGATCTTGTGCCCTTCCCCAGCCTGTCTCCTACATGCCAATGAGCAGGGCAGCAGATGGCACTGGCTCGTAGCTCCAACTTCCCCTAGGATGGAACAGGATGCCTCAGGAAGCAATATTCCCCTATTCCCTTCCCATCTCACTGAGCCACTAACAAGCCACACTTGTTTGGGGAAGTGAGGCATCTAAGCTGCTATGCTAGCTTGAGTGGCTGCTCTGCACTCCCAACCTGAATGCCAGCTACGCAGGAAGGTTTTGTCTTGGAATTTAGATAACTATTCCCCTCCACTTGAGGGTCAGGGGAGACTGACAGCATGCCCAGTGAGAGGGATATGACAGTCAGGTTTGTGACAGGGCCTCTTAAATTCCTGCAGATCAAAACCTAGGTCAGGGTGGGCAAAGTCCAGTCCATGGGCCAGATTCTATTTCCCACCAGCCCCTGCCTGCATCATTCAGGCCGGTTTCCATGGAGACCCTAGGAGCGCCAGGGCTATAGTATTTATTCTATGCCATTGGGTTGCAGGGATGGGGTACTCAATCAGACCTCCTCGAGTAACCATGGAGCAGAGACCGGTGGGGTGGTAAACTGCTTTATCTTTATTTGGAACGGGATTCAGCAGCTTGTGTGCTCACAGCTTGCAGGGAGAACTACAACTACCCACCACTACAAATCACACCCACAGGGCATCAGGGGAGAGACTGGGTCATCCCATTGCTGGCCCCTCTCCTGGGGCATGCACTAGGCCCAGAGCAGCTTCCTGCTCAGCCGTAACCCCTGCTAGCACTGCTTGGGCCAGTCTCCATGGAAGCCAGCTGCAATGACATGGGCAGGAGCTGCTGGGGAATGGAGTCCAGCCTCTGGCTAGATCCCCCATTTTGCCCACCCCAGCCTAGATTCTTTGGGATCTTGAGAGACCATAGCGAGTGTGGGGGGTGGTCTGCTTAGCTCCTAACTCCAAAGGTGTGGAGCTTCCCTGGGCTCAGCAGCTGCCTTTCCTCTCAAGGTTAAAGGAGTGGGCACTGCTCTCCCTAGTGTGTGAACTCTGCTCATAAATTTCCCTTTTCCTTGATTTGTCTAGCAACTAGGCCTGGTCCTGTTTCAAGTTACTTTTGTCACAACCCCAGTCAAGTGAGTGTCCCTGACACAATAGACCACCCCTCCACATGATTGGCATTAAAACCACCCCTTTTGTATGATTGGCATTGTTCTGTATTTGGTAGGTTCCCCTTAATTAAGTATTCCTACTTGGCAAATCCTCATTGGCTACTCTAAAGATATAAAAGTCTGCTCAGTTTCCGCCCAAGTCGGAGCAGAGCACATTCTGACCACATTGCAGGAAAGACCTCACAGAGCTCTGAGCACGTGGCAGGGTGACTTTGGTGGACTGATCACCCACCAATGACTCCCCATCAGCAACCTCCCGACATACCCCTTCCCTGCGTGCTTTCATCTGTACACTCAATGCGGTAACCCGAACTGTAACTATGCAAGTGAGCATACAGCCTGCGTTGCGGCCACCAGCAGCGTAAGTAAAATCTATTTTAAAACCAATACGCTGTTTCGTCTCTCCATCCACCAGCCCGCCTGATGTCCTCTTTGTTAAACACTGCTTCCCTCAGCCAGCTGTGACCGATCGGCCGGCCGAGACATCGCGTCATGAACAGGATCTAAGGGCACAGCGGTGGAGAAGATTTTAATCAAGTGTTGCCCGTGGTGCACCAGAGGATGTTCTTTGACTGATTCTAATGAATTGTGGGCCCATATTGCATACCATCGGGCAGGCGACCCGAGAAAGAGGCTTATTAGCGGTTTCCTTTCGCTGAGAGGGGAAGAAAAAGCTTCAAGAGAGTGGGAAGTCCATCTCCACCCTGGGGCTTTCAGGTGCTTACTGAGCAACAATCGGGTCCTATTCAGGCCCCGGGACGAAGTAAATACTGTCCTTTGTTAAAGGAAGCTGGCGGGCGCAGCGGAACCAACCCTCGCTCCAGAGTACGCCCGCTGTATAAGGTGTGTGCGGGAGGGCGGAGAGCCAACGCCGGCCGACCGATTCAATCCCCCGACTCTGCTGCCTGGATCGAGGGGCCACGAGCTCCTCTCGGAGCTCTGGGAGGAGTTAGAGTCGGAGGCTGCATTGCAGCGCGGTGGATGGGCCCAAAGTGGGACAAAGGAAAAATGTTGAATGTGATATTCCTCACGGTTACAACTTTGTTGCGGGAAAATGCAAACCTAGAGGTTCAGCTCCTCACAGCCGCCCAGGTCGCTAAAGAAGTGATGGTGGAAGAAAGCCTTGGGCTGACCAAGAACCCCGAGCCGCCGCCATTTCAAGATGGCGCCAGAGAGAAGGCAGAGCACGTGGGAAGCCTCGGAGAAGGCGGCGTGGTAGCGCGGTCACCGCCCCCAAAAGCGATGCTAAAAGAAGCTCCGCCCCCTGGTGTGTCAACAGTAGAGCCACCCCTCAATGAGGGAGGGAAGTTCCCGCCCTGTGCAGTTAACCTCCTCCTAACCACAGTCCACCCGATAATAATAGTTAGGCAGGCCATGGATGCACAAGACACAACTCGTACCATCACGACATGCCGCATCTGCACAAGAACAGAAATGCAAGAGTTGTGTAAGGAATCAAAAATAAGATTTGAGGAATCGTTAGCCATGTGGCCAGGACACCTGGTAATGGAGTTCAGGTCAGTCTTGTTAGACATCGAAGAAGCAAATTAACTCGTCAAGCCTCGTGGAGCAGAGGACACGTCGCCAACCTGGATGTGGTAGCGAGTAATACTCGCTGGCCCATCCCACTCCCAGCGCTTGTCGCCGGACAAGTGACCCACAAGTTTCACGCCTAGCATGAAAGTCATCCAAAAAAGGCCAGTGCAAAACAACTCCTGCTGGCCATAATAGGAGTGTCATATGCCTCCTGGAACCCTAGTGTGCACCAAATGGGACTAACGCGGGCTCAGTGTAGAGGAGAGTGGCCTCACCGTCACTTGTGGAACCCTGGAACCGTCCCTGCAACCTTGGACAGTATACAAGACTGTGTAGAAGTCTACGGGGGAGACGACGCCACAACGCTTAAACTCCTCCTCAATTCAATGGCTGGACAGCAGCAGGGAATCTTGTGAGTCAACTTCCATGTCTGCAGGCCATTATGGAATCATCCACAAGGGTTTCCAGTGACATAGAAGAACATCGATCCTCAGCGTACCCTGTTAGAGCCCAGAGACCAAAGTGCTATGAGTCTGACGTCCCATGGGAGTTGCAATCATTGCCGCAGCGAACACCAAAAGAGAGAGCCATGTTCAGGTTCCTCCTACAACGTTCTGGAGTAACCAAGTGACAATTGCACCTCCTAGGGGATGAAGGCCAATGGCATCTCGCAGATGACTGGGTTTCGAATACAATGACTAAAGACAGCAATGACCAATTACCAACCCTGGCTCATCACGGCTGATTGATTCATCGTCTTGTTGTCTTCCAGTTTTGTGGCAAGTTCAATTGTTGTCACTTTTCTTGTTTGTTTGTTTGTTCGTTCTTTTGCAGGCTCGACGGTGATAGAGTAACGATCTGCGCCTGCCCGATTGTGAGGACCCCCAGTGCCGGACCACAGCACATTCGAGTCAACATGGTAGTGACCGCTCACTTATGTCGTGAGCAGAGTCGTCACTATGTTCTTGCTGCTATCAACAGGCTCCTCGGCAAACGGAGCTAACTTCGAGACCTTCGGCTCGGACCTGAATTTCCTGTCGCTTGGATCCAGGACTGTAACTGATGGTTCATCAACAGATAGCCTTACCGCGTGCTTGCAGTTCTACCTTTCTGTTGGTAATCCCATGTACATACCCCTAGTCTACCCCTTTAGTGTGAATACCTAGTTTAAGACGAGAGACAATAACTGTTCCTAGCATCAACATCATAGGTAAAGAAAAAAAAATAGAGAGTGTGTGTGTTTAGCAAAGAGAGTTTGGAATGTGAGACGATGATGATGGAAGGGGGCAAGTAGTAAAGATACGAAGAGAAAAGTGATCAGGTTCTATAGGGACCTGTACACTATACGAAGAGAAAAGAGAAGTCCCCCTAGGCAGCGGGTTCAAAATGGTCAGTCTTACCAACAGCAGAACAGGCAACCCAGCATTTGCAAGTAGCTTTTTCTGCAAGAGCTCCTTCCCCCTGGCTGCTGCCAGAGAACTAACCCCTACCAGCCCCAGCCCTGGGGCTTATGTGCCCCGGCTCTGTGCCCTTTCGGTCTGCTAACCAGATGCCGGTACCAGCTAGCTTCCTCATTACCCTCCTGCCAAGGCTACCTGCAGCTGTGAAGCACGGCTTAGCTCTCAAGGCTCTCTAGCTAAGCTACCTCTGCTCATAAAGGAGCAGGCACACCATAGTGCCCCATTGCAATAACTTTTATGTTTCACTAATGTGCAAAGGCTTCAATCAGAATTGAATACTAGCCATTCTACAAGTATACAGGAAAACAGAGTTCCTGCCTCAAAGAGCTTATCATGTAAGCCCTTGATTTTGCAAATGTTTATACGTGTTTAACTCTACTGCTATGGCTTGTCTTCTTGGATTACTGTACCAAAGATAAACGTGTGAAAAAGTGCTGGTGAATGAAATCTCAAATATGTGATCCTGTACTTATGTCCTTATAGACTAACATTCCACTGGGGGCCTTCTTATGTCAAGCTCAATGCGGAATCAAGGCTGAAGACTTTCCAGTGAGGCTACCCATTGTGGTCTTATGTAAAAATTATGTCCAGTTGAAAACTAAGAATTCCTTTCGCAAGGTCACTTGTGTGCAATTACATATAGGGCAGCTTCCTACTAGGGAGATGAGTGCGTGGATAAATCACATAGTAATCACTGACATGGGACCTTGTGCTACCAAAGTAAAAGGCTACAGAAGTGCATTAGCAAATTGCTGAGCTGTAGAGTCCCCTGGCTATTTAGTATATTAAAAATGTGCACCTGCTTAAAATACATCTTGGAGCCTTTGCTACAGCTTGGACTTGTTATACTTGGCTGAATGTCCTGTGCATTTTTGTTGGGTGAATATGCCATACAAGATTTTGTTGGGTTTTTTTAATTATTTTTAGTTTTTCAGAAGGAAAACAAAAAGGTTTCTATGCTCTGTTTTGCTTGGGCTGAATCTGACTGGTTTGCAGTTTACATTTCAATTACAGGGATTTACTATGGGATGAAACATCATGTTTAGTCATCTGCATCTGTGTGAAACTTTGCAAGAGGACTCCAAAACCAACAGTTACATCAGTGCATGGTGGTTAATTTTTATGGTATTTTACAGCACAGATGAATCTACTTGTTTCTGCTATTCAGGCTGGATTTTTGTTCCCGTGTTGTGTCAGTTTTATTTACAGCTTCATTCCCGGAAGTGACAGAGAAAGGAATAGAACAATAGCAGTTGGTTGTTAAATAAACCAAGTCAGTCACTGGGCAGTGGGAGCATCTTACTCCCAGAAAGATAAACCAACTCCAGGAGCTTGGTGTAACATATCTTAGATATGAAGATCATTGCATGTTGCTACATTTTATATAAATGCACAATATTTCTCCCATTCTTCCTGTCTTTTGGGACTGCCTTGGTATAATTCCTGTAAATTAAGTGTGTAATTCACACTTTAAATATCACATCAATAATGTGCCGATTCAGCAAAATGCATTACACGTGCCAACTTCAACTATATGTATAGTGCTGTTGGTCTCCATGGGATTTAAAAGCTAGGCACGTATTCAAACACCTTGCTGAACTGAGCCGTAATTGCATTATGGTAAGTAGCAATACCAAATGATGTTACATCAGCACATTTAATATAATGTGTTCTATTCTTTTGAATAAAGGTGGTAGCCTCCAATCATTATGAATGGACAGAACACAGAGATATGTCTGAAATCTGTTGTTTAAAATTTGTACGAAGACTTAAAAACTTCTATTTGAGCTACCGAAAGGAGTTAAAGCAACATGATTTTAAAATATGGACGATATGACCTCCTGAGGTTCCTGCCAACCCTAATTTTCTATGATTCTTTGATTCTAAACAAGAAATAGTGTTTTCCACTCCAATAACAATTTGTACTTTTTCCACTAATTCAAAACCTCCCAGCCGAAATACTCAAATATATTTTAGGGAAAAAATATCATTTGCTTGAAACCTGACATTTGTTTTTGTTTTTTAATTGTTTTAATGGACAATATTTAACCAGGCCTACAAAATAGAGGAGGTCCACTGAACTCCCTGTGGGTTTAATTCAGCAAGTGCACACATTTGAGGAATGGTGTTAGCACTACCTCTGTGAGGAGCTATTTGTGGGATCACATCCTATGTTAGCAAAATCAATGGTGTGTGAAATGTGACAGGAATCTCTGATAGGCCTTGTGGACTCATTCAGATAAAGAAATGTTTCAGAAATGAGGAAGATAATTCATCTAGCCCAGAGGTGTAACTGGGCAGTTCTGTACACTGAGCAGTGGCGTCATGTGGCCCAGTGCTCGCAGCCAGGATGTCAGGGATGGAAACCAGGCCAGCATCAGGGTGATGGCTATTTTTGTGCTTCCTGTCCCCCACTGAGTCACCCCCAGGTCACCCACTTTTAGTTATCTTAAACACCCACAACTTCAACTTTTAACATGTTGACATGCCAGGGGCACATGGTGGGGGAGCCATGAAGGGCCTGATCCTTGTGGCCATGTAGCCCTAGCCCCTTTCCCACCATCCACCCAGAGGCACGCGTGCCAAGCAAAATGTCTTCAAATGCCACACTCTGGCACCCGTGCCAGGAGTTGCCTACCCCTGGACTAGCCTCATAAAACATGACACGCAACTGAGGATAATCAGAAGCAATCTCTTGTTAGTTCAGTCACTCCATTGATTTATGCTGAGGATGTATTTGACCCAAGGGGAGTAAGGATGGGTTTTAAACCACCATGCCAACTGCTTCTGCAAGCATTATTCGTCCTCTTTGCGAACTCCACATCCAGCTTATTTGGTGGCAGTCACCTGCAATCCTGGATGTTGATATATCTAAGTTATACATTATTATGATATATTGTCGAGAAAGTTTGGGAGAATTTTCTGCATGAATCAAAACAGCTGGAAGTTAGCAACTTAGCCTCATTTACATTGGTGTCATGACCTAGCAGTAATAAAATGTTAAAAATGTCTTTTTGCCCTCTTCGGTTATTCAAAATGTTGCCATAAGCAACTGTGGAAAATTGCTTTGCCATTAGTGAAAGCAATAGTGAATTGTATGTGCAAGCCAGGAGGAATACTAAAAGGGCTGAAGGTCAGAGTAAGCTTCCCTTTGTCTTGATCATGGTATCCTGCATATTAGAAATGCAGGAGGCCTGCTAGGCATGCGGTCACAGTGCGGTGGCTCCATAAAGTATCTTTTCTAGCAAATTAATGAAGCCATGTGTGGCAGACAACAGGAACAATTGTGTGCCAGCCCTGCAGCCCCACAAACTGGTGCAAGCCGCAGGGGGAATTCCCACTTTTAAATGGGAAATCATAGGGGTTAGGGTCATATACCAGTGGGCCAAAAGGAGAGAACAGGCAAAAGGTAAGGAAGCATCAGTACTGTGATAATGTACACTCAGCACCTTAGTCCGCCCCGCACCCCTCCACACCTGGAGAAGTCCCCAAATAAGACTTTAGCCCCTAGTGCACTCAAAGAGCAGCCCCCAAGTCTGAATCTGGCTCCTCCAGTCCACAGGCCTGGCTGCCTGAGCTAGCGAGATCTCCAGCTCCACCGTGCACGCCTCTGCAAGGCTGACCAAGTTCCACCTGTTGTTACACACATTACAGTCGCATTACAATTGCTATATAAATCTCTCATTATGATATGTTAGGCTGGAATTAAAGCCCAAGCGTGATTTACGTGATTGCCGGCAGAGCAAAAGGTATGGCCATTGACAGCTTCATCAGTGCCAACAATTAGTTTCTGTACTTTTACCAACTTCTCACAGACCAAGTGCATTCCAGCATAAAGTTGCAGGATTGTAGTGATGCATCTTCAGTAATGGAGTGGTGGTGATGGCCTAGAACTGAGGGTCCAGGAATAGGAGAGAAGTGATGTTTGTGCAGTGAGGTCACACCTCATATTGGGCCTTCCTGACAGGTAGATTTTCACTACTTTTCTGTACAGCACCTGGCACAGTGAAGTTCTGATCTTGGGTGAGGGTTCCTTGGTGCTGAGCCTGTAATGTTAATACTGGAGATCTAACTCTGTTAAGGTTAGAAAAAGGATCCCATCAGAGGACTAAAGGGGAGACTTCCTCATCTCCAATCTTTATAAGGCAGCATTTAAGGGGGGAGGGAGATTTAGAGGGTACCTATGACTCGCACCTCTGACTTTAGGGGACCTATGATGGACCTATGACAGTATATATTACTGTTTCTTTTCCTGGGCTACCACAGCAGGTGGCCCTTCCACTTGAACCTTTGATTGCTAGTGCTGTGGGACTTTCTAAGCAAATCTGAGTGCTGTTCCATCCGATCTGATGATTGCTTTTTATTATACCTTGTGCCTAAGAGCTTTGATTCTGAACTAGCACCATAGGGTACTGGGTGTTGTGCAAACAGCACTAAGATGGTCCTTGTCTCAAAGAGCTTGAAATGTGAATTAAGTGTTCTACAATCAATGGTGGCCAACATCAAAGTGCAGAGGAAGGATGGCCCTGCCCCTGGGAGACGGCTGATTATGTAGACCAGGAAATGGGCTAATGGAGGTGCCAGTCTCTTCCTAACTCCAAGGAGAAGTTTATACTCTGAGATTTCTGTTAATATGGCAGTGGCAATCAACAGCAGCACCCAGGCATGGAGTCCCTGTATCTGGGCTAGACACTTGACTATCTCTTAGGCACTGAAGCAGTACTTAGGGCTGCCTATACAAGTGCTTGGGGGGGTTGGGGGGTGGCATTTTAGTTAGAGTGGTTCCCAGACAGCTGTTCTTAATTAAAACTGCTCACTGTCATTTGTACTAAACCCCTAAGGCTTTTGAAATGGCCACAGGACACGTTATCTAAAGCTCATTTGATGAGGTTGAATTAAAACACCCCCATGGACATTTTGAAATGCACAGGGGCTTAATACACATGACAATGAGGTGACGCTGAAGTGTTTTAATTGGAACCTGGACCAAACTCAGTTAATAAACTCTGCTCCATACATAAGCAGGCAGCCTAGGGGTGTTTTATACATGTGCTCTGGAAAGGGGGGCTTTTAATAAGAGCAGCTTTCAGAGCCACTCCAATTGAAGTGCCCAGAGCATCTTGTAGCTCAGCTTCCCCGCACTTCAGAATGCTGATGGAGGCGCTTTATCTAAAGCTCATCAAACAAGTTTTAGATAAAGTGCCCCTGCTGTTATTTTGATGTGCAGGGACACTGATACACAAGATGCTGGAGGCTGCTGGAGCACAGTAATTACCATACTCCAGCAGACTCGATTAACTGAGTCTGCTCCGAAGCACTGTAATCAAAGCGCATCAGACCAGCCTTGCTGCTCATGTATAGGCATCCTAGGTGCCTATGTTCAAAACTGTTTCATCCTGCTTGAGTCCCAGCAGATGAATGGTTAATTGCTGTAATATGCCATCATCTTAGCCTTTTTGCAGATTTTGCTAAATACCTGTCATCAAAAATTTCAGACAGGGCATGAGAAGCCTTAAGGCAAAGTCTCAAAAAGCAGTGAGGAGGGAACTCCTCCCTCCACCCCGCTTCCCCCTATACCCCCCCCCCACACACACACACACCATTGCCTTAGCAGGTTTCAGGGATGCTCTAGGCACACCACACTGCCCCAGACAGGCTGGCTTCTAACCCAGAAGGAATGCAGCCAAGTCTGCATGGTGCCCAGGGGGGAACAAAATAGCTAAGGATACATGTTAATTGACCCATTCAGCAGTGCACTCAACCTACCCAAAGCACTGCATAGGGGAGGCTGCATTGCATCCAGTTCAGCAGCAACTTTTGGCACTGGATTTATGACCCAGATACCTTGTTCTGGGTGGACCCAAAACCTCAGACCGACCAAAAACTCTCCATTTGATAACAGGCAAATTTTATTGATACACAGTGATAGCACATAAGAATTTCATAGATTTCACAGACATTAGGGCTGGAAGGGACCTCAGAAAGTTATCAAATCCAGCCCCCTGCCCAAGGGGCAGGAAGTCAGCTGGGGTCAAAGGATCCCAGAAAGATAAATATCCAAATGTCTCTTAAAAAAGTCCAGAGTAGGTGCCTGCACCACCTCTGGCAGCCGTCTATTTCAGGCCTTGGGGGCTTGGACAGTAAAGAAGTTTTTCCTTACATCCAGCATGAAACAGTCTTGGAGGAGTTTGTGACTGTTCGACTTGTCATCCCCTGGGGCACTCTGGTGAACAGGTGTTCACCCAGATCCTGATGCACCCCTCTTACATACTTATAGGCAGCCACCAGGTCCCCCCTGAGCCTGTGCTTTTGCAGGCTGAAGAGTCCCATGGCTCTCAACCTTTCATCATAAGGCCTGTTCTCCTGCCCTATGATCGTGCACGTGGCTTTCTCTGGACTCTCTCAAGCTTTTCCACATCCTTTTTAAATTGTGGAGCCCAGAATTGGATGCAGTACTTCAGCTCCTGTCTCACCAAGGCCGACTACAGCGGGAGTATGACATCCTGGAATTTGCTTGAGAAGCATCTATGGCTGCAAGCCAGAGTTTTGCTTACTTTACCAGATGCAATTGGTGGCTCATATTCATCTTGTAGTCAATCAGGACACCCAAGTCCCTTTCGGCCATGGTGCTAGCAAGCATAGCACTGCCAAGCCTACAAGCATGCTGTGGGTTTTCTTCCCTAGGCGGAGTACATTGTAGTTTTCGGTGTTGAACGCCATCAGGCTTTCATCCACACATTTTCTGAGCCTGTCAGGATCAGCCTGGGTCACCTTCATGTCCTTGGGTGTGAACACTTTGCCCCAAAGTTTGGTGTCATTGGCAAAATTGGCCAGTCTGCTTCTAATAACAAAGTCCGCTTCATTAATGAAGATGCTAAAGAGTATAGTCCCGAGAACAGAGCCTTGAGGGACCCCACAGGTCATGGCGCACAACAATGATTGACTTCCATCAACTACCACTCTCTGGGTCAGACCTCGGAGCCAATTCCCCAGCCATCGGACTGTGATGTAGGCAAGGCCGCAGTTGGCCAGTTTTCCTATGAGATGATCATGGGATACCATATAAAAGGTACCAGGCTTTTTTTAAATCAAGATATATGATGTCAATCTCTTCTCCCTTATTCAGGTAATATATCACCTGGTCATAGAAGAAGATGAGATTGGTCAGGCAAGACCTACCAGCAACAAACCCATGCTGGCTATCCCTCAGGATGTTGCCATCAGCCAGTTTGTCAAGACTGGTCTGTTTGATAATTTTTTCCAAGACCTTCTCTGAGATAAAGGTCAGGCTGATGGACCTGTAGTTCCCTGGATCCACTTTCTTGAACATAGATACCACATTGGCCTTCTTCCAATTTTTGGGTACTTTGCCTGAGTGCCATGAGTTCTCAAAGATCCATGCCAGGGGCTGAGCTATGATGCTTGCTAGCTCCTTAAGTACCCTGGGGTGTAAACTGTCCAGGCCAAATGACTTGAAAGTGTCCAGCCTCTCAAGGTGTTCCCTCACATGATCTGTATTGATGAATGGTAACAATTCTCCCTCACTCTGGCCGTCCCCTACCATATTGAGCAGGGCCATCCCTTGGGGCTGGTGAAAAACTGACGCAAAGAACCCATTAAGCTTTTTCCTGGACATCAGTTGTCAGTTGTCCCGTATGGATAGCAGGGGTCCAATGTTACCCTTGCTTTTCCTCCGGTTCCCCACATGTCTAAAAAGGACTTTTTATTGTCCTTCATACATGTAGCCAGTTGGAGTTCAGTCACAGCCTTGGATTTCCTGGTTTGCTCCCTAAAGGCCCAGACCAGTGCAGAATACTCCTTCTTTGGGGTGGATCCAGTCTTCCATCCTTTATAGGTCTTTTTTTTTTTTTTAGACTCAGGAGGTCCACTAGTTCCCTGCAGAGCTAAGAGGGCTGCTTTGGCCTTTTGCTGCCTTTCCTCTGAGATGGGATAGACATTGCTTGTGCTTCCAGGATCGCTCCCTTGAGGAGCAACCATTCATCCTAAACTCCCCTCCCTTTGGGCTATGCTCCCTTATGGCCCCACCAACAGGCCTCCTGAGCTTGTCAAAGTCAGCTTTTCTGAAGGCAAGGACTTCTGCATTGCTGACTGACTTGCCAGCTTTACGGCAGATGGTGAAGGTGATCAACTCATGGTCACTCTCCCAGCTTCCCTTCTATTGTTAGGTTGCTGATTAAGTCATCCCCCATTGCCAGTACCAAGTTGAGCAACAATTTGCCTCTTGTCAGTCTATAGACTTCTTGAGTCAGTTAGAGCTCATCCACGCACATGAGGAAGCTTTGTGACCATTCAGATTTGGCTGAGTGCTCTTCCCATGAGATGTCTAGGTAGTTGAAGTCTCCCATAACAACCATACACCCAGAGTATGCAGCCTCAGCCAGTTCCCTGGCAAATTCCTGGTTGAGCTCTTGATCCTGGTTAGGAGGTCTGTAGTAGACTCCTACCACTGTGTCCCATGTGCCACATTCACCATGAATTTTAACCCAGAGAGTCTCCAGTCATCCACCTTGGGTGCCAAAGTCAGCTTGCAGGGACGCGTACTTTTCCTTGACATAGAGAACTATAACCCCACCCCTTTTGTCCGCATGATCTCTCCTGTACAAGATATAGCCATCTATGCCTGCATCCCAGTCATAGGTGGAGCCCTATAGAATAATGTAGGTAAGGCAAACAACTCTATATGTACCACTCCAAGGGCTGTCTCAGAGGGAAGGTATATCTGGCCAATAAACAAGCTTCACCCTGAGGTTCTCTCTTGAATGTCAGATGTCAACAGCTTGGAGGTCAAGGGCTGAGGCCCACTCCCCACCAGTAGAGTGGGTAAGATGGGCTGTGGTGTGTCCTCTGTCCATGGTATCCTCAGGTTCCCATCTTGGGCAACTTTTGTTGCTCTGAAATCTCTCCTTTAGTATTCTTTCTCCTCCCCTGATGACTCTTCATTCCCAGGCACCATTGTTTGTTTCCCTGTGGTCATCATACTGTCCACGTTCTGTTCTGTCCTGTCAGCATATCCCTTTGTTTCCCAGACCCATCACATACACACATCTTAATTTGGTCATTTTCCAGTGTCTTAATTTGGTCTGTCCACAAAAAACAGAAGTCTCAAGGGCTCTGGTTTTGGGGCACTGTAATCTGGTGCCAATGCTGCAGAGCCCCTTATCACTGTTTGGGTACATTGTTCATGTTATGGAAGTGTGATACATGTCTTCAATCTTCAATCCTGTGTGTCTGCTGGCTTCAGACACCTGGGTCTTGAAATAAACTTTGTCACAATCAGGCTTTTTGAAACCGATTAACCCTTGCCATTCCCCTGAACCATTGGTCCAATGCAATATCTACTTCAACTACAATTCAATTCCCAAAAGAAAACCTCTAAATATCATTTTCTAGCCGTCAGCAACCAGACTGGTGCAGTATCTTTTGTCTGAGTGTGCTGCTGCCACTGGAGATGGTAAATTTACTACACAGGTATGTTCCTACTGGAGACAGATAATGGTTACACTGGCTCAGCTGATACATGCACATGACAGTTACATCTCTAAAATGATGTAATTGTACATCTCTCCACACCCTCAGATAGGAAAAAACAAGTTATTAGGGTTAGAAGCAGCCAAAGGACTGGAAGCTCTGTCCCCAGAGCGGGAAAGTGGTGCAGAGAAAGCCAAGAGGCCTCACTGACCAGGAGAATCTAGTGATGTGAGGTTCAGTCTTATTACATTTAGAATCCACACATTTTCCTTCTCTCTATTGATTGGCTGTTTGCTCTGACCTCATATGTCCTCCCTAACCAATCCCACTCCCCATTATCACCTTGAGAAATTGGGGCAAAATTTGTCCTCTACGACTTATTCAGTGTGACCCAGCAAATGCACATCCTTGTGAAGAATCAAACCCGAGAGCTGCTACTTGTGCCTCCTGCTCTAACCACAAAACTCTGGTCTTTCCTGCTCCTGCTGCCTGTGGCATCATTGTTTTTTGCTGTGGCCTGCAGTGTAAATCCATGTACACACACACATGAACTCACATTCCCTTTCTAACAGAGTGAGGAATCCTTGAACTGAAGGGAGCTAGCAGGAACCATAGAGAAGCTTCCCTGCCGTTTAGAAGTGGGCAGCTTGCACAGTTAAAGAGCAGATGCAGTCAGCAGGCAGTAACAGCTCCTGCAAGCTGGCAAGGGTAGGAGAAGACCAAGCAGCAAATGTATTAACTGAGTATAGTTTGAGCGGCATCTTCCTTTTTCTTTTTAATCTAATAAAAAGATCGTTGCAGCAAGAAGTAAGAAAGCCAGACCTTTCCTTCTTGCATGTGAATGTCTTTACGAGATGCTAGCCTGGTTTTTGACCTTTTTTAATTCTAGGGCTCTATGCATCTTATTTACCTCAAAATGAAAAGAGAAAGTAGTTGGGTTATCAAATATACAAGCATATAGAAGATTGGAACGGCAGCAACTGTGGCATTAAAAAGTATGCAGTGGAAAGATGATGGAGTTTCTATCTATAAAACTACTGTAATATTCTGCAAAAGTTAGGAGCGCAAAACTAGCTGGAGCCCTGGGGCTTGAAGC
The DNA here is from genome assembly GCA_030014935.1 of Caiman crocodilus. Taxonomy (NCBI): domain Eukaryota; kingdom Metazoa; phylum Chordata; order Crocodylia; family Alligatoridae; genus Caiman; species Caiman crocodilus. The sequence goes on from JAGPOW010000261.1 coordinate 11,263,495, forward strand.
AAAACACACATCCTGGCTTTGAAAGGAGGCCTGAAACACTCCACAAAATGTGGTTAGCTTAAAAAATGTAGCTTGAAAAAAAATTATAATTCATAGTGTGCTGGAGCTGACATTTATAAGGCCTCAAGCTTTCAGCCAGGATGGTCTAATAAGCAGAAGGTCTGGGGACAGTGGAAAGGTAAGAGAGAACCTTAGTGGGTGGTTTTCATTCCTGTGAATTTATTGCCCTTACATTTAGGATTTCATTCCCTTGAACTCCTTTAACAAAGCGTGATTCATTGCTGCTATGCGAGTGACGCATCAGACTCAGAAATTAGAGATCTCTGAAAAGCTTCATAAGAATGATATTGGGGAGGGAGGTCTTTTGAATGAAACATTTGATCCAGTTTTACTTTTTGTTTTATGTTACATGAACAGGAAGAGCAGTGAATAAAAATATGGAAATGTTTCCAGAGAGAAGATGTGATCTACTTCCCATCAAAGTCAATGGAGAAATTTCTATTAATAAAACATTAAAAGTATTTTAATTCAGTCACTGAACTGTAAGGGGGGCATCATTTTTAAAATTCAGTTTTATTCACAGGCTTTTGTATGCATTTATCACTGGTTAATCAGGTGATATCATAAGGGCTAATGGGTGAATCTTTACAATTAATGCTGGACTAAGAGCAGGATCCCACATTTCTGAGATGTTTGGGTGTCTGTTGGATTCATACCAAAACCAAAAGTTTTCCAAACTTCCTGTAAAATGGAAATCATGGGAAAATTGACTTTGGGAACACCAGGATGCTTTCTGGATTCCCCCAATAGCTGACTGCAGTTGACAGTCTTGTGAATGTCACAGGTTTCACTGGGTAGATGTGGTGGGAGAGGGCAGGATCTGTGACATTAGGACAGTCCTATCATTGAAAATAGAATTGGAGCTGCAGACCCTAAGAGTCTGACTCTGGTTCATCAGAAAACTCCCAACCGAAGGCTTAGAAAATAGTATTTAAAGGTTTGCTTTTGGGGAATTGGCTTATAGGTATATGTATATGCATTAGAATGGTTCAGGATGGGCAGCAGGGGGTAATAAATTTCTAAACATCTGGGTCTTACAGCCTTGGAAGCAGACACTGTCTAACACAACAAGGCCAACAAGGAGCCATAGTCTAGAAAACGGAGCATATACCAAACTGTTCCATAACACAAGATAAGGCGGCACCAGCTAACAAGGCCCCAGAGCAAGGGGGACCTGACTCCCAGTTTTGGGGGAAGAGACCAAATTAGGAGAAGGCCCAGAAAGACCAAATGAGTATGCATGCATGTGATAAGCTACGTGGATGTATGACAACCACATGGAGAGACCAACTAACAATAGCCACAGATGAAGAGTCACCAGGAGTCATCAGGATGGAAGGAGAATACAAAAGAAGGTCTTTGGAGAAGCAAAGGGTCCCTTCCCATCCCCCCTCATGCCTCCTCATCATCCCTCCCTGCCCTGGAACAAGGCCTCTGGGTCCTAAATCCAGAGCCAACGCCAATCTGCTCTATTGCAATATCCCTATGATATAGGGAAGTATTGTGCTTCCCAGTGCACAAACAGAGTGGCAGAAAGCTTAAAACACTTGCCCAGGGTTACAAAGGAGACTTGGGAGTCAAGATTTGCTAGGCCTCTGTTTAGTGCTGTACTCCTGAACCATCCTTTCTTAAGCTGCACATTTGTTTGTATGTGGCTGAGAAGTTGCTGTGCTGAGCCAAAGCAG
>JAGPOW010000261.1:11265638-11286712 GCA_030014935.1 Caiman crocodilus
AGTATGTAGAGGATAAACATGATTCCCCTTCTCTGTAGGCTGCTCAGTTGCCAGGTGATTTTGAGTCAGCTAATAAAATGTATCTACCAGAGAACTGTATTTTGTGGCTTATTCAGTTAACCTAGGTGAGGTTTCCTAAAACCCTCGGCTGCAAGGGGAGGTAGAAGAACAAATTATTAGTATGACCTTTCTCAGCGCTATTGATTCACTGGGAATTGCTATAACCATGGCAGCACTACTTGTCTAGATTCAGGATGACATTCTCTACAGGTACACACAGCTGTGTCCTCAGTCATTAAACCTACATTTTTAGAAGTCATGTTGTCTAGATGCAGGATAATATTCTCTATGGGTGCACACAGATGTGTCCTCAGGCATTAAACTGACATTTTTGGGAGTCATCACTAGTAGATTTTCATCATTTGATGTGTGGTCAATGAGGAGCTCTGGAGTTTGAGTTGTGGAAGCCAATGGGAGCTATGCTTTGAGTATAGTTCTCATAACACCAGATGTGTTTACACGAGATGCTAAATGCACAGTAGACTAATTCTACTGTATGTTAGCACATCTTGATAAAAGCCATGCTATTGCACTAATGTTCAGTAGAATTAGTCTATTGAACATTAGCATCACTAAAAAGGTGTGCACCGGCAATACTGCACAGTAGCACCAGTTACTGCATATTCACTTAGTATCTTTTATTACAGGTGCTAAACTTATTGTGCACTGCCTACAGCACATTAATGCACATGTAGACATACCCACCAAATATTCAGAAAAAATTAGAACCTATCTGGCTTAAATCAGTCACCTAAAATTAGTGGGATACTTTATCAGTGCCTCAGTTCCCTTTCTTTAAATACAGAAAACAGTGTGGTTGCTTTTTGGTTTGGTTCTGTAAATAATCAAACTGTAGCGATGAGTGCCATAGAAAAGTGCAGGAAGAAATGAGGTGTTTTTTTTTGTTTCAAGGTCAGTGTTTGAATACTGTGTGGCAAAGTATTGTTGTGGGACCACACAATGAGAGCAATATGGAATAGCTCTTCCTTCAGTTAGTACAGAGCTCTTCACTGATTAGAAAAATAGGGTGAAGTCAAGTAGTCAGAGACTGAACCATAATGCACCTGTGTTCGTAGAGGGAATCACAGTCAAAGTCAATCAGGTTTCCTTTCCTAAATGTTGAGTGATTGAATTTGCAACCTGATTTTTTTTAATATAATTTTTTTGTATGTAATATCTTAAACACAGTAGTAGGGACCTATGGTATGTAGTATAATTTAATTCCTGAGCCAGTTTTGATATATCAATCTTTGGATCCTCAAAATCTTAAAAAAAGACAATGTGGCTTTTTAAGAAGCTGTGGTCCATCAGGGATTTTTTTTGTTGGTCTCTGTGGGAAGTGTGTTACTGAATACAAAAACCTCACTTTATATGGCTTACTAGGGCTTTAGCTGTGACAGATATCATGAAGTTGTGTTCCCAGCATGGCCCCAGATTTCTAGAGCAACCTTCAGCAAGTTATGTGGGTCCACATCCAAGTCCTTTTTAGGCAGAGAAGCAGCATTACGTAGCCCAACTCACTTTGGCCTTAGAAATGATCAGGTCTGGTCACTTTTCCTCTGTTGCAATTGTGGTCCCCCAGGAAGGCATGTAAAGGCTGTGTACAACCCTGAGTCTTGGCCGTCCATGGGACCAGTTTCAACAGGAGGGCTGGAAGGTAATCCTGGTCCTGTCTAGTCCATGGCCTAGTGATTAGGATACCTTGATGGGAAGGTCAACCCCCCTTCTGGGTAAGGTCGGGGGGCAAATACCCCAACTATGAGACTACCAGTATGAGAGGGGGATGAGAGGGAGAAGCTTTCTTTGGTTTTTTCAGCTTAGACAGAATTATGTCCTTTCCTAAGGACAGCCACTGTGTAGCTGACCTGCAATGTCACTTATAAATTGCCATGGCTTTGGCAAATGCACTCTACCTGGGTATAACAAACACATGTCCTCTGCAGGTTAGGTGCAGAGGGGGCTCTGGGTTGCATGTACAAGGCCGGGGTGATGGTTGGTAGTCTAGATGCTACTGTAACATAAATAATAAAAGTTCTACATCCATTTGAAAACTGGCACAGGGGAGACAGGCATTAGCTTCCTATTTCTCTGCAATATATCAAAAGGGGAACAAAACATGCAAGGTGCCAAGAAACCTCTACTCCCATTGTTTTGATCAGTGCTCAGCTATTCCTAGAATCTGGTCCAGGGATTGGCAACTCCTCTAAGGGAAGAAAAAACACATTGCTCTTGAACATCTGATGAATGGTATTTGGTGACAGCCCCAAACAGAGGTCAGGACAGAGGCACTCGTCATCTTTGTATGAAGCGGGTTTTGATGCGAGTGCCAGAACGTTTGGCGTGGGATTTTTTTCTCATCTTCTGAGGATATTCAAACCCTGTTACTTGCTGTTATTGACACACAGTGATAAAGAAATGCTTGGTTCAGCAGCTGGGATCTTGTGTGTCCTTTGCGCAGATTTATCTCCTAGATTCTTTTCAAGTTAAACCTCAGAAATACAATAGCAAAGATGATATGGAGAAAAAACTGACCCAGAGTTGTTATGAGATTGTAAATTGCCAAATAATGGTGGAAGAGACACAATGCATTCATTCTTCATGGGCTTCACCTTTTCACCTTCCCTGAAACTGTTGTACTAATAGGTACTGCCTGAAGAAACAAGTTCAGTAGTTGATATCCTGATGTGCAATAAACAGGCCTTTTGACACAGCAGAAAGTCAAAGCCTATAGCTGTTAACAAAATTATTTGAAGAATCTGATTCCACAACACTATGTTTTCAAATTGAAAGTAAAGGTTGTGTTTGGGGAAATGTGTGAATGGACTCTGATTTCTGTAGGGTACAGCAAACACTCCATGTGACCTTCAGTGTCCTTTGCCTAGTTCTAAAATTCAGTTTTGTGCTGATCCCCAGCCTTATCTGAAGCCTTAACTTGTCAGAAATGGGTGGAAAAGATGGCAGGAAGGTTATTTTAACCTATAAACAGGTCACATAAAATAGCTCTGCTGACTGAAAGCACAGAATGAAGTTGACATAACTAAGTATGTTGGACTAAGCCCTCACTAATTATTGGTTTCTAAAGTTTCAGATGAGGTGGCAAAATTGCTATAGCAATGAGAGAAGGTGCTTCCCTAGTTGTGTCTTTACTACCCTTCCCTGCAGGATTGTTGGGTTAATTTTCGGGTCATGTACTACATAACATGTTGGACTAGGTGACCATGTTTGTCTATAGGGCACCTATACATGTGACGGACCTCTGCTTCAACGTATACTAATTAGCCTGCATCAGAGCAAACTTAATTAATTGTTGAGTTGTAAGTCTGCTAGAGCGTGCTAAATAATGCACTCTAGCAGCCTCCACATCATGTGTATTCAGTGTGCCGTGCTTCAAAATGGTGACGGGAGTGCTTTAACTAAAGCTCGTTCAACAAGCTTTAGTTAAAGTGCCCCTGCCACCATTTTGAAGTGAGGGACACTTAATACACATGACGCTGCAGGTGTCCCCCCCCTCACACACACCCTGTAGATGTCCTATGGGCATTTTTACACATGCAAGCACCACAGCACTGGGCGCTTTGAAAAGTGCCTGATGCTGCATCGCTTGCAGTTTTATCAATGGCAAAATGCACATCGGTGCTGAAAAAATGGTGCTGGTGATCTTTTGAACTAAAGCACGTAGAAAGTGAGCCATTTTCTCCATGCTGACATGCATTTCACTGCTTATACAACTGCACATGGTGCAGCGCAGTTTGCAGCAGCTCACGTGTGGAGCAGAGTCGATTAATCTTGATTAATCAAGCCTACTCCAAAGCAACAGATCCCTGGCATGTCGCAGGACAAAAAGTTATGTGTATAAATGCCCTAATAGTCTAAATAGCTGAGGAAGTTTAATTTTGATAGGACACTTATTTGTTGCCACATTGGGGGATTTTTTTTCACCCTGAGAATCATGCAGGAGCAATAAGCTCCCAATACCAAATGTCATCAGCACTATCAGGGTCGTCAAAGCCACCATGTGCTGGAAACAAGGGATTTTTAATGTGGTATCACTGAGCTGATTTCATTCCAGTCTGTTTTTTCCAGGTGGCATCCGAAAAAGCTGCTGAGATATGAACGTAAGGAACCTGCTGTCCATCATCGCCACTGTCCCCGCACCCAAGGTATGCCAGTTTTCACCCAGACTTTAGCTAAGTTCTCTGCCTCTTTCTCCCTCCACCTCTACCTCCCATCTGTCTATGTAATATCAGCCTAGCTTAAACAGGACAAATCTAAATAATAATCCTTTGCTGTAACTGGATTGTTCTCAAATGGCATGAACTACGGTTAAAACAGTGCAGAAGAAGTTGAAGCGTGTTAGTAAAACATTTCCCTAAGAGCAGGGAGTACATCCCAGCTTCAGGCATGGCCAAGTAAGCCCTGTTTGATGAGCCATGCACATGTATTCTTCCAGCAGCTTACCTATATTTCTAGAACAGATCTTTAGCATCAGAAATGCCAGACTGAATGATCCCCTAGGTCCATTTAGCCCAGCATCCTGTGTCTCTCAGTGGCCAACTCCAGGTTCTTCAGAGAAAAGTGTAAGACCCTGGCACCAGTCAGATAGTTTGCTTTTCTCACTAGCAGAAAATCAGACAAACTAATGAGAGAATGACTCCAGTCTGAGTCACGAGGCTTAATATTCCTCCTCGGTGACCATTAATTATTATAACTGTGAATATCCATGCCCTCTGTGGAAACGTCAGCTGCCTTTTTGAATGTTGCTAAGTTCTTGATCTCAGTGACTTTTGATGAATTCCACAGTCAGATTCAGCATGATCTGAAACACACATTTTATTGACTGGTTTTGAACCTGCTACCTTGCAGCTCCACGAGAATGCCGTTGTGCTATCAGCCGGGGGAGCAGATGCTCTGCCATGTAGAGCTCTTCCTCTGGCCTCACACCATGTCTATCACAGGAAACACTTCCTGGCTGTCAAGGTAGTTAAGCTCTAGACTTAGCTGGGGAATCTCAGCTCGTAGGGAATTTTAGGAACAGATTAGACAAACGTGTCAGGAATGGTTTAGAAAGACTTGATCCAAAGGTGGCAGAAGATGGGGACTAAAACTTTCAAGGTCCCTTCCAGGCCTATTCTATGTGATTCTGTGATCTTAGGCATGAAAGGATTTATGCATGGATGCATGAGTGACTGGTGCCTCCTGAGTCTGGGGTGGCACCCGCAGAAGCCGCCAGCAGCATCGGCGGTGGGGACGAGGCTGGTGAGCACCCACAGAAACTGCTGGTGGGGACAGAGCTGGTGCGCGCTCAGAGAAGTTGCCGGCAGCATCAGTGGCAGAGACCGCCCTGTCGGGAGAGGGGGCATGTGCCCCCCCCACAGTTGCCTATGCATAGATGTGCAGTTCTGGTTACTTGATCTTCCTCCCTGCCTTGTGCTAAGAGAGAAACTGGGCATGAGAGAGAGACTGGACATAGGGATATTGCAGAAGAGCAATCAGGAGAGAAAAGGAAGGAGAAGGAGGTTTTCTTTGCTACTTAGAAGCTCCCCTAATAGGTGGAAGGAAAGGTTGAAAGGAAAGCCTTACTTGGGTTGTCCCATGAACGACACTAGCTGGGAGAGGGAGAGCAAGGGTAATGGGTGGGAGCATCGCTGACATGAGTGACATGTGACAGGTTTGAGATGTGAGCTTCTGAAATGGATAGCTCCATAATGCACGACCTGGGCAAAAAGACAAAGCACCTGGAGCACCTATAAAACAGCCTGTCTCAAGTTCTTGGAGCTGCTGCGTCATTACCTAGTCCTGTATGGCAGCAGTTCAGACTCCACCTGCCTGAACAATGTGACTTCGTCTCAAGAGACACTATTGCTCTCAGCGCCCCCAGGCTCAGAAGGAGCATCACAACTCATGAAATGCAGGCACCCCCAAAGTCCTGCTTACGCTGCTAGTCTAAAGGCAGTGCATCCCATAACAGGATTTTCCTTTGGGTCTGAAATAAAGTGTTTATGAGCGAGTCCATAAGGTTTAAGTTCCAAAATGAATTAAAAGGCAAAAAAAATTTTAAAATCTTTCCATCTCAAGGCCTGGGATCCCTCTCATTTAACACGTCCCTTTTATCAATGTCATCTTATGACATCAATGGCATTTATATCTGATTGACCCTATTTTGAGATCAGAATTCTTCTCTCCGTTTGGGAGAGACTAGACGTTTCACTGTGGAATTCAGGCTGAAGATTTCAAAAGACAGGTTTAGAAAAGGTGGATTAGAAAAGTGTTGTAACTCAGTAGGCAGTTGCCATGTGAATATAGAGATGGGGCAGATAAGTAGCTAGCAGAGACAATATTGCTGGCTATAACTATTGTAATATGAGGATAAAGAAGATGGATGGTAAGTTCTTTCTGTCCAAGTTGCCTAAGGCTTTTCCTACCCATAAACTTTTTATGGCCACGAATTTCAATTTGAAAATACTGTGCTTGTGGTAAATGTACTGTTATCCCCTTTGACCTAAGCGGTTAGCCAAAAATGCACAATTGTCTGGGTTGTTCTATTCAAGGAGCTAAAATGATGATGGAAATGAGAGCTGCTTTGATACAGCTGTGTTTATTCACAAAGGACATGCAAAATCCCATTTCCTTGAGCACAGGTGGAACCAAGCAACAAGAAACAGTTTCTTTGCTCAGCTCTCCCAGCTCCATTCAGCTAAGTCAACTCTAATCTCTCTCTTTGTATTATGTGGGTATAGCTGAGCCTGGTGCTTCCTTGAGGTCTTTCCTCTCTGCTTCTCTGGTCTTGTCTGCCTCACACAGACAAACAATAGAGAAGCCTCAAGCCTTTTTCCTAAGCCCTCTCCAGATCCTAGTTTGCTTCCTGACTGAAGCCCCCTGTCTTGGCTGGTCAGATGCTTTCATGGCTCTTGCTCCTTGCCTTGGACATAACCACTGGAAAAAACAACCCATGTTCTTGGCTGTTGCAGTCTCAGCCTCCTGGGGTTGTTGTCTGAGAAGGTTACAGGCAAAGTGGGTGATTCAATGCCTTTCATTCCTCCCATCTGGAGTAACAATCTTACATGACCGGCTGTTTGCCTCTATTGCTACCAATCAGAAAATGAGAATCATAGAGAAGTGGGGCTGGAAGGGACCTCCAGAGGTCAGCTAGGCCAACCCCCTGCCTGAGCGACAGCCTCCCTCTCCAAACTATCACATCCACATCCACAATCTAATCTCTAAGTAAAACTGCACAGGCAACCCTGACACAGCCTACCCTGCCACAGGTAAAGCAAGGGGGGCATGGCAGCCAACATCCCACTTCTGTAAAAGGTTGCTAATCTATGCTCAAGAGATCCCAGGTAGAGGGCTATGGCCCCCACCACAGAGGAAGCAACCCCCCCGCACACACACACAGAGTCCATATTTACCTGTGCATGGGGTAGAATTCCTTCCAGACCCCAAATATGATGATCAATCCAACCCTGAGAGGAGGGCCAGGACCCTCTAGCCAAGAACCTTGGGGTTTAAAGTCTCAGAAGGGCATTGGCATACCCCAGTCAAAATACCCAGCCTTGGCTACCGTACTACACAGTGCCTCTGAGAAAGGCTTCAAAAACCCCGGACACATGTAGCAGCAAGTAGCAGGGAGGTGGGGAGTTGGAATTCCCTTCCAGCTCCATGGAGCAACCAACAAAGTTGTGGCAAATCCCAAGACCTCTGGCCATAACAAGGTTTTTGTTTTGTCTTCTCTGTTTCTTCGTATATCTACAAGTCCTCGGTGACTTTGGCATCAGTTTTAAACAGCGCAGACATTCATATTTTGTACCAGTCCACTGGATTGAAGATAATGGGAACTAGTAATGATATGTCTCAACATATTCTTCACTGCAAGCAGTTTAAATTTAAACTATTTAAGTGTATGCCCACTAAACAGTGGCCCACTGCCAGATATTAAGATGTTGGGTGGACCGTGTCCAGTGGAAATGGATTTGATATGCATGATCAATTGCCTGTTTAGCTGTTATCTTCTGGTACGGCTATCTCAAGAAGTAAGAATAATACTTCAAGACAAGTATATAGTTTTTTCCAGCCAATGTAATTTAATCTGTGCCTGCTTAGATCCCTTTTTTTTGCGGGGAGGGGAATGATATCAAGATGCTAGTAATAACTAGCTTTAATAACTTTCTGCAGGCCTCATTCTGAATAGTAGCTATGGCGATCACATTCAATATCTTGTCTCATTTTGGATAGAGTGGTCATTATTTTTGCATCTGCAGCAGATTGACAGAAGCTAAGTGGAACAAAGTCCAGAGACAGATTATGTATATGCCGAGTGGTCTAGAGTCTTTAGCTGAACATACCAAACCTCTCCCAGGTTTATGCTCCATTTGCAAATAATAACCATTGGTTGGAAAAATAGCCTCTGTTGTCTTCGGGAAGTGTTTGCCAAGCTTCTTTATGGCAAGAGCAGTCAATGGTTTGTGGATAGTTTAAGCTAGCATACGCCTTCCATAATAAAGCCCTGGGCTACGTACCAAGTACAAGCAGTCAAAAGGCCTGAGGCTGAATTGATTCAGTCTTTGGAGGTTAGTCTAGACTGCAGAGATTAAATTGAAACAGAAGTGAGCAGACATTCAGTAAATGCAGCCACATGCCAGCATTGGCTAAGGCCAGAAGCCAGGGGCACTATAGCACTGGCATGCAACCAGCATGGGCTGCGTGCTTGCTTCCTCTTCATGCTGCATCCAAAGTCTCCAGGATTTGTAGTCCAATATCACAGCAACAAAACTCTGCAGGGTTGCTCATCACTTCCTCTTCCTGCTTCCTCTGGGATTTGTAGTCTACAGTAAGTTTGAGTGGGGGAAAGGGTGTTTAACCCCCCCTCCCTGCCCCCAGATCCCAGTTGGGGTTTGCTACCCCCTACCCCCTGAAGACTGGGATGCATCCCGAGCTGGGCTTGCCCACCCTCCCACCTGCCTGTCAGCCAGCCCTCATTGCTCCAGCTAGGGAGCAGAGGGGCAAGGCCAGTCCTGCTCTCTGGAGCAGACAGCATGTCCTAGCTGGGATGATTTAAGTTTAACCAGGAAGGGGTCTGGGACAGAAGTTTCATAAACCAGTTTTACCCAAATCAGTTCAGTCTGATAGCACATTCAACCAGGTTTGTCTTAAACCAGTGTCAGCCATTTTGAAAGTCACTTATGTTCACTGAGCTTCTGTTATAGGTTTGAACCACTTTCTGATAAACTGATTTATGCATAACTTCTGTCCCTAGCCTTGCAGGTCCTCTCTGTTCCTGGCTCAGGCAGCTAGATGATCCCAACTTTCTCCCAGCTATGCAGCTGATCCAGTAAAAGAGAGCACCAAAAGTCCTTGCTTCTGTTCAGTTCATCTTTCTGAGGAATCTTTGAACCCTTCTTTACTTGGTGGGATGGGTATGTCAGTGATGGCCTCCACCTTCTTGTGATCCAGTTATCAGCCTGATGCCTTAGGGCATGACTTTTTCTCCTGTGTTTTTGTTACACAGATTATTAATGTGTTGTTTAACTATAACCCAGCAACTCTTCTTACCAAAGCTGCTCAAAATCTGTGGCTGCGTCTTTCAACTAGTTTTCCTCTACATCAAACCTTTATAAAATTTGATACAGTCTTTCCTATCAAGATATTTTTTTCCTGCGAATCATGTCACATAGCTTTCTGAGAAAATAGCATCTCCAAGAGGGGATGCTGAATGTGCATAGGCATGTTTTCTTGCAAGAACCATGCTGACAAACCAAGCATAGAAAAATATTTAGCTTCAACCATCTCTCTCAGAATTTCTCCGCTGTTAGGTAGCGGAAAATGTTCCCTTCTTATGAATTTTGGTTTAGTTCTTCAGGAGCTACAGAGAAGTAAAACTTTCCATCTTTTTCCTCTCTTGAACACTGAGCATGCCCACAGTGTTCATTCTGTTATTCATTCTGAAATTCCCAAAGCAATAAGCCTATTACGATCCTCTTTTAGCCTCTGCCCTAGGGCAAGCATAACTTTCCTAGTGGAGTGAACTATGCAACAGCTGGGCTCTTCCAGGTCTATTCTGCACTCTGCTGAGAGCTGCTGTGCCATGTAGATAACGTATTTTTCAAACTCTTCCTCAATTGTTTTTGTCCCTTGGCTCTCTGATGAGTTCTTCCATTTAATGAGATGAAAGACTTGATATATTTTGAACCTAGTAATGGGTACTTAAGTTTTATCTGGCTATACCAAAAATTGTGTCTTTTCTAGTCTGGCTTGTGTACCTGTATCCAACTTACAGTGAATAAGTATCCTGGATCCTTTGAGGCTCATAATACATTTGATTCTGCAGCAATGCTGCCTGTTGCTCCTCTGAAGCACATCTCTGGATTCATGGTGCTGGTGTCATCTTCTTTGTGCTGTGTAGACTCCGGCCACTTGCACGCACATCATTTTACTGGGATGCAGTGCTCCTCGCATGTCTGTACTCCATCATTTCTGCCTGAGCTGTTTGAAAATGATTAAATATTTAAGCTTCAAAATTACATCACCTTGGAAATAAGACTTTGGTCTCAAAAACCTGTGAGCAGAAGTCCTGAGAGCAGGGAGCTCTCCACTGGTGCCTGTTGGTGAACAGAGACTAGAGTACCAAAGAGGTGCTTGAAAACCCCAGAGAGGGTGAAGGACATCTCAGCTGACATCAGCAGGTGACCAGAGGGAACAGCTGAATGGGCCAGGCCCCACTTGCATCCCAGGTGTGTGATTGTTTAGGGTCTGGACAAGAGAAAGATGCTGAAGAGTCACTCCCACCAGAACTGCCTTCTGAATTGGTTGGGCATGAGAGCTCTGGAAAGGCAACGAGAGTAAGAAAGAGTAGAGGGGCTTCTACCAGGAGTGATCACCCTCTGGGAAAAGACTTTGCAGTCCTGTGTATCACTGCCCACTCCCTGAAGACTGAGAGGACACAGAGATGGTTTTGATGGCTGAGGAGAAAGGGGGCACTGAGCTGGCTAGGAGGTATCGAGTGGAGCCATGAAATTGCAGAATAGCTGTAAGGTTTCACACAAAATGAGAGTGTACAGAAGTGCCTGGGAGGCATGGAGGAATGCTAAGGGTTCAGAGGCAACAGTGAAGTATCCAGTAGAGCTGAGTCCAACTGGGCTGGTGTAGTACATCACCAGAGCTGTGGTCACCTTAGCTGGGCTAAATGATGGAGGCCCTAGAGCATCAACTCCTTCAGGGACAAGAGATGGACCTGACAGCACCTGGGCTTCAACTCTCTGACCACAAAGTGTGAATGGAATAGAACTGAGGGAAGAAAATGGTGGATAGCATATCATTAGCCCATGGAGCTTGAGAGAATCCAGAGAAGAGCCGCACGCATGATCAGCGGTCAGGAAAGCAGACCTCATGACAAGAGGCTGAGAGCTATGGGACTCCTCAGACTGGAAAAGTGCGGGTTCAGGGGTGATCTGATGGCCACCTATAAGTTTATAAGGGTGTTCACCAGGGTCTGGGGAACATTTGTTCACCAGAGCGCCCCAAGGGCTAGCATATCATTATTCCATTCCCAACCCTGTGAGGAGGTCTGGGGTTAGGCTATGCCAGGATGACTTGGGGTGAGCTAGGTGTCTTACCAAACACTGTTAATGTAATATTGATGGGTTTCCCAAATTTGGTGTCTCCTGGCATGTGTGACTGGTGCCACCTTAGTTAGGGGAGGCATGTGCCCACCCAGCAGCCAATCTTTCCAACTGGGTGGAGAGAAGGGCGTCCTCCATGGCTGATCGCACCAACAGGGAAGCAGCTGTGGCATTCCCAGAAGTGGCCATAGCACTTCATCTGGTGCTCACACTCTCTGGCCCGTGCTTGCAGGGGGACACCAGTGCTTTTGCCTAAGCAAAAAGCATGGCTTGTCAGGGGTGTTCATATGCACCCCTGTGTCTCCCCTACATGTTGCCACTGCCTCCTGCCTCTCTAAAGTTCTCTTTAAAGCCCTGGCATGTACTGCTTGTAGGCATGGAAGCACTGCTCAGCAAGGACATCCAGACAACGTAACTGAGTATCCCAAGCTTCTGGGTGAGAGATTAAGCTGGTGGTAATTACAGGTTTTTCAGAAGGAAACCTTGGCAGCTGACCTTGGCCCTTTTTGCTGTACCTGGCAAAAGAGTTATGTTCTGACTGTCCTCCTTTCTACTAGCGTCCATTTCTTCTTCCAGATGCAGAGTCAGGAGCTATTTAAGCCATCTCCAACTGGTCTCAGTATTTCCAAAGGGTCACTGCTTTATTATTCCACTCACAGTACATCTGGGATCATGTGTTGTTCAGTGATCACTCAGAGCCAAGCAGTCTGATTCTTTCAAGTCTTAAATGAACGGTGACAGGCCTGCATACATGCCATTCAGGCATGTAAAGTAAAAACAATTCTACCCTAGCAATGTTGGCTAGGGATTGTGGAAAGGTTAGTCCCTCTTGCTGACTGGGTCATGCTAGAAATACCCCATTGTGGTCACAACCACACCACCAGATGAATGCTTAGCTGGTATCATTAATGGAGACTACATATCTATGCAGGAGAAGATCCCTATCTGTCAGTGGCAAGGACAGACAGTCAAAAAACCTGAGGCTAAACCAGTTCAATCTTTGCAGGTTGTGTAGATTGAACTGATAAGCAAGTGAACAGACATTCACTTTTGATTCTGGAAATGCAGCTACATGCCTGCAGTGCCCCAGGCAAGAAGGCAAGGGGTGCTAGAGCACACGACCCTGTTCAGAAGGAGCAGATAGCTCGGGCCAAGATTATCCCACCCACCCTGTAAGTAGGGTGGGGGAGCAGCTGTAGCTAACTTGAATCTGGATGGGATCTGGGGAATAAGTTCAAAAAAACAATTTAACCTAAATTAGTTAAGTTTACTATTACATACACACGGCTTTATCTTAAACCAGTTTTGGTCATTTTCAAAGCAGTTTATACACACTGAACTGTTGTATTGCAGATGTGACCTGGTTTCCAATCACTTATACCAGTTTATGTGTAATTTCTGTCCCTAGCCTGTGTGCTCTAGGAAGCTTTGCTGGTGTGGCTATAGATAGAGATGCTGGAGTCTAAGTAAGCCCTGTTTTCACTATTTAGCACTGCACAACATGGCCTCTACGCACAGCATGGCTGCTGGTTGCTGCTCTTGCTAGAGCTCCTTAAAGCTACAATTCCCTTCAATGTGGGCAGCCTTCTATCATGTAGAAGATATTCCATAGCCACTCTTGAGTGAATGTGGGGATTAAACCCTCACTGGTTCTCAGACCGTGATCCGTGTAACACTGGAAGGCTACACAGTACAGGTATCTTGCAGATTTTCCAGAATAGCCGTTAAGCTGGTACCTGGGGAAATGGCCCTTTATCCAGACTAGAAGCTTATGTATCTGTCTGTCTACAATGCTGCCTTACATTCCTGCCAGTGCCTCCCGATGTTCCCAAGCCTGTTTGGGTGGCTACTCAGGAAATGAAGTAAGTTAATGTGTCTTTTGCTGTTCTGGGTGTTTCTTTGGTATAACTTATAACATGATTGCATTTTCTTAAGGTTATTGGAGCCTGTAGAAAGCACAGAATGAATAAAAACTATTCAGTTCCCAGTGGTGACATAATGGAGTAAGTAGCACCCATCCTATTTCATCATCTTTCTTTCCAGTGCAACTTTTAGAAACTAAATACTATGATTCCTGCATAAAAAAAGGTTTGGGATCAGAACTGGAATATAGGAATATGAGCGTAAGACAATCTCTATGCAGTCTAGGCGGCAAGAGCTGGAGAGGCCCTGCCTCATAGTTTCATGTCAATCTGATCACTCACTGGGTGTGTGTGAATGAGAGTGGAAGGTTGTTTTTCCAAACTTTGTTTTCTACTTGATATCTAAAAGCAATCAGCATGTCGTGCAGCTGAGCCTGATGGGCCAGATGTACCCATGCCCTGGGTCAATAGAATTATGCCTGGGAACAAATCTGTTGCAATGTGAGTTCAATTAATCACGTTGTCAGTGTACATGCACACAGAATGGGTCAAGGTACTTGAAGAAAGGCTGTTCCACCAGCTGCAGAGTGCCCTGCTATGTAGAAAACCATTTGCTTCTAGGAGGGAACATGCAAAAGACTGTGAATTCTATGTTCTCCTCCCCTATGGAGGATTGGGCAGGAGAATGTCGCACGTCACCCTTAAGTGAGATTTCCAGCTATAATAATGTCAGGTTTTGAGTCATGTCTAGTCCTGCTTGGCTGGAAAGAAAACGGGTACAATTTAGCCTTCTAAAGCTAGGAAAGGACGGAGAAGAGCGCTGAAAATACCATTGATTAATAGGTTTGCAACCTCAGCGGCCTAAAATTATATTTTCAAAACAGGGTGTTGACAGACCTCTGAGCTGACAGTTTTAAATAACAAAACTAGTAGCCAGTGTCTATTCCCATTAGAAAAAAGTTAGACAGATGGGCTGAAAAAGCTGATGAAAGAGGTCACCTTTACTAAGATTTTCTAGACTCATAAACCATAATTCGAAACCCCCCCCCCCCAGATAATACAAGTTGAGGCATACCGGAGTACTACAAATACCCTAAAATATACTTGAGGAACTTACACACTCTTTAGTCTCAAAGAAGAGATGGACATACATAAATTGGTTCAGTTTTAAATATTGGAGTCAGAGATGATTACTAACAATTTCTGGGCATTCTCTAATGGCATTATAATAACTATCTACCATAAACTGCATAAAACCACCATAGATGAAATATTACCTTTTACAAAGACCTACAACAGAAGCAAATAAATTAGGTCTTCATAGGCACTTTTATTGGAGATCATCACTGTATTTTTGAAGGACTCAGCTCCTACCCTTAAATCTGAGGAAACCACGGCACAGAATTGTTAAGCAATGTACCCAAAGGAGCAGAGGTACAGCCTTGGCTCGAACTCAAACCTCCTGGTGCTCTGTCTGTGCATTTAGCATGTGACAACAGTGGTAGGGAAAGAAGGAAAAGCATTCTGGAATTACTTTCCAAACAGCGCAAACATCCTAACTGGTTTCAAGGTAGAGCTTAGTTAGTTCATGGAAGGGATTGTGGGACAGACTCTAGAAATTAAAGTTTGTGATCGAAGGTGCCAGTCTCAATATGTTGATATCAGATGGTGCAGGCAGAGGGGACACTGTATCGTGATTGGCCCCCCCAAAGCACTCTACAACCAGGAGGTTGTAGAGAGGGAGGGGAGGAGAGAGGAGAGGGCGGGGAGGAGTTCCCTCTGGAGGGTGGGGCGGGTAGATTGGATCCCCTTCAGTGCTGACTGGGCTCCCTCCACTCCCTTCCCTGCTCCCCTCCTGAAGACAGCACCAAAGTTGGGATGAGGGAGTGGCAGGGCTAGTGAGAGCAGCTGAAGACTCAGAGTCACTCGTCTCCCAATCCCCAGGACCCAATAGTGACTATGTGTTGGGTCTGGTGGATTACTGTAACTCATGGCACTTCCTGCAAAGTACCATGCGCTATAGCAGGGAGCTGCATGTCTGTCAGTGCCCTTAATGGGACGGTTGCAAGAAAAACTGATCACTGCACATGATTGCGATTCATTCCTTCCCTCTTGAGCTCTCAATATACTTCTAATACTCTTTGCATCACTTTTATATTGCAAACCCACGTGTAGTGTTTTCTGCTCTTCCCCTGTAGAAGTCAGGAAGGACATTTTTTTTGGCCCTGCTCATGTAATTTGACTTTATGGTGGTTTTGCTTGGCAGTTTTTTGTTCAACACTATTGCATAGCATGAAAATATGATACACATAAGAACAGATTGGGCAAAAAAAATGCTTGATGTTCGCAAAATCTACTGTCAGTGGCCCTGCAGGTTCCAGTTAGAATTTTCTCTGAAACTGACAGCAGCCTGACCCCATGCCGTTTGTAGCAGTTACTGCAGTCCTCTCTTTTAAGCAATTTTCTTCCAGCTGGGGTTCCTGAGTAGATCATCATTTTCTTGTTCAGTTTGGCGCAATCTGCTTGGAGCCATCTTGACACACTCACACTGAGAATGTCAATACCATCATTTTCCATTTCTCTTTTAGCTTGAGCTGATTTTCCATCTTACAGCATCCTGAGTGCATCCCATAACCCTATGCATAATGTAGAGCAAAGCCGGACTCTTCAAGCTTCTTACCGCAGCAAGGTTTGGCTGGTACTTCTCATACAGTTTGCTTGCTGATGCAGGAATCTGAGATTGAGATGGCTGAGATCTTTCCTTGGTTTCCATGGCAAACCTTTTTCTTGAGCAAGAGGTTGCCAGCCTCACGCTCAACCCCTAAACCTGCACGGAGAGCATGCAGACTGACTTTTGTCCGACCTCTACCCCCTGACCGGGTCAGCAGGGGTGTCCCTCCCAGGAGATGAACTTTTTCTTGCACAAATCATCAGGTCACAAAGGCTTGTAAGTAAGGTGTTTGTCTCAGCAGGGGCGCTTACCTTCAAAGACAAGAGTGATTTTGTTTGTTTTTAAATAGAGTCAGCCTTGGAAAAACATGTTGGTTTCTATTACAGGAAAAAGGTTAATGAATTCCAAACCTCTTTGCAAACTCAATGCTATTTACTCACAATAGCTTCAGCTCAGTGAAGTTCACTCTTTTGCTCTGCTTCTCTTTGTGATTCAGTTCTTTCCTTCTATGGCTTAAAAACAAAACAAAAAACCCCCCCAAAACCTCCCAAAACAAAAAACTTGTCATTTGCATTCCTGGCACGGCCAGTACCTCACGTTGTGGAACCTTCATCAAAACCATGTCTTAATCATATACAGTCTCTTGCTTTTCTCTTTCTGTTCCTGCAGTTCTGGGTGGTGGTGGACTTTTCGATGAAAATGGGGGCATGCACAGTTATTTGTCTCTGAGCTAAGCTGTAGAGCTAGTGCCTTATTTTATGGTCTCAAACTTTGACCATTTTAATGGCACTGTGCCTATAAATTAGCTACTACTAGGGATGGGACAATATCGAGCTGATGTCAGACTACTACAAAGTTCAGGGGGGCTCCAGAGCTACTATATATTTAGGTCACTTAAGAAATGGGCCATTAGAAAAAGAGACTAAAATTGCAGATCCAAATATGGTTTTGCATTTTGGAACCCCTGACAAAGCCTAGACTGAACTTCTGAGAAGTTTTGAAATCAGAAGATTGATTACTTACATAAAGCCTCCAATTAATTAGCATTCCAATAACTGCAGGCAGGACTCTTCTTGACTCTGCCCACACAATGAGTTAGATTCAGTTCTTATTCCTGCTCATCAAATAAAAAGAAATCGATGCGTGAAATTGCACTACAACACTTACATTTCAACATCGCCCACTGTGCATCCGAGAAAATCCATCCAGTACCAGACATGGTGCTAACCAGATAAGCAAAGAGTTTCTGTGTATCAGGAGTGCTTTCATGTCACCATCACTATCACCACTCCCAGTTCTTACTGAATTCACAAGTGCTTTGTGAGGTGACAAGAACTGCTTACCACGTCTTGCAGAGGGGGAATTGAGACCAGAAGTGATGAAGTTACAAGGGCTGTGTGCACATGTTCAAATGACCCAGCAGAATTCTCCGGGTTTTGTTTTCCTGGTGGAAAACTTACCCTAACAACACTGAACACACATTTCAATGCCAAGCCACTGTACATTCAGGGGATCCCTCTGCACACACCTCAGTGTGCTCCACAGCCTCCCCAGTATGCCTGGTGGCAGATGACAGCAATGTGCAGGGCAGCCCTGATTGGCTGACACAAACTGTCTCACAGCCTGTGTCTCAGCAGCACACTGTGAGGGTTGTGAAAGGCTCCCTGCTCAGGTGGAGCAGTAGAATCGAGCCCAAGTGATATATTGTCTCCCTGGACCATTGTGGAGGAGAGCGAGGTGCTGTAAGCAAATCATGTTGGCATGCCAGAGGATTGTGCTACAACATCTCTCAGAAGGTATGTGTACAGAAGTTCAGTCTCTCCTGGGAGTGATTTAACTCTGGTTGTCCTTGGGGGGGAGTTTCTCCTGGAGCAGCCATTTTTGCTCTGGGAGAAAAGTCCTGAATATCTGTGCACTCGTCATATCTAATAGGACAGCAGCAACTCTCCTAGAAGAAACTGAATGTCTGTGTTTGGCCAAGGTCACAAAGAAGGGTGTAATGGAGTTAGGAAGTGAACGCAAGCTTCACATAGGATGGTAACCACAGCACCATTCTTCTCAGATATTTTGTACTTAGCAATATCTTAAAAATGAAAAGCAACTTTTGACAACTGAGTTTCCCCCTTGGATCACCTTTTCTCAGAATGGGAGTTAATTATAATTTCTTCTTTCTCCAAAAAGAGCGGAGGTTCCCAGTTCCAGCTTGTAAAGTCTGTACATAGCCTGTAGTTCAAAATACCTAGCTCCTTCCTTGGGAGTCAGCTGGAAATACAGGGCTGCCCATGTCTCACCTGTCTGCTACTCAGTTCCATACTTATCTAGTATCTCTCTTTGGACTTGGCCTCTGGTATCAGAACTGGGCTCATGTGTCCTTTCCAGGTGCAAGATCGTCTTTCTATTCAACTAATGTGTAACTCTCCACCCCATGGAAGGACCGAGTTTTACTTCTCAACTTTTTCTAAATAGATCCTGGAAAGATCTATATTTCCCATCGAAACTTTGCACCCTTGTTGTTCACTCGCTTTCCAGGTCATTACTTAATGCATGTCTGACCAATTCTGTTGCCGCCCAAATCAATTTGCTTAGCTTTACATGTCACAGCTATGGGAGAGGAAGAAAGATCCATCGGCAGCAGACGACAGAAGGGACCAAACCAGGATGGAAAAAGAAGAATCTATTTATCATTAATACAAAGACTAGCAGTGATCGGGTATTAAAAGCAGCACAAGATAAAGATCAGAGTGGTGACAATTTTTCACTGAAATGGAGCTATTGTCAGATGTCCAGCTTCCCGGACTGTATCTTCACACAGAGTCTCCTGAACAAATACAGGAGACAAAACAAAGGTTTCTCTTGACCCCTTAGAGAAGACCAAGGAGAAATGTGTGGAGGCCAAGTCTTTAGCTCTGAATAGCTAAAGACTCTTCATATTTTAATGGTCTTTTGATTACACAGCTGTGCTTTTTTTAACCAATGGTTATTGGCTTGGTTTACCCCGAGCATGCAGGGAAGCTTCAATCATTCTGGGGCTGGCTTCTCTCCTGTTTTCGCTACACTGTGACTGTGTTGGCTTGAAAGGCTGTGTTTTGAAGCCCTTGCTTCAAGGTCTCTCCTTTCATACATTACAGTAAAGGTGCTTTCTTCCCTAGATACGTTTTTGTCTTCTGCATGGATATATGTAACATGTTTAAGAAGATGAGTAAAGTGTGTGTGTGTGTGTGTGTGTAATCTTTCTACTCCAGAACAAAAGTCACACAATTACCAAGGGTATGGCCTGATGTAATGTTTATATTACTTCAAACAATTCTGGAGTGCTGTAGAAACGGGGCTGACAGATGATATGCAGGGCTACAGTGCAACAAATTGGTTTAAACCACTAGCAGGGCATAGTGCATCCACGTGCACCCCCTGAAATCGCCCGTTCACACTCTGGAAGTGCCAGCTGTGAAACCACAAGTGCCACTGGTGATTGGCTGCTGGGGGATGCCCCTCCACTCCACCGGTCAGCGATTGGTGGCTGGGGGTGGGGTGTCCCCCAGACACCACCCTCCCTCGGTGATCTGGTGCCCCCCCAGACTCGGGAGGCACCAGTCACCCATGGTCTGAGCCATGTGAAAAAGGACTGTAGATGAAGTGGGGAAGATTCTGGTACACTAGCTGGGAGACTGTTGTACATCTGTACCGTACTGAAGTGACACAAATTAAAAGCCACTCAAAATGCCTGAATTTGAAGTACTTTATCTATGTATGCAAGTCCACCCCCAATGTGATTGTATCAAAGATGTGCTGATATGCCATTATTTTCACTTAATGTAGCATATTATACCAATGAATGCAAATATAAGGGGCTAACTCCTAAGTATATTCAGGCACCTAATTCACAATTGTTTATTTCCTCATGTGGGTCTAACAGCGCACCATACAAATCAGACCCCCAAACCAAACCTTCAGATCTTAGGACTCCGACTGGATTTGTGTTGTCAACCTGCTCCAGGTCTAGAAAGCAGAAACAAGCTTCCCCTAGGGTGTTAAAGCATGAGGTTACTTGGTATGGACTGGGAGCACAGATACCCACTTTCCCCCCAAATCCATGCAGGACCTTTGCAGATGCAGGCTTTCAGCTGAGATTCCAGAACAAGGACAAATACCTGTCTACTCTTCCATTTACATCCACTTAGTGCTAGGCCTTCATTAATCAAACGTTGCCTGTACTCATATTGCCTTTCACGTGCGCAAAATATCTTTAGCCTTTAGCTCATGCGAGCTGAAGTAGCTTCAGCCTTTGCAGAACTTCGGACACGGAGGCGTTGTGGCCCCCCGTCTCCTTTATTGTTCTTCGGCTCCCAGGGTGTTCTGGAAGCAAGCAAAACCAGAGTTTCAAGCAGCAAGATCACCACTGCCAGGAGAGGAATGTTTTGTGGCTCAATACGGATAGTGACCGGTGGCCTTCTGCACCAACAGTTACTAAAGAGTGTGTCTTTGATCCAATGCTGCAAAGTTGGCTCCCAGGTGCTTCCTCCAAGCCAGGCTGCCCATAGGCTGTTTGCAGCCCACAGGGGCTTATGTGGCAGCCACGGGGCTCCCACCTGGCAGCTACTGCCCTCATTGCTCTGGCTGCAGCAATCCCTGGACTCTCTCCATCCTCCAGCTTTTGCTGCCTGTCCCAAGGCCAGGGGCAGTGGCGTGGACTGGGGAGCTGAAAGGGAACCTGGGGGCACATACTGCAGCAGTGCTGGGGCACAGTGCTGGTGAGGGGTGCGGGCACACGGTGCAGCAGTGGGGGGCACAGTGCTGGGGAGGGGTGCAGGAAAACGGTGCAGCAGTGGGGGGCACAGTGCTGGGGAGGGGTGCAGGCACACGGTGCAG
>JAGPOW010000261.1:11336886-11362495 GCA_030014935.1 Caiman crocodilus
CACTTCAGGAGGAAAGTGGACAGCACGGAGAGGGTCCAGAGGAGGCCACTCGCATGGTCAGAGGTCAGCAGGGCAGGCCCTACGAGGAGAGGCTACGGGACCTGACCTTGTTCAGCCTCCACAAGAGAAGGGTGAGGGGGGATCTAGTGGCCTGTTACAAACTAGTCGGGGGGACCAGCAGGCATTGGGGGAGTCCCTGTTCCCACGAGCACTCCCAGGAGTGACTAGAAATAACGGTCACAAGCTGGCAGAGGGTAGATTCAGACTAGACATCAGGAGGCGCTACGTCACTGTCAGCGCGGCTAGGATCTGGAACCAACTTCCAAGAGAAGTGGTGCTGGCTCCTACCCTGGGGTCTTTAAGAGAAGGTTAGACAAACACCTTGCTGGGGTCATTTGACCCCAGTACTTTTTCCTGCCATGGCAGGGGTTGGACTTGATGATCTGTTCAGGTCCCTTCCGACCCGGCCAACTATGCAAGTGAGTCATATTTAGTGGGCCCCAGTTCCCTTAGTAGTAAAACTAAGGGAGGATGATATCTCTACTCTGGGGGGTATTGTGACGTTTCATTAAGGTTTGTGCATACTATGGTGATGACCACTGTAGAAATGCTGATACATGGACATAAATTCCTGGAAATGTCATCTTCATACCAATGAATACACTTCTTCAAAAACAAAACCCTGCTTCTTTGCCCGACCTAACTGAGCTGATTCTTTGCCTTACCTAGCTGAGGTCTCGGTTGAGCTGTGGCTGGGTTAGACAGTATAGCAGTGTCAGGACTTTAAAGATACTATAGGCAAGGCAGTGTTAAATTGAAAATCATACCCACTCATTACCGAGGTGGCTTAGGAGACAGCAGTTTCTGTAAGGTCTCTGAAGTCTTCTGTATTCTCAGGTATTTCAGGAAAAGTGTATGACTGTAGAGAGCGCGCAGCCAACAATGTCACCTTGCAAGTCTCAAAACAGGATTCATTTTTTCTTAATGCCAGCACTCTTGAAGGCATATTCTTCTGAAACTGTCAGACTTCTGGTGGTTGCATTTTTCCTTTATTTCCCATAAAACAAGAAGTGCTACGAACCTCCAGAGAACATCTGGAATCCTAAAAAAATATTTTTAAGACCAAATTCAACTTCAGTGTTATTTCTTTGGGACTGACTACAATTGAATTTGGTTCAGAAAGCCTGTTTGGCTCTCATGACAATGCAACATTGCATTCTTTTCCATTTGATCTGATCCCACCAATGCTCTCTTTTTTCGTTTGTAGGTTTTGTAAGACACTGACTCCTTTTTAATTTTGTGCTTTAAAGGGAAAAAAAAGCTTCCAAACTTCTGTTTAATACAGTGTTTGCCCAATAAACGAACAACAACAACAAAAATGTGGAAATGGCACAAATCAAGTCATAGCTGTTGAACAGAATCAAAGGACAGAAATGTAAGGGGCAGAAAGAATAAAATTGTCAAAATAAAAGAAATATTTTTCAAGATTAAAGAAGCACAAAGCAATCAGCATAACATAGGTAATCAAGCAGTAATTGGAACCAAAATCCATGACTCCATCATTATGCAAAATAAGCAGCTACATTCGTGTATATAACATACTCTTACTCTCATTAGGAAACCAGAATGCTGACAACTGATTTTAGGATAACATTTTAGATATTTAAATGGAAAGCAACACAAAACTTAATAAGGATGGAAAAAGTTTCGGTTTTGAACATATGGATAAATAAATCCTTTTTTTAAAAGCTGTTTAGTGGAAAAGTAAGTATGGCCACATGTGAATTAGAAAACCAAAGCCGGCAGATTTGTGCTAGTCAGAATCAAGATAAGACCCAGAAAGTGAAAGTGACCAGAAACAGGAAATAAAATTACCAGGGAAACGTCACCGTCCTGATAATGAGATGAGAAAAGTACAAAAAAGCAAATGCCATGAATAATGAAAGCCATACTCCATTTTCCTTCCATTTATATATTTTGCAAGAAACCAATAATAATTTCTGGTTAGAAGCTAACAGTTTGTAGGAACTAAAAGTGGTAACCATCCATTCATAAAAATACTCTTGTGACTGAAAAAAGAGTGATGCTTTTAAAGCATCTGGTCATTTTATTGATATCCTGAAAATTACTTAAAGATATCATTAATCTGATGAGCTATATAGGTTGCATGAATTAGATACAGTAAGACGGTGTTTTAGTTATTGGACCGGTGTGTATTCATTTTAATTTAAAATACTTCACTGTGCTCTAGCTCCTGCTAGCTGGGTTGCAGATAGTTATGGCCTTGGTCGGTGAATGGGAATGGTTGGTGAACGGGAATGGAAGGAAATGTCAGGTAATGGGAATGGTGACACTGCAAACTGAATATGCCATGTAGCAGCACCCTCAAGCATGCCTTATGTCTCTACTAGGGCTACCTTCCCACCTAACGTACACGGTATGTGGGGGCAGCTAGTTCACACTGATTTTGTAGTGTAGATATACCCAAAGTGCTATATCAGCAGGTGGAATAACGTATCACCAGCTTTAATGGAGTAAGGCATGTGTATGTTAGTGGGATATGACAGTATGAAAGCTGTAAATATAAAATGGGTTCTCATTTCCTTCCTTTGTATGACCTAGATGCTACACACAGAGCCCATTTCGTTTCTAAACATGCTGGACTTGTTGCAGCATAAGTCGTCTCGCTGAAGTCAACGGGTCTATCAATGTTACTGAAATTCAACATGGAGGGAGGCCTAACAGGATATTATCTGCTATCCTAAGGTATTTGTCACTAAGGTGACAACCTAACAGGATACCTTATCTGCTAATAAGGTAGCTAGTATGTGTGTGCCCAGCAATGGTCTTTACTAAGGAAAATCATAACTACATCAAAGCTGCTGAAAGGGGAGATTGTAGTGGCGTATGGTCCTACGATTTAATCTAAAGCCCACCAAAGTCATAGGAAGTCTTTTCACTGACTTTTATAGACATGAGGTCAGGGTCTTTGGAGATACCAGTCCCTCTCTCTGCAGTTTCTGTGATGGTGTGTGACATGTTGTGGGACCTCGTCACCTGGGAAGCCTGAGGTCACATTAAAGTAGAAGTGTTCATTATGCGTAATTGCATAGCTATGGGCCGGCAGCCTGGGAAATTTATGAACTTGCCCTTTAGGGCCATTTCTAAATGGAGTAAGCCCGTTCTGCATTTTGTCCTGAAGCACTGACAATTTGCCCTGCAGTTCTCATGTTTCCTAAATGACATAATTAAACAACTGCCCTAACTGCTGAGGGATTTGCCATGGGACAATGTGGCTGTGATGGGAGCTGCTGTCCTGGGGGAGTGTGTTATGACACAGAAGTGAATTATTTCCTTGTATAGTTCGAAACAAAGAAAGGTTTAGAACTGGGTTGGTGAGTATTAGACCGTCACAGGTGCATTCTCGCCCCATTGCCTGAGGCCTTCGGGTTGTCCAGCTCCCCTGTAAGCTTACTGGACTATGCAGCTAATACTTCAGAAACGTTCGTGGGAAGGGGGGGGCCGTGACTCATTCTCAAATCTCCTGGATCCTGTTGCATTCTTGTCTCTTTTGCAATTAGCTGTGCTCTGACATCAGAAGGCAGGGCTAATCAGCTCCCTCGTCTCAGTTTTTGCAGGAGACTTAAAACTCATTGGCAAAAGAAACCAACTGGCTGGATATATTTCAGGAACTTCCAATTAAAGTTTTCAAGATAACAAAGCTCGGGGATCAGAAGAATGACTCACCTCTCCTCCTTCTTCTCGCTGCCCCAAATGAAGGAGATCAATTTAGCAGCTAGTATCACAGAGACACTCAGTCTGTTTACCCAGGTTTTTATTTGCACCAGTGTAGTACAGTGCTCGCAGTCACTGATGGATAGATCCTCACAACTCCCGCAAAGGTAGGGAAGTGCTATTATCCCCTCTCTACAAATAGGGAACAGTGACAAATGGCAATTTAAGTGACTTGCACACAGAATCTGCAGCTGAGCCAAGAACCGCAGCCAGGTTATTTGGCCCCTGTCTTATGTGTTGTTCACGAAAGACCAAGGAGCTAAGCTTTTAAAACGATAAAGTTTGTTCATTCAGAGAGCAGCACTCTGCCTACCGTTCTGCTGCTCCTTTCGGTTTCCCCTGGCAATCCTGGGCAAACAGGTGACTGGTAGGGGGACATGGGAGCGGGGGGGGGCACATGCCCCCCCCGAGATTGGCCCCTGACTCGGCACCGCTCAGAAAGGTGCAGGATTTTTGTCGCGTAGGCCAGTGGTGTGTTGGGGGGGCATGTGCAGCACAGAGGATAGGAGTAGCTATGGAGTTTTTGGCCTGCCCCTGGGCCCACCCACAAATTATGCCCGCCACCCAGACTCAGGAGGCACCAGTCACCCCTGCCTGGGCAAATGTAACATCTTATACATAACACTGTTAAAGATCTTCCCCCTTTACATGTAACATATCCCTATGCCATACTAACATTGAAAGTTTAGTTCAACCTATAGTTAAAGCCCATTTTAACAGGTCTCTATTAGTCTCTGTGCTGGCTTTTTAGATCTAAGTGATCTTCTCAGTTTCTCTGCATTCTCGGTCTTTATTGGGCCAGTTCTCCTGTCCTTCCTGTATGACTGTTTTATAGGGTCTTGGAGCTACTCGATGGGAAACTAGTGCTTTTTGTTTCCACGTTCATCCAGCTGAAATATGCACCATATCTTTGTCCTGCAGTTGCGGTAACTCCCTGGTGCCCCTGTCGTAGTACCATTTTTGTTTGAGTTCGTCAGTTTTTAAAAATGTTTTCATGTCTCGCTTTTCATTCTGATGAGCATCATCCACAAGATGTGGTGGCTTGGTTTTGAGTTTCCTGTTAAACAGCATTTCTGCTTGAGATGATCCATGTTTCTTGGGTGTTGCCCTGTAATTTAAAAGTGACAGGTAAACATCAGTGTGTGAATCTGTAGCTTTGTTCAACAATTTCTTCAATATTTGTACTTCACTTTCCTCCAGAACACTGGATTTAACCATTACAACAGGAAGTGACAGGAAGGACACCGCAGCATGGGATGAGGAATGGAGTTCCCTGGACATGACAGGAAACCAAGGACCTCCAGCAGAGGGCTCAGATGCCTGTACACAAATGCCAGGAGCATGGGGAGCAAATAGGAGGACATTTCCCTCCTGCTCTCCATCAGGGACTACGATATTGTAGGCATAATAGAGACCTGGTGGGATTCTACCCATGATTGGGCTGTAGCTATAGAGGACTACACCCTGCATAGGAAGGATTGCACAGAGAAAAAAGGTGGAGGTATAGCTCTTTATGTAAAGGAGCAGTACACCTCCTTGGAAGTTGAAACTGGAGCTAAGGAAGGGCAACTTGAGACTTCCCTCTGGGTCAAGATATAGGGGGGATGCAGCCAAAGGGACTTAACTGTAGGAATATATTACAGACCTTCCAATCACGATGAGGACCTAGATCGGGAATTCTCCATAGAACTGGAAGTGGCTGTGAGAGCCCAGGATATGGTCATCGTATGCGACTTTAACTACCCAGTCATCTCCTGGGAAGAAAACTGGCCAGATCTGATCAGTCACATAGATTCCTGACTTGTATTGGTGAGCTCTACCTGTCTCAGGAAGTATATGGGCCAACCAAAGGAAATGGCCTCCTAGATTTAGTTTTGCTAAAGGGGACGACCTGGTGAGTGATCTGACAATAGAGGGTAACCTAGGCGACAGTGATCACGACATTATCACCTTCACTGTCTATCATAGGACTGGGGAATCTGTCAGTAAGGTACAAATTCTTGACTTTAAAGATACGATTCTTGGTGCACAGAACTTGTCCATATCTGTATGCAAAGAAGGTGTCACAGGGGCTGGAAGGCCATCTTGGCTCAATAGGGGAGTCATGGATCTTCTGAAAAAGAAAAGAGAGGCTTACCAACAATGGAAGCTAGGAATAGGCCCCAAGGAGAACTACGGAAGATTGGCCAACACCTGTACAGGGCAGATTAGGAAAGCAAAGGCAGTGACCTAATTCAGGTTAGCAACCAAAATCAAGGACAATAAGAAGTCCTTCTATAGGTATGTAGATAACAGAAGGAAAACCAGTGGACATGTGGGACCACTGCTCAATGCATCTGGACATCTGATCAGCAACACCAAGGAGAAAACTGAACTCCTTGAATGAGTGCTTTGTATTTGTATTCCACCAGTCTAAGGGTGATAGCCTGCTGAATGCAAATATGACACAGAATAGCCAAGTAGGGATGATCACCTACTAACAGTCAATGTAGAGCTAGTGAAATAACAGCTAGGGAGTTTGGATATCTATAAGTCAGCAGGACCAGATGAACTCCATCTGAAAGTGCTGAACAAACCAGTCGAAGACATCGCAGGACCACTGGCGAACCTCTTTGAGAATTTGTGATGCTCAGGAAGGCCCACTGGCAAAGTTTGCCAATGACGCTAAGCTCTGGGGAAGTGCGGCCATGCCTCTAGGTGGGTTGCCACTGCAGACAGACCTAGACAGATTACTTCAATGGGCAGGCCAGAACCAGATGCTGTTCACCACTAAGAAGTGTAAAGTGCTCCATCTGAGGAGGAAAAATCCATAACAAACTTACAGGCTCAGTTCTAGCATGCCCACTTCCCCCCACATCTTAGTGTCATCTGCAGATTTGAACAGAGTGCTTTTTACCCCCTCATCCAAGTCGCTGATGAAGACGTTGAACAGCGCGAGTCTGAGGACTGAGCCCTGGGGGACCTCACTGCCCAGATCCCTCCAGGTCAAAAATGACCCGTCCATCACCACTCTCTGGGTGTGACCCTCCAGCCAGTTAGTGACCCATTTGACTGTGTAGGTGTTGACGCCACAATCCCCTAGTTTTTTAATGAGAATGGAGTGGGAGACAGTGTAGTCCTGAAGTCCAGAAAGACTACATCCACTGCTAGCCCTGCATCCAAGGATTTTGTGACCTGGTCGTAGAAGGCCACCAGGTTGGTCTGACAGGACCTGCCTCTAATGAACTTGTGTTGGTTGCCCCTAAGCATAATCTCCCCTGCTGGACCCTCGCGGACACGTGCTATGATAATTCAGGGACTTGAAGTGTTGTGATGGAATCCATATTTGTTTGCAAACTCTTTAAAAATCAAAACATTTGAATTGAAGTCTATTGTCTGTGGAATCCCATGCCTAGCAAAAATTGATTTGATATGAATTATGACCTGGTTTGCTGATGTACTTTCAAGCAACTTAACAGTCCAGTGGCTCGGAAATTGGCTCCAAGGCAGGAACCAGAGAGTACTACTAGATGGAACTAAATCAGCATGGCACATGGTGACCCGTGGCACCCCTCAGGGTTCAGTACTTGGACCAGTGCTTTTCAACTTATTCATTAAAGATTTGGATTCAGGTCTTAAATGCGTACTGGCAAAGTTCACGGATGACACCAAATTATGGGGGAGTGCAGTCACGCTGGAAGACAGGCTGGGGATACAGGCTGACCTAGACATACTTTCAAGGTGGGCAGAGCAAAACCTGATGACATTTGACACCAAGAAACATAAAGTGTGCCATCTGGGGAGAAATAATCTGCAGCACATTACAGGCTCGGCGGTGATACACTTGCTAGCACCACAAAGAGACCTGGGCATTGTGACAGACCACAGAATGAACATGAGCCACCGATGCGATGCCGTAGCCAGCAAAGCAAATAAGACGCTGACATCCATGTACCAATCCATCTCAAGCAAGACTAGGGCTGTCATCCTCTCACTCTGCTTGGCTTTGGTGAGGCTGCAGCTGACAGATGACAGAACAAGGGGCAGCAGTCTCAAGTTGCAGCAAGGGACGTCTAGGTTAGATGTTAGGAAGATTTTTCTTACTAGGAGGGTAGTAAAATGCTGGAGCAGGTTATCTAGAGAGGTGGTGGAAGCGCCATCCTTGGAGGTTTTCAAACCCTGGCTAGACGAAGCTCTGGCTGGAATGATCTAGTTGGGGATGGCCCTGCTTTGAGCAAGGGGTTGGACTGATGACCTGAGGTCTCTTCCAAACCTAATTTTCAATGATTCTATGATTTTATGGTTACTTATGTTGAGCCAATATAGACCACCCCTTGCTTTCCTTTTACATTTCTCAGTGCCTAGATGCCTCTCATTCTGTTTAACGTGCCTTTCTTTAGCACTGGTGGAACAAGAAGTCACGAACCTTTCTACAAAATGCTATTGGGTGCTGACAGCTCTTCCTTGAACTGAGAGTAGGGGCTAGGTATATGTTTCCCAGGCCAACCAGCACAAATAGGTGTTATCACTTTTTGCAATGTGGTGTCCTGAGCGGTAGCTTCTGCAATAAGTGCCCACATTTTATCTGCGACAGGAATCACTCTTTTAATTAGATTAGCTTGTACTATGTCTGCATCTGGTATTCTGTCATTTTCTGCTGCATCACATGCTTTGGGTATCTGCAATAAGTAGATGTTTTTCTGGTGTGCACTGTATGTCTAGATTTTACGTTTGCAGATGAAAGAAAAATGTCTGTAATCTGGGTGGTGTGTCTGATAACCCTTTCTTTGCTATAGTTACCAAAGGTTTATGATCACTTCCAGCTACAGGCTTCCCATAGTTTTTAAATTCAGCTTCATGTTCACATTCCCATACCCAGTAAGCATTCCTTTGTAGGACTGATTTAAGCTGTTTGGTTTGCTCTGCTAAGTTAAGTACATGTTTCCCTACAAAAGCGATCATTCCCAGTAATCTTTGCACTCCTTCCTTATCAGTAGGGGGTGGCATGTTAGCAATGGCTTTATTCCTTGCAGGATCTATTTGCACCTCTTTTCAGAGAGTTTTTTTCTTCCAGATACGGTATTTCTTTGACCCTGAATTTGCATTTTTGTCTGTTCTTTTTCAACCCTACTTTTCAGGCTCTTTCTCGTGGCTTTCTTAGCCTCAGGTCATGTCCTTCCATAGTATTTCACCAAACTAAAACATCCTCAGTATAAACCATACTTCTATCAAGACCTTCAAAACGTTGTTGCACCTTTCTGTGAAATTCTTCAGATGCAGAACACGGTCCAAAAGGAAGCCTCTGAAAGCAATACCTTCTGAAGGGCATTCTGAAGTACGTAATCTGGTGCTATTCTTTTCTAGGGGCAGTTGCCAAAACCCAAAAGAGGCATCCAAAGCATAGAAATATTTAGCTTCTGCCATATTGCCAAAAACCTCTTCTTTGGTGGGAATGGGAAAATGCTCCCTTTTGATGTACCTGTTCATTTGCTTAGGATCCAGACACAAACTCAAATTTTTTTTTCAACTCTTTTTTTCTACTAGGACCAGTGAATGAACCCAAGCAGTTGGTTGCTCTCCTTTTTCTATTATGTCTGTGTTAACTAATCTACCTCAATCCTTTTTCAGTTCTCCCTTAGTACAAGGGGAGCATTGATTGAAGCATGTATGGTGGGAGTATGTGATTCTCTTAATTCTAGTTGACCGTTTCCCTATGCCTTGAAACCCATCGTAAAACTCTTCTATGTTCTTGCTTTCTAGTCCCTGAATAGCATCCATTCTCTTAATCAGACCGAGAATTGTACATATTCACAACCCAATAATTGGGAGTAGCTTTCCTGGGATTGTTATAAACTTTTATTATATTACCCTTGTGTCTAACAGGCAGCGTACAAACAGCCCTGGTTGCAATCAAGTTCCCATTATATGCTCTAAATCTCACTTCCTTATTCTCATAATACACAGGCTTAGTATTCATTTTTTGAATAATGAATTCTGGTATTACATTGACCTGTGCCCCTTTATCTCATTTAAAAGTAACCATTAGTTCACTGGTGCCCAGGGTGATAGTCCAGTCCTCAGAAAAATGAAATTCTTCTTGTATGGTGCCAGTGAGGAATTATTCCTCTTCCTTGTCACATAGAGCATGTACCTGCTGTTTCTTGTGTTCTGCATCCTGCTCCTTTCTGCAAACTCTCACAAAATGATTTAATCCTTCGCATTTGTTGCAGTGCTTACCAAATGCAGGCTATTGCATGGGTTTGCAGTAACCCCCACCGCATCTGCAGCTGACCATCGTTTCTTCAAAAAATTCTCTTTGGCCTCCACTTACCTGCTTTATAGTGAGGTCTTCCTTTCTGCCTTGTTGGTATGCTGCCTTAGGTTTTCACAATCTTGAAATCCTGCCTGGTTCAGCTTGTTCTGCATTTTCCTCCAGCTTCTTCAGCCTGGCAGTTGTTATCTCAGCTGCCTAGGATATTCTAACTGCCTTTCCCAAATTAAGCTCAGGATCCTCTAACAGCCTTTTCTTGAGGTTTGTATCTTTTATTCCCAATATTATTCGATCTCTGATCATGGACTCTTTTAGGTCTCCAAAGTTGTGCATCTGGCTCAGCAGTCTGAGCTCTTTGACAAACTCCTCTATTGTCTCGCATGCTTTCTGCTGCCTCATGTGAAAATCATACCATTCAAAGGTTTCATTTTGTTTGGGTATACAATATTCCTCAAACCTTTACATTACTGTCTCATAGCTTTGCTGTTCTGCTTCTGACAGTTGTAGTATATTATAAAAAAACAGAGCTTCTGGACCTGCTATATTTAAAAAAAGTAGCTACCTTCAGTGGATCTTTCTTCTCTGTAGCTCCACTGGTCATCATATATATTGTAGTGCTCCTTTTACATTTCTTCCAGTTTTCTGCTGTGTTGCTGGACTACTTTAACACTAAAATTCTGGGATGCTCTGGGGTTTTTTTTGTCTTTCTTTGTACCCCACTCCTGGTACCAAGCATTGTTCTCAAAAGACCAAAGATTTACGCTTATAGAACAATAACATTTGTTCATTCCGAGAGCAGCGCTCTGCCTACTGTTCTGCTGTGCCCTTCAGTTCCCTCTTGCAATTCCCAGGAAGATGTAACAACTAATACATAACACTCTTAAAGGTATCCACACTTCACATAGCCTCCTTTTCATTATCCCATCCTTTCTAATCATCATGGCCAACAAACTCATTAGCCAAATAGAGCAAGAACTCAATTACTGTGGAATTTGGTTTCAGTTTTTGCCACTGCAGTGATTTCTCAGATCTATAGATGATATTGTATTACCACATTCTTCAAACGCTTAGTGACAGGTAGTGTTTGGTCCCCAAAGAGCCTCAATGAAGCAATAAAGTCTAGTCTTGCTTATTGTGTTTTGATCCTGGGTAGGGCACTCAACTGGGAGAGGAGAGTTGTGGGCCCAGTTCCTGCTGCTAGGTTTTCTTCTCTCTTTTTATCTAGCAACTGCTTAATTTAAGATGCACCAACAGTCCTGAAAAGCTGCACAAGAAGCATGCTCCCCACTTTTTAGCCATAACCACTGCCCTGTCAGACTGTTTGCTCACTTTCTGACCCTGTGACTCTTGCATTCTTGGCTGTGCATTGGTTCGACTTCAGCTGGAGGGATAGAAGGTCTCTTCACCTAGGTAATTCAGTAGTGCAGTGGTTAGGGTATTCTTATGGGTGATGGGGGCTTGAAGTCCCTGAGGCTGAACATGGCATGGAAGCCAAGACTTCCACTTCCCAGAGGAGGGCTCCAACTACATGCTCCAAAGGTGAATGGAGGCACCTCTTCCTCCAGCTTTTTCAGAATGAACACGGTCATTTAATGCCTGTGTTCCAAACTAATCCCTTTCTCACTTGGGAACGGAAAAGAGGAATCTACATCTGTGCCATGTGCTGTGAATGGTATCTCATTTGGGTGCCATAGGTAGGTAGCTTCTGGAAGTCCCCAAACACCACTACTCCCTTTTTTTTTCCAGAATCAGGAAGGTTCCATGTTCAAGAAGCCCAGCATGGTCCAAGCCCACCAAGGGGAAGCCAACCTTTCAGAGCCAGAGAATCCTATGAGGATCAGTGTGTCTCAGAATACACATTGGCAGAGCATACTATGTACCTGGAGGAATAACACTGACTTTTTCCACCCCCGATGCCTGTGAGTGAGGTTCAGGTACTACAGTGAGGAAGGTGGGATAAGAGCATGGTTGCAGAATAGAACAGTGCCTGCACTTTGGGCCTGACTTTGCAAACACCGCTTCTCATCTCATCTTATTTGTTGCTCCTTCTCCCTCCTGATTCTGTTGCCTCACCCACAGTGCTCAGACTGGAAACAATTCATATGATTTTCTTTTGATGTTTTCCAAGGTAAAAAGGGATTTGCACATTTTCAAGTGACACTCAGCTCTGAGCAGAGGATTTATCATCTTGTGGGAGTACTAATTAGAAGCAATTATCATTAAGATTACCTGCCAATGCATGCTGTCTCTCTCTCTCTCTCACCTAAAACAGATTACACTTGACTGATTTGGGAAACTCAGAGCTTTATGGATTTGCATACACTGGAAAAGAGCTTACAGTGTATAAGGGGGCAGTCCAGAATGATACCTGTGGCAGCATTCTTCTGCATTTACCAATATGATATTTGCATGGCGTGACTGCAATTAAATGAACAATAATACATTGCAAAGAAAGTTAATCAAGTGAAGCACTCGATGAAACAAGGTGGAGATGGGGTTGACAAAAGCAAAGCATCTAAACTAAGGCAAGGGAGAGGAACTTCTGCAGATTGCAAACCAACCTAAATCTGATGTTATTCACCATAAAGCAGTACATATTAAAGCAAATATCTTTAGACTGGATTGAACAGCAGGGAGTAAATGGCCCAAAGCCTGAAGTCATGTACTCTCTTGTTTCCATGGGGCATTTAGGTAACATCATTCCCATTTCCATTCTCAGGATTCTGGCCTGGGAGGTTGCTTCATGTGTGCGAAGGACTACATGATGGTGAAGTTTGTCAAAAACAAAGTCATAGCAGGTATCCTCTATTTTCATCTATCCTCATTTGTGCCCGAAAACTTGCCTAACATCTCTCTCAAATATAGAGTTGATCCAAGGGTAGATTTAGAGGGGATGTGATACGGTCACCCCCTTTGGCTGCATGCACAGTGAGCTCTCAGACCTCACCTGCATGGCAGCAGAGCTCCTGCCAGGAACTCGGCACGTGCTATGAACTCTATGAGCACACCAGTCTGCCCCAAGTCCCTACTTTCAAGCAGCTCTGGAGCTTGCTGCTGCTTGATCTTCCCCTCCTTCCTCCACCACACCCCTACTTTGACTTGAACAGAAGGGGAAAGGAGGGTATGAGCCGCAGCAGTTAGATCCAGTATGTAACACCTAATCTTTAGGTGCCTTGCCATCTAATGGAATCCACAGTCCTGAGCTATATATGCGAGCTCCCATTACAATACACAGGAGAGGCAGGTACCTAAGTGCGGGATCAGCAAGAGCCAGCACGCTGAGTAGGAGGTTACCTCCATTAGTCATAAAGAATGCAAAGGAGAAAGGTGTGTTTTACACCCTGGCCACACACAGGCATCTTACTCTGGGCTCCCAGGAAAGTGTTTACCTGAGGCTGTGATTCATTACCTGCACCTTCTTCAGCCGTGAGGCATGGAAGTATGTCCTTCCTCCCACAATATGGCAGAAAGAGGAGTTTTTTTCTGTTATCAAAGATCTTACCAGCTAGAACACTCAACCAGGGTGGGGAAGTTTAATCCGAGGAGATTTCGACATGCAAGTGCTATATGGGGCCAGGATCTTGCAAGTCCTTTCTTCTGAACCTGTTCTCCTTTGCATGGAATAATGAAATATTCATTGTACCAGGAAAAGCTGGGGAACAGGGGAATGACTCTGTAGTAGAGTTACGATTGAAAAACTGATGGCAAAGGAAAGGCTGGCTTTAGTGAACCGTTCTGTATTTTGTATCAGGGTTGTCTAATTGGTGGCCCATGGGCTGTATGCATGGGCCGCTAGTTGGGTGTGCAGCCTGAAGGCTGCCTCCTAGCTGCCATTGCCCTTAGTGCTTTGACCATACAAGCAGCTAGTATCTTGGGGTTTGCCTTCCCCACTCCAGCTTCTCCTGCATGCCCTCATGCCAGGAAGCAGGGCAGGGCAAAGCAGTGCAGCCCACAGGGCAGTATAGTGGGTGAGCCCACAACTAGTCAGCTGAAGGGGAGGTGGGCTACCGTGTGCAACACAGTAGGGAAGCACCCCCTCACCCATGCATCGTGCAGAGAGGGGTGCCTGTGTGCTATGTGGGGGAGGGAAGTACCCATACCCACGTGGGCAGTGTGGCAGCCTGGGGCCCCTGTGGCCCCTGCAATGTGCACGCAGCCCCGGCTTCTTAGCCCTGGTTTATATTAAGGTTTCACTGGAGCGTCGGCTGGAATCTCAGTCTCTTTCCTCCTTGATGAATCCCCCCATCACTAGATGCGCTGGTGAGCCACTGGTGGCACAGTCGATGCAGGAAGAAGTTCATGGTGGAAAAGCACCGTGGTTTTTATTGTAGAAAGGGGTCAAGAAATGGGGAAGCATAACTAGCTGTTCAATGGAGAGGGGGTGCTGGCCCAGGATGGCAGATAACCAATCACTTCTGAGGTTCTCTTCTGTTTCCTACATCCCCCGAACAGGACGGAAAGAAGCAAGCAGATGGATGTGTAGGTTGCAGAAGGACACACGTGTAGGTTCGTGTTATGGAGAACAAAGGGAGCTAGGAAAAGAAATGCCAGCCCCCCTTCTATACTTACAGTAAGAAGAACCTAAATAAAAGTGTCTATTTTTGATGGGCTGCCCATTCAAGGATCTCCACATGCTTTACAGACATTAAGGCAGGGGTGGGCAATTATTTTGGGAGGAGGGCCACTTACTGAGTTTTGGCAAGCCATCAAGGGCCACATGACAGGCAGCCCAGGGGCAGATAACTATTAATTTTCTAAATATTTTAGGGGCCCTGCGGGCTGGATAGAATGGCATGGCGGGCCGCATCTGGCCCACGGGCCGCAGTTTGCCCACCCCTGCATTAAGAGGTCTTGCCTTGTAAAAGGAAAGAAAGCAGGAGCTCCATTTCAATGGGAAACCGAAACCCCGGGGGCTCGGTGACTTGTGGTGGAGGTAGAAAGAGAACAGAGAGCTCTTTAGTTCCCAGATCCTCCTCCCTCCGTAGATAGGTGAAGGATAACACGCGAGGCTAATCAGAGCAGCTAGCCCCCTTGTTAAATGCTTTGCAAATTAGAAACAGTTCCCCAGCCAAAGTCTTCTGATTTCCTTTTCTTTGCACGTGCCAGTAGCATGAAAAATCTGCCCACGCTGGTCGGTGAGCACGATGGCTTGTCCAACCCTGTTTGTCTCACCGTAGGGTGCTTGACAGGATTTGGCACTTTCGAAGCACCTCGGCAGCACAAATTCGTGAGCAGTTTAGACCTCCAGTTTCCCCTTTTAAATATATTCCTTCCATTTGGTGCACACTTGCACAGCAAAAGTGATGAAAAAACTCCTCTGACGATGCCGCTGTTCACTTTAATTTATCCTTTGTATTTACTCTGGGAAGGGTGAAGTGAAGGGGAGGCACGAAGGTGGCAGGTTATTAGACCACAGCCCTTTTTAAACTATTGTTCTCTAATTTGCAAATCCCACCACAAAGCCGGCATTAAAAACAAGCTGTCCGATTTCTTGGCTGTGCTACATTTATTATTCATGCACAGCCTCTCGCAGAGCAGATGAAGTTGGACAGTAACAAGGTAGAAAGGAAATGCAGCAAAATGTGCTTGTGTGTGATATGCAGCAAAAAAGGAGGGACTTGTTATCTCTGAAAGCAAAAGACAGAGTTTGATGGTGGTTCTGATTCGGGAAGCTGCCTACCCACCTTGACAGAGCCCTCAGCTGCCGTCTTTTCTGCTATCTTTACTTGGTATCTTGGAGTCTGTTATGAGAAAACAACAAAAAAACTATTCAGAAGGCATGAGTGCACCATCGTCCCTGCATTTCTATTTTATCTCTCAACTCCGCTCCCATATTACTTTGGTGAGTGGGGACATCCGAGCTTTAGGTGGTTCTGCTAATCCTCTCTGCATTTCCTATATAGTTTGATGATGCCCTGTTCTAAAGTAACAAAGACGGTCTCTGAATTAAGCAAATTCTTCTTATCAGAGTAATCTTTCTGGGGTGCTTTTCGTACGCCAGCTTCTATCTCCACATCCTAGACACAATCAATGAAGTAATCGATAATAATCAATGCACAAAACATTTTATCAAGATTAATGACCAGCAGGGAGGCACTGATGGACAGAAGTGATGCTGAGGGCCATTAATCCCAGCCGGTCCATTATCTCCAGGAAATCCTTTGTACCAAGGTCATCGTTGCTATTCTAAGGTGAAAAGGAAAGGAAGCCAGCACAGGTATGTTAACCTAGATGTGCAGATCCAGTCGCTATGTACGTTGTGTATTGCCCGAATGTAGGCCGCGTCTGTTTGCCAGTCATGTTGAGCAGCTTCCCAATGTCCCAGTTTTGTCTGTAGTCGAATCAATGAGCATTTTTAGTCTCATACAGGGAAGAAGCTGTCTGTAAAGAACTATCTTGGACTTCCCTGAATCTGATAGACGACAGTCTTATGGGGAGTAGATTCACCAAGCTCCCACACACATCTCTGTGGTTATAATGGGCAACAGTGACTGTTTCCTGAGATGCTAGAATTGCGGTCTTTACCGATCCGGCTTCTACTCTATATTTATCTCTCGTCTATAATTACTCCACTCCAGCCTTTTGAAATAGCAGGGTCTTGCCTGCCTTCAGGATCCTCCCCTCATCGCTGGGATCTATAGACCCACTCCCCACCCCTCTCCTGGCAAGATAACACAGCAGAAAGGTTATCCTACATCAGTGGGTTCATGGAGGGGGATCCCCCTTCTCTAGAGCTTGTCTACACAGGGGCACACAAGGCATTTAAGGCAAATTAATTGGTGTGAGGTGTGCTATTTAAAGTCCAGTTATACTTCTGTGTGGACATTGTTATAAATACAGTGGCCTTAGATTTCTAACCCCCGGCAAGAGTTGAAAACCTAGTGCAGACTCACCCAGCGCAGCGACAAGCTGGATTTATAGGGAAGTCTGGCAGGAATGTAGACACTAACTGATGTCAAGAAGAGAGCTCCTCCCTGACAGAGGGCTTGCAGTTCCCATTATCCTGAGCCAGAGAGTCCTTTGACACGGAGGGCACCGAGATCCCTGGGGCACGTGCAGGTGCAGCACTGCCAGGGCAGAGCTAGTGTGGCAGGCGGAGTGAGGGACGGACTTTGAAGATCCTTGTGTTTGGAAAGAGGCATTGGAAGACATAATGAAATGGTGCAAGCAGTGTTTGGGGGAAAGGAGAAATGGTTGCCATCTACCTCCCGCTTGTACTTCACTGGCTTTCCCAACGGGTTCATGGGATTTGTCTTCGCTGCAGAATTAGCCCAGATTGTTCTGCAGTACTGGCTAGTCACCATACACAAAAACCTCTGCCTCGAATTTGGTGGTGGCTGTGACCTGAGCTGGCTGGTTTCATCCAGGGACATAAGCTAAAACCCAAGTGCTATTAACACTTACTCTGTTTGGCAGAAGTGGTATCATCCTGCCAGCAAAAAGGAGGGCTCTGTCATTGCAGAGGAGCTTTGATTGCCAAGGTTTGCTGCCAGAACTGGGATGTTTGCTCGCAACCCCTCCAAGTGATATACGCTGCCCGACTCAGTGGTTTCCAGCGTTTTTTTGCTTCAAGGCACCTCACCATCTCTCTAAGGAATTTAGGAGCATCCCATTTAAAACTAAAATAATATAGTCTATTCTAATATCAGTAGTATAATGATATTATTAATGGCTTAGATTATTTTATTATAAAATAAAATATTATAAAAAATCCTTCCCCCCCCCGGCTACAAGTGGGGAGTGCTCCCCTGGTTGTGACTCTGACCCTGTGCAACTAGCAAGTTGCCTGACCCTGTGCACACTTGTTCTCAATATGACTTATGTCATTCCCCACACATGGTCCCAGCTCACCCCTGGGGATTGGGAATTGCCGGGCCAATTTCTGCTTTTAATTACCCCGGGGCAACCCCTCCTTGAATTTCAGTGCTGGTCGTATTAGGAAGCTGCAGGGAGCAGAGACCCAGCTGCAAGGAGACAGAGCTTAGTGGTCTCTGAATCATCTGGAACCAGTCATTGTGGTGGCTCTGATTTAGTCTATGTGGAGGTGGGTAGACTTGTCCTTTGGGGCTTGTGGCAGGCTGGGCTGGGCTGAGCAGGAGAGCGGCACTAACAGACCCGTGAGCTGTAACAACAGGCTCCGCACGGTGCCCTTGCCACCTTCCTGCTGCATGGACCCGGCCACAGACACCCACTGCAACAGGCACACACACGCTAAGGCTGAGGCCATGCAGAGGAGGGGCAACCCATGGCTCCCTTAAAAGGATTTCACAGCACCTCATTTGAGAAGCACTGGCTTACCTACTGGGCTTAGAGACATCCAGAAAGGAGCGGGGGGGAATAAGCCTATTTCCTCAGCAGTGGTCCTGGGCTCAACATCAAGGCAGTATAGCTAGGGCCCGACTCCCAGCACCAAACTCACTGAGAACCTGCCAGTTCAACAGTGAACCTTTCACTGCCCCAGGCAGGAAGACTGTTTGTATGCTAAACCAGGGGTGGTCGACCTTTTTTCATTTGCAGATGCCTAAAAAATTTCAAATGGAGGTGTGGACCCCTTTAGAAATTTTGAATGGAGGTGCAGACCCCTTTGGATTGTAAGTGTGGGTATTTGCATACTGTTAATTGATTGTAGCCATCCTTTGTGGACCCCTTAGATATAGTCTGTGGCTCCCCAGGGGGTCTGCAGAGCACAGGTTGAAAACCACTGAAAACCACTAGCCTTTCGAGTGGGGGCCAGATGAACTACTCAGCTGCAGAGCAGATGCTGGCTGCTTTGGAGAACATCCAAGCTGAGCCCAGGCTGCATCCTCAGGACCTCGTCAATCCCAGTACTGTAATGGCAATGCATAGGGCAGATTTTTCATGCAAAGTGTGACTCGCAGTCAGAAGAACACTCACTTTCCCCACTTCCCCTTTCCTTCCCCAGGCTTGTGGGAGCCATGATGGAGTCTACGCAGAGGTGAAATTTAATCAGGCAGCCTGCAATTCACTGTGGCACATGCAACGTGTGGATGGTTAGTACAAGCAGAGTGATGCAGGGACGTGAGCAGCACAAATGTGTGCATCTATGTTTTGAATCATGCGCGCGTGCGTGCACACACACACAGTTGCACTAGTATTACAACACATTCAGAGGTATCCTGTACTAAGAACACTGCGCTGGGCTGTAGCAGTAGCAAGTGTAGGACATTTGCTAAATCTCTCAGTAGTGCAGGTCCCACGTCTGGCTGCAGCAGGATGAGGTAGAGGGTGGGGGGTTGCAAACGCATATCTGTGATGGTCCTTTACTGCCTCATCCTGGTTTACAGATTCACAGAAGTTTAGGGCTGGAAGGGACCTCGTGAAATCATCAGGTCCAGCCCCCCTGCTCTGGGCAGGAAAGACTGCTGGGGGCAAATAACCCCAGCAAGGTGCACGTCCGGTCTCCTTTTGGAGATCTCCAGGGTAGGCGCCTGCACCACCCCCACTGGGAGCCTATTCCAGAGTCTGGTCGCATGAACCGTGAAGTTTTTCCTTATATCCAGTCTGAAACCTTCTTGTTGGAGTTTATGACTGTTGCTCCTGGCCTTCCCCTGGGGCACTTTGGTGAATTGTTGTCTGCCCAGCCCCTGATGCTCTCCCCTGATATATTCGTAAGCTGCCACCAAATCCCCCTGAAGTCTTCTCTTTTCAAGGCTGAACAGTGCCATACCTGTCAGCCTTTCCTTGTATTGCTTGCTTGTCAGGCCTCTAATCATGAGTGACTCTTCCCTGGCCTCTCTGAAGCTCCTCCACATCCTTCCTGAAGTGTGGCATCCAGAAGTGGACATAGTACTCCAACTGTGGCCTCACCAATGCTGAGTAAAGTGGGACAATAACTTCCTTAGTTTTGCTTGAGATGCACCGGTAGATGCATGCCAGCGTGTTGTTTGCTCCGCTAACTGTGGCATCACACTGGTGGCTCATATTCATTTTATGGTCAATTATGACCCCCAGGCCCCATTAGGACATAGTGCTAGCTAGCTCAGCGCCACTGAGCCTGAAAGTTTGTCTGCAGATAGGCTACAGAAAGTGCTGCCCCAGCCCCTGCTCTTCCCAGCAGGCAAGGGGTACCACCTGGGCTTCAGGCATGCAACATGTCTCCCTTGTGCAGGGAGAATGAGCGTCTTGAGCCTAAAAAGGTTGAGAACCACTGCTCTAGGCAAAGGCAATTTCTCCCCCCAACTCCATCCTTGGAGCTTACTGCTCCCCTTCAGTCATCCATCTGCCCACCACTCACCAGGCAATGAATGAGTGCCACGCTTTGTCCCCGAAGGCCTACAGCAATTATTAACTCTTCCATTCACGGCTCTCCGGCAAGTTCTTATCTCCTAACGCCACCGCAGCCTGAAACAACATTAAGACAATCAGCAGGGAAAGGCCTGTTTCCTCTCCCTGCTCTTCTGTCAGGCCTGAAAAATAAATAAACGTCAAGCAGAAACTG
Organism: Caiman crocodilus; assembly: GCA_030014935.1. NCBI lineage: Eukaryota > Metazoa > Chordata > Crocodylia > Alligatoridae > Caiman > Caiman crocodilus. Next base: position 11,357,391 of record JAGPOW010000261.1, read on the forward strand.
GGACCAAGAAGCTTCAGAGTAGAGATGCAGGAGAGAGCCCACCAAAGCTGGCCCCTTGCTGTGAGAAAGAAACTTTAACTTCCCTCCCACCCCAAACAGACAGCAAATTGCTTGTTGAGGCCCTCTGTACTTGAGCCTTGAGCTCAGGTACGCTCATTGAGAAGAGCTGGGACCTCTGCAAAGAAAGGTAGGGGGCTGCCACAGGTATAGTAGGCTTTTGCCCAGTCCCTGCACTGGCAGAGCGCAAGGCTGCCGCTGTTGAAGCAGGATTGCCAGAAGCAAGTGAAGCTGGAGAGGTGAAAAATACAGCAGTAGACTGTGCTGAGCACAGGCAATGCCAGAGTGGGATTTGCTACCAGCAAAGGGACCCATTTGAGCAGCTGCTTGGCATGGAAGCCTGCAAGCCATGAAACACCAGGCCCCAGGCGAATGCTTGGCTTGTGGATGGCTAGTACAAGCCATTCGGGCTCTAGGCCCTAGGCAAATGCTGAGAAAGGTGTGTTTTTTCTGACCCACGGATATTTAAGCCATTTCCCATTCTACCGCCAGCCAAACCAGAGACCTCTCCCGTTGTCTGTGGGGAGAGAGAGCAAGAGAGACCCTGTTTCTGTCTGAATATCCTTAGTTAGGTGAGTGGGAGAGAGGAGGTTTTTAACAAGTCTCATATAAATCTGCACTAGTAATTAAATGTGCGCCCACTGAATTGGAGAGCAAACATAATCACGCGGATAAATGTTATTGCAGTTTCCCCTCTGCATTTTGCAATGAAATCATCAGTCAAATTACTCCCTTCCAGTTGTTTCAGTAATGATCTCTCACTGAACACAAGACACAAGGCAATGATTTTTCCCTGCCTCTCTCTAGTACAGAAAGCGCTTTCGCCGGCAACAAATAGAGCGCCGTCTGTTTTACCATTTAGTGACAAAGATGGCAAGATAAGTGCAACAGAGGAACAATGTTCAAGGCCTGGAGGAGCTCTTCCAGTGTCAAAAAATGCGAGCGCTGGTGCCAGTTTGCCACTTACAGCCTCGTTTGAAGGAAAGTGCTGAGCAGCGCACTTGGTGAATGATACAAGTGATGATGGAAACTCTGAATTGTAACTGCCAACAAGATTTAGAGCTGATTTCCAATGTACCTCTGCTAAAAAAATATCTGGGCCATATAGGGCTGTTCTGGGGAGAGGAAAAAAAAGAGGCATATAGGCAGTGGAAGCAGGGGGTAGCCACCAAGGTGGAGTACACCTCCTTGGCCCGCACTTGCAGGGAGACAGTTAGAAAGGCCACAGCAGAAATGGAAATTAGGCTAGCAACAAAAATTAAGGACAACAGAAAGTCCTTCTTCAGGTATATAGGGAGAAAAAAAAGAAGGCGTAGGGTGGCATAGGACCCCGACAGGATAAACAAGAGCAGATAGTGACAGATGGTGGGGCAGGGTGGAGGACAAGGCTGAGCTCTTTAATTCGTTTTTTGCGTCTGTATTCCTAAACTCGGATCAAGACAAATTTCCCAACTGGTTCACTGACCGGCGCAAGGGGGACTCCAGCCCACCAACAGTTAGCACCGACTCGGCGCAGAGACCCTTGGAAGGACTAGATGTGTTTAAGTCAGAGGGCCCGGATGATCTTCATCCAAGGGTGATGAAGGAGTTGGCTGGTGCCACAGCAGAGCCACTGGCACGGCTGTTTGAACACTCATGGTGCTCGAGTCAGGTCCCGGAAGACTAGAAAAGGGCCGATGTGGTCCCTATTTTCAAGAATGGGAGGAAGGAGGATCTGGGTAAATATGGGCCAATTAGTCTGACCTCTATCCTTGGGAAAACCTTTGAAAAAATTATTAAGGTGTGGGAGCCCAGCAGGAAAAATAATGCTGAAGGGTAACCAGCACGGATTCATTGCAGGTAGATCCTGCCTGACTAACCTTGTTTCTTTTTATAACCAGGTTACAAAATGCGTAGACATGGGAGTTGAGGCAGATGTCAATTACTTGGATTTTAAGATGGTCTTCGATGCGGTATCTCATCCTAGTCTCGTAAATAAACTGAGAGGCTGCGGCCGAGATAAGTACATGGTCAGGTGGATGGTAAATTGGCTTGGGGTCACACTCAGGGAGTGGTAGTAGACGGGTCAGTATCGACCTCGAAAACTGTGGGCAGTGGAGTCCCATAAGCCTCAGTCCTTGGACCTGTACTGTTCAATGTCTTCTTCAGTGACTTGGATGAGGTCAGGGATGATATCAAATTATGGGGTAGAGTTAATAACACACTAGAGAGTAGGGAATGGATCCAGGTGGATCTGGACAGGTTGGAAAGGTGGGCAGAATAGGATGCAGTTCAACAAAGACAAGTACAAAGTCTTACACCTAAGGAGAAGGAATACCCAGCACACTTACAGGCTGAGGGATGACCTTCTCAGCACAACAGAAGCAGAAAGGGATCTCAGAGTCACTGGTGACTCCAAGGTGAACGTGAGTCCTCAGTGTGACGAAATGATCAGTAAAGCTAACTGCACTTTATCATGTACTAGCAGGTACATGATGAAGAGGTCCAGGGAGGTGATACTTCTCCTCTATGCAGCACCGGTCAGGCCGCAGCTGGAGTACTGTGTCCAGTTTTGGGCACTGTACTTTAAGAAGGATGTGGGCAACCTTGAGAGGGTCCAGAAGAAGGCCACTTATATGGTTAAGGGCCTGCAGGTCAAGCCCTACAAGGAGAGATTGAGGGACCTGGTTCTCTTCAGCCTCTGCAAGAGAAGGCTGGGAGGGGATCTTTAGCTACCTATAAATTCATTTGGGGGGAAGGGAGGGGGTCAGCAAGGGGATACTCTGTTTACCAGGGCATCCCTTGGAGTAACCAGGTCCTAATCCAGAACTCCCCTATAATCACAAAATTTAGGACTGAAAAACAGGACTGAATTTAGCTCTCTAAACACTTATATCCTTTGCCTGCAGCAGCTATGTTGAGCTCCGTTGTTTCTTTCTATATTCTTCTGGACATAAAACAGTCTCCTGAAGCCATGCCTAAAATATAGGATCATCGTTCCCATGTAGCTGCGTTTGTGAAGCTCCAACTTCCAATGTACGCAAGCTAACGTAGTAAAAGCGCCGGTGCCTGGTGTAGATGCATTTTCAGGTGCATTTAATGGAGCCTGCCCTGATGGTTCTGCTACAACATGCTCTGTCTCCATGAGCTGTTTGTCCTGTGTATGTAAACCGATGTACACAGACTAGGGCAAATTTCTTGGTCTAGATAAGGCCTTAAAGTAACCGTGGCCACTTTCTACCATACGGTAAGTCCTTGGTAATGTAACAATGGGCAGGCAAATGGGGCATGAATCCTAGGCACTGCCTGGGGGAGTGGGGGACCGGATGGAGCTAGGAGAGCATCTCACCCTCCCACCTCTTGTAGTCCTGCACCTTGCACCTTCCCTGCAGCTGCTCCAGCACTGGAGGGAGAACAGAGCAGCAGCAGCTGGAGTGCACGTTGCCTCCGACGTGGATTGAGCGAACGTTTAAACACCAGTTTCCCGCAGAAAGAAAAGAAGGACATGGCTCTCCAGCAGCAGCAAACCTCTGGCCACTTCTGCCGCACTTTTCCACTTCTGCTCAGGGCATAGTCCCGCCTCAGACGCACATCCACTCATGCTCCCTCCCCACATCCTCTCCCACTCTCCCCCAGTCCCACTTCTTATCCTTATAATAACAAAAAGGACATTGCATTGACTCTTGCTGCTGCCAGATCCTCTTCTGAGGCTTTTCCAACCCCTCTGCAGCACAGAAGAAAAAATCACATTAAAAATAAGATTCTCTTTCTCCCGGCATAAATGCCAGATGTGCACACACACCGCATCTCCAGCCCTGCTGCTAACCTTCGCATGAGACCAGCCAGCCATTGCGGCGTTGTCTGGATGTATCTGCAGCTGGAAATGTCTCCAGGCCACACAAGGAGACAAAACTGTTTTTTTCCTTCTGTCAGCATGTACAAGTCTGATGAGAAGCAGGATGCGGTTTCTGTTTGGAGGAGGCTATGAAGTATTTTCTTTGGTAATTACCTTTGCTTTATAAGTCTTTTAGCTTATTTAAAACCCAAGGAAGAGCCCATTTACTCATTCACACTATCTCTAAATAGCAGATTTCCTGGAGGAAAAAAAAGCTGGCCTTTCATTTCCTCGTGCACAGGAGAGTCACTGGCCACTTGCAGGCATCCTGTTAACCTCTGATACGCTGTTTTCAGTGATGTTTTCTTTGGGCGTTGTACTCAGCTGTGGCCAGGTCCCCTTTTTTTACCAGTCTAGCAGCACACAGAGAGGCAGGAACCTCACCTGCATCATCCTCCACACTGCTCCCACAACGTAAGGGGTGGGTCACCCGAATGGGAGAGGTAAATTAAGTGCATTTTGTGTCGTAGCTAGTCTGAGCTAATCCATGGTCATTGCAGCATCACTGCATCAGGAAAGTAAGTCACAGCTGCTTTGAAACTGAGAATTTGGGAATGTCTGAAAACCAGTCCCTCTGCCCTTGTTTCTGCAAACGCCCCGTCAGCTATCTTGTTTCCTTCCATAGTTTTCCCTGGATGAAACGGACTTCTTAGGCCATGCCTCTAGTATAGGAGGGGAAGCTACATGGATGGGCCTTAATTCCCCAGATATCCATATTCCACCAGCCTAACAATAGTTCCAGTCACCAGAGCAAATACACTACACTGTGCAAGAGGAAGTTACTCTTTAACAATTGAGATTCCCTGATTATGCTGCATTTTGCCCTGTGCATCATGTGACTGCTGTTATTTTTGGAACGGAGGAATTATGCACTTTTGCGTAATTGCATAGCTCCAAGACTTCCACGTGAGGGAAGAGACCTTCTTGCACCTGCATGAGGGCTCCTTCCCCTGCCTCCAGCACTCCAGTGCACCCCTGAGCAAACCCACACCAGTACAGAAGGAGATTGCCATCCTTGGCTGGCTGCCTCAAACTGCTACACGTCTTTGGCTAACCAATCCGGGGTTGCATCACTTCCAGATGCGGGAAAATCTGGAAGCACATTGGTTAACTGATGAAGTAATCACTCTTGGGTAAGTCAGATATTAGAAATAATGTACTAGCTATAAAGATG
>JAGPOW010000261.1:11433332-11448244 GCA_030014935.1 Caiman crocodilus
TGTAGTGCCAGCCAGGCACAGGTAGGCCCACCTGGCCATGAGAGACACCTGTGGAGAGCCGTGAAGTTTTGGTGAGTGGGCAGAGGGCCCAGAGACCAGGAGAGTTTGGTGAAATTGGTCAGACACGGGTGAAAGCCCTCCAGAACACAGGGGCAGCCTCCCAAATGGTATCTAAAGAACATCTCGATGTGGCAGGCGGGATAGGAAGAGGGGTATATGGAGGACCCGGAGCAGCGTTCCCTCTAAGCTGTGCAGCATGGGCGGCTGTGCAGGTGCCATGCTGCCAGGCACACTTGTGCAGCTGTGCACGCCGCACAGCTTAGAGGGAACGCTGACCTGGAGTAAGGGCAGGATTGGTGCGGTCCCAAGGGGGGCTCCATGGATGCCCTTGGGCCCATCCTGTCACAGATGCAGAGCCAAGGAGTAGCTGTGGGATGTGGCACGTTCTTCTCAACAACCACCGATGCCTAAAGCACTCTCATTGCACCCGCTGTGGCTCCTGACTCCAGCAGCTGTGGTACAGCCAGCAACAGCAACACCAGTCACTGTGCACCAGTGTCAAAGACACACAGACATTAGACCTGAGATGGTTTAGGTCTCCTGTCTATTTTCCCAGGGGTGTGGACCCAACTCAAGTTTGGAGGCTCTGCCCATTCTGCAGAGAACTGGCCCCACGTCCTCCAAGGGAGGGAGAAGCAGTGTTGTCTCTTGTACAAAGCCATGTCTTGTGTTCTCCCTCTTTGTCACATTTCAGCTGAGAGGAAGCAATAGGCCGAAGTCACACAGTATGCTCCATCCCTTTTCTTTTATCACCCACGACCGGGATCCGGTGCACTGCCATTCACGCCCTCGGATCATCCAAAGCACGTAATGGAGCGACGTGCCCTTAGGAGCAGAACTTGACCCCCAGCTCGTAGTACGGCCATGAATCATTCTTGGTTGTTAAACCCAACTCATAGTTGCACCTGCATGTGGCCAGAAGCCATGCTGGCAACTCAGCCAAGGAATTGCCTATGAAGAAAGGATGCTCCAGTGGCTGGGGCCAAAGACTGGTGATCCAGGGGCTCATGTCTGCTGCAGATTTACCCTCCAGCAAATCACTTACCGTGCTTAACCTCAGTCTCCACATCCTCACCGAGCGCACTAACCACCACCCCATCAGCTCTTCTGGGACAGGTTTCTCTAATTACGAACAGAAATCCCATGCTGATAAACTTTCCTGGATGAAGGTTTCACCCAAATTTGTACATTCACGTGATTCCAGGAATCCGCGCTTTCTGGTAGAAGGATGATCTATTGGAAAATGTTATGACCAGCTCCAATCCTTATCAAACTGGGCAAGGGCAGCACAACTTCCTCGGATTTCAACTTGGTCCTAAACAGCACCTGCTGTGTGAGATATTTCTCTTGTCCCTCCCCACTTCACGTGTCTTTTTCATTCACCGCCTTATTTCATCTCTTTTTTTATCTGCCTCCTTTCACGTGTTGGTTTTCCGGAGTGTGGCTTAGCCAGCCAGGACTCTTCCTTTCACCAGGCCACAGTGAACCTGTGACGTTCAAATGGTGCCCTAAATAGCTTGAAGTTGGTTTGAACTTACCTGGTCATAGCATGTCTGATAAGACCATTTGCTGGACCTGTGCTTTCCCCGACAGCAAAGGTCAGAGCCAGAAGCTGCATTTTCCCCACTTTTTCCCCTCCTTTTGTGTATATTCATCTTCAGGATAACAGAGCTGGACTTTTACAGCTGCAGCAACCACTGTGGTCTCAGCCCATTTCAGCCAACGTCTGCTTTTCACCCTGAAGAGATTATCAATCCCAACTGTGATACTGTCCAACAAACTGTCACACAAGGGGCTCCTTTTAAACTCTCCCTCTCTAGAGAGGAAGGGAATAAGGCGTATTGTTAAAATAAAGGCCTTACCCAGCATCAAACGTTTCCAGTGATTTAACCATTTTCCCCTTCTTTTTCTGTATCTTTAATAAAAGAAGATTAAAAGTTTTAATAGTGGCGATTGCCACGGGAATGCAAAGGTTGAGGTCTCCAGTCTCAAAATCCCAGTCCTTGTTTTAATGTTTAGTGCTGTTAACAAAGAAGCCTGCTGCTGTACCTCTTTGACTCTCCGGGCTTATTAATTCCATTAGCAAAACAGGCCCCCAGAAGCTCAAGTCGTCAGGGCCCTTTATGCATCTTGGCTAGCGAGTTTAGCTGTTTGCATATATACCATGATGCAGAGCCTTGCAGAGAGCTAGCTCTGATATTGAGGCTATATTGCTCCTGTTAGCATACTGCTTCTCAGGGCCTAGGCAGAGCAGCGCGTTAATGAGACTGGACCGCTCACGATTCCTGAGACAGCTGCCTGAAAGCTAGCCCGCCGATCTCTGCGCAGCAGGGCACTGTGCCATGCAGACGTGGTACTAGTGCCACCGTTTCCATTGCTGCAGAGCAACTGGGGAGCCCCACAGTAAGATGGGTTTTCGGTTTCTGGTGCCAGCCTCACCTGGACCTGGGCCCATGAACGACTTGCCATCTTCCCAAAGAAATCTATGAGCATCATGCGACTCTAGCAGCTGATTCAGAGCAGTGTATCCTGCCTTCATTTTTCCAGGCATGAGCTCAGAATTCCCCCCGGAGCCGTCTACTTCTCTGTAAACTCTGGCTGCTTACAATGGATGAAACTCAATCCTGTGCAAGGAGCCAGCACAAAGCCTGAGGGACCCCAAGTGCTGCCTGAACCGCTCCAGCTTAGTTTGAATTTAGCAGATACTTTGCATTGGCCCCTACATACAAAGGACGGGTTTTGCCCATCGTGAGGATCCACAGTCATTTGCAGAAGAGTCGCAGCAGTTATCGCACACACTGAGGAAATGCAAGAATGTTCGTGGTTTGTTTGCGGTCAGAAAGGGAAAAAAGAGGGTCACATTCATCAGGCCAGCACGTCGCTGCCCATTCCTCGCTCAGCTCGGGGTTGAGGCCATTTCTAATCCTTCAACCGCCTTGTTCGTAACCTCAGACACAGCTGGAAACTGTCCATTGCTGCGGTGATCTCTGTGGAACTAAACGCTTTCTGTGGCAATAAAACCTAGCATCCGTGAACGTCTTGCAGTCACTGTTACTTGCCTGTACGGCATGCTGCACCATGTGGAAAGTTGGGCTTTAGCAGCCTATGCAAAGCAAGACTGAGCTCACTCACTTTATATCATATGACAAAGGAACCTTTGTTTAAGCCAGTAACAGCGGAGTGAAGAAGTCTGCGCTGTTCAGAGATTAGGGATTGTCTGTAGACTTCCCACTAATAGGACCTTATTACTCTTGACTGCTCATTTTGGCACTTGGTTCTTAAAGGCACCGTAGCAACATCTGACTGGGTGCCTAGCGGCTGGGCCACTGAAATGGATTGACTCATTTGGAAAATGGCACTTGGGGCCAGACCAACAAGCGTATTTAGATACCTAAAGATGCAGAAAAGCCCTCGCAGGGTTTTTAAAAAAACCATGGGAAATCAGTGGGTGTTTGGTGTCTAATTCGTTCAGGCTCTTTTCAGAATCCCACTAGATGCTTTTCCACGTCTTTAAACAAATCCATCCCATAGGCTGCTGTGTCACGTAAGTGCTATTGTGAAAAGTATTTGTAAAGTCTTTTATCTTCAGATACTTCTTCAAATGTACTATAGTACTGCCACAGTTACTGCCGCCTGCCACCAGTCTGGTGGTGCCTATGAAATGACTTGGGGATAGGTGTCCTGGTCATATGCTCAGGCCTCATAATGGAGAACCTGCGCATATGACAAAAAGACGACCAGAAGCACAGAGGAAGGGACATACAGACTATCCAAATGGGTTCCCAGGGAAGCCAGGCTATACCTGGTCTGTAGAGAGAGGTCTGTGTGCCACAAATGACGTATCTAGTTGTATTCTCTGATGCCATTAGGCCAGCATCTTTAATGCATCTTTAATAGCCACCAATGTCACTGATTTCTTTTTTTTTTTTTTAACACTACATAGGAAAGCTCAAATGTATGGGAAAGCTATGGAATATATTTGCATGCATGCTGCTTTTCTCTGCGTTATACTGTATGTCATGGCGTGGGGTCGCCGGGGATGGCCGTGATGCCCCTAGGGCTCTGTGACACGCCAATCTTGCCCCAGTGGGCGCCCTTTTCCTTGCCTGTCATGTCTTGCTGGTAATTATGTTTGGACACAGTCCTGATGGACCCCACTGAACCCTGTGGGTTCTTGGACCCCTTTTTGGGTCTTGCTGAAAATGGATGCCTCATGGGACGCCCTCAGCCTTATGGGCTAGATGCATAGTCCCAAAACTGCCCCTTTACCACACCCCAAGCCTCACAGATGGTATTTAAACATTTCCCTCTGAGGCCTTGCTATAACTCAGCCTCTCCTTTATCACTGGGCTCTCCGCAGCCCTGTCTCTGCACCCACACTGGTGCTGTACCTGCTGATGGTGGGGTCTCCACACTGTAGTGCGGCCTCAATGAGACCTCCTCCCCCACAGTAGCCTCAGTCCAGTCCACCAGATTATAAAAAACAACCAAAATATAAGCGCCATAATACAAGCAGTTGAGGGTGTGCTCTGTCCCTTTAAAAGAGTCAAATTTCCCCTGCAGCATTAAGTGCCTTGTAGCCCAGGGTACCTGGTGAGCTCCTGGAGCCCTATTAGTCCTATAGGCAGCATATCAGGTGGCCACAGCATCTCCAGGTAATTCTTCTCTGCAGGCTCCTTCCCCTGGCTGCTGCCAGAGAACTAACCCCTGCCGGCCTCAGCCTTGGGGTTTATATGTGCCCGGGGCCCTTCCTTCTTCTGGTCAGCTGGTGCACACTAATTCCCTTGTTAGCCTGCTGCAGAGTAACCTGCACCTGCGGGGTTTTGCCTAGAGCCATCTCCCTAGGCAGTTTCTGGTCTTAAAGGAGCAGGCACTTTAGGGTCCTGCAACACTCTAGCAGAAGGATTCAGGCTCCTGCTACTTTATGGGCAAGCAGGCTGTGGCTGGGGCAAGCTGCAAGTGTGGTAGAAAAGCAATTCGGGGAGGCCAGGACCAATTGTGGAGTCAGCTGACCCAGGAAGAGGGATGGGTTTAGATGGGACACTGAGTGAAGCCAGCATTAAGATCCTGGGGGCGCAGGATGGCTGCAGCTCCTGAAGGCTAGCACAGAAAGTAGCACTTGTAGCAGGCTGGAGATTTGGGAAGGATCTAAGGGGTAGAGGATGTTCCTGGGGACCGAGTGAAAGGTCTGAAGTCCACAAAGGAAGGCTGAGTATAGGGAGGGGTCCAAGTGAGCCCAGAGAGAGGGGCTGAGTGTAGGGACCTGTTAAGTGGTCCAAGTGAGCCAACGGAGAAAGGCCAAGGATGAGGGACCTAATGAGGGGTCCAGGAAACCTAGAGAAAGGACTAGTGAGGTATCTGGAGTCCAGAGAGAGGGGCTGAGCCTAAGAGCCTAGAGAGAGGCTGATGGTAGGACCAGCAAGAGGGCCCAGGGTAGCCCAGGAAGGATGAGACTGAGCTGGAGGCCTGGGGGTCAGGCCAGATCCCAGGACAGGGCAAACATGGTTAGAGTCCTGGGAGCAAGACCAGAGCCCAGGATTAGGGCCAGAGACCTGAGAGCAAGGCCAGAGCCTGGGCAGGGAGAACACAGTTAAAAGCCTATGAGCAGGGCCAGAGCCCAAGATGAACAGGCTTTGGGAAAAATAGGCCTGAGGACAAGAGGAGATGAGAGAGAGAGTGGGACCAGGAGGGTCCAGAAGCATGGAGAGGGGCACAATGTGGGTGAGACCAGAGGATCCAGGCCCAGAGAGGGCAGAAAGTGGGACCAGAGGGGTCCAGAAGCCCAGAGAGAAGCTGAGAATGGGACATGGGATCCAGAGTCCTGGGCGAAGGGGCAAGTGTGTTAGACTGAGAACAAGTGACATCCAGTGATTACCCCTGCAAAGCAGGGGTCGTGGTGTAGGGAAGGATGGAGCCACACAATTGGCCCTTAAGGCAGGGATCATCACAGATACATGGTGGTCATGTGCCAGAAGTCAGGTTTGGGAAGCCCTGGGGCAGCCTTCTTTATATACAAAACCATTAACATCAAGGCATGGCAGGAGAGAGAAGAGCAGGGCAGAAAAAGGTGCCTCTGGGGGCTTCGCAACCACCCCTGGAGAGAAAGGCTGGTTACATATACCTTTAAATTCTGAGCCAGTCTGTCTGCTGTGAGGGTGTCCATTAATGGGGGGCAAAATAAGTGCAGCAGGTTAATAGACTGATATACACATACACTCCATGAAATCTTTCATTTTGGTCCTTCTTTGTTCTGTTTTTCCCTTAATCTAAGTTTAAAAAAAAAGAATGCTCCTTAGAAAAGATCTCCCTTCTCCTGGTGTATAGAAATGGACATCCCCCTCCAAAAAAAATCCCCAGAGATAGTCAAAGTAAATAAATGTCATAGAGATAAGACTCAGGAGCAAACATGCCTGAGATCGTTATTCTAAACAAGAAATTGGACAGGACGTCCCCAGAACAGCGTGCAAACTGCCATAGGAACTGGAGAGGACAGGACACTGTCTCATCTCATCTTGCTTCCTGATGCACAGCTGTCACCCCTGTCTTGCTGCATGGGCTGAAAAGAAATACCTTTATCTTTGCCAAGAAAAATGTTCTATGACATGACCTCTGGGTTCAGCAAACAACTGTCCGGTCCCAACACTACAGGCCAGAATCGGCCGCTTTAATAAACAGCATCAGACACGCAGTGTGGAGGAGCACTCCTAAGGATTAGAGAGGAAGCGAAGTGGAGATGGAGGGAAACACCCCCCACAATGAGCACTTCACATCCCTCCCGAGCCTACTTAATCTCTCAGTAAGTATCTACGTTGGCTGTGCGCAAATACCAAAGGAAGAGCTCACATTGCTCACACAGTTGGTTACCTCCTTCAGCCTGTACTAACCCCCTATCCAAGTGCACTCACAGTCAGGGCAGAAGTAGATTCAACTGAGTGTTTTGATAGACTCATCCTCACTGGAAACATCGAAACACATCACAGTCAAGATAATCTGAGTTTAAATATAATGGCATCCATTGAAGTGCAGGAACCACACCCATCTGAGCAAACAAGACCATTAAACCCTGATCCAGGAAACCAGAGACTGCAGATGTAACAGCTAAAAAAGGTCAGGTTCCAGGAGCATGTATCCGCTAACAAGTATTTCATCATGCAGGTGTTATAGGGAGGTTGCATTGGTTGCATTGTGTTGCATTATCATGGGAACGTAGGCCTGGAAGGTACCTCGCAAGGTCATCTAGTCCAGCCCGCAGCCTGAGGTAGGATCGCCCTTTGTTAAACCCTCCCTGTCAAGTGTCTGTCCAACCTGCTTTTGAACATTTCCAGGGATGGATATTTCACCTCTTCACTGAGTGCTCCTGTTCCAATGCTTCACCACACTCATGGTCAGAAAGATCCTCCTAATCGCCAACCTACATTTCCTCTGCTGCAGCGTAAGGCCATTGCTCCTATTCCTGTCCCCTACAGACCCAAAGAAAAGCCCATCTCCGTCCTTTCTATAATCACCCTTCAGATATTGGAGACTGTTATCAAATCCCTGCTCAGTCTTCTCTCCTCCAGGTTAAATTATCCTGGTTCTTGCAGAGAGCTTGTCCACACGGCAGCAGCAGCTGCCCTTGACAATGGCAGAGCAGCTCATGCTCCATCCCAGCGCCTCGCACCCAACTCCAAGGGCACACTTCAGACCTCGATGGCCATGAGGGAGACTCTCCAGGCTTGTCTCCCTGGGATGGATCGTGAGCATTTGGTTTTCAGGGAGCCCCAAGAGCAGGCGCTCTGTACAAGCCTGGAACGCCCTGCCCGGGGAACTTCTGTGTCTGCAGACTCGGGCCGTGGGTACGGGAAGAGCAGGCTCGGCTCTGTCTTCACTGGCACCACTGCTGCAGAGGTATAGACAAGCCCAGAGAAGCCAAGCCTTTCATCCCTGCTGCTGTGTGGCATAAATTGTCCAGCCCCTAAGCTTGAGACTGAGTTGGCCAATGCTCAATGTACCTCTCATTGGTTTTAACCATATCACCAACCCAAGTGCCCCATGGCAGGGCGTCGGACTTGATGATCTGTCAAGGTCCCTTGTGACCCTACAAACTATGAAACTATAAAATACACCCTCAAAACTCAAAAGAGTATCTAAAAATGAAAAAATCCAGTGATATAGGAAATGTTGTGGGGAGGCTGTATCTGAGTTTTTAGGGAGTGTTCAATTCACGCTTTCAGGGGATTCTCCTCTCTTGTAAGTGCTGCAAATTTACTTTTTCTTCTACAGATTCTCACATATTCACCTGCCTACAAAAAGCAGAGCTTGAAGAGAACAACCTCAATGTCCTGGGACTCATGAGAGAGACGGCAAGACTGCTCTAGCTGGAGCTGTAAGTGCTCTGTATATCTGAAACAACAGACTGACTAGATAAATGCTAACACTTTGGCCACAGCTCAGTTGTCCGTGCCAGAGTCATTGCTGAAATTTGAACTCTGGAGTCTGACACATAGACGCGTGCCGGTTCTCAGTCTGTGCCACGTTTTGCAATAAAGATGGTTCCAAAAATCTGTAATTTTGAAAAACAATGCTCATAAAGACTAACATCATTTAAGTAAGCACGTTACTGGGGAAATACCCAGAACAGTTGGTTTGAGAACTCAGACTTTTCTAAACCTAATATTTCCATATGGCTACAATGTAATTTTCGATTTTTAGTGGCTTTCCTGCCTTCTCTGCTAAATTTATAAAACAAATCAAAGGTACAGGCACAAATAAATTAAGATTAAAGAAGCAAGATGCCTGCAGTGCATGTTTGATTGTTCCCACATGAAATGACTATTCTTTCTGCAAATTCCCCTAATCCTCTGTGAAACATTATTTCAATTGTCACGGGGATGTTTGCAGGATGTTGCAAACAGATGATTATAATAATCTTTTTAATATAAATAATAATCGGGTAAAGGGGGGAATGAAGACTCGGAGTTTTATATATTTTGTGAAATACAGGATTATCTTGGCTAAGAAAAGATGACTATCAAAATATTGGAAAATGTTTGAATTCTTATTGAATTGCGTGATGCCTCTAGCACTTGTACATGTATCCCACAGGAGTCCCTTTGTACCGCGCATACTCCTGTTGCTATGTACCCTATTGAAAAGGCCAGGCTGTCTGTAGAACGTGGATTTGCCGAGTTGTGATTCTTTTAACCAAAGGTGTATTTTTAAATTGGTTTCTTTTAACCAGTGAAAGCCCCTGCCTGGGACCCTTTTAAGTCAATTTAAACTTGCTTGATATTGATTTAGCTTTGGCTGATCCCTTACCGATGAAAGGTAAATTGATAAAAGTCTGTTTTACAGCAATTCAAGAGGGGTTTTTACTAGCTTAACCGAATCAAGTCAGTTTGTCAGCAGCAACATTACACAGCGGATTCAAACAGAGAGACTGAAGGCTTTTTCGTGCTGCCTGCAAGAAGCCAACCAGCTAATGCACAGTCGGTGGAAAGGTGGCTATGCTTTACTACATTGTATTTCTAAGTATCGACTCCACCAAGTCCGAGTAGTCTCCAGTCTTCCCCTGCATGGGCTTCAGTATTTGTGAAGCCTGTGGATCAGGAGGAACAGGCTCTCTGGAGGAGAATAATGAGGATCCACAGGAAAGTAAGCCTGGAAGAGATGAGGCAAAGACATCTAGTCCAGCCCATCCTGTATCTGTTGAACCTGCTTTTAAACATTTCCAAGGATGGAGATTCCACAGTTTCTCTGGGTAGCCTGTTTCAATGTTTGACCACCCACATAGACAGAAAGTTCCTCCTAATCGCCAACCTAACTTTCCTCTGCTGCTGTTTGCGGCTATTGCTCTTAGTCCTGTTCCCTACAGCCACAGAGAGAAACCCATCTGCATCCTCTCTATAATTGCCCCCCAGATATTTGAAGATTACTATCGAATCCCACCCCCAGTCTTCTCTCCTCCAAACTAAATAACCCTAGCTCTTTCAGTCTTTTCTCATAAATCAGGGGCAGGCAATTATTTTGGGCGGCGGGTCGCTTACCGAGTTTTGGCAAGCCATCAAGGGTCACGTGATAGGCAGCCAGGGGCAGATAAGTATTAATTTTCTAAATTTTTTAAGGGTCCCATGGGGCAAATAGAATGGCCTGGTGGGCCACTTCTGGCCCCCGGGCTGCATTTTGCCCACCCCTGTCATAAATCAAGCTTCCCCATCTGCTAATAGTTTTGTTTGTCTGCATTTGAGTCTTTCCAATCTGTACACATCCTTCTTGAACTGTGAGGCCCAAAGCTGGAGATAGTGCTCTAGGTGAAGTCTCACCAGTGCGGGATAGAATAGAAAAATTACTTCCCTTGATTTGCAAATGACACTCCTGTTCATCCAACCCAGGACGGGTGCTGTTGCCTTCTCTTTTTTTTGCAACACGAGCACAGTGTTGGCTTATATTCAGCTTACGGTCTACTGTAATCCTCAGGTCATTCTCTGCAGTACTGCAGCTCGGCCAGTCATTCCCCAGTCTGTATTTGTGCACATCATCATATTACAGCATTTGTTACCTCTTGCTTTCCTGGATAGAAGACAGCTTATGGACCCATGTGAAAAGGCCTGACTACAACCCCAGTATATAGCATGCCTGAAGCAAGGCTTGCAAACACACTTAGGACAGGGGTTTTATTGCAGCCATACAAGTGAGAGTAATAGCTAGGCTGGGCCAAATGTTCCCTCTCATTTTCTGTCACGGTGGCATGACCACAAAGACTTAGCCTTGGAAGCGAGGGAAAAAGGAAGAGATGAAAAGATGGCAGGAAAGGAAGGAGCAAAAATGAGAGCAAGACAATGGGTAGGAGTGTGGAGCAAGGTTATCCCTTGAGCAGTTCCTATCCCCTTCCCTAGCTGATAAGAGCAGAAGCAACCAGGGTAAAATGCAGCTCTGAAGCTTCCTTCCTTCCCCTTTTTCCAGCCAGCAGCATCAGAAGGAAATTCTTCTGTGCAACAGATATCAACCTCTGTTCGGGGCCAGAAGAATAAGCGCTGGTGAGTAGATTCATAGATGTTAGGGTCGGAAGGGACCTCAGTAGATCATCGAGTCTGACAGTAGGCAACTGTCAATCCTCTGGATCATGGTATAGTCTATTCAGATGCTAGTTGAATCCATTTGTGGCTGACAAGCCCAATTGGAGAGCAACACAGCTTGTTACAAGTTTCATGGATCTATGTGTTGTCTGAGTAGGAGTCCAAGTTCATAGTGCACTGCTTTCTTCTTTCTTGATTTGTCTCCATGCTTTAGATCAAAGCCGCTTCATGTTGAGCTGCACCCAGTCCCCGCTGTTCCCTCCAGATCGGACAGGATTCTGCACCCGGCTTTCTATGTTGATATTGAACAACTTCATATCATTTTTGTGCATATTGTGGCACCGCCGTAGAGAGCAACCCTGCTTTCTGGAGCCATCTCAAATCTCACTATACAAAATATTCTTGGGGATATGGTTTCCTCCTATTCTCTTGACATGGCCGATCCAGGATGACATGACCAAGTAATGGTGAAACTACTCAGCTACTGGAGAGCTTTGGCTACAGCCAGGGTCTAAAAGGGTTGGATTGTTTTATGACAAGGGGAGAGTTGCATGTGATCTTTTCTTTGTGAATGTTTTCTTCCAAACAGATAATGTTGGGGAGGGAGGCGAGACTGGGGTCAGGGAGAGAAGAGTTACACAGGTTTATTTAAAATAAAACTGTCATGAAGCCTTTCTCTCTGTTACTGACACCATTTAATGTTTAACCTGTCTTCTCCAGGGGTAAAGGACCTCAAAATCCTCAAGAATGTATCCATTGTTCTTTGCTAGATAACCTAACAGATGCAAGCATTTATTTAAAAATAAAACATCTGGACTGTTCACTGGCTGGGCTGGTGTTTCATCCCAATATGATTAGAAACAGCTGACTTGTGAACCATAGGAAACCAAGTAAAAGGAAGGGAATTGAAAACAGGAATACGGAGGGGATCTTAACTATGGATTTGTGGCAGGAAACAAAAGTATAAGATTAATGGTTGCGTAATCTGGTCAGTCTCCAGCAGCAGCATGAATAGTAAGAAGCTCTCCTGCTAATGCCATGTGTCTCTCATTAAGAAGGTGATATAAATAGCAAGGACTTACTATAGCGCACGTATTCAAATTCCACCATTGACCATCATGCTTACACACATGCTAAACTAATATAGTCCCATTGTCTACTCTCTGGGCATGACTCCACATGCAATTCATGTGCCTGAAATTTTTGCGCAAAATAAGGCTCATTAAAGTACTCCAGGGAACATGTCTGCACGTGTACCCTCGGTGGGAGCAAGCTTCACCTCATCCACTGCAGCAGCCAAGGGAAGCTTCAGACACCCCTGGGTGGAGCCCTAGGGTTGGCAGGGGACAAAGGGACCAGTCCCAATACCCACATGGCCAAGAGAGCCATCCCTGCTGAGATTAGTCTAATGCACAGTAAAGTATCTCATGTAAATGCACCCACAGTGCATAAAGGACAATGTTTTAATGTAGTCTTTAAAGTTATGCATATGCTTGAGATTTTGCAAGTTCAAAGCCTTGGAGATTATCATATTCAGGAGAGGAAAAAACCAAGAACAGCGAGAGACTGAAGCAGCTCGCTCTCTTCAGTTTATCAGAAAGTAGATCAAGAGACAATTTGATTACAGTGTAGAAGTACTTACACAAAAAGAAAATACCCAGTACCAAAGGGTACTTTAATCTAAGAGACAAAGACAGGAACCAATGGCTGGAGGCTGAAGCTAGATAAATTCCAATTAGATAGAAAGCACAGGATTTTATCACAGTGGGTGATTAACCCTTGTAATGGACTACCAAGAAATCTGGGCGGGGGGTTGTTGTTCTCCATCTCTCAACTTCTCCATCCAGAGGAGATGTGGAACATGTATGCAGAGGTCACAGGTGAAATTCTGCGGTCTGTGTCATATTAGAGGTGAGAGTAGATGATGTGTCAAGACCTTTTACTGCCCTTAATATATTCTAAAGCTTGCATACGGAAAATAAATCAAAAGCAGGGCACCATTTTTGGCATCCCTACCAATTTTAATGATTGATAGAATGTGAATGTAGGTTTATTGAAAAAAGAAAATTACCTTTTCGACCAGGTTTCATCAATCTCCCCCCCACCCCCTGCACCCCACCCCCAATCACCAGGAAAAGGAGAATTTTATGCTCTTTGTACACAATAAACAGCATTCTGTTTTATAGAGCTCCAGTAGTAGTAGCAAGCACAAGGATTTTGTTTGCATGAATCTTAAATAATATCAAGAATAGTTTTGATCACAGCGATGACCTGATCACGTATAGCGCCCCTTACTCTCAACGTGTACTGACACGAAGTTTTGAAGACTGTGTCACGGATACAGTCAGTGAGATTAAAATATCCCTGGAACCTATCAGGGGGCAGTAGGTGCACCAATGCCCATAGCTCTCCGACTATTACCCTGTGTTCTGTATCCGGCTTTTTAGATTATCTAACAGCCCATCTACAGTTAGGGCTTGATCCAGAGCTCTGTTAAGTCACTGAAAAGATTCCCATTGACTTTAGTAGGTGATGTCTGGCAGAGTTTGCCCTTTGTCTGGCAGGGTTCACACAGCGTGGTGGAGTCTATGAAGGAGATGCACATGCTGTGCTCTCTCAAAGAGAATGTACTTCAGTTCTTTCTTGCTTTGTTGTTTTCCTTATTCTGAAGTAAAGTCAAATAAAAAGCCTTTTAGATTGAAAGTGCAGGTTTGTTCTTTTTCCATGGAAAGTGTAACAATCACATTAGTGAATTGAGAGTGTCCCCTAAGAATATCGTGGATTTAACACACCTGACTGATGGGCAGGAATGGGTAGAGTCTAAGCTCTTGTGGGCAGCAGCTGTCTCTGTTCTGCTGTTTGCGTATCTCCAAGCATCAAAGCCTCCCCCCACCCCAATACAAGCAGGGGTGGATCCAAGGGAGTGCACTGATGCAGTTGTACCCCTCCTTTGATTTTTGCCCCACCTAAACTTGAAAACCAGTTGCCTGGGCAGGAAAGTTGCATTTCTATTCAGGCAGTGCTGACAGAGTCAGTTGAATTCATAGTTCCTTATTTTTCTCCTGATTCCTGTTAATCTCTCTACTCCACAGGTGTTAATGATCCTCTTTTATCCTTTTTAATAGTCTTGATGTTTCATTATCTTCTATCCTTTCTTCTGCAATGTTGCTGTCTGTTAGCCATTCCTGGTAACAGGAACTCTGTTCTATTTTACAGCCCTGCAGACTGGCTTTAGCTCTAGCTAGAAACTTTGACTCAGGTGGGGTAATATTAACTCAGGTGTAGAAATGACTTACAATGAAGTAGTGGAGCCACTGTCAAGGCACTCAAGAAGGCTAGATTTTATTTTATGAATTTGAATGAGAGATATACATCTTAACTATAATGGCTGGTTGAGGGTTGGAGTAGACCCCTGGAGGTCCCTTCCACCCTGTTTCTCTTTGATTCTATGACTGCAGGACTAATGATAGAAAATCCTCTGACTCTTTTTTGTCTAGTTTTCAACTTTATATATAATCTAGCAAATTAGGGCATATTCCAATAGTTATATTTCTTTTTCCTTTGATCTTAAACTAAATAATGTAGCACTACCATATTAATAAAGTTTCTGGAGAAAAATATATGTTGTGTTATATGTGACAAGTACCATGCCATCTTCACTCTCCTTTTCAAAACCCTAGATCTGCCCATGAATACAAATTGTCACAACCCAGTAAAAAGTGCCCATGCCACTGTCAAGTGAAAGGGCCTGAAACCTTTTCTACATCACAGTCAGAGAGCAAAGTTTGACTCTGTCTC
>JAGPOW010000261.1:11448344-11462959 GCA_030014935.1 Caiman crocodilus
AAAGGGCCTGAAACCTTTTCTACATCACAGTCAGAGAGCAAAGTTTGACTCTGTCTCTAAGTTAAAAGCAAGAAGGCTGCTGCCTCACTGATGAGCAGCTTTCCACTGAGGGTTCATCCATTGGTCAAAGATAAGAGAACCCACAAAACTCATCCAATAAGACCCTGGCAAAGAGTAATAAATGATTGGTTAAAAAATTAGTATAAACCCCTCTATACGTAATTCACACGTAATGGTCAAAAACCTAGCCCACCACCTTGTAATCTGAGGAGACAAAGACCTGATGTTTGCCAAAAATTAAAGATTCCATTTAGCAACTCCTCATTGGATACCTCCGTTAGACACCGTTATCCATAAATTGTTCAAGCGTCTCCACCTAAGGGGGGAGATCTCTGGGGAACTCTTTGCGGAGAAACCTGAGTACATAACAAATTGATTAATAGCGTGATCAACTATTAATCTCTCTCCGTCAGCGATAATTTTGACGTAGAAAAGTCCTGCAGGCACGATAACCCCGATAAACCCTCACGCTTGTCCGTTGGCCGTCGTTCATCACCCATTACCCTTCACCCTTTGGCCCGGGCAGGACACAAATGATAATAATACTGTCCAGAGTACAGAGTACCTAATGCAGTGAGGTAAGGGGACGAGATACAAGGATGTACGAGTGAGGGGTCTCTAGAGAGGCGCTGTGTAAGTAAAGGGCTGTATCAACTTGGGGATTTGTTTCTCTGAAACATTTGCTTTTTAATTGCTTTCCCATTGCTTGCTGTATCTGTATGTATAGTGTTATACGTGACGGCTAGTACTTGTGTAGTCTATTGTGGTAGCATCCTGATTTTTGGCATCATCCACAGGAGCATCCCCACCCAAAGGATCTTCCACCCCAAGCCCCCAATATCGGTAGTCAGAACAAGAGAATTCATTAGGACTCTGCACAGTCGTTATTTTAGATATATAAGGGGGAAAGGAAAGGGGGAAAATATCAAATTGAGGCATACAAAAGGTCACACATAACATATAGTGGGGCTCAATCCTATGCCGATGCAGATCAGCTCAGTTCTAACGCAGTCAATGGAGCGCTGCAGATATATACAGTTAAACATCTGGCCACAGGTGCCTAATTATAATGATAGACCTAGCTTTGCTGTTCTAACCACACAATTTGGGCCCTCTTTTAGGGATAGAGAGATTGCAAGGAACTCAAAGCTATTCCAATTATTCTTTACATGATGCGCCAAAAAAGGCTAAGCGGGAAGAGTTCTGGTCCGCAGTTCTGGTGGGAAACAGTCTGGGGAGCTCAGAAGGAGCAAGCTTTGCTGTAAATAATTGCTGGAAATAGTTTTATAAGTAGCTATCTACCCATCCCCTTCACCCCAGGGCAAGATGGCAGGCTGGGCTGCAGACACTGCTCCCTGGTTAGTTCCCCATAACATTACGTTTAATTTGACTAAGCGTTAATAGATTAAACTGGATTGCAGCTCATGTTCTGTTGTGGAAATGGAATTCCTCAAAAAACAAAAAAAGTCGCTTCCCTAAAACCTACATTTTTGGAACATTCATCTGAAGAAAATGTTATTGCATAATGTGACAGATTGCATAAATGTTGTAATAATAAACTGTAGCTCTTATATTGCACTGTTCATTCCAGATACCGTCTGATGCCCTGGAGATGGCCTCTGTTCAATGATAGCATCAGCCCTTCTGCATCATTGTGCCAATCAAAGGTGGCAGTACAGTAGGAAAATATTTTGATTTAACCATTGCTAGATCAAAGTCCTGTGCTTTAGCCTGTAGTCACATCGTATCATGTAATATCTTCGGTCCGTAATGGTTTCAGTGTCATGTGACACTGCAACCGGTTTTATGACATACAGCCTGTCATATGATATACGCTGATATACTGCATTCCAGATTTCAAAACAGGCCTCTAAATTTGTGCCTATGAAAAACAAGCCTATTTTTGCACATGTGAATCAGAAGTATAAATCAATTGCTGAATGCAATAATGCAGAAACACAAGAACACGGAACTGGAGCAGGCCACCCGGGTCAATGAATCCAGACCCTACTCTCACAATCAACCATCTCACATAGTCCCGTTCAGACATCCATCGAGCCTCGGTTTACAAGTAGTTCCAGTTCAGCCCCATTGCTCTGACAGCATGGCTCCCCAAGGATCTCTGCTGGAAACCCCATTCCAGTTTCCAATTTAAATGTATCTAGGTCCAGTTTATACCCACTTTTCTTGTGTTAGCATTATTCTGTAGACTAAACACCTCTGCTAAATCTATAGCATTATTCTGTAGACTAAACACCTCTACTAAATCACCAGGCCCCTGGTGTTTACTTCCTGATTTATTTAGATAGTAATCATAAGCTAAATAAGACAAGCACGTCTAGGCTCTTCTTGAGAGACAGGCTTGGCATGCCCCTGATCATCAGAGGGGGCCTGGACACAATATTCCAGTGCGGCCTCACCACATCATTGTACAGTGGCATGAATAATTCCCTATTTCTACTGCCAATACCTTTTCCTACTGGAAATATCTTGATATATTTTAACATGGCACATGCTTTTTCATTGCTGCATCACTTTAGCAATGTGTACTCATCCTCCTCTCTTCAGTCCGTGCTGGGGTCTTGCTCTGTTGCCACCTACACAAGCCACAGCTGCTGCGTGCTGGCTCGGTCAGGATAGGGGCAGTGGGAGGCTCCCTACGGCAAGGCTGGAGGGAGTAGGGGGGATGAAGGTCATGAGTGAGGGACACTGGCAGGGCTTGGGGGGCTATGGGTGGGGAATGAGGGGCACTGAGGGGGGCAGAAGCTGTGGGCTGGGAGTGCAGGGCATTGGCAGTGCCAGAGGGCTGAGGGTCAGGAGTGAGGGGCACCAGCTTGGCCCAAGGGAGTGGGAAACTGTGGGTGAGGAGACAGGGGCACTGGCAGGGCCAGGGGCCTGCAGGTCAGGAGTGAAGGGCAGCACCAGAGACGGGTTGGGAGTGAGGTTACCCCTTTTTTGGAACCAGAAATGTGCTGGCCTCAGCCTTTCCTACCTCTCCTGGGACCGTTTAGCATGCATCAGGGTGCATGTGCAGCCATGTGCCCTGAGGCACAAATATGTGCAGCTGCACTTTGTGCCCCTGGAAATGCACGCCTTTGCACATGGGGATGCCATCCTAGTGTATAACAGAAGTTCTTGTTTTTATCCCCTAAGGTGCCTGCTACTGAGAGAGCCAGGAAGACTCCTCAGGTGCTGCTGCTGAGGCAACCAAGGGGACTAATGATCTGCACCTGCCTAGCCGGCTGACAAGAAGGGGCAGGGCCTGGCTCCTATATAAACCACAGGCAGGAGCCCAGCCGGCAGTTCCCTACCAGCAGCCAAGGTGGAAGGAGCTCCCCACCAGGAAAGAGAAGTCAAGCCTGATGCAGAAGCAACGTCTGGCACTGCTGCGGGATGAAGAACCCCCGGTAGGCTTCGGCATGGTTACAGCTGGACAGCTGCAGTTTGTGTTATAGCCCAGGGGCTTGTGTTTGTGTTGCTATTTGTTACACCAGTGGTTTGGGTGAGGCAATTAGGGGTTGGAGGAGGCCCCATAGGGGACTTGCACTAGTGTGAGGGTGCAGCATTTGGGGTGCACAGACCCTAGCACCAGAGAGGGGCAATTGAGAAGCCCCAGAGGAGGAGCGTTGCTGAGAAGCCCCAGTGCGGGCGTGAGCCCCAGAGAAGGGGCAGCATTGCGGTGAGCCCCTGGAGATGAGGGTGGCATTACTGAGAAGGCCCTGGAAAGGAGGTCGTGGAGAGAGAGACAGGGCTGTGGAGAGCCCAAGAGCCAGAAAGAAAGAGACAGAACAATGTCTGTGACATCTGCAAGGCTTGGGGCGTGGTATTGGGGTGGTAGGAGCCACGCATAGCCCATAAGGCTGGGGTGTACGGGTGACAAGAAAATCATGGCCAAGAAGACGGAAGACAAGAAAATCACCCAAGACAAGAAAATCATGGCCAAGAAGATGGAAGGCAGCCTCCCTATAAAAAAATATATAAAATCAAAGTCGTGGCAGGAGAGAATTGGAGGGTGCCAATCGGCAGCTTGACACGGTAAAGGAGGCAAGGGAGAGCACGGTGACCTTGACTGCCCTCCTGTTAGGGTGTCTTAGATGTTAGGGGCTGGAAGGGACCTTGGAGATCATTGGGTCCAGCCTCCCCACTCTAGGCAGGAAGACAACTGGGGTTAGGTGACCCCAGCAAGCTGACTGTCCTCTTGAAAACCTCCAGGGTAGGTGACTGCACCACCCCTGGAGGGAGTTTATTCTGCAGTCTGGACACCCTGACTGTGAAGGAGGTTTTTCTGGTATTAAGCCTGAAGTCGCTTTCCAGGAGTTTATATCCATTGGTCCTGGTCTTCCCCAGGCATGCCCTAGTGAACAGTTGTTCACTGAGCTCCTGATGCACTCCTCTGATATAGTAATAAGCCATCAATGACCTCAGCCAGCTCCTTCAGCTCTCTCAGGTGAAGTCCATCTGGTCCTGCTGACTTATAAATGTCTCACTTTTCTAATCGGTATTGCATCCACAGTGGGGAAGCTGTCAGTCCTGGCATGTCCTCTATGAGTCTTATCTTGCTTTACCTTCTCCTTGGTACGGTGAAATATTGAAGCAAAGTGGGCATTCAGGAGTTCATTTTTTTTTTTTTTTTTTTTTACCAACTGTCCTGAGGTGTTAAGCAGGGGCCCCACACTTCCATTTGTTTTCCTTCTACTGCCTACGTACCTAAAGAAGGACTTCCTTTTGTCCTTGACTCCCGTAGCTAACCTAAACTCTGTCACCACCTTGGCTTCCCTGATCATTTCCCTACAAGTGCTGGCCACTGTTGTATAGTCCTCCTTGAGAACCATCCCTAGCTTTCACTGCGCGTACACCTCTTTGTTGTTTTTTCCTTTTTAAGAGGACTGCAATGTCCCTATTAAGCCAGGAGGGCTTGCCAGCCCTTCTGCTGCCTTTCCTCTTATTGCATTTCATCCCATTTCTGTTAGTCCAGCTGTCAAAGTCATCCGTTTTTTTTAGTATGTTATTCCCAATCTCCTTTGTATTGACAGTGCCTCCAAATAAATTAGATCTAGTGCAGTCCTTTTGTCTAGAAAATCAGTTATCTCATCAAATACATCAGGGTAGTATTGCATGATCTACCTTTGGAAAACCCATGTTGCATTTATTTTATCCCATTTACCATTTATTTCTGTATATATATCTATTCTTTCCTTTAGAATTTGCTGTAAAGCCTTGCATCCTATTGAGGAAAAACTAACCTTTTTCCTCCTCTTAAAGATGTAGTTAGTACATTTACTGATCTCAAATTACATGTTGGCCATCCCAAATTCATAGATTTGTTGAAAATCCTTGTTACCAGGCCTGCCACTTTATTTCTGTTCTTTCAAAATTATGGAAGGAAAATTATCCAAATCACCCACTCACGTCCATTAAACAACTCTGTTGGGTATCCAGGTTGCAGCTGTATTGGTCTAGTGGCAAAAGGAATCGGGACTCATGGTAGAGGTGATCTCTTTTATTAGACCAACTAGATGTTTGCAAAAAAACTGTTTAATTACAAGCTTTTGGGCACAAACACCCTTGTTCAGGCAAAGCTGCCTCCTCAGTCAGGGTAATTTCCATATTTCCACCCTTGTTCCAATGACTGGTTAATATTACTGTCCTTAGTGAAAACAAAGACAATCATTCATATTCATTTAGTTCAGGCTACACCTAGATTAGTTTTAATGTGAGTCCCATCATAATTGCATGCTGCCCCCAGTTCTTCATTATGTGGTTTTTGTTTTACTTAGATGGCTGAAAAACATTTTGCTGTTTTAACATCCTTGACAAGGTCTGTGCTAAGTAGCCTCTGAACACTTTAAAGGTATGCCAATTCAAGTGAGGGCTATCCTCGATCCATTTTACCCGGGTCATTCCAAGGTAATTGTCAGTCTGCTCAGAGGAGATAAAATACTCTATTTTCATTCCTCCAGCATCCCAGGATGCACCACTTCCGGCTCTTTGCCTTCTTTGCTGTCTGGACAAACCTTGAACCCCTTGAACTCTACTTCCCAGGGGGGTGGTCCTGGCCCCAAACCAGCACCCCGTCTCGCCCCAGGGGTTGTGACCCCAGCACACCCTGACCACTCTGAGCACCCGGGTGCAGCTCACCAGTTTGGGCTTGCTCTAGCACCCATGTGCACGTGGCTGGCTGGCGATTGATCAAGGAGAGAGGTTAAAAATCCAAGGAACTGCTAATGATTATGGGCTTTTAGGGCCTGGCAACCATCTCCCTCCTTAGTCACCCTGCCTGTCGTCACCTCTGCTGCCCACTGCCCCATGGCTCAGCTTCCGCTCCCCCACGGTATTCATTTGAGCTGAACTGCTGGTCATTTGAAATGGCTTTGTCAGGAGTCCTCACTGCCACAAGCCCTGATGTGGCATACAGCGAGCCTGCTGGGTCGCAGCTCTGCCCTAGTGTGAGTAGCAGCCCAACTCTCCGCTGACCCAATCCTAATTCAATGAAATGCATGCAAAATCTCGGTCCCTTTTGCTGTGTTTATTCATTTCACTCCTTTCTCTTTACTTCTCTCCCCTGCCCCTTTACTTCAAGCAGGGGTTTTTTTGCTTGTTTTTCAAGCCTTTCCCCTTCCCACCCATGGCCTCCTGGTTCCTGTTGGCTCCTGAGAGAAGCCACAGCCCCCTTGCTGGTTTCTCTACCTCCAAGCTACATGCCACCTTCCCTCTCCTCTCTCATCCCGGGGAAGGGATAGGGTTCTGACTCCTGTCCACCCCCCTGCTTGCCAGGCCCTCTGTAGTGGCAAGTCACAGCTGAGCAGATCTGAGACTGCATTAAGCCTTATCCTGTGACTTCTCTGAAACTGTTATTACACTATGACAACATAACATTTCACAGAATTAAAATATTTTAAAGGTAAACTGCAACAGCACCCTTAGGTGGTACCCATCCCGTTAGTCCTGGAGCCCTTTCCCATGCTTCAGTTCCTGATAAGTGCACACCTTTGACTTAAAGAAATTCCAGGCTTTCTGCATGTTCCAGTCCCTCATCTCTTCTGTTGACTTCACTAATTCTGATAGCTATGGCAGACTCCCAGCACTGCCACACCACAGCCTCTTTTACCAGCCTTTGATGGGTTTGACCCAAACGCTTTGTGTTTGCTCAGTTCTGCATGTAAATCCCCACCTGTGAGTTTCAGACTCGGGGGTTTTTTTATGCACAGCTGGTTGCACATGCAAAATTGCTACCGCAAATTTAGTGTCTGATCATTCTTTCCCTTGTTTGTACAGCAAAGCAAAGTCTGCATGCTTCTGTTACATGTAGGTTCTTGCGTAGCAGGATCGGCACATGCAGAGCTGGCCCTGGGAGCCGCTGATGGCTGGTTGGGCCTCAGCCGCTGTGCAGGTCAGTGCATAGAGAACCACCTTAGAAGCAGCTCGTGGCTGCTCACGTTCGCCCCAGCCCTACACCGAGTAACTGGAGCCCTGCAGTGCGGCTGCACTTTTAACTTAAAGAGCTCCGGTGCCCAAAGCGGGGCCCAGGAAAGGGGAGAACCCCCAGTGTAAGACTGGGGAGTCGGAGCCTGCAAGGGCTTGGCTCCTGCAAGAGAGAGCCCTGGGTGCCCAGTGCAAGGTGCCAGGCCACTGAGGAGAGCCAAAGGTGTGGGTGGCAAGAGGGTCTTGTGGGACCGGCCACCAGGGATGAGCCTTGACTTCTCCAGGGAGGAAGTGTGAGTTGCTGGGGAAGTGGGCCCCGCAAGGGAGGCTGACATGGGTGACGGGGGTCTGCTGCCTCCACCGTCCATTGCAGGAGGTGTGTGTCCACATCTCGGGGCCCTAAAGGGGAGGGGCTTCAGAGAAACCCTTTGGGGAGGTGCTGAATGCACCCCCTATTTTCAGGTTGTCGTGTTAAGGACTATATGGC
Organism: Caiman crocodilus; assembly: GCA_030014935.1. NCBI lineage: Eukaryota > Metazoa > Chordata > Crocodylia > Alligatoridae > Caiman > Caiman crocodilus. The sequence goes on from JAGPOW010000261.1 coordinate 11,456,314, forward strand.
TAGGGATATTCTTTAAGGGGGGTCATATGGTTTATGTGTTTTAATGTCTCAGTGGGTATATTGGTATTGTTACTTGTGACGGTTGAAAGAAATATTATTGTTAATTTACTTGGGTTATATAGGTTAATATCCCTATGTGTCAATTGTGTTGTATAGGTTGTAAGTTATTTGGTTCATATTTAGTATTATATGTGAATTGTGGAATATTATATATACTATTATATGTTAAGCCTTGCAAATATTGTATGTTTTATATTTAAGTGTCTGTATCTATTCTTGTAATACGTTGTACATAGCTAAGTATTTGGTTTTGGGGAGGGCGCAGCTCTAGTAGCTGACCCCTTCCTCAGCCCCCTGCCTGATTACCACCATTGTCATTGGAGAACAGGGCACAACCCTCCGGGTGTACTAGGGCTGTACTCGTATCAGTTCAGCCCTATAGTATGCATCTAAAAATAGACATAGGCAGACAAGGTTCTTTGGGTGCATCTGATATCTTTTATTAGACCAACTTAAATTGTTGGGAAAAAAAAAATCGGCAAGCTTTTCGATTTAAAAACCCTTCATCAGGCAGAGGAAGTCTCTGCAGTTGTGCACGCCTATCACTTTCTCTGGGGAGCGTTTTTTCTTGGGATCCTGCAAGTCTGTTGTCCCACTTTAAGCTCTTGTGAAATACGCAGGATAAGATTATACTTTTCCCCAGGACAATCATGGTCCAATCCAGTTCATTGCTATTCATTCCAGGGACCGAGTGTGGGTGTGGGTGTGGGTGTGTGTCATGGGCTCTCCTATTGTCCCAGGTTTTGACTGGGATCAGGCAGAACTGCCTCAAATGTGAGGTCTGTTTTTAGCCTCCCGGCGCCTTCTGCTAGCTCATTAAACAATGTGATTAACATCTGTCAGGTGTGACTTCCTTTTTCTCAGCCTCTCCCCAGGGGAAGAATTGTGTATGCAGCAGCGCATTTTGTTTTGCTAACATGTTGGGTTTTTCAAATAAAACAGTCTTTTGTGAACTCCGCAGCCTCCTTTTGAAGAAGAAAAAAATTATCCCTAAAACCTGCTCAGTGGCACAGTTTTGGTACTTAGCTGAGATTCAAGAAAATGAAGCATTTAGCTGGTCAGATGAGCATATAGGGCTGATTTTGAAAGGAATCTTCTGTGTTGCTATATTGGTTTTGTTTGATCCACAGAAAATTGTCAAAATGTTTCTTCAACAGGCTTTGCTTGCCATACTTTGTGTGGGCTGGAGTTATGCTTCTCATAAGGAAGCCTAATGGACACTTGACCTAGCCAACAATATTTCTTTTCTGATGCTGAGTCTGATCTTGCCTTCAGCTTATTCCTGACGCTCCTGGAGGACAGCTGCAAGCAGAATTTAAATTAAATGATGCCGGCAGGGCCGTATAGTCTGAATCGATGCACAGGCCGAGGCTCAAAACCCACGTGCAAAGTCAGGCACTTCCAGCTGAAATGGATGGGAATCCGTGGCACTGCGAACATTGCAAGATCAAAATACACAGAGGCAAATCTAATATTTTTGTTATGACTTCTATGACTAATGTCTGCACTGCCCAAAAAAAAAAAAAAAAAAAATGCTGGACGTGGGGAGGGTATTTATGTTTGGTAAATGATTCCCATCATGAAACAGTGAAAAACCCATAGCATGCACGCTCCTCCTTGCTGTCTACTTATCTTTTTAGATGCCTTTTTATGCTATGAATGTTTATGCTGGGTTGTTGGGTTTTTTTGCTATTGATTGCGGATTCATGGTTTTACAGGAAGCAAAATTCATGTATCTCAACGATGGTACCCTGCCTTTATCTATTTTAATATCCCCATCGTGTTTTATTCTTCTCTAGTGTTTATTATTCCTCTTAGATTTTATTTTGTTCTCCAAGCGAAACTTGCTTTATCTAACACTGTAAAAGCAAAGCCGGTTTTTATAACCCGGATTGCTTTTATGTAGATGTGCTGGGGGCACGATGTGAGACCTATATTTTTGAGTGCTCTGACAATGTGGCCTTATCGCACAGGTTTTGAGACCCAGCACTTCTGATTTTGAGCCACAGATACTTACAGAGAGACAAGTTTTGCTGTACCTTAACCTTCGGTTACATCAGAGCAAGCTAATGTTATATACTATACAAGCTGTAATAGGTCAGAACATATGCCTGTCCAGTAGTTTGTCCTATAGGAACAGCTACTCAGATTTCAAAGTTACATGCGATGTAGTCTAGCAGAGAAGCAGTCTGGAGCGGATGCTTGGGGTGATAGCCATAGGTCAATACCCAGAGCATTTTTCCAGCTCCCAGCCACCTGAACCCTAAGGCTAAGTACAGACAGTCAAAAAGCCCCAGGCCGAATTGATTTCAGTCTTTGTAGGTTAGTCTAAAATGCACAGATTAAATTGAAACAGAAGTGAACAGACATTTACCTTTGACTCAGGAAATGCAGCCACATGCCTGTAGTGGCTCAGGCCAGAAGCTGGGGGGACCTACAGCACAGCTCTCTGGCTGTGTTCATTTTCTCTTCCTACTCCCCTGAGGTCTCTGGGATTTGCAGTCTGCAAGTACAGCAGCAGGACACTGCAGGGTTGCTCATCACTTCCTCTTCCTGCTTCCAGGTGCCTCTGGGATTTGTAATCCAGAGTCAAAGCTAGCAGTAAATTTTTAGTAGGGCAGGGTAGCTCTGTCCTTGGGGCCATTGGTGATATGTATATGCATGAGGGTGCACATGCACCCTCTGAGCTTGATGGTGCACCCCCTGTGAAAAGGCACTACTGACACTGCCGGTGGTGCCTGTGGGCAGTGGCCACTTGCCACCACCCCCCCCAGCACTGCCAGTGGTTTCTGTGGGCAGTCTGTTGGCCACTGCTGATGCTGCCAGTGGGCACCTGTGGGTGGTCGCTGACCACTAGTCAGCACTTGCCAGTCCCCCACCTCACCACCTGCAGGAGCTCTCCACTTATCACTGCCACTCTCCTGCTGCTGACAGCACTGCCACCGCCTGCAGGAGCTCACTGTGCCACCCCCTTCCCCCCACCCCCAAGTGACCAGGGGTACATGGTGTTCATGTTTGGGAGAGGGGAAGTGTAACTTCCCTCCCTGACCCCAGGCCCCAACTGGGGTTTGGCTGGAAAGCATGCTGGGATGTTGGGGAACTGTGACTTAACTTGTGTCCCAGACCTCTTCCTGGTTCAAGTTTCATAAACTGATTTGACCCAAACCAGTTCAGTTTGGTAGTACATTCCATCAGACTTATCTTAAACCAGTTTCAGCCACTTTGTAACTGAGCTTCTGTTCTGTTACAGGTTTAAGCCAGTTTCTGGTCAATTAAAATATGTACTTTCCCAGACTTTATAATTCAAATTTCCTCCATTTGAAATTTTTTAGAGGTCTACAAAGGGCCACCTGTATGATTAGAGGCTTGTGTGGCAAGCCATAGGAGGGAAAAGCTGAGGGACCTGGGACTCTTCAGCCTGAAAAAGAGGAAGCTGAAAGGGGACTTGGTAGCAGCTTACCACTACATCAGAGGAGTACATCAAGGGGTCAGTGAACAACTGTTCACCAGGGCATCCTTGGGGAGAACCAGGAATAATGGCCACAAACTCCTGGTAGACTGATTCAGGCTCAACATTAGGAAAAGTTTCTTCACAGACAGGGGGTCCAGACTGTGGAATAAGCTCCCTCCAGAGATGGTGCAACCATCTACCCTGGAAATCTTTAAGACAAGACTAGATAGCCACCTTGCTGAGGTCACCTGACCCCACCTGTCATTTCCTACCTGGAATGGGGGCTGGACCCAATGACCTTCCAAGGTCCCTTCCAGCCCATAACAATCTATGAAAATGAAAAAAGGTTGAAACAGTAACAATGGCTCAGTAAGGCTGTTGGTTTTGACAGGGGTCTACTTGCAGGAAATTCAGATTAGGATTGGATGCAACTGCTTTCCACAGAGCTGCACAATCTCAAATATTGCTGTCATTATTCAGTATCAGTTCATCAGATACAAAGATTTTAGCCCCTGAAAATGGACAGTCTGCAAAGAAACAGGACGTTCTAAAAACTTCACTGTGATCCAGTTTGTTCTGTGGTAGGAGTTAGACAGCGATCTCTGATACACAATTTACAAAGGCAAGGGAAGGAGGCTTGTGGGTAACTGAGCGCACACTTCATGCTGTACCCTTTTGGCTCAGGTTTAATGGCAACTGATGTGTTTCAGTTATGATGGGTGACCTGCCAAGGAAATGCAAGGAGCACAAAGGAAAGCACAGTCTAGAGTTACCATATTTCCAGTATCAAAAAAGAGGACACGAGGGAGAGGGGAAGGAGAGAGGGGAGGGGCATATGATTGTGGGGGAGCAGTGATACGCTTGTGCCCTTCTTCTGCCCCTCGCTCATAAGCTCCTGCCCCCCAGTCCTGCTGGTGCCCCTCACTCCCAACCCACAGATCCCTGACCCCCTCAACTATGCTGCCCAAATTGCATGCACGCACACACACACACACACACACTCTGTCTCTTTACCTGGCTTGCTGGGGCCTCAGCAGGGAGCATGTGACCCCTGACAGCCAATCACCTTGCTCGCTGCTCCCACCCCAAGCAGCCAGCCTGGGAGAGCAGAGAAAGAGAAAAAAACCCAGATATTTGCTCTTATTTAAAAAACCCAACCAAATGCAGTACAGGGGGCCAAAAAAGAGGACATAGTATGGTATGGTACCCTAATGGTTTCATACTCCCCACATGGCACACCACTGGAAGTCTTGCTGACAATCCTTCACCAAAATGCTTTCAGCCTTAGCAAACTCTTCAAATAACCAGTATGGGCCTTCCTAAACTGCAGCTTGGAAGCAGCAAATATAAAGCGGCTGCCTATTAGTTCGTAAGGGGTGTGCATGAGGATCTGGGGAAACATCTGTTCACCAGAGTGCCCCAAGGGATAACAAGGACCGACGGTCATGAACTCCTCCATGGCCTATTTAGACTGGACATAAGGAAAATGTCTTCTTTACTGTCCGAGCCCCCGAGGTCTGGAATAGACTCTCTCCAGAAGTGGTGCAGGCACCTACTTTGGACTCGTTCAAGAACTTTTTGGATGCTTATCTTGCTGGGATCCTTTGACCCTAGCTGACTTCCTACCCCTGGGGCAGGGGGCTGGACTTGATTGTCGTCAAGGTCCCTTCCAGCCCTAACGTCTATGAAATCTATGACAGAAAGCGCTGGACAATCCAGCCAGCGTAAGGGACAGCGTGGGAACCAGGCTGTAAGCCTGGAGTCACTGTCAGGTTCATACCTCCCCCTTCACTCGGGGGAATCACTCTTCGGACCCCACTGCTCCCCTCCACTGGCATTATTGAGCCTTCGCTCAAGACTCAGTCCTAAATGATCAGGGCTTTATCCCTATTACAGAATGCATCTAAAATATCTGAGAATAAGAGAAAAGAAAAAAAGCTAACAGCACTCTTCCATGGCCTGTTAGGCACACGTTAAAGATTCTGCATCATAGACAAGCTTTAAATTATTCATTTTTAATTCCTTCAGCCTTGAGGGTCCTTTAAAACATTGACTACTGAGAAACAATCCTGCCACAGTGGGAATTGATATAAAATAAAATACTGGCTACTTAAATATATATAGAGCAAGTGCTTCACACACACACCACTTGTGAATTTAAAATAGGAAGCAAGGGGCCAGAGCCCAGCTGGTGTAAATGGGTACAACACTTTTGAAGTCAAATGTTTGCACTGTCAAAAAATCTGGCCCGCAGTCACGAAGAGACCATCGCTTCTCCGAATAAAAGAAACAAGCAGAACTTGCACAGGTGTCTTTAACTACCAAGGACTGCCTGTGGGACAAACCCTGGTTATTCCCCACAAACCAGCTGAACGGTCTTGTCACTCTGGAATTTGTCTGACCTACGGGCCAGTCGCCCCAGAACAGCCCTTCTCTCCGCCAGTACAAATTCAGTGTAAATGAGTGAAATCAGGCACTTTCTAGTCTTTTTCTGTGTCACTTTCCATCTGTGTTGCTCTCCCTCCCATTCTCCATACCAGCATTATCACTACAGGAAAGACTATGAGTGCTACACAATTAGCAGCCACAAAGCCTGCTTTTCCTCTCTGTCACTGGTGTGAATCGGAGGAAACTCAAAAGTCACGTGTGACAAAACCTGTGCTACACTAGCATACATAGGAGTAAAGTGTACCGGTTAGGTTTTCAAAGTGGAAATGGTTTCTAATAAGGCCTTTTGACAGCAAATCACCATCCTTCTGCTTCTCACTGGGAAATCATTTCCTAGTGTGATTTTAAAGCGTGTGGAGCTGGGAGCATGTTGACTCCTCAACAAGTGATAAATAAGGAGTGGTCTTTCACCTGCTGTTGTATCTCCTCTTCTACAGACATGATGCCCTTTGAGTTCTTAAAAGGCTTTTTGTCTCCTCCTTTCCTCTTCCAAAATGTAATGATTTATGACAAAATGCAGGCTAGTGAGAACGTTTGGGTTGCACAGAAATATTTGAGAGTCGGGAATTTGTGACAGCCTGAACCAGCGGGATTAATAAGCAATAATATGTGCTTCTTGGAGGCATTTGGTATTTTGCCTAAACAGGTAATATTAGTTAATATAAGCTTGTAAGTTTGTAAACTGCA